>OX451739.1:897346929-897946929 GCA_948472305.1 Vicia faba
AAATTGATAATTAATTATTATATTTAATTAAAATTTTTATTATATTAAGTAAATATTTTATGTAAATAAATAATATTTTTTTTCATTTCTAATATACTCAAAATATAGAAAAGTTATGTAAATAATTGATAAGAGTAATATAATTAATATAATTAATATATTTTGATTCTAATTGTTGGAATTGATACACCTTGTTGGAATACTTCAGATATGTATATTCGAAAACTCTCAGACGAAATATTAGATTATTTCGGATATGTATATCTGAAAATATCTTTAAAAACTTAAAATTAATTATTTCAGATATTTATATTCGAAAACTCTTTAAAAATAAAATATTAGATTATTTTATATTTGCATATCGAAAACACCCAAATACACTTCTGAATTATAATGGTATTTTGAAAATTTCACCTGAAATCCTGAAGAAATAGGTGTGAAAAGAAATTCTCAAATTTTTCTCTCATGCGCATGCATTGTTTGTTATCCACGACCTTGCTCACCAAGTTACTCAGTAGCATCCAACTAGATTCTGTCCTTGACCAAATCACATCGTTCAATCCCATCATTACAACAATGTAGTACGACAAAATCTTATCCAACACGAAACAACACAAGTTCACACCAGAACAAGCATTTCAACTCTTCATTCTTCTTCTCTAGTTGTGAAATTCATTTTGGTCTCCTCTTCCAATCTTTAACTTGTTGGATTTCAACGTTTTGCATTGAATATATTTCCAAGAAACTTCAGAGATAGTACTAATAATAAATCTAGTACTATATTTTGACTTTAGACAATCTTTTTGGTCTTGTTTCACCTTTTTGTTATTATTGTTTTGAATTTTTTCTAGATCATGTTTGGCTTTTTATGGAACAATCACTTTTTTATGGCTACCTATGTGGTGGATCTATCCCTAATGTTCTGTTCTATATTCTCCAATTGTCTTTTCGTCATAGTGACGGTGATCAAAATTCAAAAGTATAATTTAAGACTACAATTTTCTTTCATGCAAGATTTTTGTCGGAGTCAATGTTTTCTAACTTTAATTAATGAGTTGGCAAGTGTATGGGTTATAGTTATTGTACGATGGTTACTATATATCTCCATATTTACTTATATAGGAGTAAAATCATTTAACACATTTTTGTGATTTTTTTTCTGACACATATGAGAAACAAAACTTTCAAAATAAAATAAATTTTTCATCATATCACAAGAGGAGTTTGTGTCATTTGAAATGGCATCAGGATTGTACGTTTTATACAGTTAGAAGATTGGTGTCATTTCAAATGACGTGAAAGTTTTTTTTTTTTAAATTTATTTTAAAATTTTCTGATATATTTAATAATAATTTTTATTATTTAATTTTATTAATTAATTATAATTAATTTAATAAACAATTTAAACATATAATTAATTATTAAAATATTAATTAAAAAATTAAATAATTATAATTAAATAATCAAAATTATTATTAAATAATTATTAAATAATAAAAATTAACAATTACATGAATGAATGTTGATGATCCGGATCTAAACGAGTAACGATAAAACAATAATGCGGCTGAGGAGCACGATGACCAAAACCATACTGTTATTGGATCTCTGTTGTTGGAGGATTTTCTTGTATTGGATCTGATGCCGGAGGATTTTCCCGAGTTAGGAGTTGTAGCCTGCGGAGGAGACCAAATGGTTTCTAGTAAATCATAATCACTGACGTTAATATCCTCATCAAAATTGTGTTGGGTTTGTTGTGGCGGACACATGGTTGAAACATAAAGCGTTGTGGATGGTTGTATGTTAGACATTGTAGGGTTATGTTGGGAGGAGGGAGAATCAAAGTTTGGTTGCAGGATGTGTATGAATTACGTAGTTGGTCGATGGTATATGTGTGGTTGTTGGGATTCATAGATGTAATATGATTGGGAGTGAGAGTGCGGGTATTGGGTGTTAAAGGTTTGATGTTAGTAAAAATAAGGGGTAGGAGTTTGTAGCTGAGAAAAATGAGGGTTAGAATAATGGGGGATGGGTGTTTGTTGTTGGGAATAGTGGGGGATAGGTGTTTGTTGTTGGAAGGGTTGTGGATGAGGAGGTTGAGAATGATATGAGTGATGTGGTTGTTGTTGGAAGGGTTATGGAATTTGTTGAGAGTCACTTGCCTGAGTCAGGGCATACTGATTTTGATGAGGATCAGTGACAAATTGTTCGTATGATGCATATCTATATGGAAGCGAGTGATACCATTGCATGTACTCATTGGACGGTTTCTCTTCCATTTGTAATTGATCTCCATCTAATGTAAACATTTCCCGATGCAACCAATAATTTTTCTCAACGGAGTATAATATGGTATATGATTGTTCGCGCTATTTGATTATTGTCATTTTATGGTGTTCTGTCAAGCATCAAGGTTCTTCAGGTATCCCTTATAAATGGCCAAATTATAGTTTGACCCTATCAGCTTAATGCATTTCTACAATATGAAAATATATTATATATGTAGTTGAGCTCCATATCAAGCTGTCCTCGTGCCTTTGTGACACTAATCTAAGATACGGCCTCCAAATAAATTGAAAAGTTATAGATAAAATTTGTTAGTGTAATCAAAATAAAATTCACAAATTTATATGAAGTAATAAAGTGAAGACAAAAAAACCTGATCTTGAAGCATGTGATCAATCCTGAATGGGTATTCTTGTAGATGGTGGCGCGAATTATTTTGGTAGTCAATTTTCTTGATGCACCACCTAAAAGGAATTAAAACGTAAACTTTATTTTAAAGTATCCTAAAAATTTTAATTATAAATTAAAATTAAAATATTACCTTCTTGCGTAAGGGATACATGGTAGAAACCAGATTGGTGTAGGTAAGGGATTATGACTGCATGTGACTTAAGAGGTTTGTGAGCTCGAGTTCTCCATTTTGAAACATAACTATCATCAATCTGTAATAAAAATAAATAATACATAAAAATATCCAATATTAATATGCAACAATATTCTAAGAACAAAAATAATATTGAAGGAACAAAAATAAATAATATTAATAATATTGAAAGAATAAAAAAAATTTACAGCATTGATATTTTCTATTGTTCCCCTATATTTTGTACCATACCAAAACATATTGATCATAATTGTGAAAATGAAGAATTAACTGAGCAACTTATCAAAAGAGAGTAGAGAGTGTGGAGTGAATAGAATGAAGTTTGTTTGTGGAAAAATGAGGTGAAAGTGATTGAGTATTTATAGGAAAAATTTGAGAGTGATGAGAGTTGGTTGGTAGTTGAATAATTTAATTAGACTTGGTTGGTAGTTGAATAATTTAATTAGAGTTGGTAGGGAGTTGGATAATTTAATTAGAGTTGAATAATTACACATTTGTATATTTATTGCGAATGTTGTAAGTTACATGGTTGTATACACAATGATAAAACTTCATCTGTTGATCTATTGAATCTAACATACAAATCAAATGGTGTCTTATTAACAACAATTCGAAAATCCTCAAACATTTTAAATACATCTGCATTTGCAACTAACTTTGTAATATGCTTCATCAACACTCTATTTTCGTTGATTATAGTCTGGTTGAAAGATATCTCTGTAATGCTCCTATTAATATTTGTGATTTGACGCAATTGGTTTTTCAAGTGAATGAGTTTAGGCCTTTCAATAAGCCATACAACTAAAGGATTAGAAAATGTATTTCTATAATCAAACATAGCAACCTGTGAATTGTACGAAATAATGTATACTGAGCAGAGTATCAGAGTCATTTTGATGTGAAATCAGAATCGTTTTTTGTTACATTTATATAGATGGCACGCATGCCCTTCACTCCAACAACTATGCCTTCATGCCATTTGACATGGTGACTTTCTAAGTTTCACGCCATTAGACATGGAGCCTAAGCTTCACGCTATTTAAGATGGCATGACTCTAAGCTTCACGCCATTTGAGAAGCTTCACGCCATTTGAGATGGTGAGACTCTAGGCTTCACGCCATTTGATATGGCGACAACATGCAGGAACCGAATTTGAAATTGCTTTGTTTAAAACCAATACAGTTGTCTTTTGTATCCACACCATTATTAAATATTACTTCAAACAATGTCAAAAAATCATATTTCTTGTCTCTTACATTTCAATGGTAGTATATTTGCTGATAATAATATTAGAGTGGTCTTTCAAAATACAGATACAAAGATCTTAAATATTCATCGAAAAAGTGATTTAGTCCACTTGACGAAAAAAATAGAAGAAAGTTTACAATAACATGTTACTTTTATTTTTTATCGATTTCCAATAGTTAATCCACTTGATCACAATGTCACATACAACACTGCAAAAATCAAAGACGGTGAAGATGTTTGTTCAATGCTTCAATGCCACTCAAGGTTTTGCAGTCAACAAACAATGGAGTTGTATGTTTGTTTTCAACAGGTTCAGGAAGTATATCCAACACAATCATCACAAACTCATGTGTATCAACTAAGTCATGCCTCCCTACAAGAAGAGTCCGTCCAAGCACAACATAACGATCCATTCTTTCCCAAAGAGGAAGTTGGTGATGATATTGACTCTGACGATGCCAGTCGAATTAATTTGTTTAGTGGTTCTAGTGACGATTCAGGTGACGATGACAGACAGGAAGCAGACTCGACTCCTATACTTGATCTGTACAACCCACCGTATCACTTAAGAAATGTTTCCTTTGAGTGTTTTGAACCCATTTTAGTCTTTGAAACCATAAACGAATGTGAGTCACAAGAAGACTTAAAAGATGGTATGGCGTTTTAAAACAAAGAAGCATGTCTCCATGCAATATCTGAATATCACATAAAAAATTCTTATACTTTTAAGGTTTGTAAGTCTGATCTAACACGATATTTGATTAAATATTAAAAGGAGGGATGCAACTTCACATGCAGAGCTTCGTTAAGGGATGAGCGTGGTCAATGGGTTATTGGCAGAATTGGAGGACCATACACTTGCATGTCGACTGCTATATCTCAAGATCACGAAAATCTTACCTAAAAAATGATCGCCTATAACATCAGACCTCTTGTCGACAGTGGCGTGGTAATCAAGGTTAGACATATTATTGCTCATATTCGTTCGACTTATGGCTACATCGTATCTTACAAAAAGGCATGGATTGCAAAGAACAAAGCAATTGAAGATATTTATGGAAATTGGGAGGCCTCTTACAACAACCTTCCACAGTGGTTTCTAGTTGTATTATGGTAGGAGAACTGACTTGGGTGTTTTGCGTTTGATCGCAAGTGTTACGGATAGCAAGAGTCATCACCGACTTTTCTTTTATCCAATAAAGGAAATGGTGAAAAGAACGGGAAAGACTTTTTGAGAATTTTCTTGAGTTCGGGGGGTAGGTTATGAAAAGGGAAGGTGTTAGCATCCTTCTCATCCGTAGTTATCTACGGGCTCTTAATTGCTTGATCACTTTGAAATGCTTTGTATTTGTGTAAGTTTGAAAATATTATGAAAACGCTTAAGTTTGGCAAACTTTGCAATGATTCTCGCATCGTTGAGAATGTATACAAAGTGTTGGTTTTGAAAATATTTTGCTTGAAAAGGAGTGTTTGAAAAGATGTTTGAAAATGTAAGGCGATTTTGTAATGATTCTCGTATCGTTGAGAATGTATACAAAATGTTTGTTTTGACAAATGTTTTGAAAGTGTGAAGTATGAAAATGGTTTTGTTTGTGAGCAAGAAATTACGAGCAATCTACCTACTCAAAAAGTCTTGGTTCTTTTCCTCCTCCTTCAGATAGTGCTTGTCTACCATTAGTTAGTAGGAAGCCATATCATTGGATGTGAGGGACAACTGTGGGTCGTCGTACAGTCATAGAAGGCAACTTGTAAGGTGTTTTAGCAATTGTCGTAAGGGACTAAGATCATTTACCGAAGGCAACATTTGAAGGGTCATCGAGGGACTATGATCTATTAATCGAGGGTCTTTGCTAAAACATCCCACATTCGAGGGACATAACTGTTTGAATCTGAGGCAACAAGTGTGGGTTACTCTAGAGGTGAAAGTGTGCAAGGTGTTTGATTTCATGTATATTATCTTTGAATTAAGATTTTCTATGGTTTGATTTTAGTCTTATCATGCAAACCCTAATTATTAGCAATAATAAGGAGAGCGATAAATTGTGGAATTTAAATGTCCTATGCTATTACAACGCTTTGGGAATGGGAGGCACAATTTGTGAATAGGGGAAGAAAGCAACATAGCCCTAATTACTATTACACACCATTGAATATGAATTACAACAATAATTATGCACAAAATGTAAATATAAAGCAAGAAATTGTTTTCTAAGGATTTTTTGATAGAAAGGTTTAAAGATTAACCTATTTTAAATTAGTTAATTTTAAATACAAGAGAAGTTAATTAATATTTAACAAAACCTAAAGTCTAAGTTAATTAAAATAAAATCTAAGTCTAATTTAATTTGTTTAGAAAATAATTTTGAATATTAATGTTAATTTGAAAAATATTTTACCATGTAAAAGAAATAATAAAATTTAATTTAATAAAATAAAATGGCTAAATTAAAATATTTTTTTATTTTATTAAAAATATATATTTTTGGTGGTTTTTGGCTTAGGTAATATATATATATATATATATATATATATATATATATATATATATATATATATATATATATATATATATATATATATATATATATATATATATATATATATATATATATATATATATATATATATATATATATATATATATATATATATATATATATATATAAATTAAAATAAATAAAATATAAAAGAAATAAAAAATATTGGACTGGGATTTTAAAAAGCAAATCGGGGTTAAAAAGAAAAATGGGGCGCTGGGACCAAAACAGTTTTTGTTGGAAATCAGAAAAAAAAAAGTGGTATGGGCTTGGTTGTTGAAAGTAGTATGGATGGTGTATGAAATCAAAAATAAAAAGACCCAAACATCTCCAGTCCAACACCTATTTTGATCACGTGTTATTGATATCTTGAGGTGCACCATGAGCTTGCATCATGGAGCGTTGGATAGGACCTTATGATGATTCTATGGTGAAGGGGTGAGGGTCCATGATAGTCTCAAGGAAGCCAAATGCGCTGAATCTGCAAAGAAAACATAAGAAAAATACAAAAGGGTACCACTAGGGCTCGAACCCAGGTCCCCATAGGGTAATGCCTTACGCGCGCTTTCTCTGCCACTAAGGTGGCTGTTTCTTCCGTTACTAATACAACTTGCACTAAATTTAAAATAAACTCAGTCCTGATTATAACTTCATCTTCTTCCTCGCGCCAGCCTTTTCATCACCATTTTTGAATTTTGTAACTTTCTCATTTCTCAACCAAATCAGAAAATGTAAACATGAAACTTGCTCTATTTTTCAATACGAATTCAACCATATAAATTTCATGAGCTATAAATCAAAGATGAATGAGAATCTTAGTAGTACCAAATAAAAACCTAATTTTTCAGAAAGTTCATCTTCAAAATTCGCATCAGTCAGGCAACATAAATGAAAACTAAGGGCATGGTTAGCTTCAGGGCTATGATGTCTACATTTTTTATTCACAAGATAACCATTAATGATGCTTGTATAGAGAGTTCAAAGTTGATAAAGCTTACCTCAAAACTCGAAATCGTGTATGGTGTTTGAGCACTCCTCGAGGTGTTGTGATGATCTGAATAACTTTAGTGGACTCCTATGAAGCTAATGCAAAGCTTACTTTGTGCCGAGATTGCTTGAATCTTCCTGGAGAAGTCAATGTGAAGAACTCTGTTTTTGGAAATGGAGGATGATGATGGAGGTTTTACAGTTGTGTAACAGGGTCCTAGATCACTTCTATATAGTGTATGGATGATGTTTGAAGGATTGGAATGGAAAATGCACGAGTGGATTTGAAGTTGGATGTTCAAAGTCAGAAATGCCACAAAAGTGGAGTTTGAGAGAAATTATGAGTTTGAGAGTGTTTGAGGGAGTTTAAAGGCTTTTGCGTTTGTGTGTTAGGTTGCACATGACCTCTCTATTTATAGGCAAGAGGTTTTAAGGCTTGAAATAATCAGAATCAAGAAATCACATGTTATGGTTATGTGACTTGTTTTTGAAGCAAACTTGACAAACATTATCCAAAGGTGAAGTACAAAGAAATCTAGAGTAGTTAGAGGGTTTAAACATGCTTATCTGATCTTGTATGTTGAGCGTGTTCAGAACAAACAAGTTAGAGTCTCAAGACAAGTTGACTTTGTGATTAAAGCAATTTTACAAGAATGGCAATGTTACTTTATGCCAAAAATGGATGAATCTCTTGGACAATGGCTCAAATTCTTGGATCATAGCTCTAACAGTTGTGTAAAAAATTAATTATGGAGTGATTTGCAAGTTAGAAACATGCAAAGCAAGATTTATGCAGCATGGCTTGAGATTTGATCAAGTGTTCATCATCAAAATGACCTTTAATTCAAGAACGAAAGCTCAACTTCTTCTCTTTGATTCTCCTAGATCAAGCATGATATCTTCAAGTTCTTGGAAACTTTGGAAATCTTTAAAAGTTTTCTACATCCTTCGTGTTGACCACTTTGGCTAATTCATCTTGGAACTAGGTGAAAATTGGTCAAGAAGTTAGGTCAAAAATCTGCCTAAACTAGTTGAAAATTTCACTACGTGTTTTATGAAAAATGTCATGACTTCATGAGCCTATATATTCAAATACAAGGATTTTTTGGACATAAACCCTCTAATAAAAAGTTGTAGAGTTCATCAAGATCTACAACTTTCATGTTGAAAGTTTTCCTTGAATAATCTTGCATCGGTGAAAAATTGTCATGAAGTATTGAAATTATCAAGGTTAAAAAATACTTAGAAATTTTCTAAGTATTGAAAACTTTGACTTTATTGTGGACTTTATTGACTTTATTGATTCTTGATGATCAAGTTTGATATTTTTGAGTATCTTGATGAATCTTGATCTTTGAAATTCAATGTTGATCAAAAAGTCAAAGTTTGACATTTTGTGTATCAGTTGACTTTTCATCAGTTGATCCAGAATTCAACTATCAATCCATTGATTTTGAGAAATGATTTGAGCCATGAGATTAGGTCAAGATGTTTTGTTTTAATCCTTGAGATCATGCTTTAACCCATTAGGTCATGTACTAGGTCAAAAGTCAATGATCAATCATTCTCAGTCAAGACCCTAATTTTGACAATTTTGCCCATTTGATGATTTGAGTGATTTTCTTGAGGAATTGTGATCAACCCTTGGTCAATTGATAAATATCACTTAAAAATGTTGAACTTGGCCAAAAATCATGAAGTTTGACTGTATATTGACCACAGTTGACCTTTTACCCAATATAGCTGATTTTCAGTCATCTTAGCAATTGATTGAGAAAATTTATGATGAAATACTTGAAACTTGGTATGAGAAATCTTGGACACCTATAATGAACCATGAAATTCGTTTGAGGCATCAAAAGTCTAATTTTCCTTGAGAAAACCAAAACCCTAATTTGGAGGCTCAGTGCTTAGGAGGTGAGCTTGTCTGATCAGACCCTTGAGAACCCTTGAGCATTTGAGATCTTTGGTGAGAAATGTTTTGATAAAAGAGAGGGAAAATTTTGGGGTACAACAACTTCCCCTGTTCAATCTTCTTAAGCCTGAAGAGTTAGATTGGCGTGTCCGCCATTCGTGACTTGAAGGTGGAAGATGATTGAACACTTAAGTACCCAGAAATTTGCACTCGTTTGTGCATGAAGTAAAACTGTTTGTTGATTATACCAGGAATGGGCTTAAAGATGACATTTATAGAAAGATGATGGATAGTTTTCGAAGATGAGCTTAAAGATGCCATCCAAAGTAATTGTTGATAGAAATATCAGAATGAGTCTATGCTCGACTGTATCTGAGAGGTATCAGAATAAATCTACACTTGATTTAAACTGAGCCAGAAGATGTTTGCGTCTGTATTTAACTAGAAAAGAATTAGAATAAATCTGTAGTCGATTTAAACTGAACCAAAAGAAGTGTCTACTGGAAAAGTATCAGAATAAATCTTTGGTCGAATTAAACTGAATCAACAGATTTCTTGTGTCGTCTTTAATTGGAAAAGAATCACAATAAATTTGTAGTCGATTTAAACTGAACCAGCAGATATCTTGTGTCGTCTTTACTTGTAAAAGAATCAAAATAAATCTTTAGTCGATTTAAATTGAACCAGCAGATGTCTTGTGTCGTCTTTAACTGGAAAAGAATCAGAATAAATCTTTAGTTGATTTAAACTGAACCAGAAAAAGTGTCTACTGGAAAAGTATCAGAATAAATCTTTGGTCGATTTAAATTGAACCAGACAATGTCTACATTGTCTTTAACTGGAAAAGAATCAGAATGAATCTTTGGTCGATTTAAACTGAACCGGAAAAAGTATCTACTGGAAAAGTATCAGAATAAATCTTTGGTCGATTTAAACTGAACCATCAGATGTATGCGTTGTCTTTAAATGGAAAAGAATCAGAATGAATCTTTAGTGGATTTAAACTGAACCAGAAAAGTATCTACTGGAAAAGTATCAGAATAAATATTTGATCGATTTAAACTGAACCAGAAAAATTATCTATTGGAAAAGTATCAGAATAAATCTTTGGTCTATTTAAACTGAACCAACAAAGGTCTAAAGGTAGTGTTCGTCATGTAGTTAGTCACCCTGTCCTGTTTCAGGAATTAATCTAGAACTGTTGGAGAATTATTGATGATATTCATCTGTTGACCGGTCTTTCCTAAAAAGGTAAAGAGTTAGTTGTATGAAATGCATTGCGTAATGATGTTCTCAAAATAAATGAGATTGTACTATATGCGTTTCGTATGCATATGTTATGATGAATGAATGTGCAATGTTGTCGAAGTGTATTTATCTTGGAAAATAAATCCCTGACTATTGTCGGGGATGAAGAGTATGTGTATCTTTGATCTTGTCTAAAATGCTTCCGTTGGGGATTCCTGATTACTTGTTTGAGGAAAATCTGTTGGGGATGTATTGATTTCTGTTTGGGAAGTAGAGTTTAGGAACATTGGTCACCCGTTTCTCTATTGGGGAATTTATTTCTTATATACCCTGAATGGGGATAAAAGAGATGGTTAAGCTTTCGACTCGTTTAGGGAAGATAATTATTATATACCCTGACTGGGGATAAAATAGATAGGCAATCTTCCGACTCATCTAGGGAGGATAGAGTTAACTAGTATCTGGTCGAATTCCAAGCTTTGCTGCAACTTTCTGGGGATAGTGGAAATTTTTACTGGGGAAAAGAATTTTGTCAGTGATTTGTAGTAGTTTGGGGAATAGACTCGAGCTGGGGAATTTGTAGTTTGTTGGGGAAATAAATCCTTATTGATGGAGAAATGCTCTGCTGAGGAAACCAACTCTCTTGGAGAAATTGAATTTGTTAAAGAGAAGAAACTCTGCAGGGTATCTTTCTTCAGTTTTGAAGGAACAAACTCAGTTGGGGAAGAGAATTTCCATGAATTGTACTGTTTGGGACTCCGTAGGGAGATTTAACAGGGAGGAGAATATGCTCCTTTATTTGTTGGACTGATTTGTCGAGGAGATTGTGAGGAATGTACCCTTATTTTTTAAGACTATTTTGTGGGGATAATCTTATAGAAGTGGCTCTAGCAACTTCACTGGGATAACCTTATGAAAGGGATTCTGTGGGGATTCATGGGCAGCTTGAGTGTCATCCTAGCTCTTGGAATTTTGAGTAAATGATTATTCCTGTTCTTATGTATATATTTGTTAACAGTTAATCATGTTCATATGCATATGTTCATTCAATTTTAGTCATTGGACGTTTTTGCAAACAAAACAGAAAGAACAAAAAGTTCGGACTTTAAAGTATATTTGTATTGATAATTTTCCTATAAACAGGCGACTTTGTACAAAGAGACGGAAATCCTAGTAAGAGGAAGTAGTCGTGAAATGAAAGAATACAAAGTGAAAACAAATATATATACATCCATGTGAAAAGTGATTTCATTGGGTTCGAACTCTGCTATTGCCCCTATTTCTTTGAACATCTCATCCTTACCGCCAGAAGAAGTTGGTTGCATTGATCTTGTAACTTTTAAACTTTTGATCTTGGTAATAAAGCTGGCATGTAAGTGATTCGACGGGACATAGTCGTACGCTTTTAATCCCTGATTTTTTCCTGGACCTCCTTTTCAGGTTTTCAGTCCACCAGGATACCCTTTTTTGCCCAAGCCGCCTTTTTAGGTTTTCGACTTACCAGCTGTACCATCTTTTGTATATATCCCTTATTTTGCCCGAACCTTTTTGGTTTGCCAGGATGCCCTTATTTTTGCCTAGATATGTCACCCTAGTGGGTTATTTCTATGCATAGTTTTTTTTGACTATGTTTGCATTCACAGGGTGCGGGAAATCTTCGCCATCCATAGTGGTTAGCATCATAGCACCGCTCGAAAATAATTTCTTAACAATAAATGGCCCTTCGTAAGTGGGAGTCCATTTTCCCCTGGGATCACCTTGTGGAATAATAATGCACTTTATTACCAAGTCACCAACCTGGTATACCTGATGCTTGATCTTCTTGTTGAAAGCTTTGATCATGCGTTTCTAGTACATCTAACCATGACAAACAACAGCCAGCCTCTTTTGGTCAAGCAAATTCAACTGATCCAACCTTGTCTGAATCCATTCATCTTCATCTAAGTCTGCTTCTTTTATAATCCTTAGAGAAGGAATCTGAACTTTGACAGGCTGGACAACTTCAATGCCATAGACCAAAGAGAAAGGGGTTGCCCTAGTTGATGTTCATGCCGAAGTACGGTAGCCATAAAGAGCAAATGGTAGCATCTCATGTCAGTCTTTATAGGTCACCACCATCTTTTTCATAATCTTATTTATATTCTTATTGACAACTTCCATTGTGCCATTCATCTTAGGTCTGTATGGAGAAGAGTTGTGATGCTTTATCATGAACTACATGCAGAGTTCAGTGATCACAACATTATTAAGGTTGGTGCCATTGTCGGTGATGATCCTCTCAGGGATACCATACCGGAAGATGATATTTTTCTTGATAAACCGGGCTACGACATTCTTGGTAACTGAGGCAAATGAAGCTACTTCAACCCACTTGGTAAAATAGTCAATGGAGACAAGAATGAAACGGTGTCCATTAGAGGCAGTAGGTTTTTTATTTCTCCTATCATATTGATTCCCCACATTTCAAATGGCTAAGGGGCAGTTATGACATTCAAAGGTATTGGAGGCACATGAACCTTATTAGCATAAATTTGGCACTTATGGCAAGTCCTCGAGTGGTGGTGACAATCAGTTTCCATGGTCGACCAATAGTAACCAGCTCTCAAAATCTTCTTGGCCAGAGTATGCCGACTGGAATGAGTTCCAAAGATACCTTCATGCATATCCTCCATGATATTCTCTGCTTCATTCTTGTCCATACAACAGAGTAGAATTGAATCATGGTTGCGCTTGTATAAGATCTCGTTTCTTAGGAAGAATTTGGCTGAGAACCTCCACATGAATTTCTTGTCGTTGATTGATGCCCCTTCAGGATACTCTTGATCTTTGAGATATCTTTTCACCTCATGAAACCAAGGCTTCTCCTCTACACCATCAGTGTCAATCTCATAACAGTGCGCTGGTTCGTCAAACCTTTAGACAGTAATTCGGGGATCTTCGTTGTCCCATCTGACCTTAAACATAGAATACATGGTAGGTAGAGCATCAGCCAACTAATTTTCTTCCCTCGGAATGTGTTTAATGGTGATTTCTTTAAAGTACGAGATCAAGGTTAACACAAGCTCTTTGTAAGGGATAAGATTTGGATGTTCTGTATCCCACTCTCCTTTAAATTGACTGATGACCAAAGTTGAGTCTCCATATACACTTAAGAATTTGACTCTTAGGTCAATAGCAGCCTTGAGACCCAAGATGCATGCTTTGTATTCGGCCATATTATTGGTACAGTCAAATCAAAGCCTAGCAGTGAATGGTGTATGACAACCTTCGGGGGAAATGATCACATCACAAATTTATATATCGAGCGTGCTGGAAGCTCCATCTAAAATCATAGTCCCTCGAGATCCTTGTTCAAGTCCTTCATACGTTCCAGGCTTTTCACAATTCGCAATCAGCATGATATTCTCGTCCGTGAATTCAAAGTTCATAGATTGGTAATCGTCCACAGTTTGATGTGCCAAATGATCTTCCAGCATACTTCCTTTGATTTCTTTTTGCATAGTGTACTGGATATCGTATTCAGTTAAGATCATTTGCCATCGGGAGATCCTTCCAGAGAGAGCTTGCTTCTCAAAGATGTACTAGATGGGATCCATCTTAGAGATTAGTAGAGTGGTATGAGTCAACATATATTGTCTTAGTCGGCGAGCAGCCCATGCCAAAGCGCAACAATTATTCTCGAGTAGTGAATATCTTGTTTTAGTCGATAAATTTTTTGCTAAGGTAGTATATTTAATGCTCTTTTCGACCAGACTCGTCATGCTTCCCCAGCACACACCCACATTGAATTATCTAACACGGTTAAGTACATGATCAGAGGTCTTCCTTCAACTGGTGGCATCAGAATTGGTGGTTCTTGCAAGTACTCTTTGATCTTGTCAAAAGCTATTTGACAGTCATCATTCCATCTTACCACTTGATCTTTCTTCAATAGCTTTAAGAGTGGTTCACAAGTAGCCGTCAGGTGAGAGATGAATCGGGCAATGTAATTGAGTCATCCTAGAAAACCTCTAACCTCCTTCTCAGTACGAGGAGCTGGAATTTCTTGGATAGCTTTGACTTTGGCGGGATCGACTTCAATTCATTTGCCAATGACGACGAAGCCTAGGAGTTTTCCAGACCTTACCCTGAGGATGCATTTGTTGGGATTCAACCTCAGTTGGTATTTCTTCAACTTCTCAAACAGCTTGTGCAGATGATCAAGGCGCTCTTCCTCAGTTTGGGATCTTGCTATCATGTCATCAACATAGACTTTTATCTCATGATGAATCATATCATGAAATAAAGCCATCATAGCCCGTTGATAAGTTGCGCCTATGTTCTTCAGCCCAAAAGGCATGACCTTATAATAGAAGGTGCCCCACTATGTAACAAAAGTGGTTTCCTCCATGTCCTCAGGCACCATTTTGATTTCATTGTACCCAGAGAAGCCACCAATGAAAGAGAATACTTTTTGTTGAGCAGTGTTGTCAACTAAGACATCAATATGCGGTAGTGGGAAGTTGTCTTTGGGACTTACCCTATTTAAATTCATGTAGTCTACATACATACGGACCTTACCATCTTTCTTCGGCACTGGAACAACATTTGTAACCAATTGGGGATACGATGTCACTGCTAAGAAACTTGCATTGACTGTTTCATTACCTCATCCTTGATCTTCTCGGACATATCAGGGCACATGCGACAAACTTTTTGTTTGGTCGGAGAACATCCTTCTTTCATTGGAAAGCGATGAACCACAATATCTGTATCGAGCCCTGACATGTCTTTGTATGACCAAGAAAAGACCTCAACATATTCGTGGAACATTTGAACCAATATGCTCCTAACACTGTCTTCCAGGTTGGCGCCAATCTTGATTTCTTTCTTATCTGCCTCAGTACCCAAATTTATCACTTCGACCGATTCTTCGTGTGGTTGGATGGCCTTTTCCTCTTGTATCAGGAATCTAGCGAGTTCTCCAGCTATCTCACAATCTTCTTCACCTTCGTCTTCGGATTGATAGATTGGATTTTAAAAGTCATAAACGATAACAATAGAATTGTTGTCAATGAGATCCAGAGTGGATGTGGATCTGCAAATGTGTGTGTGTGTGTGCATGTAAGGTCACATGGATATTTTTGAGAATGAAGTAAAATAAAAGAAAGACAAAGAGCACAAAATTTGAATGAAAAATCTTCTAATGTTTTCATTAAATGAGCATATGATATATGAAATGGAAAACCCTTAACAAATGGACCACTGTACCCCAGGCAAGGCACATGGTTTAAAGTCATTGTTTTGAAGAAAATTATACAGAAAAAATTCTTAAATCAATAAAAACAGGAAATAGCAATTACTCATGGTTGAAGGAGATTGAGATGAAGTCTTTGGCCTTCCAGTTGTTGAGTCCGCCGTCAGCAGTTGGGAACATTCATTCGTCCAAGTTGTCATCACTATCAGTGTCTTCTAGAGCATTGGCTTCATTGTTGCTAATACGGAGAGGTGGTCCACCAACACGAGTATGTAGAACCTTTTTCTGAGCCTTTGAAGTAAAACCCAACCCAAATTTGTCAGATTTGTAGGTGTGATACGGTGGGAGAACTGACTTGAGGGTTTTGCATTTGATTGCAAATGTTGCGGTTAGCAAGAGTCGCCACTGACTTTTCTTTTATCCAAAAGGAAAGGTGAAAAAGCACAGGAAAGACCTTTGAGATTGTTTCTTGAGTTCGGGAGGTAGATTATGAAAAGGGAAGGTATTAGCACCCTTTTCATCCATGGTTTTCCATGGGCTCTTAGTTACTTGCTAGATCACTTTCTTTTGTTTGAAATTGTGCTTTGTGTCGTTTTTGAAAGTATTTTGTAAAGAGGATATTCTTTAGGCAATCTTTGTAATGATTCTCGTTCGTAAGAATGTATACAAAGATGTTTGATCTTTTCAATTTTTGTAAGATGTTTTGAAATGTGTAGGTGTTTGTTTTGAAAATAGCAAGGATGTTTTGTTTGAAATTGAGCAAGTAATTAGGAGCAATCTACCTACTCAAATGTCTTTCTTGTTCATTTTCTTTTCCTTTGACATTATTGTCTTACCATTGATTTGGTAAGCAACCCTATCTTTGGATATAAATGGGACGGGCGTGGGTCATTGTATAACCATGATTAGAAATGTTTGCAAGGTATCTTAGCATTCTTTTTTGAGGGACTAAGATCATTTGTAAGGCAAATTAGATAGCGTCATCGAGGGACTATGATCTTGTATTAGTTTGTTTTTGCTAAGATACCTCACATACGTAATATGGCCATTTTGTAAGGCAACCAAGTGGATTTTACCCTAGGGGTGATTGTGTGCGAGTGTGTTGTTTTCATGCTTTGATTTTGTCTTGAATTAGGGTTTGCTATTTGGTTGGTTTTAATTTTTCCATACAAAACCTAATTACTAGCATTGTATATATGAAAGCGATAAATTGTGAAATTTAAGTTACTACGCTATTACAATACTTGTGGGAGGGAGGTATACAATTTATGAATGGGGATTGTAATAATATAAACCTAATTAATCTATTACAACCAAATTGAATATGTACAAAAATTACATAAATGCAAAGTATAATGACGGATAAATGTATAAGGATAAAAATGTAAAGAAGATGAATTTTGTTTTATTTTCATAAAGAAAGACTTTTTTTTTGTCTTAACCTAATTTAAATAAAGAAAATAATTAATTAAGTTTGAATTTATTAAGAAAAAGATTTTTAAAAGAAAACCCTAATTCTATTAATTAACCAAAAGAAAATAATTTTTTAAGGAAAGTAATTTTTGGCATTTTTATCTTGAAAATATTTATAGCTTTAAAAATATTTTTAGTCCTTTTTTTTATATTTAAATATTATATTCCTTAAATGGTATGAAGAAAAATAAATAATATAACATTTAATTAAGTCTATAATAAAAATAAGTAAAGTATAGTAAATAAAATATTTTTGTTCATGGGAAAATAAAATAAAATAAGTCAAAATATAAAATGTATCATTTTTTGTATTTTTCATGATTTTTAGTATTTTAGAAAATATATTTAAAAAGAAAAATAAAATAAATAAGTAAATAAAAATAAATGGGCCAGGGGGTGCCAAAAGTAGGCAGGGAGGTGAGTTAGTAAATAAAAAAACAATGCCAGGCCCAAAGGGCCCAGCGCCTGCAAAAAAAAACAATGTTAGAAAATCAAAAAATATGCAAAAAATACAAATGGGGGTTCACATTGGTTCGAACCCTCGCCCTTTAGGTAAGAAGTGACTTAGTACGCACGCGCTTGCCACTTGGGTGGCTGTTTCATCCGGTCATATAACCAAACCATAAATATATATTAGAAACTGCTTCCTGAAGACCACTTCATCTTCAACCTCGCGCCTAGCCAGACCACCTGTACCTTCTTCATCTCTCCACAAAAATGGAAAGTTTAAACATGAAAGTTGTGGTTTTCTTCCCACGAATCCAACTATATAACTTATGTAAGCTAAAAGTCAAACATGAAAACTAATTTTGCTGGCCCTAAATTGAAACCTAATTTTCTCAGAAATTTCAAATCCAAAATTCTCTATACACAGTCAATATAAATGGGAACTATGAACATGGTCAGCTTTAGAGCAAAGATATCTATATTTTGTCTTCACAAATCAGGATCAAAAGATGCTTGTATGAAGAGATATAAGTTTGAAAACTTACCCCTTGCAGATGGAGTCGTGAATGGAGTTTGAGCAACTTTTGAGATGGCCTGAGGATCTGTTTAGCTTTCCCGGACCTCCTTGAGTGTATTCCAACTCTTACTTTGTCTTAAAAGTTCCTGAAACTCTCTACTCAAGTCAACCTGCAAGCTTGATGTTTGAAAATGGTGGATAGTGATGAAGGAGTTACAGTATTGAAACAGGGGCCTGGGTTTCTTTGGTATGGTGTATAGAAGGTGTTTGAATGATTGGTTTTCAAAACGCACGAGTGGGAATGAAGATGATGAGTTTTGGTTTAAAACTGTATATCAATGGTGTTTTTGAGAAGATTTATGGTTTTTGAGTGTTTGAGATAGTTTCAGGGCACTAGCATTCACGTGTCATCTTGAAAATAGTGTATGTACTTATAGGAAAGAGGTTTTAAGGCTTGAAACAACTCAGAAATTGAAATCACATGTTATGGCTTGGTTACTTGTTTTTAAAGCAAAGTTGACAAACATGGTTTCAATGTGAAGTACAAGGATTTGCAGGGTGGTTACCAGGCTGTAGACATGTCGCTTCTTGCTTTTAGATGTTTTGGAGTCAGAAACAACAATGTATGGGCTCAAGAAGAGTTGACATTGTGATTAAAGTCACTTTTCCAAAATGGAAGTGGTGACTTTCTTCCCAAAATGGAAATGCAACTTGGATAATGGCTAAAATGCTTGGACAATGGCTCTATCAGTTGTATAAACATTAAATTATTGAGTTATTAGCAAGTTTGAAGCCTTCAAAACAATATTTGTACAACATGCTTGAAGATTGGATCAAGTGTTCTTCGCAAAATGGCTTGTAATTCAAGTTTGAAAACCCTAATTTCTTGCCTTCGATTCTCCTTGCTCAAGAATGATATCAAGGATTTCTTGGACATTTTGGAAAGATTGCAATGTGCTCTTCAACTCATCTTTGAATTTCTTTTGAAGATTCCCCTTGGAACTATGTGTAAAATTGTCATGAAGTTAGGTAAAAAATCTGCCTAACTAGGGAAAAATTTCACTAAGTCTTCTTTAGTTCATGAGCATGTATTCACAAAATTATAACTTGAGATCCAAGCACTTTTGGAAGAAGTTGTGTGAATAAAATTTGTATATTTCATGGAGATCTACAACTTTCATGTTGGAAGTTTCTCTTGAATCATCTTGCATCATGGTGAAAATTTGGCTTAAAGTTAAGAAAAAATAAGAAATTTTCAACACTTAGAAAAATTTCTAAGTTAAGAAATTTTGATTTTTCAAAATGAAATCTTGATTTCTTGATTTCTTGATGAATAAGATTCCTATTTTGACATTTTTTGATGAACTGTGATCTTTGGCACTTTAATTAGACCAAAAAGTCAAAGTTTGACTTTTCAGTATACAGTTGACTGCAAAATTCATCTGTCAATCCGAAGGATTTGCAATGTTTTGAATCATGTCATTAGGTAAAAATGATGCAATTGAACTCTTGAGATCATGCTTTAAACCAATTTACCATTTTCTAGGTCAAAAATCAGAAATTACCCTTTCCCAGTCAAAACCCTAATTTTGACCATTTTGTCCTTTTGGAGATTTGATCAAATTTATTGAGGAATTGTGGTCCAAACTTGATCAAATGATACACATGAGTCTAAAATATTGATGTGGATCAAAAATTATGAAGTTTGACTGTAAATTGGCCATGGTTGACTTTTTCCCTAATACAGTTGACTTGTAGGTCAACTGTTCAATTGACTGATCAAAAGTGTGATCCAAGACTTGAAACTTGACATGAGTAATCTTGGGAGTCCATAATAATCCATGGAAGTCATATGAAGCATTGATAGTTCAAAAATCCTTGTGCAAACTCAAACCCTACTTTTGGTCATCAGTGCATAAGGAGGTGTCTTGAGCTGATCAAACCCTAGTGCAGTCTTGAGCCCAATGAGATCTTGTGAGAAAAATATTGATAAGTGAGAGGGAAAATTTTGGGGTACAACAACTTCCCCTATTCAATCTTCTTAATCCTGAAGAGTTGGATTGGCCTGCTTTTCCAGTCGTGACTCGAATGTGGAAGATGATTGGACACTAGAGTGCCCAAAAATTTGCACTCAGTGATGTGATGGTTGAGGGAATGGGCTTAAAGATGCCATTTGTAGAGGTGATAGAAATATGTAGGAAATGGGATTTAAAGATGCCATCAAAAAGTGATTGTTTGTATTGTAATTTGTAAGTTGTAAGAATGAATATCAGAATGGAGTCCGTGTCTGGAGCGTGTCTGAACTGTATCTGGGAGCTGATTTTGACTGATTATCAGAATGGCATCCATGTCTGGAGCGTATCTGAAAGCTAGTTTTAAATGAGTGTCAGAATGGCATCCGTGTCTAGAGCGTATCCGAACTGTATATGAGAGTTGAATCTGAATGAGTATTAGAATGGCGTCCGTATCTGGAGTGCATCTGAACTGTATCTGAAAGCTAGTTTTGAATGAGTGTCAGAATGGCATCCGTGTCTGGAGAATATCTGAACTGTATCTGAAAGTTGAATCTAAATGAGTATCAGAATGGCGTCCGTGTCTGGAGCGTATCTGAATTGTATCTGAAAGTTAAATCTGAATGAGTATCAGAATGGCGTCCGTGTCTGGAGCGTATCTGAACTGTATCTGAAAGTTGAATCTGAATGAGTATCAGAATGGCGTCCGTATCTGGAGCGTATCCGAACTGTATCGGAAAGTTGAGTCTGAATGAGTATCAGAGTGGCGTCCATATCTGGAGCGTATCTGAACTGTATCTGAAAACTTTGAATCTGAATGAGTATCAGAATGGCGTCCGTATCCGGAGCGTATCTGAATTGTATCTGAAAACTTTGAATATTGTTAATGGTAGCTGTTAACCTTATCCTGAAAAGGGTAAAATGTTAGCTAAGATGAAAAGCCATGTTGTATGAAATGTATGATATAATGCATTCGTGTTATCAATGTTTATGATATATGGATGCAATGTATGCGTATGTGAGCCAATTTGCTGTACTGCTGTGGGATTGGGGAAAATAAATCCCTGACTGCTGCTGAGGATATAAGTCTTCATGTTGTGAAGTTTAAGTGTTGATGAATTTCTGTTTAGAGAAATAAACTCTGTTGTAAGGGAAATGCCATGTACTGCTTGTAAAATCCCATTGGGGAATCCTGAGAATTTTGACGATTTCTATTGGGGATTGATAATTGGAAGCTCGTTCCGCTGGGAATAAAACTGTAAATTATGGGAAATTTATGGAAATAGCTTAGAGATATTTCCCTACCTCTTAAAGCCATTAGTAATTGTCTTTTATTTTGTTTATTTGTAAACAGTAATTATATTCAAATACATACGTTCATCAATGAATCGTTGGACGTTTTTGTAAACAAAACACAAGAGTAAGAAAAAAAACAGATAATTTTTGCACTTTCAAAGGGATATCTTTGTATTGACTTTGAGTAAGTATATTTGTACAGTGAGACAAACATTCTAGTAGGAGAACGCCGTCGTAAAAAAAATGAAAATTTTAATACAAAGAAAAGATAGCCATGTGTATTAATCCCATGGGGTTCCCATTTTGCTATAGCCTTTGTATCCTTGAGCATCTTGTCTATTTGTTGCCTCGTCCGAAGATGATTGAATTGATCAGAACCTCTGAGTTTGTCAGTTGAAGCCAAAGGTTATCCATAAGGTGATCCAGCGGGACATAATCATACGCTTTAATTCCCTAACTTTTTCCTGGACCACCCTTTCGAGTTTTCAGTCCACCGGGAAACCCTTTTTTACCCAAGCCGCCCTTTTGGGTTTTCAACTTGCCGGGTGTACAGATTTTTTGTTTTATCCCTAATTTTTCCCCAAACCTTTTGGTTCACCGGGATGCCCTTGTTTTTCCCAGGCATGTCAACCTAGCTGGTCTCTTATGCGTAGTACCTTTTGACTATATCCGCGTTTGCAGGATGCGGCAGGTCGTCACCATCCATGATGGTCAAGATCATTTCCCCACTAGAGAAAATGTTTTTGATTACAAATGGTTCTTCATAGGTAGGAGTCTATTTTCCCCTAGGATAACCTTGTGGCAGTATGATGCGTTTGATCACTAGATCCCTAACTTGATACAATTGGCGTCTGACCTTCTTTTTGAAAGCCTTGATCATCCGTTTTTGATACATTTGACCATGGCAAACAATAGTAAGTCTCTTCTCATCAATCAAGTTCAGTTGATCAAGTCGAGTCTGGATCCAATCGTCTTCGTTCAGCTCTGCATCCTTCATAATCCTCAAAGAGGGGATCTGAACCTCGATAGGCAAGACGTCTTCCATGCCATATACCAAAGAATAGGGTGTTGCCCCGGTTGATGTGCAAGTTGTGGTACGATACCCGTGGAGAGCGAACAACAAACATCTCATGCCAGTCTTTGTATGTGACTGTCATTTTCTATATGATCTTTTTAATGTTTTTATTTGCAGCTTCGACAACACCATTTATCTTTGGCCGGTAAGGGGAAGAATTGTGATGCTGGATCTTGAATTTCTCGCATAAAGTGGTGATCATAATGTTGTTGAGATTTGTACCATTGTCAGTGATGATCCTTTCTGGGATACCATACCGGAAAATGAGATTTTGCTTGATGAAACAGGAAACAACATTCTTGGTAATAGAAGCAAAGGAAGCTGCCTCCACCCACTTTGTAAAATAATCAATGGCCACTAAGATGAAGCGGTGTCCATTGGAGGCTGTCGGCTTGATTTCCCTAATCATATCAATTCCCCACATAGCAAAGGGCCAAGGAGCTGTCAAGACATTCAGAGGAACCAGAGGTACGTGCACATTGTCAGCATAAATTTGGCATTTATGGCAGGTTCGAGAGTGTTGATAGCAGTCTGCTTCCATGGTAGACCAGTAATAGCCTGCCCGTAGGATTTTCTTTGCCATCGTATGCCCACTGGAATGGGGGCCAAAAGTGCCTTCATGCAATTCAGCCATGATCCTTTCAGCTTCAACCTTATCTACGCACCGAAGTAACACAGAGTCATGATTGCGTTTGTACAGGATGGCATTACTAAGGAAAAATTTAGTAGAGAATCTCCTTAAGAACTTCTTATCATTGATTGAAGCTCCTTCTGGATATTCTTGAGCCTCAAGATACTTCTTGACTTCATGAAACCAAGGCTGGTCCATTACTTCTTCAGTATTAACCTCGTGACAGTGTGCTGGTTCCTCCATTCGCTCGATGGTGATATGGGGAGCCTCGTTATCCCAATTAAGTTTAAACATAGATGACATTGTGCCTAGAGCGTCTACTAGCTGATTTTCTTCTCGCGGGAAATGCTCGAAGGTAATCTTCTCAAAATGTGGTAGCAATGTCAAAACATGTTCTTTGTAAGGGATAAGGTTTGGGTGTTTGGTGTCCCATTCCCATTTGATCTAGCAGATAACCAAAGCTGAGTCTCCGAATACATCTAAGGATTTGATCCCCAAGTCTATGGTAGCTTTGAGACCGAAGATGCATGCTTCGTATTCTGCCATGTTGTTTGTACAATTGAAGCAAAGTCTGGCAGTAAAGGGAGTATGACACCCTTCCGGAGATATGAGTATAGCACCGATACCATTTCCAAGTGCATCGGATGCCCCATCAAAGAACAGGGTTCATCGGGATCCTTGTTCAGGTCCGTCATATGGCCTGAATTCTTTACAGTTGTCTAACGTCATGATGTCTTCATCCGGAAATTCAAACTTCATGGACTGGTAGTCTTCTACAGCTTGGTGAGCAAGATGATCAGCTAATACACTGCCCTTTATTGCTTTCTGGATAGTATACTGTATGTCATATTCTGCCAGTATCATCTTCCATTTCGTTATTCTCCCAGAAAGGGCAGGCTTCTCGAAGATGTATTTTATCGGATCCATTTTAGATATCAACAAAGTAGTATGAGTCAGCATATACTGTCTTAGCCGGCGAGCAGCCCATGCCAGAGCGCAGCAAGTTTTCTCGAGCAGTGAATATCTAGTTTCACAGTCGGTAAACTTTTTTCTCAGGTAGTAAATAGCATGCTCTTTTCGGCCATACTCGTCATGCTACCCCAATACACACCCCATTGAGTTCTCTAAAACAGTTAGATACATGATCAATGGTCTTCCCTTGACTGGTGGCATCAACACAAGAGGCTCTTATAAGTATTCTTTGATTTTGTAAAAAGAAACTTGGCACTCGTCATTCCATTTGACTACTTGATCTTTCAACAATTTGAATATTGGTTCACAAGTAGCTGTCAGGTGAGAGATAAATATGGAAATGTAGTTCAAACGTCCCAAGAACCCTCTGACTTCCTTCTCAGTACGAGGAGCAGGCATCTCTTGTATTTCTTTTACCTTGGCAGAATCTACTTCAATACCTTTGTTGCTGACGATAAAGCCTAGGAGTTTACCGGACCGTACCCCAAATGTGCATTTGTTTGGATTCAACTTCGGTTTATACTTCTTCAGTCTCTCAAACAGTTTTTGTAAGTGATCAAGATGCTCTTCTTCTGTTTGAGATCTGGCTATCATGTCGTCCACATAGACCTCTATTTCGTGATGTATCATGTCATGAAATAGGGCTACCATGGCACGCTGATAGGTTTCCCCAGCATTCTTCAGTCCAAATGGCATCACCTTATCGCAGAAAGTGCCCCACTGTGTGACAAACGTCGTTTTCTCCATGTCCTCAGGCGCCATTTTGATTTGGTTGTATCCTGAGAATCCGTCCATGAAGGAAAACACTTTGTGTTGTGCCGTATTGTCAACTAGAATATCAATGTGGGGGAGTGGAAAGTCATCCTTAGGGCTTGCCCTATTCAAATATCTATAGTCTATACACATTCGCACCTTACCGTCCTTCTTGGGCACTGGAACAACATTGGAAACCCATTAGGGATAAGAGGTGACAGCCAAGAATCCAGTGTTGAATTGCTTCATGACTTCTGCTTTAATTTTTTCTGACATATCAGGCCTCATGCGGAGAACCTTTTGCTTTAGTGGCGGACAATCCTCTCTTGTAGGAAGACGATGTACCACAATATCTGCATCAAGTCCTGGCATGTCTTCATACAACCAGGCAAAGACTTCGACATAATCGTGCAACAACTGAATCAGACGCTCCTTGATACTGGGTTCCAGATTGGCACCCACCTTGACCTCCTTTTTGTCTTCTTTGGTACCTAGGTTGATTGTATCCACGGGTTCTTTGTGAGGCTGAATGGTTCTCTCTTCTTGTTGTAGTAGTCTGGAAAGTTCCCCTGGTACTTCACAATCTTCCTTATCTTCGTCTTCGTCTTGGTAGATTAGATTCCCAGAGTCACAAAATGCCATAGCAGTATTGTTACCCATGGGATCCCAAATGGATGTATATCTGCATTGTGAGTGTGAGTGTGTGTAAGGGTATATCTATCCTTGAAAGAAATAAAAATGTAAGAACAAAAACAATGAGCACAAAAGTTTGTATGCGAAAACGTCTATGATTCATTGATTTCATATGAAAATGAGATAATAACCCTTACAAATGGACCATTGTGCCTCGGGTAAGACACAAGGTTTTAAGAGTGCGAATTGTTTTAATATTACAGATCCAACAAAATGTAAAGACAAATTACTGTGGGATAAAAGTGATCGGGATAAAATCTCTATCCTCCCAGTTGCTGAGCCCTCCATTGACAGTTGGGAATATCCAGTCTTCCAAGTCAAAGCTATCTTCATCATCCTCTATGGTGTTGACCTCGCGGTTGCTGATCTTCAGGGGCGGTCCTCCGGCGCGACCGCGGCGTACAGCCTTCTGAGCACTTGAAGTGAAACCCATGCCAAACTTATCAGACTTATATGGGATATCTGGGAGTTGTCCCTAGATAGTACACCCACCTTCTTCTACCACTGCTTTGGCATCCTCCAGAGATGACATCCAGAGTGGAAGCCTTGTAATCTTGGGAACAACCTTGGTTACTACCACATCTTGTGGGACCTCTTCAGTGTGTTTAAATAGAGTTTCAATAAATTCACCATCTAATTCCACATATCTGAAGGAATTGAGATGGCTGATCATATACTCTTCTTCTCCATAAACGGTGGTAATCTTCCCTTGAGTCATATATTTCAGCATTTGGTGCAACGTAGAAGTGACAGCGCCAACATTGTGAATCCATGGTCGGCTTAGCAAGCAGGAATATGAGGGAAGAATATCCATTACATAAAAAGTTGAATCAAAAGTTTGTGTTCCAACTTTTATGGGAATGTCTACCTCCCTATGTACCATCCTTTTCGAGCCATCAAAATCCCTTACCACTATGTTACTTGGCTTCAAAGTCAATCCCTCACAGTCAAGCCTATCAAGAGATTTTTTAGGCAATACGTTCAGAGATGAGCCAGTGTCCACCAAAACATGGGCCAAGGTTGTGCCCCTACATTCAACTGAGACATGCAATTCCTCATTATGCTTCCTTCCCCTTGGCGTTAAATCACCTTCCAAAAAACCTAGACCATTATCCGTAGTCAAGCTGGCTACGCTGTCTTGAAACTGATCGGCAAATGTCTCTTGGGGTACGTGGACAGTTTTCAGGAATTTTACCAAGGCTTTTGCATGCGCCTTAGAACATAGTAGTAATGCCAGCATGGAAATTTTAGAGGGAGTTTGCCCCAGTTGTTCAACTACATCGTAGTCGCTTCTTTTAATGATATTTAGAATTTTCTCCATCTCTTTCCGGGAGGTCTCAGGGATAGCCAATGATTGTGTCTTCGTCTTGAAAGACTCAACCAGAACACCTTTTCCTCGAGTCTTGGCTAATTTGGTAGCAGGAGTGTTGGTAGGAATGATAACAGGGGTTGTAACAGCTTTGTCAATTGGCGTATTGTTGGAGATGATTGTAGGACCGGGAATGACTTTTGGAGAAGCAACAACAAGAATGATTACGAGTCCAGAAACTGCTTTTGGGGAAGCAATTTCTGGAGAAAAGATCCTACCACTTCGGGTAATCTTGCTAGTTCCTATAATATTATTGACGTCAGAATCCACTTTCTCAGAGCTTGAATCTTCAGCGGATGGCCAATCCTTCTTGATACCATGGTAGTAGACATCCCCTCCATAATTCCATGGTACGGACTTGTCTGACGAATATGGGACTGGTCCAGGCATTGTAATTATTAAAGGAGTTGCTTTTGGAACTGATGTAATTCTAACGGGTCTTTTGGTGGAGACCCTGGAAGAATTGGCGGAAATGGTAATGATAGAAACATCTTCAAAAGGAACAGGTGGAATAAAAGTCTTCTCGAATAAAATTTCTTTGTTATCTATTAGGCACTGAACTCCTGCTTTCAACAAAGGATATCTGGTTGGTGAGGATAAACAGAAATGGAAAACTTCATCACAACCCGGGAACACACCGACATTCAACAAGTTCATTTTTATAGTCATAAGTGGGGTCATAAGTTCATCAACTAAAGTAACAAACAATCCTTCTTCAATGGCATTGGTATTATGGCCATGTTTGGGCATAGGGGCAGAAATGACATTTGGCTTTTCAGGCGCATCGAATTCAATCTCTTTTTCTTCAATGAGGTCTTGTATTTTGTTCTTTAAAGCCCAACAGTTATTAGTGTCATGGCCGGGACTTTCAGAGTGATATGCGCAACGAGCATTGGGATGATAGTGAGGAGATATTGTGTTGGGGTTTTTTGGAGCTTCTTTCAAGGTCACCAAATTGTATCTTAGTAGATGTGGCAATACTTGAGACGGGGTCATGTTAATTCTGGTGAACTGCCTAACTGGCCTTTCCATCCTTGGTTGATTATTTCTTTGCTGATCAGGCGTAGGCTTAGCAATCATAATAACCCCCACCATTGGTCGGTGTTCGGCCCTATCTCGATTTCTTTGCAGATATACAACAACCACCTCTTTCTTTCCGATGAAAGGCTTCCTTGCAGCTGCAGAAGAAGATGTATCTTTCTGAATCTTTCCACTCTTTATACCGGCTTCTACCCTTTCTCTGGTCAATATTAGTTCAGTAAAGCCTGCCGATAAACTTCCAATTAGATGATTGAAGAAGGGACCAAACAAGGTGCCCAAGAACATGTCTACCAATTCCCTCTCAGATAGAGGGGGTTGAACTTTTCCAACCAAGTCTCTCCATTTTTGCGCATAGTCCTTGAAACCTTCATTGGAAACCATGGTCATACTATGAAGTTGAGTACGGGTAGGCACCATATCAGCATTGTATTGGTATTGTTTGTAGAAGGCTGCAACAAGGTCTTCCCAGTTGTGAATGTCGACTCTTTCTAGTTGGTAAAACCAGTCAAGTTGAGTTCCAGACAGACTATCTTGGAAGAAGTGTACCCATAAGTTTTTGTCAGTGGTATGGGGCTGGATTTTCCTTACATATGACCGGAGATGCATTTTAGGGTATGAGACTCCGTCATACTTGGAGAACACATGTGCTTTAAATTTCCGAGGAATGACAATCCCCGATACTAACCCTAATTCCTCAAAGTCCAAGCCAGACACTTTTTTGGAATTCCATCGCACTTAACCGCTCTTCGAGATGTTTATACTTGTCATCAAATGGAGGGTACTGTTCTTCAAAATAGTCTTCTTCTTCCTTTTCCTCTTTCTCTTCTGATTCTGGCGGGACAACTGTTTCCTTGCCTTTCCCATCTTGGTTGTCTCTTTCATCGGATTTTGTTGCAAAGTCTAAGGTCCTTCTTGTCTGCCCATGAAATCTTCTTCCCATGTTTAGGATTTCGGTTACCTTCTTTGTCTTCTTTTTCCTCTCTTCAGCCAACAAAGCCTTCAATTCTTCTTGTCTTTTGGCCAGGGTCAAGAGCAACTGTTGAAATTGTGTATTCTGAGCTTGGAGGTCTTTCACTGTTTGCTTGAGATCCATCTTACTGAAATAAACAGTAGAGAGATGAGGAGACTTGTTGCAAAAGACCTGCTTATGTTATGATGAATGGTATATGCATATGTAATGATTTCAAGTATTTTAAGATTCAAATTTATTTTAGACAAAAAGGAAACACACGTTATATTAATAAGTTAAAGCTTGAGTACATCAATGCCTCTTGGGCTTATAAGGAAATACAAAAGCTCTAAGATAAAAAGGTAGTGCGCATCCTCTTTGGTGTAATGTAGGCATTGAGAGTCTGCTCCTCATGAAGTAGCCTAGTGAGTTCCAAAACTTTCTTCTCGCTTGCGTATAATTGGGCTTCGAAAGTATCTCGCTCCCCCTTGAGTTGTATCCAATCTCTTTGTAGATCTTCAAGAGAGGTTGGCATATTAGGATGTAGGATAGTGTATGGAACATCTCCCTCCATGATAGGCTCAATGATTACCGGGAGAATGGAGGGGTAAGGCATCATAAGACTCTGAGCACGACTTCGTACCCATTTGAGGTAAGGCTCAAGAGGGATGGAATTTTTATGCCCCAAAGTCTTGCTATCCCCCTTGTTTAACATCCTCCAAGCTCGGACAAATCTCTGACAAAGACCTTGATCGTCGTTGTCGTAGTCAAATACCAAACCTTGAATCATCATCTCGTGCGGGCCATCCCTTCAAGTGTAACCAAACTATCTTAAGGCTAAACATGGGTTGTAGGTGATAACTACCCTAATGGCAAGTAAAGGGACATTAGGGAATTCTCCATAACGGCCGACAATGATAACATTCTCTTTGGATCGGGCGCACCAATGAATGTCTGAACGTTTGAGCGTCATTAACCTTTGTGACCACCTTGAACCTTGCTCATTCCTTAATACGGATTGGGGAAGATGCGAAATAAACCATCCTGCCAAGAGAGGAGTGCAACACATAAGAACACCTCTTTTCCTTATTGTGTGAGTGTGAAAAGAGTGTAGGATATCTCCTAGAAATGAAGGCACTGGGTTGCGGGATATGAAGATTTTGACGGTGTTGACATCTATGAGTTGGTCAGGATTTGGAAACAAAACCATCCCATAGATGAGGAGAGCCAAAATTTCCTCAAAGGCTTGCAAGTCCAAGGAATTCCAACAGCTTTGGGCTTTCTCAAACAGGAACTTTGCTAAGAAACCTTTGACACCACTCCTTGTTTCCCAATGAGTTGTGATATACGATGAGTGCAAGTGTAGAACTTGAGCAATCTCTTCTAGCTTTGGGTTTCTTTCCGTACCGTTGAAAGGTACTTGATTGAGAATGGGAATCCTCAAGAGTTGGGAGAATTATTCCAAAGTAGGCACAAGTTGATAGTCGGGAAATGTGAAGCAATGGTGTAAAGGATCAAAGAACTGAAAAAGCACCTTCATCATGTCCTCATCTGTGTTGGAGGTGACCAAGTTGAGTAGGTGACCATGTCTCTCGGTGAATGGAGAGTTTTCAGGAATCCTTGAAGCTAGATCCTTGAGTTGTGGATGGACTCTTACAAGATTGACTTGAATAGTTTTCCTGCAAAGTGAATCCATATCATACAAAACAAGAACAAAGATGAATCCAAAAATCCTTGAAATGGTTAGTAGATGTATATGATGTTCATGATGTTATGTACAAGTATACATATACAATCAAAACAAACAAATCCTTAGGTTTAGGCTTGCATGGAGTTTTATAGGTAAGTACCCTCTTGAAGTTTAGTTGGCTTAAATTTGTCCTAGTAATAGTAACCGGGTTCTAAGGAGCTCAATATCACTGGTTTGTTTCCTTGGTAATTGTTTCAGTGCAAGCCTCTTTAATGGCGATCGAAATATCCCAAGAAACCAAACCTCAATGAGTGTAGTATCGAGTATCTACCAACTTCGGACTGCACCAAAGCCGGTCATCTCACTACATCCTAAAGGCCAAGTTGGTCAAGTAAAGGTTCTAAAAGTTCATTAGTTATTTATGACATCACTCAGCGGCCTCGTATTCTCTTTGATTAACTCAAAGGCTACCGGTACCCATAAATATGTCGCACTAACGTAGCTATTGCTTAGACCATGTCGGTATACCCTGCACAGTTTCCACAACGTATTGCTACTTACCTATAATGTATCCCAAATCAGGGTAGAGGATTCAAACCCAAACAAAGAACCATAATATAAAGCATACAAGTCAAACAATGTAGGCAAGTAAGTGTGATCTATCCCTAAGGTAACCCCACTTTTAGAATATTCCCCAGCAGATTCGCTAGTTCTAGGGTACGGTGGGAGAAGAGTTGACATTATAAATTGATATCCAAGCACTTTTGGAAGAAGTTGTGTGAAGAAAAGTTGTAGATTTCATGGAGATCTACAACTTTCATGTTGGAAGTTTCTCTTGAATCATCTTGCATCATGGTGAAAATTTGGCTTAAAGTTAAGAAAAAATAAGAAATTTTCAACACTTAGAAAAATTTCTAAGTTAATAAATTTTGATTTTTCAAAATGAAATCTTGATTTCTTGATGAATAATTTTCCTATTTTGACATGTTTTGATGAATTGTGATCTTTGGCACTTGAATTTGACCAAAAAGTCAAAGTTTGACTTTTAAGTATACTGTTGACTTTTGAACAGTTGACTGCAAAATTCATCTGTCAATCCAAAGGATTTGCAATGTTTTGAATCATGTCATTAGGTTAAAATGATGCAATTGGACTCTTTAGATCATGCTTTAAACCAATTAACCATTTTCTAGGTCAAAAATCAGAAATTGCCCTTTCCCAATCAAAACCCTAATTTTGACCATTTTGCCCTTTTGGAGATTTGATCAAATTTCTTGAGGAATTGTGGTCCAAACTTGATAAAATGATGCATATGAGTCTAAAATGTTGATATGGATAAAAAATTATGAAGTTTGACTATAAATTGGCCATGGTTTACTTTTTCCCCAATACAACTAATTTTTATGTCAACTGTTTAATTAACTGAATAAAAGTATGATCCAAGTCTTGAAACTTGACATGAGTAATCTTGGGAGTCCATAATGATCCATGAAAGCCATATGAAGCATTGATAGTTCAAAAATCCTTCTGCAAACTCAAACCCTAATTTTGGTCATCAGTGCATCTAGAGGTGTCTTGAGCTGATCAAACCCTAGTGCAATCTTGAGCCCAATGAGATCTTGTGAGAAAAATCTTGATAAGTGAGAGGGAAAATTTTGGGGTACAATAATAGGGGATGTCGGGAAGTTGTCCCCAGATAGTGCAACCTCCATCTTCTACAACAACCCTAGCATCCTTCAGAGAGGCCATTCTTGGTGTGCCTTTAGAGATTTCAGGAGTAGCAGGAGTAGCAACAACAACTATTAGAGGGATTACCTCAAATTCTTTATAGGGGGTTTCAATGAATTCGACATCCATTTCAATGTATTTCAAAGTATTCAAATGACTGAACATATATTCTTCCTCTCCACATATTGTGACAACCTTCCCTTTCACTGAGTATTTAAACATTTGATGTAATGTATAGGTAACCGCACCTGCCCCATGAATCCATGAGTGTCCGAGCAAGAAAGAATAGACTAGGTGGATATCCATTACATAAAAGGTTGAATTGAAGACTTGAGATCCCACTTTGATCGGAAGATCAACCTCCTCGTGGACCATCCTTTTTGAGCCATTGAAGGCTCTTACCACAATATCGATGGGTTTCAGCACAATCCCTTCACAATCTAATTTGTCCAGAGCACCTTTAGGTAAAACATTGAGGGAGGATCCAATATCTACTAACACATGCACCATAGTCGTGCCTTTGCACTCAATAAAAATATGCAGAGCCTTGTTGTGATTCTTCCCCGCTGGAGTTAAATCTACATCAAAAAATCCCAAGCCATTGTAAGCAGTTAGGCTTGAAACACAATTCTCAAATAGATCAGAAGTGGTCTCTTGAGGTACATGGGCATTCTTCAAGAATTTCAGTAGAGCTTGGGCATGTGCTTCAGAGCATAACAACAAGGACATCATGGATATTTTTTAGGGTGTCTGCCCTAGTTATTCCACTATGTTCCGGACATAAGACCTCAGATGCATCTTTGGATAGGAGACCCTATCGTATTTGGGGAAGACATGAACCTTAAATTTGTGGGGAATGACCACCCTAGGGACCAAAACTAAGTCTCTGAAGTCCAAACCAATCACTGTTTGGATCTCCACAGCCTAGAGTCGGCCTTCTAGCTGTTTGTATTTCTCATTCGACGGTGGATACTTCTCTTCGGAATAATCTTCGTCCTCAGTAACTTGGTTATTTCCACCCCTAAATCTAGTACTTCTAACTTCCTCGTCTTGATTGTCTTCTTCCTCAGAAGAAGCCTCTTCTATTTGAGCCAGTCGGGCGGGCCCCTTGAACCTTCTTCCCATGTTGAGAATAACAACTCATTTCTTGGTCTTCTTCTTAGTGGAAAGGAGTGCCATCATTTCTTTCTGACCTTTAGCTAGGTTGAGGAGAGTCTCTTGGAACTGTGCGTGTTGGGTTTGCAAATATTTGACGGTTTGCTCTAGAGCCATCTTATACTGAAATAAATAATAAAGAGATGATGAAACCTGTATCGGAAGACCGGCTTATGATATGATGCATGCTATGCGAATGCAATTTGTTCAAGGACTTTAAGGAATTTAAATTTGCTAGTCAAAAAGGAAACAAACACAACAATTTTATTAATAAGTTCACGAATTACAATTTGCCCTTGGGATTATAATGAAAAAGCAAAAGGTTGTCAAAGAGACAACAAAATGAACTTCTAAAACAAAACAAAAAACTCAAGTTTCCCACTGTTGTACCCAAAATTTTGACCTAAGATACCATCTCCCATCTGCATCACTACATTACAAGTGTTTTGATCTATTGATTTTAAAAATTCATAACTTGTTTCAGGCCGAGAGCTATTTATTTTGAACACTAAATTATTTAATCGATTCATGCTAAAACAATGTTTATTAATTATTTATTATCTTAAATTTAAATAATTGGAATTTGTTTTCAATTATTATATAATTTAAAGATGTATAGATAATAAAATAAATATTAGAAAAGAGGCGTATTAATCATGCAGACAGTGTTTATTTATTATTCACTATCTTAAATTTAAATAACTGGAATTTATTCTCAGTTATTACATAATTTAAAGATTTATGAATAATATAATAAATATTTGAAAAAAAGTTCATTAATTGGTCAATAATGATTATTTAATTATTTATCATTCTAAGTTAAATAATTGAAATTCTATTTTTAATTATTATAATTTAGAAAATTATGAATAATGAATTAAATAATTGAAACTATTAATTGATCAATGACATTATTTATTTATTTGTTTATTATTCTGGATTTAAGTAATTGAGATTTACTTTCAATTATTATACGATTTAAAGAATTGTAAACGATAAAATAAATAACTAGAGAAGGAAGAAATTAATTAGCAAATATTGGAATTTTATTCATTTTCTTCTAAATTGTACAATTATTGCGTAAATATTGTATTTATTACAACGAATTTACAATAATAATTTTACAAAGTTAAAATGAAATAAAAATTAATCTAATGTTTTCTAATTCTAAATCTTCTATCCAATGCCTTTTTGTCTGCTCACTTGATTTTACCTGCAAAACGATTAAAAGAAATTAGAATTGAACAAATAATTAAAAACAAAAATTATTTAATGTTCATCATTAAAAGCAATGGCTGGAATCAGTTTACCCTTTTTTGCAAATCACGGGTGAAATTCTGGCTGCAGATACTCAATGTCACGTTCAATGTTATGACACCGTATCTGACTTACTATATGACAGTAAATACAAAAGCAATAAAGAACACAGTCAATTGTTTACCCAGTTCAGTGTGCAACAACACCTACTCTGGGGGCTACCAAGCCAGGGAGAGAATCCACTATAAGAGATGTTAATTCAGGAATAAACCAACCAGTTTATCTCCTTCACTTAAGACCTACCCAATGCAATTCTAATCTAAGTACAACTTAAACCTGAGTTCCTACTCACTCCCCCTCAATCACAGCAGTGATACATAAACCAATTTGACTTAAGAATTGATGAAGACACTCTTCAAAAACAAACTCTTGATTAAGCTTCACAGCTTTTTAATCAAGCAACACAATCACTCGTGCTTCACAGCTTTGAGTGATGTACACAACTAACTTGACTCTGCTTCACAGCTTTAGTCAAGGAACATTCAAACACTCTTGCTTCAAAGCTTTGAGTGCTACACAACCCCTTACAAATAGAAACCTATTCCAAGGCACTTATCACAATGATAATTGCTTTGAGTACAAAGAACAAATCTATACAGATTACAAATTGATCTTCTAATCAATCAGCAGGGATCCTTGAAAAACAGCAGCTCTGTTGAATATATAGCAGCTGCAACTTCGGTTAGGGTTTCCAAAAACCTAGGGTTAATTCCGTTTGACCTAAAGACCAGGTCACAGGACTTTATTAACCAGGTTAGGGTTGAGCTAGGTTACCCCTCAGAAAACGCAGGATTCTGTTCAGAAAGGACTGAGTTATTTCCTGAAAAAACTCAGACTTATCCACTCCTGCAATCCTATTAGTTCAGAACAGGATGTCATAACATCTGTTATGACATCTGAGAAAACCTGTCTACTGATTTAGCAAAGAGTGATCATTTTGCAAAATGCTCAGATACACACTTATAAACATCAGTATTTTAATTACAATATTTTTCTGCAGAGGTACCTAATGAACCAGTACAAACTGAACTAGAATGTTATGACATCAGTCATGACATTCACACATACATTTGGGTTTTACCAAAAATGCAAGCCAATACCTAAACACCTACAAACTCCCCCTTTGGCAGATTTTTGGCTAAAGACCCTAAACAATCAGAGATAGATAGCAGCAGAAAATAAGTGACAGCAGAAAAATAGAACACAGAATGTCAAGTACTAATTAAGCAATTAAGAAAGTACCAAAATATTCTCCCCCTCTTTAGCCACAAATGGGCCAAAGAAAACATGTTAAAATTTTTTTTACAGTTATCCAGAACAAAATAATAAGATCAGCAGCAGACAACAACAGAACACACTTCACCAACCAGCAACACCACCAAACAGCAATCATTCTTCAAGCAATGTCATCAGATTCTGAGGAGCTAGTTTCTTCAATGTTGAGATGTCCTTCACCCTCTTCCCTTCTGTTTTCTTCAGCTTCCTCCTTTTCTAGCCTAGCAATTAGAAGTTCTAGGGTCCTTTTTCTAACATCTAGCTCTTTGCAAGTTTCTTTTAAGACACCTATGACATCTGATGTCTTGGACTGGGTCTTTACAGACGATGTCTCAGCTGATGTTATGACAATGTCTGGAGCATGAGATCCCTGAAACAATTTGTAGTGCAGGCCAAGGGCAGGAGCTCTTTTGCAGACTGTATCTCTTGCCACAAGGATATCAGGGAATTGTGCAAGGATGATTCCACAAAGGAGGGAGGGAAAGGCAATTGGTCCTTTGACAGCATAACTGCCAGCATGCTTTAAAGTTTGTTCAAAGATGTACCTTCCATAGTCAAAGGCAGTCTTGGTTCCTACAGCATAGATAAATCTCCCCAATCCTGTGGAGATAGTTGATTTGTGATTTGTAGGCACCCAGTTTGCTGCACCTATTTTATGCAAGATGGCAAATTTCATGCTGAGTTTACTAGCATTCAGCTTCCCTTTCAATGGCCAGCACTTTACTTGCCTGGCTGTGATGGTTAGACACACTTCATTGTCAGTTGCCTCTAGATCAGGACAGTCCTTATTTGTTCTTCCAAGAAACTTGTTGATTTCTGATGGAGAGAACTTGACCCTTCTTCCTCTAACAAACACACTCTCAAAGTCAGCTGACCTTCCATCAGCACAATCATTTGACAAGTTCACTACAAACTCCTTAACCAGATTTTCATAACATTTGTTAAACTTCATCACTGTCTTCATTAGCCTAGCATTCCTGATCAGATCCATGATGTCTTTGCACTCCAAGGCATCATTGTTGAGTTCTCTCTCCAAGGCTATTCTCTTTAAGCAAACATACTTCCATCTGTTTGCATTGTCAGGATGATGAAAGGAGATGTTGTCTGTTGGCACTTCAGGCACTCTAGCAATCTTGCTGGAGGGAAGCTTCCTTCTGATGGGAGTTTCTTCAATATCAATCTCAAATTCTGATTCATCATTAGAATCAGAAGTTTCAGGTTCTTTGCTTTTCTTAGAGATTGGTTGTCTAGCAGTCTGCACCTGTGCCTTCTTCCCTTTTGTCTGAATGCTTTTCTCAGCCATCCCTTCAGCCTTGGATTTCTTAGCATCAGGTTTATCATTCTGACTACTCTTTCTTTTCATCAATCTCCTAGCTATGCTAGGGTTCACATTAGCAATCAGTTCATTATCTGAGTAATCTTCATCCACATCAATGATAGGTGGATCAGCAGCCTTTTCAGAGGGGTTCTGAATGTTGTCTTTTGGTGTCACAACATCCTCAGTGACATCTACATTTTCAGAACCTTCCACATTTGGACTTTCTGATTGATTTAAAGGGATAGAAATCCCTGGTACAGATTGGTTGCCACTCAGAATGCTAGTAACCAGCCTAGCAATAGCTTGGTGTACTTGTACCGATCCTTCTCTATTAGGTACAAAAGACGAAGGATGAGAAGAATTACCAGAGGCTGTAGCTTGAGCTCTTCCTGCATGTCTGGTTCTGAGCTTTTTGACTCTGGCTGGGTCAGTTGCCATCTCCCTGAGAGGAGTGACCTCAAGAACTTCAGATTCTATGCATGTAGTGATTGCCCTAGAATCTTGATCAGATGATGCCGATGATGAGGAAGACGAAGCCGCCATGGTGGAAGACGATGTCTGAGACATTTTGATTGACTTTGAGTAATAGTAGCAGTTTGAGACAAATCTTTGATTGGGAGGAGGAAACAGGTTGCAAGGATGAGAGAGGTAGGGGGTAAAAGAGAGTCTCTTCAACTTCTTAAAGCTTTTGAAGGAATTGTGAAAGAATATGATTAACCCACTAAATATAGACTTAATAAAATTAATCCCTTCAACCCTTGTTTTAAGCAAAACTAATTGCTATAATTTCTCATGTTGGTGAATACCCAACCTGCCCCTCAAATTTTCAAGTTTGTTTCCAACAAGAGCCTTGGTAGAAGAATCAGTCAGCTGAAGCTTAGAGAAACTGTGTTCCAGTTTAAATGACTTCTTCTCTTCAAAGTCAATAGGGTTCAAGGAAATGTTGAATGTTTTCAGATTGTCACAACACAATGTCACAACATCTTGTGTAACATTGTACTCAGGGAGCATCTGCTTTGACCAGATGTTTTGAGAACAGAATTTATGAGACTTGTTATTTCCAACATCCTTGTCAAGATAACTTAAGGATCTGACAACACATTCTTCTTCAAGTTTATTTGCCACATCACATATATTATTAGCCTGTAGTTTTGGAGTTCTTCTGACAGTTTCCATAGCTTTTTTCATTCTTCCAAGCTTATGCTGCCACAGTTTGATCTCTTTTTCTTCTTTGATGATTTGACATATAGTGGAGATATCAGTGTTCTCAGGCTGCCACACGTAACAGTTATCTTTGGATTTGATTCCCCTCATTACAACATCTAGTTTTTCATTAAATACTAGACATTCAGATCTTGAGAAGTTGACCATGAATCTTAGATCACATAATTGACTGATACTAATGAGATTAGTAGTCAACCCTTTTACCAGCAGTACTTTATTCAGACTTGGAACTCCAGGGCAGTCCAAATTACCAACTCCTTTGACTTCACCTTTAGCACCATCTCCAAAGGTCACAAAACTGGTGGTGTGAGGCATAACATTTTTGAGGAGATTTTTGAATCCAGTCATGTGTCTGGAACATCCACTGTCAAAGTACCAATCTTCCTTTGTAGAGACCCTCAGGGAAGTGTGAGCTATCAGTGCAGTAGCCTTTTTCTTCCATTGAGGAGCATGTGGTACCTTTTTAGACTTAGGTTTGACACCTGAGATCTGATTAGGGTATCCATGTAATCTGAAGCAGAAGGGCTTTATGTGGCCATATCTACCACAATGATGGCATTTCCATCTTTGGTACCTTTTCTTCATATGTCTCTGTTCCTGATGTTGAGAGTTGTGTTGAGACATCCGTTTTGACATTTGCTTACCAGTACCAGATTTCTTTGCTTCCATAAATCCTAGTCCAGATTTATTTCCCACATTTTGTCCAACCTGAAGGATCTCTTCCAATTTGTCTGTTCCATTGGTCAACATCTTGACAGATTTGGTCATTTGATTCAGTTGTGAGTTCAGCAGTTGAACTTCTCCTTCTAAATGACTTATAGTTTCAAGATTTGCCCTCTTTTCAGCCTCCAGCTTTATAATGAGTTTTGATTGTTTCTCATTCTGCACACAGACTTCAGCACTTCTGATACACAATTTCTTGTAGGTATCAGCCAGTTCTTCAAATGTCACTTCTTCATCACTAGTGTCACTTTCAGAGGTACAAACACTAGTTAGGGCAGTAACTAGTTTGGCAGATTCTTCTTCAGAATTACTTTCTGAATCATAGTCAGACCAAGTAACAGTCATTCCTTTCTTTTGCTTCTTAAGAAAGGTAGGACATTCAGCTCGAATATGTCCATATCCTTCACATCCATGGCATTGAATACCTCTGCCTTGGTTTCCCTTATCTTCTGACCTTGGTCTTCTGCTGGAACTGTCAATGTCAGAGGGAATGTTATGAACATTAGACCTTGACTTTGGGTCCATTCTTTTGATGAGCCTGTTGAACTGTCTTCCAAGCATGGCAATAGCTTCTGATATGTTTTCTTCTTCATCCTCCTTGTATTCAACATCAGTGTTGGATACAAGTGCTATGCTTTTGTTCTTCTTATCACCATTATCAGTGATCCCCATCTCAAAAGTCTGAAGAGACCCAATAAGTTCATCCACTTTCAACTTGCTAATGTCCTGGGCTTCCTCTATGGCAGTTACCTTCATTGCAAATCTTTTAGGCAAGGATCTGAGAATCTTCCTCACCAGTTTTTCTTCTGACATTTTTTCTCCCAGTGCTCCTGAGGTGTTGGCAATCTCCAAGATGTTCATGTGAAACTCATGAATGGTTTCATCTTCCATCATTTTTAGATTCTCAAATTTGGTGGTCAACATCTGAAGCCTTGACATTTTTACTTTGGAAGTTCCCTCATGAGTAGTTTTGAGAGTGTCCCAAACTTCCTTGGCCAGTTCATATTGATGTACTAGTCTGAAAATGTTTCTATCAATTCCGTTGAACAAGGCATTTAAAGCTTTTGAATTTCCCAGAGCTAACTCATCTTCTTCTTTACTCCAATCTTCCTCAGGCTTCAGACTGATTGTCCCATCTATCTCAGTTATGGTGGGATGAATCCATCCTTTGTCAGCAGCTCTCCAAGCCTTTTTGTCCAGAGATTTTAGGAAGGCAATCATACGAGGTTTCCAGTAGTCATAATTAGTTCCATCCAGAATGGGTGGTCTATTTCCAAAAACTCCTTCTTTGTCCATAGTGCCAGAAAGTGATATCCCTAGATCTCACCCAGTAATACAGGCAGGGTGCCTGCTCTGATGCCAATTGAAATTCTGACTGCAGATACTCAATGTCACGTTCAATGTTATGACACTGTATCTGACTTACTATATGACAGTAAATACAAAAGCAATAAAGAACACAGTCAATTGTTTACCCAGTTCAGTGTGCAACAAAACCTACTCTGGGGGCTACCAAGCCAGGGAGAGAATCCACTATAAGAGATGTTAATTCAGGAATAAACCAACCAGTTTATCTCCTTCACTTAAGACCTACCCAATTCAATTCTAATCTAAGTATAACTTAAACCTGAGTTCCTACTCACTCCCCCTCAATCACAGCAGTGATACATAAACCAATTTGACTTAAGAATTAATGAAGACACTCTTCAAAAACAAACTCTTGATTAAGCTTCACAGCTTTTTAATCAAGCAACACAATCACTCGTGCTTCACAGCTTTGAGTGATGTACACAACTAACTTGACTCTGCTTCACAGCTTTAGTCAAGGAACATTCAAACACTCTTGCTTCAAAGCTTTGAGTGCTACACAACCCCTTACAAATAGAAACCTATTCCAAGGCACTTATCACAATGATAATTGCTTGGAGTACAAAGAACAAATCTATACAGATTACAAATTGATCTTCTAATCAATCAGCAGGGATCCTTGAAAAACAGCAGCTCTGTTGAATATATAGCAGCTGCAACTTCGGTTAGGGTTTCCAAAAACCTAGGGTTAATTCCGTTTGACCTAAAGACCAGGTCACAGGACTTTATTAACCAGGTTAGGGTTGAGCTAGGTTACCCCTCAGAAAACGCAGGATTCTGTTCAGAAAGGACTGAGTTATTTCCTGAAAAAACTCAGACTTATCCACTCCTGCAATCCTGTTAGTTCAGAACAGGATGTCATAACATCTGTTATGACATCTGAGAAAACCTGTCTACTGATTTAGCAAAGAGTGATCATTTTGCAAAATGCTCAGATACACACTTATAAACATCAGTATTTTAATTACAATATTTTTCTGCAGAGGTACCTAATGAACCAGTACAAACTGAACTAGAATGTTATGACATCAGTCATGACATTCACACATACATTTGGGTTTTACCAAAAATGCAAGCCAATACCTAAACACCTACAACGGGATTTCTCCCGGTTCACAAAAAAGAGAGGAATTTTTATAAATGAATGCACAAATTCATTTTTTGTCAAAATTGCATTTTTCAAATCAATTGCATTTTCAAAAGCCCACTGCATAGTTCAAAAACAATATGCATCAATTCAAATGTTTGACAAATAGCATACAAAAAATCAACAGCATATGCACTTTCAAAGCCAAATTGCAACGTAAACATGCCCATATAGGAAGAGGCCAAACATACAAAGAGGCTCCCACTGTGCCATGCAGTAGGCAAGTTAAAATATGCAGTTTAAACAATTTTGCAAGCGATATATCATTCCCTTTTCATCATATTCCAGCACTTTTGCAATTTCAGAAAATAGTACAGTACATCATTTAAATGTCAAAATGGTACTTATGAGAGAGAAGAGAGATAGAAGTGTGGTTTTGCAGGTTTGGTTTAGGCAGGAAGAGATACAAGACAAATTGCAGTAACACAGTCAGTAGGAAGTAAAAACATGAAATAGGAATAGAGACAAACCATATGGAGCAGTAAGGGTGCAGAAGTAAAGAAATATTAAAAATATATCAAGCCCTCAACGTAAACATGAAGGAAGAGAAAACTGTTATAACATAACAAAATCACTACACTATTCAATCTATCTATCTCCAAGCTATCAAAGAAAAAAGGCAAAAAACCATTTTTTCATCAAGCCCTCCTAAACCTGTTACTGCATAAACCAGCAATCTGCATGGAACCATTGTAGAATCAGACCACAACATGGCCTAAACCTCAACAACTTGTTTAAACCATAGAAAACCTCACCGAAACTGATTGAGCCCTTAAGCCAACATCACCATAAACCTGTCAAAAACCCATATGTCCTGAACCTTGGCCTAAACCTGCCTACCACATCATCAAAACCATATATCAAAAACCATATCAGAACCTAGAACCATAGCCTACTGTCAAACCTGCCGAACCAACCAAAATCATTCAACATGGCCTAAACCAGTAAAATCAATAAAACCTGCATCAACTACAGCTTACTGCATCATCATTTCAAACCAACTGCATTTCAAAAACCAGTAGAATCATAAACCAACAAACACCATCACCATTTCAAACCAGCAAAGTATAGACCATTGAAACCATGTCCAAACACACATAAAGCCTCAGATTATATCCTCATAGGCAACCTAAACTCAGGCAGCAAAATCACAAACGCAAATAGGCAACAGGATCGCAGTGAGAAGAAGAAAAAGAAGCTAGTCAAAAAAGTATTTTTCAACAGTAGCAGTATCAAAGTCAGAAAGAAGAAGAAGGCAAGCTAGTCAGATTTCGTTTCAACAAAAGCATCAAGGCGACATTGAAATACACAGTACCAAGGCAAGAAGAAGGAAGCCAAATACAAAGTACCGGCCACCGAAGCAAGCTCGCGACGCGCCTCCTTTCCTCGCCGCCTGGCCTCCTAGCTCGTCCAACCGTCCTCCTCCGTCTCCGCCTCTAGGTAACGATTTCCTCTCCCCTTTTTACTTCCATAATACCGCCAACAACAATAATAAGAATCAGAATCAAAACGTAATCAAAAAAATCAATGCATGCAAACATAACAAAACCTAACGAATAACACATTTTACCTTGAATCAATCGCCCTAACGCCTTGGCCGGAGGGAAGAGGAGGTTGAAGACCACTGGTGGCCATGGCAAGGAGCTTGGGAGCGAACTCAGGGACTCAGAAGCAAAAGGCATGGAAAGATGGAGCGAAGAAGAAGACGGTACAACAAGGAGCGTCGTTTTTGACCAAAAAGCCTTAACCCTAATTTGCTTGCCCTAAACATTGTTTAACCCCTAAAAGAAACAAGTTTTGAAATGGGCCTTACCCCATTTTGCTGCCTAAGCCCAACGTTTTGCTTCATCCACCCCCTATCCTGCTTCTGATACTATTAAGCTTGGGCCTCCTAAAACCCCTTTTGGCCCATTTTATTATTTCCTTTAGTTTGTTTTAATGAATCAGCTTAATTCACTTTTGTTTCTAATTAGTAATAATAAACAACCTTTTTATATAGTTAATTAAATATATTTATTCTTAATAGTATTAATTACTAATGAACAATTTTGTTATACTAATTAAGGTCTTTTATAAAATTAGTTAAAATACTCAATTTAGTATAAGACATTAAGTCATCTTTTAATAATATTTTATATTAAAAAAAAGAAAAACATATTAAATGTAGAACATATGGAAATAAAAAATATTTTAATTAATTCACTCGTTTTAGTTAATATTAATACAAAATATATAAAATATAGAGACTTAAAAAACTAAAAAATATTTTGACTCCTCTAATTAATTCTCATTTTACTTTTATCCATTTTTAAAATGCGTAAAATTGAAAACTATTAAAAATACTTTCTTCTCATTAATATTAAACAAAAATCATAAAAAATGCATTATTCACATCATTTAATTATTGTTATTTAATCATTATCCGCATAATTTTTCTGTTTATTTATTTCATATTTATTTGTTTATTCTGTTTACGTTTAAATCCAAGGAAAAAACGATAAATTTGTTGACTTCATGTCTTCAAGTCTAAATTGCGCGAACTTTCGCATTTCATTAAAACTTAGGATAATTTTTCCTCAAATATTCACTCTTTTCGAAACTTATACCCTTTAAGCAAAAACTTCGACGTTAGGTCGTCGTACCTTCAAAAAACCCGTTCGTACCCCTTTTCGGCCAAAACGATTTATTTTTAATCAAACGATCAATTTTAAATAAACAGATATTTCAAAAGGTTCCTATAGAGTACTATAGATGCATTGGGTGATAATACCTTCCCTTTGTATAACCAACCCCCGAACCATAAGATCTCTTTTCAAAAACGCTTTGTATTTTCATTACTATTTACATTGCATATTTAGGGTTTTATTTCGCTCTTTTCCCTTTTCCTTTGGAAACAATAAAGCGCGGTGGTGACTCTTGCTTTTGTGAGACGAATTAATCAATAATTCGATCTCCAATTTACCCCACTACATTTTTTTATCGCTACAGAATTGGCGACTCTGCTGGGGAAAGATTGACCTCTTGCTGGTCCATCCCTAAGTGGGTTAAGCCTAATTTGTCTTATATGTTTTACTATTACTTGATTTACTTGATTATATGTTTAAATTGGGGTGTTTGAGTTTTTTGCAAAGGACGAATCCTATACCCGGATTAAGTAACACTTAAGGAATAGGACGGGCGGTATAGTCATGTTAACTTTGAGGGAGTAATCCCGAAGAAGGAGGCATGAGATCCCCCACTCAATAGAAGGCCCTCTTGAACTTAATATTTGTTTACCGAGTAATCGGGAAGACATTATTATTTTCGACCTAGGAGCCCGAGAAGTTGAGAACCGTAGAACCCTAACCCCTCTTGGCCTTTTAGGTGTAGCGCGGAGACTATAACGGAGTAATTCGGAAGTAGTTGTTACGCGATGCTACGCTCAGACGAGTTTCTCCTGAGAATATTGCTAATTATTGAGTAATCAAGACGTTGGTAATATCCGAAGGAGGAATGTAGACTCTGGGAACTCTTAGAACCTTGTCTTACAGGTGTGATTGAACCATTAGTACATACCTTGGGGTGGGCTTTACCCTCGACTCCATGCTGAACGTTGAACCCTTGAACCCCGTGTTTGCAAGCTTGTGTGTGACTGTTGCATTATCATTCATTCATGCATTCATCAACATATTTATAAAAAACTTGCTTTTCAAGGAACTTCGGAATGATTTTTGCAGACATCTCAGGTTATTATGGAAATTGGAAGGAGAAATACTCGAAGCTTTAGTTTCAAGGAGCCCGAGATTGAAGAACTAAAGAGTTTGATTCCGAAGATTGAGAGTCTGACGGATTTTCAGAAGAAGTATGGGTCCATCGTACCGCTCATGAAGCGCAAGATGAAAAAAGGCATCCTCAACACGTTGGTTCAGTTCTATGATCCCTTGTACCGATGTTTCACCTTTCCGGATTATCAGTTGATGCCCACTTTAGAGGAGTACTCCTATATTCTTGGTGTGCCGATCGCCGACCGTGTTCCTTTCTCTGGATTAGAAGAGGAGCCCAAATCTCACAAGATAGCAACCATCACCCACTTAAAGAAGTCGGAGGTAGAGGAGAACATGACTACGAAAGGGGGAATCCGAGGTTTGCCGGCGCAGTTTTTGTTGAAGAAAGCTCGTCATTTTGCTGAGACAAAGGATGCTGTTGCCTTCGAAGACATGTTTGCTTTACTCGCGTATGGTCTATTCTTATTCCCTAACGTTGATAAGTTTGTGGATATCAACGCCATCAGAATTTTCCTGATCGGAAATCCGGTCCCTACGCTGCTAGGATATACATACTACTCCATCCATCTTCGAAACTCTTATCAAGGAGGGATGATTATTTGTTGTGTACCGTTGCTGTATCAGTGGTACGTCTCGCATCTACCTGGGTCTGATGCTTTCTGGGATCTCGAGAAGGAACCGCGTTGGGCGCCAAAGATTATGGCTCTCACTCATTTCGACATTGACTGGTATAATCGAGTTTACCATGACGTGAAGATCATCGATAGCTGTGGGGCTTTTCCTAACGTACCTCTTCTCGGTACGAGAGGTGGAATCAACTATAACCCTGTTCTCGCGCGCCGTCAGTTCGGGTATCCGATGAGAGATAAACCAAACAACATCCATGTGAGTGGTTTCTTTCTTCAGGAAGGACAGGATCATCAGGCTGCTAAGAGGGAGATCGAAGGAGCTTGGGGCCACATCCATATAAAAGGGAGAGATATGTTGGGACATAGAGGTGCCGTTTCTTTGGAGCCCTACTTACAGTGGGTTCGTGCTAGGGCTTGTGTTCTCAAGATGCCCTATAAACTTGAGAAGCCTTTATTCCCTGCCATTGCACCATCATCTGTTGTTATCCCTATCGCGGATATAGGAGAGTACCAAGGAAATCTGACTAGGATGAAGTCCGAGAGGGATGCTTGGAAGGAAAAGTACCATATGTCTGAATATGAGAATCGAGTCTTGACTCGACAGTTAAAGGAAAAGGAGGAGTTGTTGTTTATTCAAGACGACCGGTTCATTGATCACGATGAGAAGCTTCGTCAGAAGGATGCCTTGCTGAAGAAGTATGCAAGTGAAAGGAAGAGAAAAAGGGAAGGTTCGGTAAGCGTGGCTCTCGTTCCTAATCCGCAGGAGGAAGTCATTAATCGACTGATAGCTGAGAAGAGGGAGATGGGAGACTTTTATGAAGAGAAGATCAAGAAGCTCCAGTTATAGTTGGTGTTTGGACCTTCATCTGAGGATTCCGAGTGATCTTTAGCTTTTAGTTTGTTTTACTGATGTCATTTTGTAAAACTATGTAAAAGGGCTTCATGCTCTGAAGTTGTAATTTATTGTTTTATTATGGGCTTCATGCTCCAAAGTTTAATTTATTGCTTTATTTTAGATTTCATGTTTTAAAATTGTAATTTATCACTTTATTATGGATTTCATGTTTCGAAGTTGTAATTTATTGCTTTCATTATTGGATTTGTTATCCCAAAGTTGTAATTTACTGTTTTGATATTCCAAATTGTAAGTTGTAATTTATCGCTTTCGATTAATGGATTGAGTTTTTGTTGTTCCAAATTCCTTTACCATTGATGTATGCAAAATTATCTAGGTTCCTTGAAAAACTTTTAAAATGAATCATCATTTGCATCGCACATCATGCATCATTCCACATTCCACTTCACATGTTTTCTACAGTCTTATCCTTGTTCTTTTTCCACTCCCGAAGGTTGTCAAGCTGTCTCACCAATACGACACTCGGGCCAATCGTCAGAGGAAAATGGAAGATTTGGAACAGGAAAATCATGAGCTTCGTGGGGAAGTTGCTACACTTCGTGCCGAGATGGAAAAGTTGACTGCGTTAGTGGAAAGTTTGGTGGCTGTTCAGAATCAGCCATCGACTACAGCTGCCGAGATTCAGACTTCAACTCTAGTGGTTCCCGATATTGTCACCGTCCCTGCCTCCGTGACTCAAATCAACTCTCCGCTTCAACATAAGATGCCGAAAGGTTTTTCGTGGGGAATGCCTTACAACTTTGTGCCAGAGGGGTATCAGCCTGCCGTACAACCTCTGTTCCAACCTGCTTTGTCTCTTCCTCAACCAGAGACAACTGCTATGCCGCCAGTATTTCCGTCTGTAACACCTTTTCCGCAACCAATTATGACGACCGTTGCTCCTGTGGTCCACTCCGTGCCATACTTGAATGAACCTACTTATCCTGCTGAGCCTGCTGAAAGTTTGGGTCTCTTTGATAGAATGGAAGAATTTTAGGATCAGTTCCAGGAAATGCAGAAAGAGCTTAGAGCATTGAAAGGGAAGGACTTGTTTGGGAAGAACACGCATGACCTTTGTTTAGTTCCGAATGTCAAGATTCCAGCAAAATTCAAAGTACCAGACTTTGAGAGATATAAAGGTGATTCGTGTCCTAGAAGTCATTTGACAATGTACGTGAGAAAGATGTCCACGTATTCTGATGATCATGACTTGTTGATTCATTATTTTCAAGATAGTTTGACGGGTGCTGCTCTAAAGTGGTATATGGGTTTAGACAGCATTCGGATCCGCAACTTCAACGATCTTAGTGAAGCCTTTGTCCATCAGTACAAGTATAGCATTGACATGACGCCGGACAGAGATCAACTCCGGGCGATGTCGCAGAGAGATCGGGAATCTTTTAAGGAGTACGCCCAGAGGTGGCGTGGAATTGCTGCTCAAATCTATCCACCTCTTGAGGAGAAAGAGATGACGAAGATATTTTTGAAGACTTTAGGGTCCTTTTACTATGAACGAAATGATAGCCAGCGCACCCAGTGACTTCACCGAGATGGTAAGCATGGGCATGCGGTTGGAGGAAGGGATTCGCGAAGGGCGTTTGGTTAAAGAAGGGAGTCCGTCTAGCAGTACTAAGAAGTTTGGAAGTGTTTTCCCGAAAAGAAAAGAGCAGGATGTTAGCGCTTTGTTTCCAGGTAGACCTAGGAGAGGTTACTCTCACGTTGCGGCAGTCACTCCGGCTGTCCGCCCAACTTTAATGACCCCAGCTCATCAAACTCCACCAACTCAACAACGGCCTTTTCAGCAGCAGCCTCGACAACAGGCTTATCCATTCAACAATCAGAACCGTTCACCCCGAAAACCGCAGTTCGATGCCATTCCTATGACTTATACTGAATTGTTCTCTGCTCTTATCAGAAAGAATCTCATCACGACAAAGCCTCCTCCTGTCGCACCGAACAGTACTTCTCTGTGGTACAAGGCGGATCAGTTTTGTGAATATCATCAAGGGTCGCCGGGGCACAACCTTGAGAATTGCTTTGCTCTGAAGGCGGACGTGCAGAGATTGATTAAGAATGGTATCTTGTCTTTCAAGGATTTTAATCCAAATGTCAGAGATAATCCTTTGCCTCGACATGGGGCAGCTTCAGTGAATATGGTGGAAGGTTGTCCGGGGAAGTTTCGAGTTTTTCAAGTTGAACACATAAGAGAGTCGTTGATCAGGTTACATCAGAGTTTGAGAAGACTTGCCTTTGTTAGGCACCAGCATGATTATGATGTTTGTGAATTTTGTTCAAGAGAGGATGTTTGTCCTATTGTGAAGGAGGATATTCAGAAGTTGCTAAATCAGAGAGTTATCACTATTACCTATGACCGAAATCCGGAGGATGAAGTGAATGTTATCATACCACAATTCAATTTGCCTGAATCAGTAGAGATTGCTTACGACAGTCAGACTGCACCTGTTGATCCTTTGATTATTTACCCACCTAGTCCTGTGCCTTACAACTCGGACCAAGCTGTACCGTATAAGTATAATGCCACAATGATTGAGAATGGGGTAGAAGTCCCTATACCAACAAGACCGTCTTTCGTTAACATTGCTGATGTGAGTAGAGTTACGAGGAGTGGACGTGTTTTTGCAGCAGTACCTTTGAGGAGACCAGAAGTTCAAGCCAGGAGACCCATACCGGCGGATATTCCAGTGCGAAGTGTTGAACCAAGGGTTGAGATAGGCCGATCCAGTGAACCTATCCCTCACCCTGAGGATGATGAGATCCTGAAGCTTATCAAGAGAAGTGAATATAAGATTGTAGACCAACTTTTGCAAACTCCTTCCAAGATTTCCTTGCTTGCTTTACTGAGAGATTCTGGTGCCCATAGAGAATCTTTGATGAAAGTCTTGGACCAGGCGTTCGTGGATCATGATGTGACGGTTGACCATTTCGATGGAATTGTGGGAAATATAACTTCGTGTAACAATCTTGGTTTCAGTGATGAAGAACTCCCGGAGGAGGGGAGAAACCATAATATGGCTTTGCACATCTCAGTAAGTTGCGGAAATGATACCTTATCAAGTGTGTTGGTGGATACAGGTTCGTCGTTGAATGTGATGCCCAAGACTACATTATCTCGGCTTTCATATCCAGGTGCTCCTATGAGACCCAGTGGAGTAATTGTTAAAGAGTTTGATGGTTCTAGGAAGACAGTCATTGGCGAAGTGGATCTTCCTATAGTGATTGGTCCCCATACTTTTCAAATCACTTTCCAAGTGATGGATATTCGGGCCGCCTACAGTTGTTTATTGGGTCGTCCCTGGATCCATGATGCCGGGGCAGTCACCTCTACGCTCCATCAGAGACTAAAGTTTGTAAGGCATGGGAAGCTAGTGATGATTGGGGGAGAGCAAGCTATGGTGGTAAGCCATTTATCATCATTCTCTTTTATTGATGCGGACGAGGATGTTGGAACCCAGTTCCAAGGTCTTTCTGTTGCTAAGAATGCAGTGAAGAAGCAAGGGGCATCCATCTCTTCTTTTGAGGATGCGCGGCGAGTGGTGGAAAGTGGTTCGGCCGAAGGATGGGGCCAGGTGTTGACGTTACCTGAGGACAAGTCTGGGGAAGGTCTGGGTTTTCATCCGGTGTCTGCAAGAGTCAGGAAAGAGGTGGTTGTTCGTCCGATTCAAGAGGTGTTCCGAAGTGCAGGGTTTGTACATCCTGAGGTTGATGCTATCATAGATGATGATTCCGAGGAAGATTTGCCCGTTTTTGTGACGCATGGATTGGCTTGCCGAAACTGGATAGCTGTTGATGTTCCTGTGGTTATGCACATTTCCGAGTAATGTTTTGTTTATTTTCCTTTGAAAAAAATTCGCTCTGCCCAAGGCGAAACGTATTTTGTGTCGGGCTATGAAAAATAATTCCTTTTGCTCTGCCCAAGGCAAAAGAGAAATGTCTGGGCTCTTTGTTTCAAGTATTTCCCTTTAATGAATAAAACCGTTATTTTGTCCACTACTGTTTTATTTTTCACTTTTTGGGAAATAGTAATGAAATTAATTAATAACCTTTTGTTTTATTTGCACAAATCGATTTCTAAAATAAAGCATAATCATATGTGCAGATTAATCCATGACTTAACCATCGAAAACAATGATCCTATGCCCTCTCCCAACTTTGAATTCCCTGTGTTCAGAGCCGAAGAAGAGGATGAGGAAGAGATTCCTGTTGAGATTTCCCGTTTGCTCGAGCATGATGAGAAGATTATTCAACCATTTGAAGAACCTTTAGAGTTGGTCAACTTGGGTGATGAAGAAGTTAGAAGGGAAGTCAAAGTCGGAGCATTGCTTATCCCGGAAGTTATAGAGAAAATGTTGGAGCTTCTCAAAGAGTATGTTGATGTGTTTGCTTGGTCCTAACAAGATATGCCAGGGTTGGACAATGACATTGTGGAGCATCGTTTACCGTTGAGACCTGAATGTCCACCGATCAAGCAGAAGTTGAGAAGGACTCGTCCCGACATGGCTGACAAGATCAAAGAGGAGGTTCAGAAACAGATCAACGCAGGTTTCCTTGTTACATCGGTTTATCCTCAGTGGTTAGCCAACATAGTGCCTGTTGCAAAGAAAGATGGCAAAGTTCGGATGTGTGTAGACTACAGAGATCTGAATAGAGCTAGTCCGAAGGATGACTTCCCATTACCTCATATTGACGTATTGGTCGACAGTACTGCCAAGTTCAAAGTCTTTTCTTTCATGGATGGTTTTTCTGGTTACAATCAAATCAAGATGGCACCGGAAGATATGGAGAAGACCGCTTTCATTACGCCTTGGGGAACTTTCTGTTATCGGGTTATGCCGTTTGGTTTGAGGAATGCTGGCGCAACATACCAAAGGGCCATGACTGCTTTGTTCCATGACATGATGCATAAGGAGATCGAAGTGTATGTGGATGATATGATTGCCAAATCACAGACTGAGGAGGATCACTTGGAACATTTGTTGAAGTTATTCCAGCGTTTGAGGAAGTATAAACTCCGTTTGAATCCCAACAAGTGCACTTTTGGTGTTCGTTCTGGAAGACTTCTGGGTTTCATTGTCAGCCAGAAAGTTATCGAAGTAGATCTTGATAAAGTCAAAGCTATTCGGGAAATGCCCGCACCCAAGACGGAAAAACAAGTAAGAGGATTCCTTGGGAGACTGAACTACATTTCTAGGTTTATATATCATATGACTGCTACCTGTGGGCCGATTTTCAAGCTTCTCCGAAAGGACCAAGGATGTGTGTGGATAGAAGATTGTCAGAGAGCTTTTGACAGCATCAAAGAATATTTGCTTGAACCTCCCATTTTGATTCCTCCGGTGGAAGGAAGACCTTTGATTATGTACCTGACTATATTGAAAGATTCCATGGGATGTGTGCTTGGTCAACAAGATGAGACTAGAAGAAAGGAGCACGCTGTATATTATTTGAGTAAGAAATTCACAGACTGTGAGTCTCGGTACTCATTGCTTGAGAAAACCTGTTGTGCTTTAGCTTGGGCTGATCACCGTCTGCGCCAGTATATGATTAACCACACCACTTGGTTGGTCTCCAAAATGGACCCGATCAAGTATATCTTTGAGAAGCCCGCCTTATCTAGAAGAATAGCCCGTTGGCAGATGTTGTTATCGGAATATGATATTGAGTATCACACTCAGAAAGCAATCAAAGGAAGTATTTTAGCCGATCATTTGGCTCACCAACCAATTGAAGATTATCAATCCATCAAGTTTGATTTCCCAGATGAAGATGTTATGTACTTGAAAGCTAAAGATTGTGAAGAGCCGTTACCTGAAGAAGGACCTGATCCTGAATCTCGTTGGGGTTTAGTATTTGACGGAGCTGTGAATTCCTATGGAAATGGAATTGGGGCAATCATTGTCACTCCCCGAGGTACTCATATTCCGTTCACGGCGAGACTGAAGTTTGACTGCACGAACAACATGGCGGAATATGAGGCATGTATTATGGGTCTCGAAGAAGCAGTGGATCTAAGGATTAAGATTCTTGATATTTACGGAGATTCAGCATTGGTGATTAATCAAATCAAAGGAGAATGGGAGACTCGTCATCCTGGTTTGATCCCTTACAGAGACTATGCTAGAAGAATGTTAACTTTCTTCAACAAAGTAGAATTACACCATATCCCTAGAGATGAGAACCAAATGGCTGATGCTTTGGCTACTTTGTCCTCAATGTTTCAAGTAAATGATTGGAACGACGTGCCTACAATCCGGGTTATGCGCCTCGACAGACCTGCTCATATGTTCTCAGTGGAAGAGGTTACCGACGACAAACCGTGGTTCTATGACATTAAACGTGTTCTTCAAACTCAAGAGTACCCGCCTGGGGCATCCAATAAAGATAGGAAGACGTTGAGAAGATTAGCAAGCAGTTTCTTCCTCAATGAAGAAGTTTTGTATAAAAGGAATTATGACATGGTTTTGCTCAGATGTGTAGACAGACGTGAAGCAGACATGCTGATGCAAGAAGTACATGAAGGATCCTTTGGTACTCATGCCAATGGACATGCAATGGCTAGAAAGATGTTGAGAGCTGGTTACTATTGGATGACAATGGAATCTGATTGCTGCAAGTGTGTGAAGAAATATCATAAATGCCAGATTTATGCGGACAAGATGCACGTGCCGCCGACCCTCCTCAATGTTATATCTTCACCTTGGCCTTTCTCTATGTGGGGCATTGATATGATTGGGATGATTGAACCCAAAGCTTCAAATGGTCATCGTTTCATCTTGGTAGCGATCGATTATTTTACTAAGTGGGTGGAAGCAGCATCTTCTGCTAATGTAACCAGACAGGTGGTAGTCAGATTTATCAAGAATCAGATCATTTGTCGATACGGTATCCCGAGCAAGATCATCACTGATAATGGTTCGAATTTGAATAACAAGATGATGAGAGAGCTCTGTGAAGATTTCAAGATCGAACATCATAATTCTTCTCCTTACAGACCGAAGATGAATGGGGCTGTTGAAGCTGCTAACAAGAATATCAAGAAGATTGTCCAGAAGATGGTAGTAACTTATAAGGATTGGCATGAAATGCTTCCGTTTGCTTTACACGGATACCGTACTTCAGTTCGAACTTCAACAGGCGCGACCCCTTTTTCCCTAGTTTATTGTATGGAAGCAGTACTCCCCGTGGAGGTTGAGATTTCGTCTCTGAGAGTGTTGATGGAAGCTAAACTTTCTGAGGCTGAATGGTGTCAAAGTAGATATGATCAGTTGAATTTAATTGAAGAAAAGAGATTGACAGCGTTGTGTCACGGTCAATTGTATCAGCAGAGAATGAAGAAGGCTTTTGATAAGAAGGTTCGACCGCGCGAGTTCAGAGAAGGTGACCTTGTGCTCAGTAAAATTTTATCTTTCCAACCCGATTCTAGGGGCAAGTGGGCTCCGAATTATGAAGGACCGTATGTTGTTAAGAAAGTTTTCTCTGGAGGTGCTTTGATTCTCACCAATATGGACGGTGAAGAACTCCCGCGTCCCTTGAACGCCGATGCAGTCAAGAAGTACTTCGCTTAGGCAAGTTTTTGGTCATCCCGGCTGTGGCATTCGAGCATATTTTGGAATAGTGATCATTGTTTTTGTGTAACCTTTTATTTCATGTACTATTTCCCAAACTTTTGTAAACTGTTGGAGGCGCATTGTTAGCGAACCACCAGCTTATTAATGAAATTTGAGCATTACCTTTTGTGGGCAAAATTTTAATTTTTTTACGGCAATATTTGAAACAAAGTATTTAAAATATTCTTATTTCTAAAATGTGTCGTGAATAACGAAAGGAATATTAACAGTCGTTCCGAAGATGGTCAAGTCATGAAATGCAAAACAGTACAGTAATTTATACTTGTATGATGAACTCGTTTTCTTTTAAAATCGTCATGAGGTGTTGGTTGTGTAAACTTGCGTTTCTCGGGGTACTAAGTTTGGTGACTCCCCGGTTGTTCCAGTTAAGTGTTGTTTTGGCTACCTTTGTTTGGAGATTTTGAAGTGCGGTACACTTCGTCTCATGCCAGTGGCTTATTGGTGCTAGAGGTTTGGATTTGGATGCTTTTCTCCTCAGAAGACTTGAGCCTTGTGGTGTCACGCTCCGACGTTGCTTTGTGTTTCCAGTTCCGGTTATCTTCCGTCTTTTCAAGATTGGTCGAGTATCTATCGTGATGTGACATCTCATTATCTTTAAGATATTCCATCTGTCTGTTTTGTCAGCATAACATTCGTTTATTCATTCGCACTTATATCACGCATACATATTCACGCTTGCCATCGATTATGGGGTTGTACTCTGTTTATTCAAACAACGTACATATTTCTTTCCAAGTAGAAGGTTAGCTTAGGCAGAAAAATGTGCTTCCTTTCTAAATTCCCCAACTGAGCTAATCCTCGTGGATGATTTTTGATTCAGCTTACCTTGTCCATTTCTGGATAGGATGAATCCCCAATCGAATTACTTTCTCATTGGGACAACGTACATATTTCTTTCCAAGTAGAAGGTTAGCTTAGGCAGAAAAATGTGCTTCCTTTCTAAATTCCCCAACTGAGCTAATCCTCGTGGATGATTTTTGATTCAGCTTACCTTGTCCATTTCTGGATAGGATGAATCCCCAATCGAATTACTTTCTCATTGGGTAGAGTCTTGTTTGACTGTCTCCTCTCTGGTTTATTCCTGGATGAAGTTGTTGCCTCTTGCATAGGCTACCTCTTTGATTTTCCCCAGTGAGTTTGCGACCTAGACGACTGGTGCATTTATTTTGCACATTTAAATATATGATCTCCTCGGGAAAGATTGATTCATGTTTCTTTCTAACGAAGATGTTATTCTCTGCCAGTGTCATCGCAATTTCCTTCTGAATTGATTTTGGAAAACGACAAGCGGCAGCTCTTCACGAGCAACTTGCACGTTATTATCTTGTGGAAGACGGCAAGCGGCAGCTCTTCACGAGCAACTTGCGCGTTATTATGATTTTGGGAAAACGACAAGCGGCAGCTCTTCACGAGCAACTTGCACGTTATTATCTTGTGGAAGACGGCAAGCGGCAGCTCTTCACGAGCAACTTGCGCGTTAATATGATTTTGGGAAAATGACAAGCGGCAGCTCTTCACGAGCAACTTGTGCGTTATTATGATTTTGGGAAAACGACAAGCGGCGGCTCTTCATGAGCAACTTGTACGTATTATTACATCGGAGAACGGCAGCGGCAGCTCTTCACGAGCAACTTGTACGTTGTTTTTATCTTCGGAAAACGACAAGCGGCAGCTCTTCACGAGCAACTTGTGCGTTATCATTATTTTTGGAAGACGGCAAGCGGGAGTCTCTTTATTTGAGCAACTTGTACGTTATTACTTCTTCGGACGATAACAAGTGGCGGCCTCTTTATTTGAGCAGCTTATATGTTATTGGTATTTTCTTTGGACGACAGCAAGTGGCAGCCTCTTTATTTGAGCAGCTTGTATGTTATCGGTATTTTCTTTGGACGGCAGCAAGTGGCAGCCTCTTTATTTGAGCAGCTTGTATGTTATCTGTATTTTCTTTGGGCGACAGCAAGTGGCAGTTTTCTTTATTTGAACAACTTGCGTATCTACAATATTATTATATCAGCATGGATGAGTATATCTCCGAAAATCTCGTTGAGAAGCTTGTCATGAATCATTACCTTCAGAGATCGGTAATCTGTTATTAGCAATTTGATACTCTCTGTCTATCGTTGACCTTGAGTTGCGAACTCACTGTTATTTTGGGTCAATAATCTATTTTATGGCCTATGCAAGATTGCCTTCTTTGTTAGGTTCAGAGGTCATATTCCCTCAATTTTACTCACTGTCAGGAGTCTGTCGTTTGAAGTCGATAGCTCGTTTCCCCAGTAGTGTATAGCCCACGTCTCTGTGACTTGTTGGTGTTCGATTCCTCCAACATTGTCTTGTTTCATACAACATCTTTCTCTGCAAATTCAATCGTTGCATTCATATCAAACATAAGGGCGGCATCTTAGGACAAAATTTGCGTAATTATGTATTTAAGTACCTTCAATCTCGTCGAAACGGAGATTTCGATCTTCATATCTCCGGATAGAAGAAACTTAAATAGGGGCAGCTGTTGTACCCCAAATTTTGACCTAAGATACCATCTCCCATCTGCATCACCACATTACAAGTGTTTTGATCTATTGATTTTAAAAATTCATAACTTGTTTCAGGACGAGAGCTATTTATTTTGAACACTAAATTATTTAATCGATTCATGCTAAAACAATGTTTATTAATTATTTATTATCTTAAATTTAAATAATTGGAATTTGTTTTCAATTATTATATAATTTAAAGATGTATAGATAATAAAATAAATATTAGAAAAGAGGCGTATTAATCATGCAGACAGTGTTTATTTATTATTCACTATCTTAAATTTAAATAACTGGAATTTATTCTCAGTTATTACATAATTTAAAGATTTATGAATAATATAATAAATATTTGAAAAAAAGTTCATTAATTGGTCAATAATGATTATTTAATTATTTATCATTCTAAGTTAAATAATTGAAATTCTATTTTTAATTATTATAATTTAGAAAATTATGAATAATGAATTAAATAATTGAAACTATTAATTGATCAATGACATTATTTATTTATTTGTTTATTATTCTGGATTTAAGTAATTGAGATTTACTTTCAATTATTATACGATTTAAAGAATTGTAAACGATAAAATAAATAACTAGAGAAGGAAGAAATTAATTAGCAAATATTGGAATTTTATTCATTTTCTTCTAAATTGTACAATTATTGCGTAAATATTGTATTTATTACAACGAATTTACAATAATAATTTTACAAAGTTAAAATGAAATAAAAATTAATCTAATGTTTTCTAATTCTAAATCTTCTATCCAATGCCTTTTTGTCTGCTCACTTGATTTTACCTGCAAAATGATTAAAAGAAATTAGAATTGAACAAATAATTAAAAACAAAAATTATTTAATGTTCATCATTAAAAGCAATGGCTGGAATCAGTTTACCCTTTTTTGCAAATCACGGGATTTCTCCCGGTTCACAAAAAAGAGAGGAATTTTTATAAATGAATGCACAAATTCATTTTTTGTCAAAATTGCATTTTTCAAATCAATTGCATTTTCAAAAGCCCACTGCATAGTTCAAAAACAATATGCATCAATTCAAATGTTTGACAAATAGCATACAAAAAATCAACAGCATATGCACTTTCAAAGCCAAATTGCAACGTAAACATGCCCATATAGGAAGAGGCCAAACATACAAAGAGGCTCCCACTGTGCCATGCAGTAGGCAAGTTAAAATATGCAGTTTAAACTATTTTGCAAGCAATATAGCATTCCTTTTTCATCATATTCCAGCACTTTTGCAATTTCAGAAAATAGTACAGTACATCATTTAAATGTCAAAATGGTACTTATGAGAGAGAAGAGAGATAGAAGTGTGGTTTTGCAGGTTTGGTTTAGGCAGGAAGAGATACAAGACAAACTGCAGTAACACAGTCAGTAGGAAGTAAAAACATGAAATAGGAATAGAGACAAACCATATGGAGCAGTAAGGGTGCAGAAGTAAAGAAATATTAAAAATATATCAAGCCCTCAACGTAAACCTGAAGGAAGAGAAAACTGTTATAACATAACAAAATCACTACACCATTCAATCTATCTATCTCCAAGCTATCAAAGAAAAAAGGCAAAAAACCATTTTTTCATCAAGCCCTCCTAAACCTGTTACTGCATAAACCAGCAATCTGCATAGAACCATTGTAGAATCAGACCACAACATGGCCTAAACCTCAACAACTTGTTTAAACCATAGAAAACCTCACAGAAACTGATTGAACCCTTAAGCCAACATCACCATAAACCTGTCAAAAACCCATATGTCCTGAACCTTGGCCTAAACCTGCCTACCACATCATCAAAACCATATATCAAAAACCATATCAGAACCTAGAACCATAGCCTACTGTCAAACCTGCCGAACCAACCAAAATCATTCAACATGGCCTAAACCAGTAAAATCAGTAAAACCTGCATCAACTACAGCTTACTGCATCATCATTTCAAACCAACTGCATTTCAAAAACCAGTAGAATCATAAACCAACAAACACCATCACCATTTCAAACCAGCAAAGTATAGACCATTGAAACCATGTCCAAACACACATAAAGCCTCAGATTATATCCTCATAGGCAACCTAAATTCAGGCAGCAAAATCACAAACGCAAATAGGCAACATGATCGTAGTGAGAAGAAGAAAACGAAGCTAGTCAAAAAAGTATTTTTCAACAGTAGCAATATCAAAGTCAGAAAGAAGAAGAAGGCAAGCTAGTTGGATTTCGTTTCAACAAAAGCATCAAGGCGACATTGAAATACACAGTACCAAGGTAAGAAGAAGGAAGCCAAATACAAAGTACCGGCCACCGAAGCAAGCTCGCGACGCGCCTCCTTTCCTCGCCGCCTGGCCTCCTAGCTCGTCCAACCGTCCTCCTCCGTCTCCGCCTCTAGGTAACAATTTCCTCTCCCCTTTTTACTTCCATAATACCGCAAACAACAATAATAAGAATCAGAATCAAAACGTAATCAAAAAAATCAATGCATGCTAACATAACAAAACCTAACGAATAACACATTTTACCTTGAATCAATCGCCCTAACGCCTTGGCCGGAGGGAAGAGGAGGTTGAAGACCACTGGTGGCCATGGCAAGGAGCTTGGGAGCGAACTCAGGGACTCAGAAGCAAAAGGCGTGGAAAGATGGAGCGAAGAAGAAGACGGTACAACAAGGAGCGCCGTTTCTGACCAAAAAGCCTTAACCCTAATTTGCTCTCCCTAAACATTGTTTAACCCCTAAAAGAAACAAGTTTTGAAATGGGCCTTACCCCATTTTGCTGCCTAAGCCCAACGTTTTGCTTCATCCACCCCCCTATCCTGCTTCTGATACTATTAAGCTTGGGCCTCCTAAAACCCCTTTTGGCCCATTTTATTATTTCCTTTAGTTTGTTTTAATGAATCAGCTTAATTCACTTTTGTTTCTAATTAGTAATAATAAACAACCTTTTTATATAGTTAATTAAATATATTTATTCTTAATAGTATTAATTACTAATGAACAATTTTGTTATACTAATTAAGGCCTTTTATAAAATTAGTTAAAATACTCAATTTAGTATAAGACATTAAGTCATCTCTTAATAATATTTTATATTAAAAAAAATAAAAACATATTAAATGTAGAACATATGGAAATAAAAAATATTTTAATTAATTCACTCGTTTTAGTTAATATTAATACAAAATATATAAAATATAGAGACTTAAAAAACTAAAAAATATTTTGACTCCTCTAATTAATTCTCATTTTACTTTTATCCATTTTTAAAATGCGTAAAATTGAAAACTATTAAAAATACTTTCTTCTCATTAATATTAAACAAAAATCATAAAAAATGCATTATTCACATCATTTAATTATTGTTATTTAATCATTATCCGCATAATTTTTCTGTTTATTTATTTCATATTTATTTGTTTATTCTGTTTACGTTTAAATCCAAGGAAAAAATGATAAATTTGTTGACTTCATTTCTTCAAGTCTAAATTGCGCGAACTTTCGCATTTCATTAAAACTTAGGATAATTTTTCCTCAAATATTCACTCTTTTCGAAACTTATACCCTTTAAGCAAAAACTTCGACGTTAGGTCGTCGTACCTTCAAAAAACCCGTCCGTACCCCTTTTCGGCCAAAACGATTTATTTTTAATCAAAAGATCAATTTTAAATAAACAGATATTTCAAAAGGTTCCTATAGAGTACTATAGATGCATTGGGTGCTAATACCTTCCCTTTGTATAACCAACCCCCGAACCATAAGATCTCTTTTCAAAAACGCTTTGTATTTTCATTACTATTTACATTGCATATTTAGGGTTTTATTTCGCTCTTTTCCCTTTTCCTTTGGAAACAATAAAGCGCGGTGGCGACTCTTGCTTTTATGAGACGAATTAATCAATAATTCGATCTCCGATTTACCCCGCTACATTTTTTTATCGCTACACCCACGAGCACTTCTTCTTTGATGTAATGTATGCATTCAGGCTTCGCTCCTCGTGAAGTTATCTTATGAGCTCTAACACTTTCCTCTCGCTTGCATAGAATCGAGCTTCAAAGGTGTCTCGTTCCCCCTTGATTTGAATCCACGATCTCTGCCATTCTTCGAGGTCGGTAGGCATGTCAGGATGGAGAATGGTATAAGGAGTATCTCCCTCGGCAACAGGCTCTACAACTATTGATAAGATAGTTGGATATGGCATCATGAGACTTTATGCACGAGCTTTAACTCATTTGAAATAAGGCTCAAGAGGGATGGAATTCTTATGCCTCAAAGTCTTGCTATCAACCTTGTTCACCATGCTCTAAGCTCGTACAAACCTTTGACGACAACTTTGAACATCATTCTCGTAATAAAAAATAATACCTTGAATGAGTGCATTGTGGGGACCATCTCTTCGAGCATAGACAAATTATCGTAGAGCCAGTGAAGGGTTATAAGTAATACCTCATCTAATGCCAAATAATGGAACATTAGGGAACTCCCCACAACGGTCAATGATAGTAATATCCTCTAGAGATCCGGAGCACCAATAGATATCTGTATGAGAAAGCAACATTATTCTTTGCAACCAATTCAGACCTTGTTCATTCTTCAAAACTGACCGGGGAAGGTGCAAAATAAACCACCTAAACAGCAACAGAATGCAACACATAAGTGCTCCTCTCTTCCTCATGGTACGAGTGTGAAGAGTATGCACAATGTCTCTAAGTAAAGTAGGCACCGGGTTATGAGAAAGGAAGATCTTGACAGCATTCACATCTATGAGTTGGTATGGATTAGGGAACAATACTAACCCATAGATTATAATATGCAAGACTTCTTCAAAATCTTGCAAATCCATAGCCTCCCAAACCAGTCGAGCCTTCTCCAATAGAAACTTATCTAGAAAACCCTTGATTCCACTCCTTGTTTCCCAATTATCTACAATGCCTGCCTTCTTCAAATGTAAGGTGTTGGAAATAACTTCAATTGTTTGAGTTTCCTCTAAACCAGTGAATGTAATTTGATCAAGGACCGATACTCCTAACAGTTGAGAGAACTCTTCCATTATAGGCACCAATTGATAATTGGGAAAGATAAAACAATGATGTTTAGGATAAAATGATTGAAAGAGTACATACATCATTTCTTCTTTAAAGCTTGAGGTAACCAGATTGAGAAGTCGACCATACCTTTTGGTAAACGGAGAATTCTCAGGAACCCTTGATGCTAACTCTTGGAGTTTAGGAGGCATTTTTACAAACTGATTCAGATGGTATTTCTGCGAGTGGAAGCTATATCCTACAAAACAGGATAAAGATAAATCCCTAGGTCCTTGAAATGGTTAGTGAAAATGCTATGGCATGATGTAATGATGTAATGATGTTTATGATGTTATGAAAAAATAATCATATACATACAAAGCCCACAAGGCCTTAAGTTTAGGCTTGCATGAGGTTTATAGGTAAGTACCCTCTTGAATTTTTAGTTTGTTCATCATGTCCTAAAAGAAAGTAATCAGGTTCTAAGGAATCTCAATATCATTGTCTTTCTTCATCGGGCATTGTTTCAGCACAAGCAATCTTTTTTCGCGACCGAAATATCCCGAAAGTCTGATCTCAATAAGTGTATTATCGAGTATCAACCAACTTCATTCTTTCACCAAAACTGGCTACCTCACTACTTTCTAATGGCCATGTTGTTCAACTAAGGTTCTATGGTCAGTTAGTGCTTCATGACACCACTCAGTGGGCCCGTATTCTCCTTGATTTAACTCCAGGGACACCGATACCCACAAATGTATCACACTAACATAGCTATCACTTCAACCATATCAGTCTATGCTGTACAATTTCCACGATCTATTGTTACTTACATAATATGCCCCCAGATCCGGGTATAGGATCTTTACAAGTAATAAACCCAAGAATAGACCCAAAAATGTAAAGCAAACAAGGCAAACATGTAAAGTAAATAAAGGTGATCTAGCTCTTAAGGTATCCCCACTTTTAGTTTATCTCCTCAGCAGAGTTGCCAGTTCTGTAATACGATGGGAGAACTGACTTGGGTGTTTTGCGTTTGATCGCAAGTGTTGCGGATAACAAGAGTCTCCACCAACTTTTCTTTTATCCAATAAAGGAAAGGGTGAAAATAACGGGAAAGACCTTTTGAGAATTTTCTTGAGTTCAAGGCGTAGGTTATGAAAAGGGAAGGTGTTAGAACCCTTATCATCCGTAGTTATCTACATGATCTTAATTGCTTGATCACTTTGAAATGCTTTGTGTTTGTGTAAGTTTGAAAATATTTTGAAAACGCCTAAGTTTGGAAAACTTTGCAATAATTCTCGCATCGTTGAGAATGTATACAAAGTGTTGGTTTTGAAAATATTTTGCTTGAAAAGGCATGTTTGGAAAGATGTTTGAAAATTTAAGGCGATTTTGTAATGATTCTCGTATCATTTAAAATGTATACAAAATGTTTGTTTTGGCAAATGTTTTGAAAGTGTGAAGTGTGGAAATGGTTTTGTTTGTGAGCAAGAAATTACGAGAAATCTACCTACTCAAAAAGTCTTGGTTCTTTTCCTCCTCCTTTAGATAGTGCTTGTCTACCATTAGTTAGTAGGAAGCCATATCATTGGATGTGAGGGACATGCGTGAGTTGTTGTACAGTCATAGAAGGAAACTTGTAAGGTGTCTTAGCAATTTTTGTAAGGGACTAACATCATTTACCGAAGGCAACATTTGAAGGGTCATTGAGGGACTATGATCTTTTAATCGAGGGTCTTTGCTAAAACATTCCGCATTCGAGGGACATGACTGTTTAAATCTGAGGCAACAAGTGTGGGTTATCCTAGAGGTGCAACTGTTCAAAGTATTTGATTTCATGTATATTATCTTTGAATTAGGGTTTTCTATGATTTTAGTCTTGTCATGCAAACCCTAATTACTAGCAATAATAACGAGAGCGATAAATTACGGAATTTAAATGTCCTACGCTATTACAACGCTTTGGGAATGAGGGGTACAATTTGTGAATAGGGGGAAGAAAGCAATAAAGCCCTAGTTACTATTTCACACCGTTGAATATGAATTACAAAAATAATTATGCACAAAACGTGAAGATAAAGCAAGAAATTATTTTCTAGGGTTTTTTTGATAGAAAGGTTTAAAGATTAACCTAATTTAAACTACTTAATTTTAAATACAAGAGAAGTTAATTAATATTTAACAAAACCTAAAGTGTAAGTTAATTAAAATAAAACCTAAGTCTAATTTAATTTGTTTAGAAAATAATTTTGAATATTAATGTTAATTAGAAAAATATTTTACCATGTAAAAGAAATAATAAAATTTAATTTAATAAAATAAAATGCCTAAATTAAATATTTTTTATTTAATTAAGAAAATATATTTTTGGTGGTATTTTGTTTAGGTAAAATAAATAAATAAATGAAAATAAATAAAATATAAAAGAAATGAAAAATATTGGGCTGGGGTTTTGAAAAGCTAAATGGGGGTTAAAAAGCAAAATGGGGCGCTGGGCCCAAAACAATTTTTGTTAGAAATCAGAAAAAAAAAGGTGATATGGGCTTGGTTGCTGAAAGTATTAAGGAGGGTGTATGAAATCAAAAACAAAAAGGCCCAAACATCTCCAACCCAACGCCTATTTTGATCATGTGTTGCTGATTTCTTTAGGTACACCATGAGCTTGCATCGTGTAGCGTGGGATGGGACCTTATGATGATCCTATGGTGAAGGGATGAGGGTCCATGATAGTCTCAAGGAAGCCAAACACGCTGAACCTGTAAAGAAAACATAAGAAAAATACAAAAGGGTACCACTGGGGCTCGAACCCAAGTCTCTATAGAGTAATGCCTTATGCACGCTTCCTCTGCCACTGGGGTGGCTGTTTCATTCGTTAATAATATAACTTGCACTAAATTTAAAATAAACTCAGTCCTGATTATAACTTCATCTTCTTCCTCGCGCCAACCTCTTCATCACCATTTTTGAATTTTGTAACTTCCTCATTTGTCAACCAAATAAAAAAATGTAAACATGAAACTTGCTCTATTTTTCAATACGAATTCAACCATATAAATTTCATGAGCTATAAACCAATGATGAATTAGAAGTTTACTGGTACCAAATAAAAACCTAATTTTTTCCAGAAAGTTCATCTTCAAAATTCGCATCACTCAGGCAACATAAATGAAAACTAAGGGCATGGTTAGCTTTAGGGCTATGATGTGTACATTTTTATTCACAAGGTAACCATTAATGATGCTTGTAGAGAGAGTTCAAAGTTGAGAAAAATTACCTCAAAACTAGAAGTCGTGTATGGAGTTTGAGCACTCCTGGAGGTATTGTGATGATTTAAATAACTTCAGTGGACTCCTAGGAAGCTAATGGAAAGCTTACTTTGTGCCGAGATTGCTTGAATCTTCCTGGAGAAGTCAATGTGCAGAACTCTATTTTTGGAAATGGAGGATGATGATGGAGGTGTTACAGTTGTGTAACAGGGTCTTGGATCACTTCTATATAGTGTATGGATGACGTTTGAAGGATTGGAATGGAAAACGCATGAGTGGATTTGAAGTTGGATGTTCAAAGTCAGAAATTCCACAAAAATGGAGTTTGAGAGAAATTCCGAGTTTAAGAGTGTTTGAGGGAGTTTCAAGGTTTGTGCATTCGTGTGTTAGGTTGCATTTAACCTCTCTATTTATAGGCAAGAAGTTTTAAGGCTTGAAATAATCAGAATCAAGAAATCACATGTTATGGTTATGTGACTTGTTTTTGAAGCAAACTTGACAAACATTGTCCCAAGTGAAGTACAAAGAAATCTAGAGTATTTAGAGGCTTTAAACATGCGTATTTGATCTTGTATGTTGATTGTGTTCATAACAAATAAGTTAGAGGCTCAAGACAAGTTGACTTTGTGATTAAAGCAACTTTACAAGAATGGCAATGTTACTTTGTGCCAAAAATGGATGAATCTCTGGGAAAATGGATCAAATGCTTGGATCATAGCTCTAACAGTTGTGTAAACAATTAATTATAGAGTGATTTTCAAATTAGAAACATGAAAAGCAAGATTTATGCAACATGGCTTGAGATTTGATCAAGTGTTCATCATCAAAATGACCTATAATTCAAGAATGAAAGCTTAACTTCTTCTCTTTGATTATCCTAGCTTAAGCACAGTCTCTTCAAGTTCTTGAACATTTTGGAAAGCTTGAAACATTTTCTACAAACTTCATGTTGACCACTTTGGCTAAATCCTCTTGGAACTAGGTGAAAATTGGTCAAGAATTTAGGTCAAAAATCTGCCTAAACTAGTTGAAAATTTCACCATGTGTTTTATGAAAAATGTCATGACTTCATGAGCCTATATATTCAAATACAAGGATTTTTTGGACATAAACCCTCTAATAAAAAGTTGTAGAGTTCATCAATATCTACAACTTTCACGTTGAAAGTTTTCCTTGAATAATCTTGCATCGGTGAAAAATTGTCATGAAGTATTGAAATTATCAAGGTTAACAAATAATTAGAAATTTTCTAAGTATTGAAAACTTTGACTTTTTATGGAATTTCTTGACTTTATTTATTTTTGATTATCAAGTTTGATATTTTTGAGTATCTTGATGAATCTTGATCTTTGAAATTCAATGTTGATCAAAAAGTCAATGTTTAACTTTTTGTGTATCAATTGACTTTTCATCAGTTGATCCAGAATTCAATTATCAATCCATTGATTTTTGAGAAATTATTTGAGCCATGATTTTAGATCAAGATGTTGTGTTTTAATCCTTAAGATCATGCTTCAACCCATTAGGTCATGTACTAGGTCAAAAGTCAATGATCAGTCATTCTCAGTCAAAACCCTAATTTTGACAATTTTGCCCCTTTGATGATTTGAGTGCTTTTCTTGAGGAATTGTGATCAACCATTGGTCAATTGATAAATATCACTTCAAAATTTTGATGTTGGCCCAAAATCATGAAGTTTGACTGTATATTGACCATAATTGACCTTTTACCTAATACAGCTGATTTTCAGTCATCTAAGCAATTGACAGAGCAAATTTATGATGCAAGACTTGAAACTTTGTATGAGCAATCTTAGAGACCTATAATGAACCATGAAAGTAATTTGAGGCATTAAAAGTCCAATTGTCCTTGAGTAAACCAAAATCCTAATTTGGAGGCTCAATGCTTAGAAGGTGAGCTTGTCTGATCAGACCCTTGAGAACCCTTGAGCATTTGAGATCTTTGGTGGGAAATGTTTTGGGAAAAGAGAGGGAATATATTGGGGTACAACACTAGTCATGCAACAATTTCTCTCAGGTACCATCATAGATCTTGAAACACTACATGTATATTCAAATGAAGGAACACATATTGGTGGTGCAAGAATTTTCCATTGCCTTTTTTTGTCCTTTCAACCTTGTATTAGGGGTTTAGCACATTGCAAACCTATAGTGCATGTAGATGGTACATGGCTATATGGAAAATATAGGGGCACATTGCTACTGGTTGTTGCACAAGATGGGAATGGTAAAATTTTCCCTATCGCATATGCACTGGTCGAAGGTGAGACTGAGGGGGCTTGGAGTTTATTTCTGGTAAATTTGAGATTTCCATCGCCTTTTTTGGGCCTTTAAACCTTGAATTAGGGGTTTCAAACATTGCAAACCTATAGTGCAGGTAGATGGTACATGGCTATATGGAAAATATAGGGGCACATTTCTACTGGTTGTTGCACAAGATAAGAATGGTAACATTTACTCTATCGCATATGCATTGGTCGAAGGTGAGACCGGGGGGCTTGGAGTTTCTTTCTGAAAAATTTGAGACTCCATGTCATACCCCAGTCAGGCTTATGTTTGATATCTGATCGACATGAGTCTATTAAGAGTGCCTACAATAACCCGGACAATGGCTGGCAGAACCCTCCACCGGTACATGTGTATTGCATTAGGCACATCGCACAAAACTTTATGGGAGCCATCAAGGACAAAGACCTTCACAAGACAGTTGTTAACATGGGTAATTTATTCTCTATTTTTTACATTTATAACCTCTTCGGCTTTTAAATATATACTTCTTTTATATTAATGTTTTTAATGCTTATACGCAGGGTATACACTTAATGAGTCTACATACTGTTTACCGTTGTTTTTGGTAAACAACCGCTGGTCTCCAAAAAAGGTAAGTTTTTTGGTTTACTTGCGGGATCGACCAAACTAATCCCAGAACATATGCTAATCTTTATGTAAAATGAGTGAGAAGGAAGAACGCACGTTCGACCCAGGGGAGAGATGTTTAAGATTGTTGAACAGTAAATGAAAGCATAAAAATGCAAGTAAAAGAAGTAAAAGAAGTAAAAGGTAACTTTGCAAGATAATGGTAAAGTAAAGTAAAAAGACTTTTATTAAGTAAAAAAGGTGTTTCTAACGTACATTGCTCTGCTTTTTATCCTTTCTCACGCAGTAGTTACTTGGATAATATTTGAGAGATTTTGTACTATAAGTTGCACACACTAAAAATTACACAAACTTCTTATTTTATACTAAAAATAGGTAACCGTCGAGGGGACATTCTGCGCTAGGATGAAGACAAGTGTCTCCTGCATGCCTCTCGACCCATAGCCTTTTGCCACGTTTCCTTCCCTTAGACACTGATGAAAACCACCTTTCCCTCCAATAATTCAAATTTCAAAATGGTCTTCATCCCATGTGCCAAGGCGCGAACACTTCCCTTCAGTCGAAACAACCTACATCTACCTCGGTCGAATGAACCTTTGGTCGAAGCTTTCTTATTATATCTTGGATCCTTTTCCTTAATTTATCTCATGCGTCGAATTACACCTCCTGGTGTAGTTCATTTCCAGTTGTTTGGTCAAAGAGACCAAATATAGCAAGTGTCGAATTTGGGAGCCAACAAATTTCCCCCCAAGAATGTCTATTTCGACGCCCAAAGAAATAACCATTCTTTGAACTTCCCATTCGACACCTGTCTTACCAGTTGTCCACCAGGCTTTGACGTGTACCTTTCGCCTTCCAACAGCTGTTATATTTGATAAAACCATCATTACTTTTTTCCAAAATGTCTCTTCAAAACTGTCGTTACCACGCTCGCCATGATGACCTCGTTCCTATAATCTAGGCAAGCATGTCCCAACGTTTCCCAACGCCTGCACGGTAATCGTTTCCTGCCTTGCCACGTGCCCCACTACCTGCGAAACATTAAATGCTTTTGACGAGACATTTCCCACTTCTGAAGGCTATAAATACTTCCAAACTTCTCTATTTAGAACTTTTATCATCCTCAGCTTTTCCAAACCCCTTGCATTCTCACAACACTGTATTGTCACCTTCGCTCTTTCTCTTAAGTCTTTAACGATGGCCTTTCTCTCTAATGCCCCAAACAATCCGCAACCAAAGAATGCTAATGATGTTCAGAAACCACCAGAGATTTTTTCTATCAACCCTCCTTCTTCCTCGACTAACAGGTACATTGTTGAACCTATGGGAGAAGGGCGAGAAGCCTATGATTCTCAACTCCTTATTCCCGTCAGATATGGCAGAAAGATGTATGCTATGTCTGGCCCATTATCTTCATGTGCCGAAAATACCTTAAAAAATAGTGCCTTTTTCCCTACACATCCAAGGCTTAAACCCATAGGTTGTGCCAAAAAACCTAGGGCAGATGCTGAAGATGCTACACCGGCTAACCAACAACATCCTCAAACTACTGATGATATCAACCTCCAGTTCATGAATAAAGGGAATTGCATCTTTCAATCAAGCCCTAACCTTTCTTCTAAATACTCCGACTGGTTGAATAAAATGGAGAGGGTGCAAGCTTCTATCTAGAAGGAGATGGGCATCTATGACTTAGTGATGTTGTCGAAGACAGGGTTACCTTATTGCCCCCTTATGCTGGTATCCTCATTGTACTTTTGGGACAGTGCACATTTCACCTTTCATCTACCTTGTGGAATGGTGACCCCTACCTTGTTCGACATAGCTGCCATTACTGGTCTTCGACCCACTGGTGACTATTTCGACCCTGAAGACCTGTCTAAGGATACCATTGGGTTTGCTGCTACCAAACCCACTTATACCATCTTCATAAACCACTTTCATGACAAGGCTTCAAATACTGTGTCGGAGGTGGAGCACATAGCATTCTTGGCCATGTGGCTGTCTCGATTCGTTTTCTACACTAAATCACTGCAGGTGACGAAAAAGATGCCGACGCTTGCAACACAGCTCCATCACAAATACCCTCTTTGCTTGGCCCAATTGATTCTGGCCAACTTATATGAGTCCATCAGTAATGGTGTGACTCAACTTAAGGTTCTAGGAGACAGAGGAAGTTTGCTGCTATCTGGTCCCTTCTGGCTTCTGCAACTGTGGCTTAACGCCACCTTCAAATCCTTCCTCCCTCAAAAGAACAAGATCAATGAAGAAGCTCCTGAAATTTTAAACAGGAGCGTCGAAGGCACCAGGTTGGCATTGCTAACTCCTACTGATGAAGTCCAACAGTTTCAAAAAGCCTTTACAAGCTTCGTAATGATGTTTGCGAAGCGAAAAAGCTTTGATTCGACTATGGCTCCTTTTGCCAGTTGAAAAGTTGGCCCGGAATGGTTTACTAGACCATATCCTTCAGAAGAAGATGACGTGGTTGATGAGTTCGTGAGCATGTGGGAAGCGTTTCTCTGCCCCAGGATCATTCCTTTAAGATTTAAGAGCTCGAAGAACCAATTGAGCTTAATTGCTTATCAACCCAATCTTGTCTCTCGACAGTTTGGCATTGCTCAATCACTTCCTTCGCCTATATACCCTCGAGAGAAACTGCTACTCTTTTATAATGCAGATTACTCAGAGGATGCCGCTACCAAGCATATTGGTAAGTATTCTGGTCGAACTACACTGACCCTATTCAACTTTAACCTTCATTTTCTAAACTCTACCATTTCTGAGACGTGGTGGAGACATTATTATGAGGAAGAGTTCTTCGACGAGAAGGACTTCGCCCACCATCTGCGTGAGGCATTCAATTTGGTTCTCGACAGAGTCAAAAAAGGTATTCCTTTTTCCATCCCTTCGTTTTAGATTTGTTTTACCAATTCCTAACTAACCATAGCTGTTTTGCCTTTCGTTTAGCTGTCAAGCGGGTTGCTTCGAAGAAAACCGTTGAGAGTACAAAAGGGGGAGACTCTGCCATTAATCCCTCTCCTAAGGTACTTACCTTTCCTTTTTTACCCTTAGTTTTATCTGACGTGGTTATTGATCTTCTCGACTTGGTTTACTATATGCTTAGAAATCAACCCCCAAAAAGCGGAAGGTTCAAGAGATCCAAATCTCTAGCGATGAGGAAGAGGAGTCTCCACCTGTTCCTTTGCAGAGACGAAGATTGAAAAATCCAACTCCTGCTGTCGAAACCCGTCCAAAAATCAGGATTAAAACTACGGCGGGGAGGCTACCTCCTGTCATCATCAATGAACCCACTGAACAGGAGGTAATCTCCAGATTAAACAATCCTAGTGAAAGTGACAATTCTAGTCCTGGTGCTGAAATTCCAGTACAGGTATTCACTTCGACTGCTTGTTATGTACTTCTCACTCTCTCTTACTTTGTGACGCTTTTAAAAGCAATAAATTCTTTCTATTTTTCAGGACACTGCTGGCACTTCGACACGAAATCCTACTCATATCGAGGACTCGACCACTTGCTTGAATAGTGACGGGATTCCTACCTACAGACCTTCTTCAGCAAAAGACTCTTTTGTGAGTTCAGTTGACGAAGTGAATCAGACTTTTGAACCCCAGCATGAAACCATAGAAGAAGCTGATGAAGAAGAATTTGAAGGAAATCAAGAGGAGGTTAGGATTCCTATGGTCGAAGTTGAGACAGAGAGGGAACATGGGGAGATCCCAGAAGCTGAGGGTGAAGAAGCTCTTGCTGAAGGAAACCAAAATCCTCCAGGTACTGAGGCAATTCCTACTCAAGTACCTAACATGGTTATTGCAGCCAACGCAAGCATCCCTTCGACGGGGTCCATAACCAAAAAGGATTTAGCTTTATTGAAGCAACAAGATCCATTAGGTTATTTGAATGCAATCTTGGAGGGTCGAGAGAGCTCCTCTGATCGTAGCGCCTCGACTGCATCTGGCAGATCTACCTCGACTTCCCCTCTCGACGAAGCTCTTCAAAAGGTTAAAGCACAAATCTTTAAAAGAGATTTGATGTTAACTTTAGAGGGGGAACACGTAGCGCCTTCCTATCTGAAGACTATCTTGAAAGCTATCGATCTTCTTGTTGCCCCTCCAGATGTAGCCAGTGTAATCCTGGATTTACTTTCTATTGTCGAGCAAGTATCAGCAGACTCCAATCGTCAAAGACTCATTAGTCGTGATATTGAGGAAGCGAATGGCCAAGTGGCTGCTGCCTGGCATGCTGCCACTGAATCCACTTCTAGAGCAAAGGACTTGTCGAAGGCCCAGGAGGCTGGGCAAAAGGAAGTCGAGGAGATTGATCAAGACAGTGTTCAGTTGAGAGCACAGATTGCAGAGTTGGAAGAAAAACTCGCTGCCAACGACAAAAAGAAAGAGGAGCTTCTTGCCGTGAACACTGAGTTAGAAAGCCAAGAAGAATTGGCTGAAGGGTTAAAACATGTCGATCGAGCTCAATCTTTGGGTGCTAAGCTCGAAACCCTTCAGCAATCAAAAGCTCTCTGTGATCGAAGGCTAGAATTGCAACGAATCAAGTACCTCCAGATTAAAGCTAATCTTCCCTTCTGAATCTTGTTCCTCTTTATTATGTAGTCACTTTCTGTAACAATTTCAAAGCCATTTTGGCCTCTTTAATGAAAATCATTTAAGCTTCCATTTTGGCATTCTTTATAATTAGTGATTATATATTATCTATTTTTATCTCTTGAAGCATAGGCCTATATGTTTTCAAGTATTTACCATTTACCTTCAAGAGTCTTCGATCTCCGCTTAACTCTTCGATCTCATAGGCTCCACCTGAGAAAACCTGCACAATCTTAGAAGGTCCTTCCCACTTAGGGGACCATTTTCCCAAGCTTCGGTACTTTCGATCCATTGGAAGTATTACTTTCCAAACTAGATCTTCAGGATGAAACGTCTTGGATTTTACCCTTCGATTGTAGGATTTCTCGACTCACTTCTTTTGTAGTCTCATAAGATCTAAAGCTTTCAGCCTTTCTTCGTCTAAGTCTACTAACTCATCCAACATCATGTTCCAATAGACTTCGGAAGGGATCTCGTGATGTATTTGAATCCTTGTCGCTTGCAAGTAGATTTCCACTGGTAACACTGCATCATGACCATAGGTTAGGCGAAATGGTGTTGTCCCTGTAGCTTCTTTGGGACACGTTCGACATGCCCACAGGACTTGATCTAGTGTTTTGTGCCAGTTTCTGGGTTTCTTTCCCACATGTTTCTTTATTAAACTGATCACCACTTTGTTTGCTTCTTCGACCTGACCATTAGCTTGTGCATAATAAGGCGTAGACGTTAATAGCTTAAACCCCACTTCTGTAGCGAAATCTTGCATTTTTCGACCAGTGAAGACTGATCCTTGGTCTATAGTTATTGTCTCAGGGATCCCAAACATGTATATGATGTGCTTTTGAATGAATTCAATGACATTCTCCTGGTCTACATTGATTAAAGGAATCGCTTCGATCCATTTAGTAAATAATCAATGCCCACCAATATATACTTATGACCTTTATAAGATGCTGGTCGAATTTCTCCAATGAGATCCAAAGCCCATCCTCTAAAAGGCCAAGGTTTCACAATCGAGTGAAGTTCATTTGCTGGCACATGTTGAATGCCTGTATGTTCTTGGCATTCTTGGCATCCTTTGGCAAACTCAACACAATCTTTTAGCATAGTGGGCCAATATAAGCCTTGTCGAAACAATAACCATTTCATTTTTTGGCCTACTTGGTGTGCTCCACATGCCCCAGTGTGTGTGGTAGAAAGGGCCACATATGCCTCTGTTTCACTTAAGCATTTCAAGAGTACACCTTCTGGCATTTTTTTAAATAGTTCGTTTCACATCAACATATAACCCAGTGCTCTGTACTTTATCTTTCGTTCCGTCGAAGCTGCTGATCCTTGGTCTGTAGTTATTGTCTCAGGGATCCCAAACCTGTATATGATGTACTTTTGAATGAATTCAATGACATTCTCCTGGTCTACATTGATTAAAGGAATCACTTTGATCCATTTAGTAAAATAATCAATGCCCACCAATATATACTTATGACCTTTAGAAGATGCTGGTCGAATTTCTCCAATGAGATCCAAAGCCCATCCTCTAAAAGACCAAGGTTTCACAATCGAGTGAAGTTCATTTGCTGGCACATGTTGAATGCCTGTATGTTTTTGGCATTCTTGGCATCCTTTGGCAAACTCAACACAATCTTATAGCATAGTGGGCCAATATAAGCCTTGTCGAAACAATAACCATTTCATTTTTTGGCCTACTTGGTGTGCTCCACATGGCCCAGCGTGTGTGGTAGAAAGGGCCACATATGCCTCTGTTTCACTTAAGCATTTCAAGAGTACACCTTCTGGCGTTTTTTTAAATAGTTCGTTTCCCATCAACACATAACTCAGTGCTCTGTACTTTATCTTTCATTCTGTCGAAGATGCTGGATTTTGTAAATAATCCACTACAGGCTTTCTCCAATCCTGCTATGTTAGATTGTCTATGAACGATATTTCAAAATTCTCCTGATCAATATACCCCAACTTTGTGGTCTTTAAGTCTGATGGAAATAATTTGGTGGCAGTTACTCTCCCTCTAACTTCGACTGCCTGTTTCAGCCTCTCTTTCGAAACTTTATACCCAGAAGCAATTTGTGCCAAATCGTTGGCTGCTTGATTTTCTAATCTGGGTATGTGTCGAACGTTAACTGCCTCCAAATTTTTCAACAACCGTCTGGCTATTAAGAAATACATAATAAGGTTTTCTTTTATGCATTTATATTCTTTCATAATTTGTTTTAGGACTAACTCCGAATCTCCCATTATTTCGACTCGAGTTGCCCCCAATTCCAACAAAATTTCAAGGCCTATAATTAATGCTTCATATTCAGCCTCATTATTCGAACAATCTCCATCTATTTTGTACTTAAATGTTGTTGTAATTTTATTGGGAGAAATAATAAGGACTCCGACTCCGACTCCATCTTTGTAACGAGATCCATCGAAGTAGAGTTTCCATGGTTCGATCTCCAAATAATTTAGTGATCTTTCTTGTACAGAGTGGTCAACTATAAAGTCTGCAACCACTTGGCCTTTTATAGCTTTAAGAGGCATGAAAGTTAATGAATAGTTAGTCAATGCAAGTGCCCACTTGCCAACTCTACTATGCAGAATGGGTTTTGACAACATATACTTGAAAACGTCAAAATGAGACGAGACATAAACATTAAGTGGCTTTATATATTGCTTAAGTTTTGTACATGAAAAATATAGACATAAACACAGTTTTTCAAATTCGTTATATCTAGTTTCTGCATCATTTAAAACTCTACTGAGGTAGTATATGGGTCTTTTGACACCATGTTCGTCCTCCTGAGCAAGCATGCTCCCTAAAGTCATATCTGACGCAGCTATGTACAGCCTCATACTTCTACTTCGACAAGGAGGCACCAGAATAAGTGGTTTAGTGAGGTACTCTTTGATTTTGTCGAAGGCCTCTTGATGTTCTTCCTTCCATTCAAATCCTCCTTTGTTGAGTCGAAGTAATGGCGAAAAGGCTTGCGTTTTCCCACTAAGGTTGGATATAAATCTCCTTAGGAAATTTATTTTCCCAAGTAGGGATTGCAATTCCTTTTTGTTAGTTGGTGCTTTGGCTTGCAAGATAGCTTTGGTCTTGTTTTGATTTATCTCGATACCTTTCTTGTGGACCACAAAACCTAAGAAATCTCCTGCTCTTACACCAAAAGCACATTTCAGAGGATTCATCTTCAAGCCATAACGTCTCATCCTCTCAAAGGATTGTCGAAGATGATCCATATGAGCCTTCCCTGAAACAAATTTTACAACAATATCATCAATATAAATTTGCAGGAAAGTGTCAATAAAGTCATGGAAGATCGAATTCATGGCTCTTTGATATGTTTCCCCTGCATTCTTTAGGCCAAAAGGCATCACTACCCATTCATAGGTGCCTAAATCCCCAGGGCAACGAAAGGCCATCTTTGACACATCTTCTTCAACAATGAAGATTTAGTTGTAGCCAGAGTAGCCATCCAGCATACTCATGTATTTGAAACCAGTGGCAGAATCCACAAGCATTTCCGCCACTGGCATTGGATATTTGTCCTTGGGGGTCGCAGCATTGATATCTCTGAAATCAATGCACACCCTCAAGGTACCATTTTTCATTATAACAGGTACAATATTTGCAATCCATTTGACATACCTGGTTGTTCTAATGAACTTGCACTTCAGCAACCTTTCGACTTCCGTTTTGATTTTTGATAAAATCTCTGGTGCAAACCGTCTTGGAGTTTGCTTAACGGGTTTCTTTCCAGGCTTTATTGGTAACTGTAGCTCGACCAATCCTTTGTCGAGACCATGCATTTCGTCATAGTCCCACGCGAAGCAATCCTTGAACTCTTTCAGTAATTTAATCATTTTGACCTTGAGTCCTGGATCCATCTTTGCGCTTATGTATGTGGGCCTGTTCATAGGACCTTCGCCTAGATTTACCTCTTCTAGAGGATCTTGTGCCAACATTCTGACATTGTACGCCAGCGGGTCCTTTTCGAAACCAAGAGGTTTGTTGTCATAAATGGCGTCTAACCTCTGGTCTATAAAGTCTTTCGTTCCCAAGTCGGGAGGCTCAGGATCGAAATCTTTCCCAGGTCCTGTCTTCGACATAACTTGTTCATTGGCCTTGGAAGCCACATATTTAACTTCAACCTCTAAAGCCGCTATCATTCTGTTTTCGGCCACATAGGCCAAAATCTTTTGGAGAGTTGATGACTCAGTCATTATCATCAAATTCGTTGCCCCAGCCTGTTGGCCGTATATCACTGATTCCTCCAAAGTCTATGTTGGATAAATCTTCTTTATCCCACTGGAAACCATAATCGAAGTGCAGGTATAGAGAGCAGAATGCATTTGGAGTTGGAGTCAAATCGAACTCTGATGGGTTACAAGGCCCTATGTGAGCCAAATTCCTGCCGAAATCATTCTTTCCAACACTATTTATTTCACCCAGGTAGTAACTCTGGTCTGCTTCAATGTTCTCCACAATGCCATCTGGGCGCCATATTATGACCCTTTGGTGCATCGAAGATGGCACTGCTCCAATGCCATGTATCCACTCTCGACCAAGGAGTAGATTGTAGTAGGGCTTTGTTGAAATAACCATGAACATGGTGGGTCGAAGGATTGAGCCCACCTTGAGGTCGAGTTGAATGACACCCATTGTGGTGCCAATGCCCACATCATAGTTTGATAAGACCATGTTGTGTGGCTTTATGTCGGCATATCCTTTGCCTAACTTTTCCAGCATAAATTGCGGTATGATATTAATGATTTCCCCACAATCAACCAGAATTTTGTTTATGGTTACCTCCCCAACTTTAGCTCTAATGAATAGTGGTTTTAGATGGCTCTTCATTGCCTCTGTTGGGGGTTCAAAGAATGCGTTTTGTTCTTCCACGCATCCATTGTTCATTATATAATAACATACTGGCTTATGTCTAGCCAGTTCCTGTTCAACCATTAGGTCAGTTTCTTCGACTTTGACCTCTCGGTTATATTCTTTGGGCAGCACAGATATGACATTCACCATGATGTCCAAACTGTCACTAGAGTCGGAGTCATCATCATTCGACCCACACTCTTCTGCCCAGGGCATATGATTTATCTCCATAGGTTTCCTTTGTCTTTTCTGCACATTGGTGCTAACTTCTGGATGAGACCCAGCTGCCTCTTTCTCAGCTTTTCGCCGTCTTTGAAACCTCCTCCATTGTGAACGAGACATAGGATTCTTTCCTTTATAGTTGCTCGACATATGAGTCATTTTGTTTGACGCAGAGGCATGGTATTCCTTTCTGTAATCCAGAGAGGAACCTCTTGGTACATCAAATGTCTGCCACCTTTCTTCATTTGGTCGTTTCCTTCCCATGGTATTCAGCCAGGTATCAGTAGGAACATTAGTTGGAGGCCTAAAAGTTGGTCGCCTCCTTTCCTGAGTCATGGGTCTTGGTTGATGTCCCCTTCTGGGGTCAAATCGAATTTCTGGACCCATTCTTTGTTGGGCATTGGTGCCCTATTTTTCTTTTACAGTCTGCATCACCTGTATGTGTTCAGCGGCCTTTTTATCAAAAATAGAGCTACACCTAGGGCATAGCATAACCTCTGATTTCTTCTTTTGACATCTATGCAAAAAATCTGCCAAATTTTCATCCTCCTTTGGGATGCAGTTTTGTTTACCTCCTCTTGTTGAAGGGTTTCCTCTAAAACTCTGGCTCCAGAGACTTCGACCACATTAACCTGCAAGTTGCTTTTGGCAGTCAGGTTCATCTTCTGCATTTTGGTCTCCAAGGCTTCTGTCGAACCCTTTGCAGCATCCAAATAAGAACCTGTGATGGTTCTTTTGCTGGAGATTTCAGTAACTCCTTTGATCAGTTTCAGGCTAACAGCAGCCTTTTCGTTTGACGCTTGGTCAACTTTTTTTCCGAATCCAGGCCTTCAGTGGCCTTTCTCACCCCTTCGATTGTTTTCCTGGAGATGTTCCCAGTGAAACTTCCGAAGATGGGTTTTGTGATGAAATCTTCAGACACTTATACCATATGAATGCCAACTGGTTCGGCATAATGAGCTTCTTCTTGTAGTGGGTTTGTGTCGGTTTTCATTGCTGGTTTATCAACAAATTTTAGCCTTCCTTCATTCAGTGCCTATTGAACGAGATCCCTGAAAAGGAAACATTGTGAGGTCTTATGTCCTAAAAATTATGATATTTACAAAAACCTCTTTTCTTTCTCTATTCTAAAGGAGGAAATTTGGCCCCTGGGGGCACTATCATTTGTCCATCTTTAACTAATAGATCGAATATTTCATCACACTTGGATATGTCGAAACTATAAGTTTTCTTAGGAAATTTATCACTGCTTTTCTCAGGTTCCACAGGATTTTTTCCATTTGATGGCACCAACAATTTATAAGCATATGGTGGTCCATTTTTTAATTCAGCTAGATCAATTTCGCCTTCTTCGATATCTACAGGATCATTGTATGTCTATGGATCGTAATCATCCATTTCGACATAAGCTACCCTTTCTCGTCGAAGAGTTTTAGCAGTTTTGGCCTTTTCAGCCTTAAGGCATTCTACTTGTCGAACCCTATCAGCAAGTTGGGCCATATCTCTTAGGTATTGTGTATCCAACTTTTTCCTAATTGAATAATCCAGGCCACCTGCTGCTATTTCAACTAATTCATGCTCAGGTACTTGGGTAAAGCATCTGGCTTTGAGTAGTCGGAATCTATTTAGATATTCATCAATTGGCTCAGTGAACCTTCTTTTTACACTAGCCAATTCTTTTAGACTTATCTTGGTTTGACTCATGTAAAATTGTTCATGGAACAATCTTTCTAATTGGTTCTAGTTGTGGATCGAATTGGCTGGGAGGGTAGTGAACCAAGTAAAAGCATTTTTAGTCAACGAACTTGGGAAGTATTTTATTCTAAGGTTTTCATTGTTTGCTATTTCTCCCGCCTCTATCAAATACCTAGCCACATGTTCGATAGTCGACTCTGTCGTATCCCCCGAAAATTTAGTGAATTTTGGGACTTTTCCCCTAGGTGGTAAGTCCGTTTGCAGAATATATTCTGACAACGGGGATGTAAAGTTTGGTCTATGGAAACCAACATTCATCCCGTTTTGAAGCATGATTCTCTCGATCATAGCGGTTAAATTATTATCCGCCCCATAGTTCTGGTGTCGAACTTGTTGTATTAATTCGTCAGCATTTTGGTTTCTATTAGCCAGAATAACGCCCTGATCGATTTCTCGATGGTTTCGAGGTATCTCTAATCTTGGTTGTTCTACTTTGATCCTTGGAACTTGGGGGTTTGGATTAATGGTAAAATCTTCTTCCATGATTACCCCTTGATTTAATCTTATTGGTACCCTCTGGGGCTGTCGAACAACTTGGGGTAGTTGAGCAACTTGAGGCACCCCAAAGAATTCAGCCATGCGCGTTATTTATGCTGTCATCTGTTAATTCGACTGCGTGGCAGTCTGAACTAGGGGATTTAGTACTGTACTTAGAGTTTGTGCTAACATTTGTACCATTTCATGGTTACTTTCGTCCATCTGTTGCCTCAAAATTATTGTCGAAGCATTTGTGAGACTTGGTATAATATGAGATGGCCCTCCTAAAAATTGGTTTCTACTGGCTCCAGATCCCTGTAATGGTTATGTAGCATTTACCAAAGGTTCTGAGAAAGTAGACGCAGCATTCATAAGGCTAGCCATTTCAATAGTTGGCATGCCATATGGCTATTCTCGACCCATCCAGGTTGTCAAAAAGCCTAGCGGTACAGTTGATCGAGATCCTAGGTTCATCCTTGGTGGGGGTGTTCCTGAAGGACCTCTTGGACCCATATACGTAAGTAAGGGTCCAGTTTGATTCATGGTTAACGCTGGTATGGATCCGACAGAAGTTGGGATATTCCCTTCGACAACAGTAGTAACTGTTGTTCCTATGATCGGTGGAGGTATTTCTCCATGGTTTGGCTCATTAGCCGTACTACTCTCTCCGCTTTCTTTCCTAACAGTATATTTGTTGGTTATTCTACCACTTCGTAATAACATGCAATGTTATAACTGTACAGAAAAAACACACAATAACATAGACAATTAGCAACGTCCCACCAGGTGTGCCAATTTGTTTACCGTTGTTTTTGGTAAACAACCGCTGGTCTCCAAAAAAGGTAAGTTTTTTGGTTTACTTGCGGGATCGACCAAACTAATCCCAGAACATATGCTAATCTTTATGTAAAATGAGTGAGAAGGAAGAACACACGTTCGACCCAGGGGAGAGATGTTTAAGATTGTTGAACAGTAAATGAAAGCATAAAAATGCAAGTAAAAGAAGTAAAAGAAGTAAATGGTAACTTTGCAAGATAATGGTAAAGTAAAGTAAAAAGACTTTTATTAAGTAAAAAAGGTGTTTCTAACGTACATTGCTCTTCTTTTTATCCTTTCTCACGCAGTAGTTACTTGGATAATATTTGAGAGATTTTGTACTATAAGTTGCACACACTAAAAATTACACAAACTTCTTATTTTATACTAAATAGGTAACCTTCGAGGGGACATTCTGCGCTAGGATGCAGACAAGTGTCTCCTGCATGCCTCTCGACCCATAGCCTTTTGCCACGTTTCCTTCCCTTAGACGCTGATGAAAACCACCTTTCCCTCCAATAATTCAAATTTCAAAATGGTCTTCGTCCCATGTGCCAAGGCGCGAACACTTCCCATCAGTCGAAACAACCTACATCTGCCTCGGTCGAATGAACCTTTGGTCGAAGCTTTCTTATTATATCTTGGATCCTTTTCCTTAATTTATCTCATGCGTCGAATTACACCTCCTGGTGTAGTTCATTTCCAGTTGTTTGGTCAAAGAGACCAAATATAGCAAGTGTCGAATTTGGGAGCCAACACATACGCATACTATTGGGAGGAGATCCGCCAAACAAACACAAAGGCTTTCAAATAGATAGAGAAACTTCCAAGAGAAAAACGGTCACGAGCTTACAACGGAGGAGCACGATGGGGTCACATGACAACCAACCTTGTTGAATGTTTGAACTCAGTGTTGAAGGAAACCTGCAATCTACTTATTACATCACTTGTAAGATCAACATACTATAGGATGGGAACATTGTGGGGGAAGCGAGGAAAGGATCGGATAAAAAATTTGTCATCAGGAAAGGAATTCACAGATAATTGCATGAAAGGAATTGCAGAAGAAGTAGAAAAATACCACAGTTATAATGTATTGGTTTTTGACCGTGAAATTCACTATTTCGTGGTCCAAGAGATAATTAATAATAGGAATTGTCGGCCACTTACTCATTTCAACGTCAACCTCCAAAAACGAACTTGTGACTGTGGGAAATTTCAAACTTTTCATCTGCCTTGCTCACATGCTATTGCGGCTTGTTCTCACATTAACCACGAATATACTAAGTTTATCCCTCATGTTTATAGAGTTATAGACATCTTCAAAGTTTACCTACAAAGTTTCATCTGTGTTCCCCAAGAAGATAGTTGGCCTCCATATTTGGGCGATATTATTTTACATGAGGAAAGGATGCGACGAAACAAAAAAGGTCGCCCGAACAGTACTCGCATTAGAACTGAAATGGACAATGTTGAGAAAATAAAAAGACGATGCAGAACCTGTTAACAACCCCACATGCGCAAAAGATGTATGCATCGCCTCAACAATGCAGGCCCTTCTAACTAATTTAATCGATGTATTATTATTTATAATTACGCTTAATCGTATTTTTTACTTAGTAATTTGATTGTAATTGTTATTTTTTATTATTTAATAATAATTTTTATTATTCCATTGTAATTGTTTATTTATAATTATTTAAAATTTTAATTAATATTTTATTAATTAATTATATGTTTAAATTATTTATTAAACTATTTATAATTAATTAATAAAATTAAATAATAAAAATTATTATTAAATATATCAGAAAATTTAAAAACGAATTTAAAAGAAATAACCTTCACGCCATTTGAAATGGCGCCAGCCTACTGGTTGTACAAAGGGTGGGACCCTCGCGCCATTTCAAATGGCGCAAACCCTACTGGTTGTGGCATTCTTGAAAATTTATTTCAGCATGTGACATTTTAGGAGTATTGTTTCCTAGGCGTGGCATGCAGGGAAAAATTCCATTTTTGTATGTATAAAGAGATATTTTTTATCAATTAATTTTTGTATGTGTTAATTTATACTTCTATAGCTACTTCATGCATGTGCATGTAGACTTTCACATTGTTTGAGTGTGAAAATCTAAAATGTAATCGTTAAAGTCACATAACAATACATCAAAGTTGTTCACATTCTTGCATTACGACTGTTGAAATATTAAGTTAGATTTGTTAAAATATTAGATTAGATTTAATTAAATTTAATATTTAAATATAATCTAAGTTGTGTAGACATAAGTCCAACTAGAGTTGTATATAAATAATTCTAGTATGTATTATTATTTGTATAATTAAATAATACAAATCCTTAATTTCTTTATTATTCCTTTTTTCTCTCCTCAATAAAAGTGTCTCACGCACTAACAAATTGGTATCAGAGCATGGTTATTCTTCGTGATCGAGTTTTCAAGAATTTCACGCCAGAGATTGTGTTTCTAGGGCAAATGAATCAATCGCTGCGAAGATGGTTAGAGATGAGGGAATTTCGAATTTTCTTCCAATGTTTGACGACAAGAATTGGATCCGGTGGAAAAAACAGATGCAATCCTTTTTTGGCATCCATGAAATCAAGAAGTGGTAACCGACGGTGTTCCTGCGTTGGTGTTATTGTGGTATATAGCAGCAAGCAAAAAGTAAAGTATTATTTTTAACGAGTGATATTTAGGTTATATCGTATTGTGTCCACGGGAATTGCTGTATTGAATTTCCGTTCGACAAATCTCTCATTCATGAGATTGGGTTAGAATGGTTTTTGTATGTAAGGTGCTAGAATTAAAAGTTATACACACAAAAAGAATTTCATTATTCGAATAAGATAGAACTCTCGAGTTTGTATTTCGTCTACCCTATCAAATAATTAAACTTACTACCCAGTTGCACTTAACCTTAACTACTCGTCAATATCATCACGTATCGCTCACACAGAGGTCATCTCTAATGCAGAGCGAGATATCGACTGTGTCGCTCCATGTCAATGATCTCTCAGTATAATAGAAAACAACAGAGGCATTAAGAGTCGATACCTAAGTGATTACTAACCCTAAATCTATCTCTAAAATCTAAGCCTAGTGGATATTCATCCTAAGTCTGGATTCAATCCGTCCATCTCTGCAACGACTCAAACCCAAACACTTAGCAAGATAAAAAGGATAAACATCAATAAAGATTTGTAAAAAAAGTTTCATACAACACCATGAGCAATAAATATACATATAATCAAGGTAAAGTTGCATAAAAAATCCAACAAACAATGGTTATAAAGAGAGGAAGAGGAGAAGAAACCAAATTTCCTGCGGTGTTAAACATGATCAATCAAGGTCACGATCCCAGATCATCCATTTGCAAGCCACAAATATTGTTGTCTAAACTCTAAATATTAAAAATGAAGGTGATAGAATTTGGGAACAAATACCGCAAAAACCATCCACCCAAAATGAAACAAAATGAAAGTATAAAGAAAATGTGTTCTGCGATAATCGCCTGGCGACATAAAAGCGTCGCCCGGAGACGACTCTTATACACTTAGCCCAGGTTTTGCCACATCCTGAGCAAGTCAAAAATATCCCCCATCGTCCAGCGACAGAAAGCTTCACCTGACGACATCTTTATTCCTCGCCTGGTGACGCAGCAACGAAGCAAGGTAGAGGCAACATCAAAAATGGCTCTTATCGCCCACTGTCACCCGACGACAGAAATTTTGCCCGGCAATGGAAGATGTGATACGGTGGGAGAACTGACTTGAGGTTTTGCGTTTGTGTTCGCAAATGTTTCGGTTTAGCAAGAGTCGCCACCAACTTTTTATTTTATCCAAAGGAAAGGTAAAAAAGCATAGGAAAGACCTTTGAGATGTTTTCTTGGGTTCGGGGGGTAGATTATGAAAAGGGAAGGTGTAAGAACCCTTTTTATCCATTGTTATCCATGGGCTCTTAGTTACTTGTTTAGATCACTTGCTTTTGCTTTTCAATTGTTTGAAATGGTGCTTTTGTGTGTGGTTTTGAAAATGTTTTGAAAAGAGGTCATCGTTGTGGCAACCTTTGTAATGATTCTTGTTTGAATGTATACAAAGGTGTATTTTTCTTTTGAAAAGATATTTCAATGTTTGAAAGTTTGTTTTGGGAAATGTTTTGAAATTGTGTTTTAAAATAGCAAGGATTTTTTTGCAAGTTTTGATCAAGTAACTAAGAGTTGTCTACCTTATTTTACTCAAAGATCTTTCCTACACATTTTTAACCCTTTTGACAGTGTTGTTTTACCATTGCATTTGGTAAACAACCTTGTATTAGGATGTTAAGCGGGACAGGCGCGGGTCATCGTATTGACCATGATTGCAATATTGCCAAGTATCTTTAGCAAATTTTGAGGGACTAGATCATTTTGTATAGGCACCCAAGATAGCGTCATCGAGGGACTATGATCTTTTGTTTTGTTTTTGTTTTGCCAAGATACTCAACATGCATAACATGGCCATTTTAAAGGCAACAAGTGGATGAAACCCTAGGGGTGCATGTGTGCATTGTGTTGTCAATTTTCATGCTTTTTTATCTTTGTATTAGTCAAGCTATTTATTTGATTTTGGATTTTGCATACAAACCCTAATCTCTATCATGGCATATTTATAAGCATAAAGTGCGCAAAATAAATCTACAATTTTACAACATTTGATATGGGAAGGGGGATACAATTTTTGAATGGGGATTATTTTGCAAGAAATTAAAACCCTAATATTTACTATTACATCCAAATTGAATAAATGGTACAAATAAATAAATTGGCAATAATTAAACAATTTAAATATAAATATGCAAAATATCATAAATATGTAAAAATGTTTTTGTTTATTTTTATGGGTGTAAAAATAAAATATTTTAATGTATTAAAAAAAGAAAATAAAATACTATTTTTATTAAGGGTAAAAACCCTAATTTTCTTTTAAGAAAGTATATATATATATATATATATATATATATATATATATATATATATATATATATATATATATATATATATATATATATATATATATATATATATATATATATATATATATATATATATATATATATATATATATATATATATATATATATATATATATATATATATATATATATATATATATATATATATATATATATATATATATATATATATATATATATTCATTATATACAATAAAATAAAATAAATGAAATATGTACAAATGTCAAAAAATTAAAATATATTAGAAAAATATTTTTTAATAAGGGTGGAAACCCTAGTTTTTGTTTTAAGATAATATATACTATATTATGTACAAGAAAATAAACATAAATGTATACAAAGATATTTATGAAATAAAAACATGTGGAAAAATATTATTTTTATATGTATAAATAATAAAATAAAATAAAAAAAATATAATATCTCTAAAATATTTATTTGTTTTTATTAAAGAAAATAAAAGTATATACTAATTAATAATTATTTTTATGTTAGAAAAATAAAATAAAATATAAAAATAAATGTTAAAATTTATAAAAATATTTTTGGTATTTTTTATGTTTAGAAAATATAAAATAAAATCAGAAATAAAAAATAAATAGAAAAATATAAACAAATAAAGAAATGGACCAGGGGGGTGCAGTCTGCAATGCAGGGGGTGCCAAAAACAACAAACAAAGGCCCAACCCAGTTCCAAGCTTCATCTTCAACCTTTGTTCAAAAATACGCGCGCCTATACAAAATGTCCAGATCCTGCATACTTGCTCTAATGCAAAAACTCATAACATCAAAGTTGTAGCATTTTTCAAAACGATTTCAACCATATAAGAAACTTAATCTAACTCTCAAAGACCAGAGAGAATTTATCTGGCCCTAATTTCTAACCTAACTTTTTCAGGAAGTTAATGAATCAAATTCTCTTAACACGTTTAACTTAAATGAAAACTGAGCATATGTACAGCTTCATGGCTATGAGTACTACATTTTTTATTCACAAACCTAAGCCTAATGATTCCTAAATAGAGAGATAGGAAGTTGAAAAAAACCTGTTTCAGTTGAACTCGTGTATGGCAATGTGGAGCTTTTCAGTATGGCCTGAGATGTTTGGGAGTTTGCTTGAACTTCCTCTGACCTTCCCCAATGCCTAGTTTACCTTGGATGTGCTTGAACAAGCTTGTAAAACTCAACCTGCACAAGATGAAAACAGAAATGGTGAAGCTTGAAAATGGAGTTACAGTCACTGCCTAATGGTTGGGATAGCTTGGATAAGTTATATGGAAGGTGTTTGAACAGGTTTGGGAAAAAACGCACGAGTGGTTTGTGAGATAGAACTCAAAGTGCAGAAGCTGCCCTGTTTTACAAGAGGAAGGTGATTTTGGGTTTTGGAAGGTTTAAGGGCTCAATGGCTCGTATTTCTAGCTCAAGGGAATGTGTAAAACTTGTCTCCAATGCTTGCAAGAGTTTGTTCTAACAGATGTGCAAGTTATGGTGTATTTGACAAGTTTCTTGTATTTTAAGCAAAAGTAAGCAATGGTGCAAGACAGGCCTGTACAGGCTACCTACCAGCTTACACTTTGTGATCTTGTCCCCTCAAGTTTGTGGATATTGTTTGCTGTACTAGATTTTTGTTCAAGGCTCAAGAATGCAATTTGACATAAAGCAAATTTGACAAAAATGGCAATGTTGCCTTTTTGCTATTTTTGGATTAATCTCTTGTGTAATCCTCCCATGATCAGAACAAAGCCTCAAACAAATGGATTTGCATTTAATTATTGAGTATGAAAGGGTTTAGGGACCTGTAATCAAGTACAAACAATGCTGGATGGAAGTTGCAACTTGTATCAACATGAAAATGCCATGGATCAAAAGTGAGTTTTTGCCAAATTCAAACCTTCGATTCTCCCTAACCACACATGATTTTGGAGAGTTCTTAGACATTTTGGAAAGCGTGTAACATGATCTAAAATCCATATTTGAAATGTATTTTGAGATTCCAAGTGGAACTATGTGAAAAATGGTCATGAAGATAGGTCAAAATCCTGCCTAAACTAGGGCAAAATTTCACTAAGTTAAAAGTTTCATGGACCCTTGTTCCAAAAATCATAACTTGAGATCCAAGCTTCTTTTGGAAAAACTTTGTGAATCAAAGTTGTAGACTTTTTGAAGGAATAAAACTTTCATGTTGTAAGTTTTGTTTGAATCCAATTGCATCATGGTGAAAATGTTGGGCAAAATTGGGAAAAATTAAGAAAATTTTATAACTTAGAAAAATTCTAAGTTATGAAAATTTTCAAACTTAAATCCTAATTTGCAAAATTAGGTTTCTTGATGAAAAAGTTTCATGTTTTGACACATCTTGATGAAAAATGACCCTTGGCACTTGATTTTGACCAAAAAGTCAGAGTTTGACTTTTTAGTGTACAGTCAAATTTTGATCAGTTGGCTGAAAAATTCATCTGTCAACCCAATGCATTTGAGATCTTTTGAACCTTGTGAATAGGTCAAGATGATTCCATTGAGTCCTTGAATCCATGCTTGAGCCCAATTTGCCATTGGCTAGGTTAAAAATCAGAAATTACCCTTGTGCAGTCAAAACCCTAAAAATGACCATTTTGCCCTTTTGATGATCTGATCAAATTTCTTGAGGAGTTGTGATACACACTTGATCAAATGGTCCATAAAAGTCTATAATGTTGATGTGGATAAAAAATTGTGAGGTTTGACTGTAAATTGGCCACAATTGACTTTTTCCCCAATACAGTTGATTTCCAGGTCAACTGTCCAATTGACTGGGCACAAATTTGATTCAAGGCTTGAAACTTGGTAGAGGCAAACTTATAGGTCCAACATGAAATATAAGAGTCATTTTGAGCATTGAAAGTCCAAAAATCCCTGTGCAAACTCAAACCCTAATTTAGGTCATCAGTGCAAGGAGATGTCTTGAGCAGAGCAAAACCCTAATCCTGTCTGGAGTTCAAAGAGTCTTGTGAGGGGAAATCTTGATAAAATGAGAGGGAAAATTTTGGGGTACAACAGCTTCCCCTGTTTAATCTTCTTGAACCTGAAGAGTTAGATTGGCGAGTTTGCCTTTCGTGACTCGAAGGTAAAAGAGGATTGGACACTAGAGTGCCCGTAAATTTGCACTCGTCAAAATGTAGCTGAGGGAATGGGCTTAAAGATGCCATTTGGAGATGGTAGAATCTTGCTGGAGATGGGATTAAAGATGCCATCCAAGACTGTTTGTTAAAAATCAGGAGAATGAACACCAGATTGATATCCGTATTTGGAACGTATCTGAGTTGTATCTGAAGATTGGGTTCGTATGAGCAAAGGAATAGCGTCCGTGTCTGGAGCGTATCCGAGCCGTAACTGTATTTGATTCTTGGATGAATATCAGAATGACTGTCGTGTCTAGAGTGTATCTGCATTGTATCTGAATTCTGAATGGGCGACAGAGAAACATCTGTGCATGAAGCATCTTTGGGTTGGGGATAAATTCCGAATGAGTGACAGAATGGAAACCGTTTCTGGAGCGTATCTGGACGGTATCTGAAGTTGAGATCTGTATGAGTAGCAGAATGACTTCCGTGTCTGGAGTATATCCGTACTGTAACTGGGATCTGAATAAGTGACAGAATGACTTCCGTGTTTGGAGTGTATCTGAACTTGAAGTTTATAGTTGAATCTGAATGAGAAATAGAATGGCTTCCGTGTCTGGAGCGTATCTAGTCTGTATCTGATTGCTGAAGTCTGTATGAGGGACAAATGGCTACCTTGTCTGGAGCGTATCTGAACTGTATCTTGACTTAAAATTCTGAATGAGTAGTAGAATGACCTCCGTTTCTGGGGTGTATCCATACTGTATCTGAATAAGAGATTTGAATGAGTAACAAAATGACTTCCATGTCAGGAGTGTATCTGTACTGTATCTGAAATCTTTGAATATTTGTTAAAGATAGCTTTTAATCTCATCCTGAAAGGGGTAAAATGTTAGCTGAAACACAACGTTATGTTGCATGACATGCATGATGCAATAAAATGTGTTCTATCAATGTTTATGATATATGAATGTAATGGATGTGCATGTAAGCCGATTAGATATCTTGCTGAGGAAAATAAATCCTTGATAGTTGGAGATAATGAAATCTTTGACTGCTGCCGGGGAAAATAAATCCTTGACCGTTGTTGGAGATAGAAAATCATTGATTGCTGAGAATGCGAAATCCTTGGACCACTGTTGGGGATAGAAAATCCTTGATGACTTGTGGGGATTAATAAAATTTTTGACAACCTCTGTGGGGATGTGAGAATCCTTTATGACTTTCCTGGGGAATAAAGGGAAATTCTGACGATCTCTACTGAGGAACTGAAACCTTGGAGGCTTCACCGGAGAAATGAGAATGAGAATCTTCTATCTGTTGGGAAATAACTCTATGGGGAGAATGCTTGTTCTGTTGGAGAGTTCTCAAGGGCTTGGGTTGTATACCAACACTCTGAGGAATTATCCGAAGCTGTTGTCTGGTTTCTAAGATAACTTGCAGGGGAATCTTCTGGTTTTAAGACAAATCTCTGGGGAATTAGAGGAAACTAGATGGTCTTCCACCGGGGTTGAAGTTTTGGACTCTGTTGGGGAAGGAAGGTTCACATTCACTGAGGGTCCGTAGCTCAAAGCTTTGCTCCGCTGAGGATTGGGAGTTTGGAAACTTAGTTCTGATGGGGATTTTGAAAATTAACTCCGCCGGGGATATATATTTCAAGGCCTTAGTTCTGCTGAAGATTTCTCTTGGAATAGCCTAAAGACGTTTTCCCATACTTTCAATCTGTCAGTAATTTTTTTTTCCATTTCGTTTTATTTATAAGCAGTGATTATATTCAAATGCATATGCTCATTTAATAAATCATTGGACGTTTTCAAGTAGAACATAAGTGTAAAAAGGAAAGAAAAGGCAAACAATTTTCTGCACTCTGAAGTATCTTTGTATTAACTTTGTGTAAGTATTTTGTACAAAGGGGACATACATCCTAGTAAGAGAATGTTGTCATAAAATTGAGAAAGATTTATACAAAGAAAGATGGCTATGTGTAACAATTCCATGGGGTTCCCATTCTGCTATAGCCTTCGTAACTCTGAGTGTCTTGTCCATTCGTTGCTTCGTCCAATGATGATTAGATTGATCAGAAGCCCGGAGCTTGTCTGTTGAAGAGATTGTCCTTAAAGTGATCCGATGAGACATAGTCATACGCTTTAATTCCCTAACTTTTGCCTGGACCGCCCTTTCGGGTTTTCGATCCACCGGGAAACCCTTTTTTGCCCAAGTCGCCCTTTCGGGTTTCCAACTTGCCGGGTGTACAGATTTTTTTATTTATCCCTAATTTTTGCCTGAACCGCCCTTTCGGGTTTTCGATCCACCAGGAAACCCTTTTTTTCCCAAGTCGCCCTTTTGGGTTTTCAACTTGTCAGGTCGTTTAGTATCTTTTCACTATGTCTGCATTCGCAGGGTGCGGTAGGTCATCGCTGTCCATGGTGGTCAGGATCATTGCCCCACCAGAAAAGATGTTTTTGATCACAAATGGTCCTTCGTAAGTAGGAGTCCATTTTCCCCTGGGATCACTTTGCGACAAGATGATCCGCTTGATTACAAGGTCCCCGACTTGATATACTTGTCTCTTGACTTTCTTGTTGAAGGCCTTGATCATACGTTTCTGATACGCCTGACCGTGGCAAACAGCAGTAAGTCGCTTTTCGTCAATCAAGTTAAGTTGATCAAGCCGGGTCTGAATCCAATTGTCTTCACTCAAACCAGCATCCTTCATGATTCTCAAAGAAGGAATCTGAACTTCCATAGGTAAAACAGCTTCCATGCCATATACCAAAGAAAATGGGGTTTCCCTAGTTGAAGTGCGTGCCTTAGTACGGTACTCGTGCATAGCAAACGGTAACATCTCATGCCAGTCCTTGTAGGTGACTGTCATCTTTTGAATGATCTTTTTGATATTTTTGTTCGCAGCTTCGACAACACCGTTCATCTTTGGTCGATAGGGAGATGAATTCTGATGTTGAATTTTGAACTGCTCGCACAGAGTGGTGATCATAGTATTATTCAAATTTGTACCATTATCGGTAATGATCCTGTCGGGGATACCATACCGGCATATGAGGTTCTGCTTGATGAAGCGGGCAACCACGTTCTTTGTAACGGAGGCGAAGGAAGCTGCTTCGACCCACTTGGTAAAGTAATCAATGGCCACCAGGATGAAGCGGTGTCCATTGGATGTTGTAGGCTTGATCTCTCCAATCATGTTGATTCCCCATATTGCAAATGGCCAAGGAGCTGTTAGGAGATTGAGAGGAACTGGGGGAATATGTACCTTGTCAGCATAGACTTGGCATTTGTGACAAGTATGGGAATGTTGATGACAATCAGCTTCCATGGTAGACCAGTAGTAGCCTTCCCGTAGAATCTTCTTAGCCATCGTATGACCGCTCGAGTGGGTACCAAAGATGCCATTATGTAGTTTAGCCATGATCTGCTCAGCTTCAACCTTGTCCACACAACGGAGTAGGACACAATCCAGATTGCGCTTGTATAAGTTACCATTGCTCAGAAAGAATTTGGCAGCGAACCTCCTTAAGAACTTTTTGTCGTTGACTGAAGCTCCTTCAGGGTACTCTTGTGCTTCGAGATACCTTTTGACATCATGAAACCAAGGTCGGTCCACTACTTCTTCGGTATTAATCTCGTGACAATGTGCAGGTTCGTCCATTTGTTCAATGGTGATTTGAGGTGCCTCATTATCCCAGTTAAGTTTAAACATGGATGACATTGTAGCTAGCACATCTGCCAATTGATTCTCTTCTCGCGGGAAGTGCTCGAAGGAGATCTGCTCGAAATGTGGTAACAATGTCAAGACATGTTCTTTGTAAGGGATGAGGTTAGGGTGCTTAGTATCCCACTCTCCTTTGATTTGACTAATAACCAAAGCTGAGTCCCCAAATACAATCAAAGATTTGATTCCCAAGTCAACAGCAGCCTTGAGACCAAAGATACAAGCTTCATACTCGGCCATGTTGTTGGTGCAGCTGAAGCAGAGTCTAGCAGTGAAAGGTGTATGGCAACCTTCTGGATAGATAAGTACCGCGCCAATACTGTTTCCAAGTGCGTTGGAGACACCATCAAAGTACAAATTCTATCAGGATCATTGTTCAGGTTCGTCATACAGTCTGTTTTCTTCAATGTTGCTCAAAGTCATGATATCCTCGTCGGGAAAGTCGAACCTCATGGATTGGTAATCTTTGACAGCTTGATGGGCCAGATGATCGGCTAGCACACTCCCCTTTATAGCTTTTTGGGTCGTGTACTATATATCATATTTGGTGAGGATCATCTGCCATCTAGCGATTCTTCTGGATAGAGCAGGCTTTTCGAAGATGTACTTAATTGGATCCATCTTAGAGATCAGTAAAGTGGTATGTGTCAACATATACTGCCTTAGCCGGCGAGCAGCCCATACCAAAGTGCATCAAGTTTTCTCGAGCAGTGAGTAACGAGTCTCATAGTCGGTAAACTTTTTGCTAAGGTAATAAATGGCATGCTATTTTCGGCCAGACTCATCATGTTGGCCCAGTACGCACCCCATTGAATTCTCCAGGACAGTCAGATACATGATTAAAGGTCTTCCTTCAACGGGTGGCATCAAGATAGGAGGTTCCAGTAAATACTCCTTGATTTTATCGAAAGCAACTTGACAGTCATCATTCCATTTAACCACCTGATCTTTCTTCAACCACTTGAAGATTGGTTCACAGGTAGATGTTAGGTGAGAAATGAACCTTGCAATGTAGTTTAGGCGTCCCAAGAAACCTCTGACCTCTTTTTCAGTGCAAGGGGCAGGCATTTCTTGTATAGCTTTGACTTTGGCAGGATCAACCTCGATGCCTTTGTTACTGACGATGAATCCCAAAAGTTTACCGGACCTGACTCCGAAAGTGCACTTGTTAGGGTTCAGTCTGAGCTTGTACTCTTTCAATCTGACAAACAACTTTTGCAGATGGTCGAGGTGTTCTTCTTATGTCTGTGAACGGGCTATCATATCGTCTACGTAGACTTCAATCTCATGATGTATCATGTCATGAAACAAAGCTACCATGGCGCGCTGATAGGTTGCCCCGACATTCTTCAGTCCGAATGGCATCACTTTATAGCAGAAGGTACCCCACTTTATAGCAGAAGGTACCCCACTGCGTAACAAAAGTAGTCTTCTCCATGTCTTCAGGGGCCATTTTGATATGGTTGTACCCTGAAAATCCATCCATGAAAGATAATACCTTATGTTGAGCTGTATTGTCGACCAAGATGTCAATGTGCGGTAGTGGAAAATCATCTTTAGGGCTAGCCCTGTTTAAGTCTCTGTAATCCATGCACATTATGACTTTGTCGTCCTTCTTAGGCACGGGCACAATGTTAGCAACCCATTGTGGATAGGAAGTAACAGCAAGAAAGCCAGCATTGAACTGCTTCATCACTTCAGCTTTGATCTTTTCGGACATGTCGGGCCTCATTCGGCGGACTTTCTATTTGATTGGTGGACAATCTTCTCTTGTAGGGAGACGGTGAACCACAATATCTATATCAAGTCCCAGCATGTCTTTGTAGGACCAGGCGAATATCTCGACATATTCATTCAACAGCTGAACTAAGCGCTCTTTGACACTTGGCTCTAGGTTGGCACCCACTTTAACCTTTTTTCTGTCTTCGGCAGTACCCAAATTGATAGTCTCTAATAACTCTTCATGGGGCAGAATAGCCCTTTCTTCCTGTTGCAAAAGTCTGGCCAACTCTCCAGGCACTTCACAGTCTTCATCACCTTCGTATTCGGTATGATTGACCAGATCTTCAGATTCACTGAAGGCCATAGCAGAATTGTTACCCATGGAATCCAGAGTGGATGGGTACCTGCATTTTATGAGTGTGGGTGTGTGTAAGGGATAACCACCTTTAAACAAATAAAATGTAAAAATAAAGAAAATGAACACAAAAGTGTATATATGAAAACGTCCATGATTCATTAAAAATGGCATATGAAAATGAAGGTGAAAAAAGTGTACAAATTGTTTAATAATTATTACAGACCAAACAAGAAAGTTCAAAAGATAAATTACTGATTGATGAAAGTAATGGGAACAAAGTCTTTCGCCTCCCAGTTGTTCAGTCCTCCTTCAATAGTTGGAAAGATCCAGTCTTCAAAATTGCTTTCTTCTCCATCATCCTCTAAAACATGAACTCCATGATGAGTGATTTTTAATGGCGGTCCTCCAGCCCGAGAGCGACGCACAGCCTTCTGACTAGCAGCAGTGAAACCCAAGTCAAACTTATCTGTCTTGTAAGGAAAATCTGGCAGTTGACCCCATATTGTGCTTCCTCCTTCCTTGATCACAGCCTCCGCATTTTTAAGGGATGACATCCGGGACACAGGTTTGGTAATGATGGGCATAGAAGTCATTGTCTTGGCTACCGCAACTTCAGGATAAACCTCTTCAAAGTGTTGGAAAGGTGTTTCTATGAATTCACCATCTAACTCCACGTAGCGGAAAGAGTTAAGGTGGCTTATCATATACTCCTCCTCACCATGAACTGTTACAATTTTCCCCTGGACATGGTATTTAAGCTTCTGATGCAGGGTAGATGTAACAGCTCCAGCATAATGAATCCATGGTCTTCCTAACAAGAAAGAGTAGGAGGGACGGATATCCATGACATAAAATATGGAGTGGAAAGTTTCAGTACCCACTTTAATTTGTATGTCCACCTCCCCGTGGACCATCCGCTTAGAACCATCAAAGGCTCTTACAATGATATTGTTGGGCTTTAAGGTCAAACCTTCACAGTCCAATTTGTCCAATGCTTTCTTTGGTAGGACATTTAAAGATGATATGGTATCAACCAGAACATGAGCAAGAGTGGTCCCTCTGCACTCCACCGAGACATGCAGCGCGTCATTATGCTTTCTTCCCTTAGATGTTAGATCAGCATCAGAGAAGCCAAGACCATTGTCGGCTGTAAGGCTGGCTACACACTTTTGAAACTGATCCACAAAAGTCTCTTGAGGCACGTGCGCCGTCTTCAGGAATTTGATCAAGGATTTGGCATGAGCCTCGAAGCAGAGCAATAGAGCCAGCATAGAGATTTTTGAAGGGGTTTGCCTCAGTTGTTCTACGACATCATAGTCGCTTTTCTTTATTATTTTTAAAATCTCCTCCATATCCTTTTGGGTGGTCTCGGGGATGACCAAAGGCTGAGCCCTCGTCCTGACGGGTGCTTCTTGGATCCCCTTACCTTTATCAGCAGTAACAGCAAAGGGTAAAACTTCGGGAGTAACAATTTCTTCAATCACTGGACTTCGCACAAATATCTTGACTAGCACATGAGCACTTGAGGGTCCGAAGATTTCCCTTGGGGGAGCAATCTCCGGAGAGAAGATTCTTCCTCTACGAGTGATCTTACTTGTCCCCGCAATATTTCCTATGTCAGGAGTTTCTTCATTGGAACTTTCTTCAACTTATTCGATCTGCTTAATATCGTGGTAGAAGATCTCTCCTCCATAATTCCATGGTATTGTCTTATTGGACTTGTATGGGATAGGCCCTGGAATAGTAATCTTCAGCGGTACAATCTTTGGATCGGGTGTAATCTTAACAGGTCTTTTGGAGACCTTGGAAAGATTGTTGGAGATGGTGATTATAGCAACATCATTGATTGGAGTAACAGGAGTAGCAGGAGTAACATGAGTTTTCTTAAAGAGGATTTCTTGATTATCCATCAGGCGTTGGATGTCTGACTTCAAAAACGGACAGTCGAATTGCAAGGTCGAACACAGGTAACAATCTTTATCACAGCCCGGGAAAATTCCGGCTTTCAACAGATTCATCTTGATCATTGGAAACAGAGTCATTAAGTCATCAACAGTAGTAACATAAAGATATTCTACAATAGCATGGACATTGTGACCATTTTTTGGCATAGGAGCGGATATCACATTAGGTTTTTCAGGAGCATCAAACTCCACCTCCTTGGCATCTATTAAATCCTGGATCTTATTTTTAAGAGCCCAACAATTATTAGTGTCATGCCCCATGTTGTCTGAGTGATAGGCACACTTTGCGTTTGAATGGTAATAGGGAGAAGAGGTATTTGGGTTCTTCAGAGCCTCTTTCAAGTTTGTAAGGTTTAACTTTAACAGATGAGGGAGAACCTGAGCAGGTGTCATATTGATCCGGTTGAACTGCTGTGCAGGCCTTTCCACCCTGGCTTGATTAGCTTTGGGTTGAATGTTTCGAGGTTGATCGGCTGCGGAATTCTGAATCATCATAGCCCCCACCACTGGTCGGCGCTCCATTCTTCCTTGATTTCTCTGGGAGTAAACAGTTGAGATCTCTTTCTTAGACGGAAAGGTCTTCTTGATGGCAGCGGAAGTAGATGTGTCCTTCTGAATTTTACCGGTCTTAATACCAGCTTCGACCCTTTCACTGGTCAGAATTAACTCGGTGAACCCTGTAGATGAGCTCCCGATCAAGTGATTAAAGAATGGACCTGACAGGGTCCCCAAAAACATATCCACCAGCTCTCTCTCGGACAAAGGTGGCTGCACCCTTCCAGCCAAGTCCCGCCAATTCTAGGCATACTCCTTAAAGCCTTCATTAGAGACCATACCCATACTCTGTAATTGAGTACGAGTAGGTGCTAAATCTGCATTATATTGATATTGTTGATAGAAAGCAGCAGCCAAATCCTCCCAATTATGTACATCAGATCTCTCAAGCTGATAGAACCAATCCAATTGCGTACCCGACAAACTATCTTGAAAAAAGTGGACCTATATATCCTTATCAGAAGAATGAGGTTGGATCTTTCTGACGTAAGACCGCAAATGCATCTTCGGACAAGAAAACCATCGTATTTAGAAACTGTAGGCACCTTGAATTTAGGGGGAATCACAATCCCATCAACCAACCCTAGTTCTTCGAAATCCAACCCATGTACTCTTTGTACCTCCATGGCTGCCAACCGCTCTTCCAGATTCTTATACTTATCGTCTGCCGGAAGATACTGCTGCTCGGAGTAATCTTCATCCTCTTCTTCTTCTTCTTCTTCAACTTTAGACTCGGAAGGCCCTGCAACTCCCTTTCCTTTGCCAATCCCTTCATCAGACGTCGAGGGGAAATCCAGGACCCTTCTAGCCTGGTTCTCAAACCTTCTCCCCAAAGTAGCTACACCCACTCTTTTCTTTTTCTTCTTTTCTTTTTCCTTTTCCTTCTCTAACAGTGCTTTAATATCCTTTTGACCTTTTGCCAAGGTCATGAGGAGTTGTTGTAATTGTGAATTATGCGCCTGTAGATCTTTGACTGTCGGCTCTATATCCATCTTGCTGAAATAAACATCAGAAAGATAAGGAAACCTGGTGTGAAGACCTACTTATGCATATGATGAATGATATGTTATTCATGTAATGCATTCAAGGATTCAGAAATTCAAAGTTGTTGCAAACAATAAAGGACACACGTCATATTAATAGAATTGTTAGTACATAAATGCCCCAGAGGAAAAATAATACAAAATTCTAGGGCAAAAAGACGTTGCGCATCCTCTTCCGTGCGATGTAGGTGTTGAGAATCTGCTCTTCATGGAGTCGACGAGTAAGTTCCAAAACCTTCTTCTCACTGGCGTAGAAGCTGACTTCAAAAGTATTTTGTTCTTCCTTGAGCTGTATCCATCTCTTTTGCAAATCCTCCAATGATGTTGGCATGTCAGGATGTAGGAGGGTGTATGGAACCTCTCCTTCCCTAACAGGCTCTTTGATCATAGGCATAATGTAGGGGTAAGGCATCATAAGACTCTGGGCGTGGGTTCGCACCCACTTGAGGCAAGGCTCAAGGGGAATGGAATTATTGTGCCCCAGTGTCTTACTGTCCACTTTGTTGGGCATCCTCCAAGCTCGGATAAACCTTTGTCGAAGTCCTTGAGCGTCATTGTCGAAGTCAAAAACCAAGTCTGGAATCAGCATGTCATGAGGGCCATCCCTTCGGGCGTACCCAAATTGTCTCAGAGCTAAACAGGGGTTGTAGGTAATTCCTCCCCTAATGCCAAGTAATGGGACATTAGGGAATTCCCCACAATGATCAATGATGACGACATTTTCTCTGGACCGAGAACACCAATGAACATCAGAATGTGTAAGAGTCATCAATCGTTGTGACCACCTCAAGCCTTGCTCATTCTTCAAGACTAACTGGGGAAGGTGAGAAATAAACCACCTTGCTAGAAGAGGAGTACAACACATGAGAACACCTCTTTTCCTCATTGTTCGTGTGTGAAATGAGTGGAGGATATCCCCAAGCAATGTAGGCATAGGATTCCGAGATATGAAAATCTTGACAACATTCACATCTATAAGCTGATCAGGGTTTGGGAACAAGACCAACCCATAAATGAGAAGTGCTACAATCTCCTCAAAAGCTTGCAGATCTAGAGAATTCCAGCAGTCTTGTGCCTTCTCAAACAGAAAATTTGCCAAGAAACCCTTGACACCACTTCTGGTTTCCCAATGACCTTTGATATCAGATGGTTGCAAGTGTAAGGCTTGAGCAACATCTTCAGGCTTTGGTTCTCTTTCCGTACCGTTGTAGGGTAGTTGATGGAGAATAGGAATCCTCAGGAGTTGAGAAAATTCCTCCAAAGTAGGTACTAGTTGGTAATCAGGAAATGTAAAGCAATGGTGTAGGGGGTCAAAGAACTGGAAGAGAACTTTCACCATGTCTTCTTCAATGTTGGAGTTGACCAAGTTGAGAAGTCTACCATGTCTTTCACTGAAGGGAGAATTCTCTGGAATCTTGGAAATAAGCTCCTTGAGTTGAGGAGGAATTCTCACAAGGTTGACCTGGATTGTTTTTCTGCGGAGTGATTCCATAACCTATAAAACAGGAACAAAGATGAAGATCCAAACCCTTGAAATGGTTAGTGGATGCATATGATGCTTTATGATGTTCATGATGTATGCACAAGTATATGTACAAACAAATCACACAAGATCCTAGTTTCAGGCTTGCATGGGGTTTCATAGGTAAGTACCCTCTTGAAGTTAGTTGGCTCAACCTGTCCTATAAATAGTAACCGGGTTCTAAGGAGCTCAATATCACTGGATTATTTTTTGTGTTCATTGTTTCAGTTTAGCCACTTAACTGGCGACCAAAATATTCCAAGAAAATAATCCTCAATGAGTGTAGTATCGAGTATCTACCAACTTTGGACTGCACCAAAGCCAGTTATCTCACTACCCCTAATAAGGCCAAGATGGACAAGTAAAGGTTCTAAAAGTTCATTAATGCTTCATGACATCACTCAGCGGCCCCGTATTCTCTTTGATTGAATCAAAGGCTACCGGTACCCACAAATGTGTCGCACTAATATAGCTATTGCTTCAACCATATCGATATACCCCACATAGTTTCCACAACGTATTGCTATTTACCTATGAATGTTTCCCAAATCCGGGTAGAGGATTTCAAACCCAAACAATAGAACCAAGTGTAAAGCAATCAAAGCAAACAAGGTAAGCATGTAAAGGTGATCTAAACCCTAAGGTAACCCAAATTTTATATTATTTTCCCCAGCAGAGTTGTCAGTTCTGTGATACGATGGGAGAACTGACTTAAGGTTTTGTGTTTGTGTTTGCAAATGTTTCGGTTTAGCAAGAGTCACCATCGACTTTTTATTTTATCCAAAGGAAAGGTCAAAAAGCACAGGAAAGACCTTTGAGATGTTTTCTTGGGTTCGGGGGGTAGATTATGAAAAGGGAAGGTGTAAGCACCCTTTTCATCCATGGTTATCCATGGGCTCTTAGTTACTTGTTTAGATCACTTGCTTTTGCTTTTCAATTGTTTGAAATGGTGCTTTTGGGTGTGGTTTTGAAAATGTTTTGAAAAGAGGTCATCGTTGTGGCAACCTTTGTAATGGTTCTTGTTTGAATGTATACAAAGGTGTATTTGTCTTTTGAAAAGATATTTCAACGTTTGAAAGTTTGTTTTGGGAAATGTTTTGAAATTGTGTTTGAAAATAGCAAGGATGTTTTTGCAAGTTTTAATCAAGTAACTAAGAGTTGTCTACCCTATTTTACTCAAAGATCTTTCCTACACATTTTTAACCCTTTGGACATTGTTGTTTTACCATTGCATTTGGTAAACAACCTTGTATTAGGATGTTAAACGGGACAGGCGCGGGTCATCGTATTGACCATGATTGCAATATTGCCAAGTATCTTTAGCAATTTTTGAGGGACTAGATCATTTTGTATAGGCAACCAAGATAGCGTCATCGAGGGACTATGATATTTTGTTTTGTTTTTGTTTTGCCGAGATACTCAACATGCATAACATGGCCATTTTAAAAGCAACAAGTGGATGAAACCCTAGGGGTGCATGTGTGCATTATGTTGTCAATTTTCATGCTTTTTTGTCTTTGTATTAGTCAAGCTATTTGTTTGATTTTGGATTTTGCATACAAACCCTAATCTCTATCATGACATATTTGTAAGCATAAAATAAAATCATAAATGAAAAATAAATAGAAAAATATAAACAAATAAATAAATGGGCCAGGGGGTGCAGTCAGCAATGAAGGGGGTGCCAAAAACAAGAAACAAAGGCCCAACCCAGTTCCAAGCTTCATCTTCAACCTTTGTTCAAAAATACGCGCGCCTGTACTGTAATTGCAAGCTTCTTAAGTCATGTTTAAAGCATTGGTTTTGATGAAGACAACATGGATATCAACATTCAAAGGATGTGCAAAAAGTTTATCAATATCATATAAAACCTTGTTACAAGTCTTGAAGATTAGAAGAAGAATTTTTAAAGAAACAGCACATGTCAAAAGGTATAAATAATTCTTAAACTTGAATATAGATGTTCACAAATATGCATTCATAATCATATACATATCCCACATTTTTAAAAATAAGAAAAACTATGTTTGAAATCTTTTTCAAAAGGATTTTTTGAAAATAAACTTTCAGGAACCGGTTCCTACCTAACAGGGAACCGGGTTCCAAACTTGTTCAAAAATCACTTCCCTGGAATTTGTACCAGGAACCGGGTTGTACCTATAGGGGAACCGGTTCCTGCGTGTTATTTTTGAATTCTGGGTTATAACGTTCACTAGGAACCGGGTTCTGCCTGGGTCGGAACCGGTTCCCAGCGAACCTGTACAAATTTTTCTTTTGTTTTTTGAACATAATTCAAATGATATTCTTTCATGATTGCATTGCATATTTTCATATCAAATGGCATGAATGAAGAGGTATTTGTGACATTATAAATTGTGCAGATTTTCAAATTCAAATTACTTTCTTCAATCAACAATTTTCATCATTTAAATTTGCATATTCTTACAAATTTTCAAGTGTTCTTACAAATCATAAATTTTGTGAAACTTGCCATATACATTTTCATTAAGAAATCATTACAAGTTTCATACATTCATTGTGAACATTTATAATCATTGCTTGAGAATTGTTTCTTTCTTTAAGAAGAAGATCAATCAAAGATTGATAGTGCTCTCCATCTCTTTCAAATAAATCATTGTATTACAAAAAGAAAGTATTCCCTTACTATCCAGGATTGTTGGAAGTAAGTGTTGTGATTTGAAGAGGATTGTTCTTCATTCACATTAGTGTTTGTTTGACCTTAAAGGTGTTAAGAACCTTTGGTCACCCTATAGGTTAGATAGTAAGCATAGGCTGTACAATCATTCTAAACTATAGTGAAATCTCTTTCGTGTTGGAAAGGGGACTGGAGTACTCTCAGATTGTGAGGGGAACCAGGATATATCGCCGTGTTCTTTACTTTTCTGCTTTTATCGTTTTCATCACCATAATCAAGAAAAGATAAGATATAGTCAAAAACCTTCAAACACTTAACCACAAATTACTACAAGTATTCTCATAAAACCGAATAAATTTTTATATACCTAATTCACCCCCCTCTTAGGCACTCTTAGACTTACAATTGGTATCAGAGCAAGTTATAGGTAACTTGTTCCTAAAGATCCAGAATGGCTTCCGCAAATCAAAATCTGGTTTTCAAAGATTGTGGTGGTAACAACAAGCCTCCATTGTTTTGTGGTGAATACTTTGACTTTTGGAAAATTCGCATGAAGGCTCATCTTGAAGCGCAAGGAGAAGAAATATGGAATGCTGTTGAGAATGGTCCATTTACTCCGGTGTGTGATGTCAATGGTGTTGGGTCATCAAAGCCTAAAGCATCATGGGATGACGATGACAAGAAAAAATTCACTTTGACAAAAAGGCAATCAATATTCTCCAAAGTGCTCTTAGTATGGATGAATTTTTCCGAGTATCAACATGTACAACGGCAAAGGAAATTTGGGATACTCTTGTAGAAACTCATGAAGGAACCGCCGAAGTCAAAAGGTCTAGATTGAACACTTTGAGTCAAGAATATGAACTATTCAGAATGCTGCCCGGAGAATCCATCCTTGACTTGCAAAAGAGATTCGTTCACTTGATAAACCATTTGAAGGCACTCGGTAAGACTTTAACTAACGATGAATTAAATCTTAAAGTGCTTAGGTCTTTAACTAGGGAATAGCAACCAAAAGTGACGGCAATATCCAAAAAGAAAAGCCTAGCAACTATGACTTCCGCAACACTTTTCGGAAAGCTTCAAGAATATGAGACGGAACTTGGAAGGCTTGAAAAACATGAGAATCATGAGAAGAAATCCAAAGGCATTGCTTTGAAAGTTGATTCAAAAGAAAGTCAAGATAAAGATGCATCGGAGGAAGATGAAAACTTCTTGCTTCTTGTAAAAAGGTTAGGAAAATATTTTGGTCATAAAAATAATCTTCATAATGCTAACTTTGTCAAAAGAAAGAAATTTTATAAGCATAAAGATAAAGAAACCTCCACATCAACACAAGATGTCACATGTTATGAATGTGGAAAGCAAGGACACATCAAGCCAAACTGTCCAAATCTCCCAAAGAAAAATGAATTCAAAGGAAAGGACTCAAAACAAAATAAAGCCTACATAACATGGGAAGATAATGATATGAGCAGTTCATCGGAATCGGAAAGCGACGAATGTGCAAACTTAGCCTTAATGGCATCGCATCACTCCGACGACGAAGAAGAGCTTAGTAATGAATTTAATCTTTTTGATGATGATGTTCAAGGTGCAATTGATGAACTCTTGAAAGAATGCAAAAGTTTATACAAAAAGGTGTCAAAACAAGAAAAAGAACTTCTAATTTGTCTAGAAAAAATTGACACCATGACTAAAGATTTTGATCTTCAAAAACAGAATTTTATTAAAGAAAAGGAAAACTTTGCATGCTCCAAGTGTGAATCAAATGTATTTCAAATTGTTTAATTGAAAAGAGTCATTGAACGATATGAAAAAGGACTAATAGGATTGGAAGGATTACTAAGCCAACAACGTTATCCAAATGATAAAAGAGGTCTTGGTTATGTGAATACTAAGAAACCAAGTAACAATCCCACTGTTTTTGTAAAGGCTAGTAATAGTTCCAATCCCAAGAAAGTAGAAAAGAAGCAATTTGTTCATAATCATCAAAAGAAAAAGGCTAATGTATCTAAAAGAAAACAAATTCCTAGATACAAGAGCAAATTTGTTCCAAACTGTTTTTACTGTGGTATTATTGGACACACACCCAATGCATGCTATATTAGAAATTTCAGTATGGCTAGTGGACATTATGCATGGGTGAAAAATGGAACTAACTATGAAGGACCCAAGGCAACTTGGGTACCTAACAAGAAATAATTTGTTTTTGTAGGTATGCTTGAAATCCACATCAAATGTTTGGTATCTTGATAGTGGATGTTCAAAGCATATGACAGGAGATGTACACCAATTTTCATATCTAGTACATAAATCCAAAGGGTATGTCACCTATGGAGACAACACCAAAGGAAAGATACTTGGCGTTGGAATAGTTGGCACACCTCCATCCATTCAAATTGAGGATGTTCTCTATGTTGAAGGATTAAAGCACAACCTTCTTAGCATAAGTCAACTTTGCGATAGAGGGTTCAAGATCAAATTCAACAAAGAAGAATGCCTTATTATGGATGAGGCAACCAATGAGGTAAAACTCAAAGGTATAAGATCTAACAATATTTTTATGATTACTTTAGATGATTTGTCTATGAAGGTACAATGTCTTATGGTAAACAACAATGACGCTTGGTTATGGCACAAGAGGATTGCTCACATTCACATGGAGCACTTGAACAAATTGGTTAAGCATGACTTAGTTATTGGTCTACCAAAGATGAAGTTCATCAAAGACAAATTATGTAGTGCATGTCAAAAGGGCAAACAGACCAAATCAACTTTCAAACCAAAGAATGTGGTTTCAACAACAAGACCACTTCAATTGTTACACATGGATCTCTTTGGTCCATCAAGAACAAAAAGCTTCAGAGGTAGTATTTGCACTTTAATTGGTTATTCTGACGCGGATTATGCAGGTTGTAAAACTGATCGTAAAAGCACAAGTGGTACTTGTCACATTATTGGAAATGCATTAGTATCATGGGCTTGTAATAAGCAAGCATGTGTTGCTCTTAGCACGGTCGAAGCAGAATACATAGCAGCGGGTAGTTGTTGTGCACAAATTCTTTGGCTCAAGCAACAACTCTGTGATTACGAACTTGATCTCGGATGCATTCCTCTTCGATGCAACAATACAAGTGCTATCAATATTACAAATAATCCGGTCATGCATTCAAGAACCAAACATATAGATATTCGACATCATTTTCTCCGTGATCATGTACTTCAAGGAGATGTCGAAGTCACTTTTGTGGATACTCATAACCAACTCGCAGATATCTTCACAAAACCGCTTGCTCGAGAACCATTCTTCAAAATCCGAAGAGAACTTGGTATTTTGGATGAAGGTGATCTCTAAATGTTTCTCATAAGGTGCACGTCTTAATTTTTCTTCAAAAAAAATTTATGTTTCAGTACACTCTGCTTCTACTCCTTCTTTTATATGTTTTTATTTGATAAAATATGTGTGTATATATTGTTTGTGTTTTTTAAATGAATTTGTTTCACTCTTTTTCCCCATCCTTTTTGATGTTAACAAAGGGGGAGAAGAATATGCATATGTGTTATTTTGTTTCAAAGAAATTGCAGGCCAAAATAACTATCATAAAACACACTCCAAAATTCAAAGAATCATGGACTTAGGGGGAGCATACAATTTAGGGGAGCCTTGCATTTGCTTAACATTTTTGCTACACAAAACAACATAAACATTTCAAGAATTGTTTTCAAGACTTGGTTGTCATCATCAAAAAGGGGGAGAATGTAATTGCAAGCTTCTCAAGTCATGTTTAAAGCATTGGTTTTGATGAAGACAACATGGATATCAACATTCAAAGGATGTGCAAAAAGTTTATCAATATCATATAAAACCTTGTTACAAGTCTTGAAGATAAGAAGAAGAATTTTTAAAGAAACAACAAATGTCAAAAGGTATAAATAATTCTTAAACTTGAATATAGATGTTCACAAATATGCATTCATAATCATATACATATCCCACATTTTTAACAATAAGAAAAACTATGTTTGAAATCTTTTTCAAAAGGATTTTTTGAAAATAAACTTTCAAGAACCGGTTCCTACCTAACAGGGAACCGGGTTCCAAACTTGTTCAAAAATCACTTCCCTGGAATTTGTACCAGGAACTGGGTTGTACCTATAGGGGAACCGGTTCCTGCGTGTTATTTTTGAATTCTGGGTTATAACGTTCACTAGGAACCGGGTTCTGCCTGGGTCGGAACCGGTTCCCAGCGAACCAGTACAGATTTTCTTTTGTTTTTTGAACATAATTCAAATGGTATTCTTTCATGATTGCATTGCATCTTTTCATATCAAATGGCATGAATGAAGAGGTATTTGTGATATTATAAATTGTGCAGATTTTCAAATTCAAATTACTTTCTTCAATTAACAATTTTCATCATTCAAATTTGCATATTCTTACAAACTTTAAAGTGTTCTTACAAATCATAAATTTTCTGAAACTTTCCATATACATTTTCATTAAGAAATCATTACAAGTTTCATACATTCATTGTGAACATTTATAATCATTGCTTGAGAATTGTTTCTTTCTTGAAGAAGAAGATCAATCAAAGATTGATAGTGCTCTCCATCTCTTTCAAATAAATCATTGTATTACAAAAAGAAAGTATTCCCTTACTATCCAGGATTGTTGGAAGTAAGTGTTGTGATTTGAAGAGGATTGTTCTTCATTCACATTAGTGTTTGTTTGACCTTAAAGGTGTTAAGAACCTTTGGTCACCCTATAGGTTAGATAGTAAGCATAGGCTGTACAATCATTCTAAACTATAGTGAAATCTCTTTCGTGTTGGAAAGGGGACTGGAGTACTCTCGGATTGTGAGGGGAACTAGGATATATCGTCGTGTTCTTTACTTTTCCGCTTTTATCGTTTTCATCACCATAATCAAGAAAAGATAAGATATAGTCAAAAACCTTCAAACACTTAACCACAAATTACTACAAGTATTCTCATAAAACCGAATAAATTTTTATATACCTAATTCACCCCCCCTCTTAGGCACTCTTAGACTTACATGTACAAAATGTCCAGATCCTGCATACGTGCTCTAATGCAAAAACTCATAACATCAAAGTTGTAGCATTTTTCAAAATGATTTCAACCATGTAAGAAACTTAATCTAACTCTCAAAGACCAGAGAGAATTTCTCTGGCCCTAATTTCTAACCTAACTTTTTCAGGAAGTTCATGAATTAAATTCTCTTAACACGTTTAACTTAAATGAAAACTGAGCATATGTACAGCTTCATGGCTATGGGTACTACATTTTTTATTCACAAACCTAAGCCTAATGATTCCTAAATAGAGAGATATGAAGTTGACAAAAACCTGTTTCAGTTGAACTCGTGTATGGTAATGTGGAGCTTTTCAGTGTGGCCTGAGATGTTTGGGAGCTTGCTTGAACTTCCTCTGACCTTCCCCAATGCCTAGTTTGCCTTGGATGTGCTTGAACAAGCTTGTAGAACTCAACCTACACAAGATGAAAACAAAAATGGTGAAGCTTGCAAATGGAGTTACAGTCACTTCCTAATGGTTGGGATACTTTGGATAGGTTATATGGAAGGTGTTTGAACAGGTTTGGGGCAAAATGCACCAGTGGTTTGTGAGATAGAACTAAAAGTGCAGAAGTTGTCCTGTTTTGCAAGAGGAAGGTGATTTTGTGTTTTGGAAGGTTTGAGGGCTCAATGGCTCGTGTTTCTGGCTCAAGGGAATGTGTAAAACTTGTCTCCAATGCTTGCAAGAGTTTTTTCTAACAGATGTGCAAGTTATGGTGTATTTGATAAGTTTCTTGTATTTTAAGCAAAAGTAAGCAATGATGCAAGACAGGCCTGTACAGGCTATCTACCAGCTTACACTTTGTGATCTTTGCCCCTCATGTTTGTGGATATTGTTTGATGTACAAGATTTTGGTTCAAGGCTCAAGAATGCAATTTGACATAAAGCAAATTTGACAAAAATGGCAATGTTGCCTTTTTGCTATTTTTGGATTAATCTCTTGTGTAATCCTCCTATGATCAGAACAAAGCCTCAAACCAATGGATTTGCATTTAATTATTGAGTATGAAATGGTTTAGGGACCTGTAATCAAGTACAAACAATGCTGGATGGAAGTTGCAACTTGTATCAACATGAAAATGCCATGGATCAAAAGTGAGTTTTTGCCAAATTCATACCTTCGATTCTCCATAACCATAAATGATTTTGGAGAGTTCTTTGACATTTTGTAAATATTGTAACATGCTCTACAATCCATATTTTAAATGCATTTTTAGATTCCAAGTGGAACTATGTGAAAAATGGTCATGAAAATAAGTCAAAATCCTGCCTAAACTAGGGCAAAATTTCACTAAGTTAAAAGTTTCATGGACCCTTGTTCCAAAAACTCATAACTTGAGATCCAAGCTTCTTTTGGGAAAACTTTGTGAATAAAAGTTGTAGACTTTGTTGAGGACTACAACTTCCATGTTTGAAGTTTTATTTGAATCCAATTTCATCATGGTGAAAATGTTGGGCAAAGTTGGGAAGAATTAAGAAAATTTTATAACTTAGAAAAATTCTAAGTTATGAAAATTTTTCAAACTTAAACCCTAATTTGAAAAATTAGGTTTCTTGATGAACAAGTTTCATGTTTTGACACATCTTGATGAAAAATGACCCTTGGCACTTGATTTTGACCAAAAAGTCAGAGTTTGACTTTTCAGTGTACAATCAAATTTTGATCAGTTGACTGAAAAATTCATCTGTCAATACAATACATTTGAGATATTTGAACCTTGTGAATAGTTCAAGATGATGCCATTGAGTCCTTGAATCCATGCTTGAGCCCAATTTGCCATTGGCTAGGTTAAAAATCAGAAATTGCCCTTGTGAAGTCAAAACCCTAAAAATGACCATTTTGCCCTTTTGATGATCTGATCAAAATTCTTGAGGAGTTGTGGTCCAAACTTGATCAAATGGTCCATAGGAGTCTATAATGTTGATGTGGATAAAAAATTGTGAGGTTTGACTGTAAATTGGCCACAGTTGACTTTTACCCCAATACAGTTGATTTCTAGGTCAACTGTCCAATTGAATGGGCACAAATTTGATTCAAGGCTTGAAACTTGGTAGAGGCAAACTTATAGGTCCAACATGAAGTATGAAAGTCATTTTGAGCATTGAAAGTCCAAAAATCCCTGTGCAAACTCAAACCCTAATTTAGGTCATCAGTGCAAGGAGATGTCTTGAGCAGAGCAAAACCCTAATCCTGTCTGGAGTTCAATGAGTCTTGTGAGGGGAAATATTGATAAAATGAGAGAGCAAATTTTGGGGTACAACATAAGACAATTCAACAACTTTTGTTGCTTTTACTGCATAAATTGGAATGGCTTCATCTTTCTCCTTATTCTTCATTGATAAAAAATTCATCTTGGAGCTTTATTCCTCTTTCTCCAACAATACTTAAATACCTACAAAATGAATACAAAACTATTAAACGATATACTTTTTACAAGAAAACACGTTATACACAAACTAAATGTATTTATACACAAAGTTGGGTTATTCAACCGATATTAACAACCAAGAGTCGATAAGTGCAACAAAAAGTATATACAAAAATAACTACAATTTTTACTTATCAAACTCTCCCCAACTTGAATCATTGTTTGCCCTAAAACAAGGCCAAACAACTCAAAGAACAAAGAAACAATAATCAAAGAATTACGAATCAACAGGTTTTTAAAACGAAAAACAAATGTATGGTTCAAAATAAAAACATACACACAAGGCAAAAGCTTACCATAAACTACAACAATAACATGAAAATGAAAAAACTCCTAAATACAAAGCACATGTCAAAAATTCTAAAACAATATAATGTTCACAAGTGAATCACACTTAGCATACACTTCATCGGTAGATGAAAAACACAAACATGAGGTGCTCAACTCTCACCCAACAATCTTGCTAACAACAACTAAATTATGCATTTATCAAAGCAAATTTATATTGAAAAGCACAAAAGCAAAATCGCAAGGGCTTTAAGGGTTGTAGTGTGGCTTGGGTAACAAGGAAGGATTAATATCTAGAGGTAATTGAAACAAACAACAATGCCTAATACTATGGGATTGTTCAATTCACAAAGTCTCAAGCACCACTCAATCAACTTTTTCAACTTTCCCAAATGTTACACCAACACAAAACTTTTTATTTGATACTTTTTTTCTTTTCTTTTCTTTTTCAAAACTTTTTCTCTTCCCCCTTTTTTTTATTTTTCTTTATCCACCACAATATTTATTTTCAACCTCAAACAACCATCTTATAAACAAGCAACATTGTTCTCCCCAACTTAAACACGATCACACATAGTGACAAATTGCTCCCACTTTCTAAGGCAAGGAAAAATTCAACCACAATACATGGTTGAGGGTTAAGTACAAACAAACAATATTAGAATCCATGATGAATTCTAACTAAAAGGCTCAAAGGGGTTCACAAATGATCGCTCACTCACAAGGTGAATTACTTTTGGTTATATGGTTTTACTCAAAATCAAACAAAATGCCTTGATAATATCATGCTTTCATATGAATCAACATAAATGCAAGATTAAACATGATAAAATTGAGTTAAGACAAAATTGTCGGTCTCCCGTGCATATAGTAAACAATAGAAAGAAACCTCACAGGGGGTTTAGTCCTAAAGTGATTCAAAAGTGAATACAATTTGCAAAAGAATGAACGACATGAAAATTATACAAAAGAAAAGTCTCCTAAACACGCTATGTTCTAGAAAGAGATAAATGAGTACCTGGTGTGTACCAACTTTAAAACACTATCATTACCATACATCCGCAATTTGAAACGTTCAGACTTGAAAATTGCCTCTAAATTCCTCAAGATATCGGATCAAAATTGGAGTCCAAACAACAAACAAAAGAATTAGAAATATTACTATTAATTACTATATTATAAATCCTTGGGTGAAGTGGGAAAAAAGGAGAGTCAAGCGAAAAATTAAAAAGAATTCACTGGCTCTGCACAGCAGGGCGCACTAAGCGGCACATAGTGCGCTAAGCACGCTACACCAGCTGCAGAAAAATAGGGCAACTAGTGCAGCTGTTATGCAAGCTCCACTTACCAACACAACCTCAATGTACTAAATTTACACTTTTTACAACAAATAAAACTCCTCAAGCTAACACGACAAGCTTGAAAAAAAAACACAAATTGACATAATAAAACAAACGAGTGAAAGTGAATTAAACAAGTTTAAAAGTGAAATTTTGAGAATTTAAAACAGATCCAATTTAAACTTGTTTAAACATAATTCGCCCTACAAAATAAACGAACATAGACATGCTTGTTTTACGTCATAAGCTCGACGCCTTTATTGTACAAGCTAGTAACCTCCTCTCATCATGCCATGGTATTTTCACACCGTGCAAACCTAAAGAAAGTGTCCTAACAAGCATACAACAAATGTTATGAAAATGAGACAATTTACAACAATACGTGAAAACAAAGAAAAACACATATATGCACAAGAATGGAAAGTAAACACAAAACATGTTCAAGTAAAAATAGACAAGTTTATGCACATATTCTATACATCATATACATTAATTACAAAATTCAAAAACAAAGAAACTATCGCAATGCCAAAACAATAGAACCAATCTCCGACAACAACGCCATTTTGTTGTTGTGGTATATAGCGACAAGCAAAAAGTAAAGTATTATTTTTACTGGGTGATATTTAGGTTATATCGTATCGTGTCCACAGGGATTGGTGTATTGAATTTTCGTTTGAAAAATCTCTCATTCATGAGTTTGGGTTAGAATGGTTTTTGTATATAAGGTGCTGAAATTAAAAGTTATACACACAAAAAGAATTTCATTATTCGAATAGGATAGAAATCTCGAGTTTGTATTTATTCTACCCTATCAAATACTTAAACTTACTATCCAGTTGCACTTAACCTTAACTAATCGTAAATATCATCATGTATCGCTCACACATAGGTCATCTCTAAGACAGAGCGAGATATTAATTGTGTCGCTCCATGTCCATGATCTCTCAACACAACACAGAGGCATTAAGAGTAGATACCTAAGTGGTTACTAAACCTAAATATATATCTAAAATCTAAGCCCAATGGATATTGATCCTAAGTTCAGATTTAATCTGTCCATCTCTGCAACGACTCAAACCCAAACACTTAGCAAGCTAAAAAGGATAAACATCAATAAAGATTTGTAAAGAAAGTTTCATACAACTCCATGAGCAATAAATATACATATAATCAAGGTAAAGTTACATACAAAATCCAACAAATAATGGTTATAAAGAGAGGAAGAGGAGAAGAAACCAAATTTTCCACGGTGTCAAACTTGATCCATCAAGCTCACCACCCCGGATCGTCCATTTGCAAGCCACAAATGTTGTTGTCTAAGCTCTAAATATAAAAATTAAAGGTGATGGAATTTGGGAACAAATACCCAAAAAAAACCATCCATCCAAAATGAAACAAAATGAAAGTATAAAGAAATATGTTCTGTGTGAATCTCCTGGTGACATAAAAGCGTCACCCAGCGATGACTCTTATACACTTGGCCCAGGTTTTGCCACGTCCTCAGCAAGTCAAAAATATCCTCCATCGCTCGGTGACAGAAAGCTTCTCCCGGTGACACCTTTATTCCTCGCCCAGTGATGCAGCATCAAAGAAAGACAGAGGCAACATAAAAATGGCTCTTATCGTCCACTGTCGCCCAACGGCAGAAATTTCGCCAGGCGATGCAAGATAGTTCAGCAACTTTTGTTGCTTTTACTGCATAACTTGGAATCACTTCATCTTTCTCCTTATTCTTCATTGATCAAAAATACATCTTGGAGATTTATTTCTCTTTCCCCAATAATGCTCAAATACCTACAAGATGAATACAAAATAATCAAACGACGCACGTTATATACGAAAATGCATTATTCACAAACTAAACGTATTTATACACAAAGTTGGGTTATTTAACTGATATTAACAACCAAGAGTGGATAAGTGCAACAAAAATTATATACAAAAATAAATACAATTTGCACTTATGATTTAAATGCAAATGAAATCGACAAACAGAAAAAAGCCCACAATAAAGTCAAGAAGAAAGATTCCAAGGCTGCTTATTGCATTCAGAAGGCGGTCGATGCTGCTAATTTCGACAAAATCTCTCATGCTGAAACGGTGAAGGAGGCATGAGATATTTTGGTGAAGTATTACGAAGGAGGTGAGAAAGTCAAGGTTGTCAAGTTACAAACCTTGCATCGACAATATGAGTTTTTGTTGATGGGAGAAGATAAAAAAGTTGCAGAATATGTGTCGAAGGTTCAAAAAATCGTCAATCTCATGAAGGGTTATGGTGAAACCATAACTGATAAGATAATAGTTGAGAAGGTAATGAGATCATTGACCACTCACTTTGATCATGTTATTGTAGATATTCAAGAATCCAACAATCTTGAAACCACTAAAGTGGAAGATTTGGTTGATTCGTTGGAGACGCATGAGATGAGGATTGTCGAAAGGACATGAGTTCAGGAATCTATACAGGAGCTACCAGCTCAGTCATGGAAAAAGGATGGTGGTTCCAATAAATTCAAAGGCAAGTTTGACAAGACTCAGGGCAAGAAGTCTAGGTCGAAACCTCACAAGCATCAAGTTAAAGATGGAGCTGGTGAGTCCTTGAAAGGAGGAGGAGGAAACTATCGAAAGGGAAAAGAAGATAAAAAAAGGTGTGCAGTGCTATAACTATGAAAAGTTGGGTCATGTAACCAAGAATTGTTGGTACAGAAAAGAAGAGGGATCGACAGGTAAGGACGAAGGAGAGAAACTTACACACCAAGATTCAGATGATTTTGAAGGTGGTATGGTGGTTATAGCTGCAGTTACAGATAACCATGTCGAATCCAAGATCTAGTTTCTCGACTCAGGCTGCTCGAACCACATGACTGGTTGAAAGGAATGGTTAGCATATTTTTACGAGTCGAAGAAGAGCAATGTAAAGCTTGTTGATAATAGTTTGTTGTAAGAAGAAGGTACTAGCAACATAGTCTTTCAAATGAGTAATCGAGGGAAGACTATGATCAAATATGCACTTTATCTACCTAGAATGAAGTGTAACTTGATAAGTGTTGGACAACTAGTTGAAAAAGGTTTCTCAATTATCATGAAAGATGGAGTTTTGAAATTGTTCGACACCAAGAACAATTTCGTCTTAAAATCTCCGTTATCGAAGAAAAGGATACTTAAGACTATGATCAATTCGACTGAAGTTCAATGTTTAAAAACTGTTGTTGACCACAAGGTAGTTGGTTGTGGCATTTGAGGTTTGGACATTTGAGTTTTCGATCACTCAATCAACTGATTACTCAAGATATGCTTACTAGAATTCCAAGTCTTGAGATGCCGGAAAAACTTTGTGAAAGTTGTTGTTTTACCCCAAAATTTGCCCTCCTATTTTTACTCAACATATGTTCATTAGGATACTCTACTTGCTCAAGGATGCCCAAGAGTTGACCAGTCAAACTCTCTCCTAAAAGCAATGAACCTCCAATTAGGGTTTTTTTTTCATAAAGATGGGTGAGTCCCAAAGGCCTCATATGCTCTCTATAGTCCTAATATGTTCTCAATACCATTCATGCCAAGTTTCACACCTTGCACAAGAAGTTTGCCCAGTCAACTGCTCGAATGTTGGAAAATCAATTGTACTAGGTCAAAAGTCAACTAGGGCCCACATACAGTCAAACCCCAATATATTTGGTCAACATCAACATTTTGATGTGATACCAATAATTTGATCAATGGTTAATCATGATTCCCCAAGGAAGGCTCCTAATTCATCAAAACTCAAACGTTGCTAAATTAGGATTTTTCAGGAAAAGTCAACCAAACTTTGACCAGGCATAACTCTCTCATACATTATCATAAATTTCACATCCAAGGCTCATTTTGAAGAGAATCCAATTCCCTAAAACTCATCTTCAGCCCTCAAGTTCAAGAAATTCACTCATGGAAAGATATGAATTCAGACATTATAGGTCATTCCAAAAAGTCAACAAAAACACCTTTTGGGTCAAAGCTCCTTACATGAACATGGAAGATCCACTTGAGATGAAACCAAAGAGGTTGCTTAGGGGACATCCTAAGTTTTCTAAAAAGTCAAAGAACACCCTCTTAGGATAAAAATTGAGAGAGATATGCATTGTCAAAGTTGGCCATTTTTGGAAATTTGCCCAAAATCAACAATGCTCAAAATTGCATTTTCCCCACATGGGCCCATCTTTTCAAGATTGAATCTCAATCCTAGCATGGATCACGACCTATGGGACCCCCCATTCATTATTCTCTCATTTATTTAATTTTTTTTATTTTTATTCATTTTAAAATCAAATAAATTCAAATAAAATCAAATTAAATCAAAATAACTCAAACTTATGGAATGAGATTTGTTTTGCATTGAATTGTAGATCATGCAAGTTGTATCACCTCAAGCAAATCGTACCAAGACATAAACAAGAGGAAATCTCCAATTTTGGAAAGATTGGAATCAAAACTTCAAGACTATTATTCTTTGGAATTTTGCCAAAAATATTAACCTAATTGGATTCAATACATATACTGAAGCTTGGTGAACCCTAAAGAAGTGATTTTTTTGTGCGCAGCCTGCCTCCAAAGCAAGAAACAAACTCAATTTTTTTGTCAAAAAGTGCAGACCGGATCTTCCTCCATAGGCCAGTTCAAAGCGTTCTAAAGGTCAAATCATATTCATGGACGTCCATTGAGGCGATTGCAAGCATTTTCAAGGCCTAAAGAATCAAGAAACGTGCGCTAGCAACATCACAGTTTGCTTATATTTTTGAAATTGATCTGTAAGTGTTTGTTTGTTGGCATTTTTTTTGGTAAAACCAGAGTTGCGAATGTCATGACTGATGTCATAACATTCTGGGATAAAGGTACATTCTGCAGAAAAGAATGTCATACAGGAACTACTCAGTTTGAAGTGTTTATCATGATCATTAAACAATGATCATATACAGTATATTCTACCAAAATCAGTGAGCAGGATTCTTGTTGTGATAACCAATGTTAAGACATCATGTACTGATCTAACATTTGTGCAGATTTATTATTCCTGAGATTTTTCAGGAATCGGGTATGCTTATCTAAGTTGATGTATACAGTCCAGATTAGATGCTCCCGTGGACATTAGGTTAACTTCGCTTAACCCTAATTTGGTATGATAAAAGTCTAAGACCAAGTTTTTTGGGGTAACTAACCCTAGCTATTTTCATGGAAGCCCTAACTGAGGAATAGTCTGCCTATATATTCGTCTTGAAGATTAATGGTTAGATACTCTTAGAAAGAAGATCAATAAGGGATTGTATAGTTGTAACTATTGTGAGCCAAGAAATTATCATTGTGATAAGTGACTTGGAGTAGGATTTGATTGTAAGGGTTGTGTATTACTCAAAGCTTTGAAGCACGAGTATTTATGTCACTTTATTAAAGCTTTGAAGCAAAATCAAGTTAGGGTTTTTTATTACTCAAAGCTTTGAAGCACGAGTGATTGTCACTTGATTAAAGCTATGAAGCAAAATCAAGTGTATGTACTGAAGAGTGTCTTCATAATTTCATTAATCAATTGTTTAGTATCACTGCTGTGATTGAGGGGGAGTGAGTAGGAACTCGGGTTTAAGTTGAACTTAGATTGAAGTTGCATTGGGTAGGTCTTAAGTGAAGGAGATAAACTGGTTGGTTTATTCCTGAATTAATATCTCTTATAGTGAATTTCCTCCCTGGCTTGGTAGCCCCCAGAGTAGGTGTTGTTACACACTGAATTGGGTTAACAATTGATTGTGTTCTTTACTGTTTTTACTTTACTGTCTTGAAGTGTGTTAGATACGGTGTCATAACATTCATTGTGACATTAAGTATCTGTTGCCAGAATTTCAATTGACATCAGAGCAGGCACCCTACCTGTCTTACTGGGTGAGATCTAGGGATATTATTTTCTGGCGCTATGGTCAAGGAAGGAGGATTTGGGAACAAACCACCTATTATGGATGGATCAAATTATGACTACTGGAAACCTCGTATGATTGCCTTCTTGAAGTCACTGGACAAAAAGGCTTGGAGAGCTGCTGACAAAGGATGGAACCATCCCACCATAACTGGGAAAGATGGGTCAACCAGTCTGAAACCTGAGGAAGAATGGAGCAAAGAAGAAGATGGGTTAGCACTGGGTAACTCCAAAGCATTAAATGCCTTGTTCAATGGAATTGATAGAAACATATTCATACTAGTACATCAATGTGAACTGGCCAAGAATGTTTGGGACACTCTCAAAACCACCCATGAGGGTACATCCAAAGTAAAAATGTCAAGGCTTCAGATGCTCACTACCAAATTTGAGAATCTAAGGATGATGGAAGATGAGACCATTCATGAGTTTCACATGAACATCTTGGAAATTGCCAACACCTCAGGAGCATTGGGAGAAAAGATGTTAGAAGAAAAGCTGGTGAGAAAGATTCTCAGATCATTGCCTAAAAGATTTGCAATGAAGGTGACTGCTATAGAGGAAGCTCAGGATATTTGCAACTTAAAGGTTGATGAACTCATTGGGTCTCTTCAGACTTTTGAGATGGGGATCAGTGACAATGTTGACAAGAAAAACAAGAGCATAACACTTGTATCCAATACTGAAGATGAGGAGGGTGATGAAGAGAATATTTCAGAAGCTATAGCTATGCTTGGAAGACAGTTCAACAAACTCATCAAGAGAATGGACCCAAAGTCAAGGTCAAATGTCAAGAACATTCCCTCTGACATTAGCAAAACCTATGACTCCAGCAGAAGACCTAAGTCTGAAGAAAAGGGAAATCAAAGCAGAGGAATCCAATGTCATGGATGTGAAGGATATGGGCACATTCGAGTTGAATGTCCTATCTTTCTTAAGAAACAAAAGAAAGGAATGTCTGTTACTTGGTCTGATTGTGACTCAGAAAGTAACTCTGAAGAAGAATCTGCTAAACTAGTCACCGCACTAGCTGGTATTTGTAACTCTGATAGTGACTCTAGTGATGAGGAAGTGACATTTGAAGAACTTGTTGACACCTACAAGAAGCTTTGTATCAGAAGTGCTGAAGTCTGCCAGCAAAATGAGAAACAGAAAAAACTCATAGCAAAATTGGAGGCTGAAAAGAAGGCAGACACTGATACTATAAACCATCTCGAAGGCAAAGTTCAAATGCTAAAATCAAAACTTGATCAGATGACCAAGTCTGTTAAGATGCTGACAAATGGAACTGACAAGTTGGAAGAAATCCTTTAGACTGGACAAAATGTGGGAGACAAGTCAGGTCTAGGATTTGTGGCTGCAAATAAATCTACTGTAGACAAGAAGAAGATCAGGCCTGATAAACAAATGTCAAATCAGATGTCACAACACAGCACTCAACATCAAGAACAGAGAAATATGAAGAAAAAGTATCAAAGATGGAGATGTCATCATTGTGGAAGGTTTGGTCACATAAAGCCATTCTGCTTTAGATTATATGGATATCCTAATCAGACCCCAGTTGTCAAACTCAAGTCTAACAAGGCATCATATACTCAACAGTGGAAGAAAAAGTCTGCAGCCCTGATAGCTCACACCTCCCTCGGAGTTTCTGCCAAGGAAGACTAGTACTTTGACAGTGGATGCTCTAAACACATGACTGGAATCAAGAATCTTCTGAATAATGTTAAACCTCATACTACTAGTTATGTCACTTTTGGAGATGGTGCTAGAGGAGAAATCCAAGGAGTTGGAAACTTGGACTGCCCTGGAGTTCCAAACCTAAATGAAGTGTTGCTGGTAAATGGCTTAACTGCTAATCTCATAAGTATCAGTCAATTATGTGATCTAGGATTCAAGGTCAACTTCACCAAGTCTGAATGTCTTGTAACAAATGAAAAACAAGAAGTTGTAATGAGAGGTGTCAGATCAAAAGACAACTGTTACTTATGGGAGTCTGAGAACACTAATTACTCTTCTGTATGCTCTATAGCCAAAGAAGAAAAGGAAGTGAAACTGTGGCACCAAAAACTTGGTCATTTACACCTAAGAGGGATGAAAAAGATCATATCCATGGAGGCAGTCAGAGGAATTCCAAGGCTTCAAATTGATGAAGGGAGAGTCTGTGGTGAATGTCAGGTTGGAAAGCAAACTAGAATGTCACATCCAAAGACAAGACATCTGACCACCTCTAAGGTGCTAGAACTTCTACATATGGATCTGATGGGTCCAATGCAGGTGAAAAGTCTTGGAGGAAAGAGATATGCTTATGTTGTTGTGGATGATTTTTCCAGATTCACCTGGATCAGCTTCATCAAGGGAAAATCTGATATATTTGATGTATTTAAGGAGTTGTGTAAAAGAATTCAAAGAGAAAAAGAAGGATGTATTGTCAGAATCATAAGTGATCATGGCAAGGAATTCGAAAACAGTAAGTTTGATGAGTTATGTTCCTCTGAAGGAATCAATCATGAATTTTCTTCACCCATAACTCCTCAACAAAATGGAGTTGTGGAAAGGAAAAACAGGACTATACAGGAATCTGCCAGAGCAATGATACATGCCAAAGGACTTCCTATTCATTTCTGGGATGAAGCTATGAATACAACCTGATATGTCCATAACAGGGTCACCTTGAGAAAGGGAACATCATCCACCATTTATGAACTATGGAAAGGAAGAAAGCCTACAGTAAAGTACTTCCATGTCTTTGGAAGCAAATGCTATATTCTGACAGATCGTGAACAAAGGAGAAAGATGGATCCTAAAAGTGATGAAGGAATATTCCTAGGATACTCTATCAACATCAGAGCATATAGGGTATTCAATTCCAGGACCAAAACTATGATGGAATCTATAAATGTCATAGTTGATGATTACCATGAGGAAACAAATGTCCCATATGATGTTGAGACATTCTATGAGACTTCTACTCAAGTGTCTAAAAAGGATGATGTACCTAAAACTACTTCATCAGAGTCTGAATCAAAGGAAGCTAATAAAGATCCTTCCATCAGAATTCAGAAAGACCATCCTAAGGAACTCATCATAGGAGACCCTAACAGGGGAGTCATTACAAGATCTAGAGAAATCATCTCAAACTCTTGCTTTGTATCTAAGATTGAACCAAAAAATGTTAAGGAGGCTTTGACTAATGAATACTGGATTGGAGCAATGCAAGATGAATTAAACCAATTCAAGCAACATGAAGTATGGGAGTTAGTTCCTAGACCAGAAGGAACAAACATTATTGGCACAAAATGGATCTACAAGAACAAATCAGATGCTGAAGGAGTAGTCACTAGGAATAAGGCAAGGCTTGTGGCTCAAGGCTACACTCAAGTTGAAGGGGTTGATTTTGATGAAACTTTTGCTCCTGTAGCCAGACTGGAATCAATCAGACTTCTTTTGGGAGTTGCTTGTATCCTTAAGTTTAAGCTATTTCAGATGGATGTAAAGAGTGCCTTCCTAAATGGGTACTTAAATGAGGAAGTATATGTGGAACAGCCTAAAGGATTTGTGGATCCAAACTGTCCTGATCATGTCTAGAAATTGAGGAAAGCTCTATATGGTCTGAAACAAGCTCCTAGAGCCTGGTATGACAGACTGACAAAATTCCTCACTGACAAAGGATACAGGAAAGGAGGCTTGGATAAAACTATTTTTGTCAAAAATGAATGAGGAAAGATAATGGTAGCTCAAATTTATGTTGATGACATAGTGTTTGGAGGAATGTCAGATAAAATGGTTAAACATTTTGCTGACCAGATGCAAGCTGAATTTGAAATGAGCCTCATGGGAGAATTGACCTACTTTCTTGGACTGCAAGTCACACAGATGGAAGACTCAAATTTTCTTTCTCAAAGCAAGTATGCAAAGAATATTGTCAAGAAGTTTGGAATGGAGAATGCCAGACACAAAAGGACTCCAGCACCTACTCATTTAAAACTGTCCAAAGACACAAGTGGGGCAAATGTGGATCAAAGCCTGTACAAAAGCATGATAAGAAGCCTGCTATACTTAACAGCCCGCAGACCTGACATTGCTTTTGCAGTTGGAGTATGTGCAAGATAACAGGATGAACCCAAAGTAAGTCACATCAACCAAGTGAAAAGAATTCTGAAGTATGTGAGTGGAACTTACAACTATGGCTTGTTGTACTCTCATGGATGTGAACCAATTCTGTCTGGATATTGTGATGCTGATTGGGCTGGTAGTGCTGATGATAGAAAGAGCACCTCTGGAGGATGCTTCTTTTTGGGAAATAATCTTGTCTCTTGGTTCAGTAAGAAACAGAACTGTGTGTCTCTATCTACTGCTGAAGCTGAATACATAGCAGCTGGTAGCAGCTGTTCTCAAATTATATTGATGAAACAGATGCTTACTGAGTATAATGTCACACAAGATGTCATGACATTGTACTGTGACAATCTGAGTACTATCAACATTTCCAAGAATCCTATACAGCACAGCAGGACCAAGCATATTGACATTAGACATCACTTCATCAGAGATCTTGTGGAAGAAAAGGTGATTAAACTGGAATGTGTTGCCACTGAACTACAACTGGCTGACATTTTTACCAAGGCACTTGATGCTAGTCAATTTGAAAATTTGAGGGGCAAGCTGGGTATTTGCCAATATGAAGAGATGTAGAAATTAATTTTTCTTAAAATAAGGGATGAAAGAGATATTTTAGTTAAGTCTATTCTGATTGGGTTAATCATCTGTTTCCCTATTTCTTTCCAAAATATTAAGAAGTTGAATAGACATTCATATATCTCCCTCCTCTCCTGTTTCTGCATCAATCTCCACTCTGTCAAACGAAGATTTCACTCTCGCTGTTACTTGTTTTCTAAATCTCTCAAAATGTCTCAACAATCCATGTCATCATCCTCTTCAAAGGCGACTGCTTCTTCCGCATCCTCTGACAGCGAACCTAGGGCAATCACAAACTGCATGGATACTGATGTTCTTGAGATAACTCCTCTTTGTGAACTGGCAGCTGATCCCACTAAGATCAAGAAGCTGCGAACCAGACATGCAAGAAGATCTCAAGCCTCTCCATCTGGTAAATCTTCTCAACCATTATCTCCTGTTCCTACAGAAGTAGCAAATAGGGAAGGTTCTGCTTATGTTCATCAAGCTATTGCTAGACTAGTCACTAGGATTCTTAATGAGAATCACTTTGTACCTAGCATTTTTGTACCTTTGAACCAAGAAACTACTAGTCCTAATATATATGTCACTCAGAATGTTGAGACACCTGATGACAACATTAGGAAATCTCCAGAAAAACATGATGATCACCAGAACCCTACTGACGAGGTTGTTGAACCCCCGATTATTAATGTTGATGAAGAATACTCTGACAATGATTTAATTGTTAATATCAACCCTAGCATAGCTAGAAGAATGATGAGCAGAAAAGAAAAGAAGGATGCTGCCAAAAGCCCCTCCAAAGAGAAGGCTACTGAAGTTGTTCATAAGAAAACCAGGTCTGAGAATAAAACTAGAGTAGAAGCTGAGAAGGATCGAAAAGCTGGATTGTCAAAAGGGAAGGGGAAGGTGAAAACTAGAGTACCTATTGGTAGTCTCTCAAAGCCTTTGAGACAACCAATAGCCAAGAAAAGGAAGGACCCTGAACCCTCTGAATCTGATAAGGAATCAGACTTTGAGTTTGATGTTGAGAGCAATGTTCCAGACATTCCTCTCAGGAAGAAAATCTCTTCTAGTAAAATGCCTAAAGTCCCTGAAGTTTCCATTGACAACATCTCCTTTCACCATCCATAAAATGCAAACAGGTGGAAGTATGTGTTTCTGAAGAGGATTTCCTTGGAGAGAGAGCTGAACAACAGTGTTGTTAAGTGTAAGGAAATCATGGATTTAATCAAGACTGCTGGTCTAATGAAAAATGTGGTCAAGTTTACCAACTGCTATGAGATTCTTGTCAAAGAATTCATAGTAAATTTATCTGATGGGTGTGCCGATGGAAAATCAGCTGATTTTAAGAGTGTGTATGTGAGAGGAAGGAAGGTAAATTTCTCTCCTTCTGTAATAAACAAATTCCTAGGAAGGCCTGATGATGCTTGTCCTGAGCTGGAAGTTACTGACAACCAAGTTTGTCAAACAATCACTGCCTAGCAAGTCAAGAACTGTCCCTTGAAAGGGAAGCTAAATGCGAGCAAGCTGAGCATGAAGTTTGCCATACTGCACAAAATAGGTGCAGCTAACTGGGTTCCCACCAACCATAAATCCACCATTTCCACAGGTTTGGGAAGATTTATCTATGCTGTTGGAACCAGGAAAAACTTTGATTATGGCAAGTACATCTTTGATCAAACATTGAAACATGCTGGAAGTTGTGCTATTAAAGGCCCTATTGCTTTTCCCTCTCTCCTGTGTGGTATAATCATTGCTCAGTATCCTGATATTCTGGATGAAAAAGACTCTGTATGCAAAAGAGCCCCTGCTCTTGGTTTACACTATAAGTTATTTCAGGGAACACATGTCCCTGACATTGTTATGACATCTGCTGAGACATCAACTGTCAAATCTCATTCCAAGAAGACTGATGTTATAACTGTGCTAAAAGAAACCTGCAGAGAGCTTGATACAAGAAAAAGGACTCTAGAAGAGTTGATTGCTAAACTAGAACAGGAGGAGAATGAACAACAAATAAGGGAAGAAGATGCTGATGCAAAACCAGCATAATGATGAAGATAGTGCTTCCTTGGAAGATGACAGTGCCTGAAGGTCAGTGTTGGTGAAAAGATTGCTGCTGGAACTTGTTGCTGCCAAATGACTTCTTATTTATTTCTGTGTTTTTTTTATTCCTTTTGGATGACTGTATAACTTAAAAGTACAAGTATCTTTGGCCTCTTTATGGCTAAAAAGGGGGAGAAGATTTTGTGGTTATTTTGGTAGAGTTAGACTTGGTAGCTGTTATTAAAAATTCTGCTGCATTCTAATCTCTGATTGTTTAGGGGTTTTAGCCAAATATTTTCCAAAGGGGGAGTTTGTAAGTGTTTGTTTGTTGTCATTTTTTTTGGTAAAACCAGAGTTGCGAATATCATGACTGATGTCATAACATTCTGGGATAAAGGTACATTCTGCAGAAAAGAATGTCATACAGGAACTACTCAATTTGAAGTGTTTATCATGATCATTAAACAATGATCATATACAGTATATTCTACCAAAATCAGTGAGCAGGATTCTTGTTGTCATAACCAATGTTAAGACATCCTGTACTGATCTAACATTTGTGCAGATTTATTATTCCTGAGATTTTTCAGGAATCTGGTATGCTTATCTAAGTTGATGTATATAGTCCAGATCAGATGCTCCCGTGGACATTAGGTTAAATTTGCTTAACCCTAATTTGGTATGATAAAAGTATAAGACCAAGTCTTTTGGGGTAACTAACCCTAGCTATTTTCATGGAAGCCCTAACTGAAGAATAGTCTGCCTATATATTCGTCTTGAAGATTAATGGTTAGATACTCTTAGACAGAAGATCAATAAGGGATTGTATAGTTGTAACTACTGTGAGCCAAGCAATTATCATTGTGATAAGTGACTTGGAGTAGGATTTGATTGTAAGGGTTGTGTATTACTCAAAGCTTTGAAGCACGAGTATTTGTGTCACTTGATTAAAGCTTTGAAGCAAAATCAAGTTAGGGTTGTTTATTACTCAAAGCTTTGAAGCACGAGTGATTGTCACTTGATTAAAGTTGTGAAGCAAAATCAAGTGTATGTACTGAAGAGTGTCTTCATAATTTAATTAATCAATTGTTTAGTATCACTGCTGTGATTGAGGGGGAGTGAGTAGGAACTCAGGTTTAAGTTGAACTTAGATTGAAGTTGCATTGGGTAAGTCTTAAGTGAAGGAGATAAACTGGTTGGTTTATTCCTGAATTAATATCTCTTATAGTGAATTTCCTCCCTGGCATGGTAGCCCCCAGAGTAGGTGTTGCTACACATTGAACTGGGTTAACAATTGATTGTGTTCTTTACTGTTTTTACTTTACTGTCTTGAAGTGTGTCAGATACGGTGTCATAACATTCACTGTGACATTAAGTATATGTTGCCAGAATTTCATGATCTTTGCAATTCACGCATGATAAAAGCTTTATAAGTATATATTCATGTTTGTATCATCCTTTAGAATGTGTTTGCATATTTAATTGCATGTTTTGATGACTGTAGGATGATATACCATTGTTAGGGTTTGAGGTTGCTTTTTAGGGCTTTGCGTTTCAGGCAAAATCAGGGCTAAAGATGAATATTATTGCATTCAGGAGATCAAATCCAATTGATCCGTGTAATTAGATTTGATTTATGTTTCTTGAATATGATTTTGAGGATTACGAGTTTATAGCAATAGACGTGTCCGTAGGTACAACCCTGGGTCTAAAATGACAGTTTTGTCGAAGAAGATGAAGGTGTGTCAAGGCGTGGGTGGGCAGTTTGAATCTCGCACATTTTTCCTATAACCTTGATTCATTAGTAAATATATTATTTGTTGTGTGTTTATGTCAATGAATAAAAAGTTGGTTCAGTGGTACAAGCGAAGGGTCTTAAGGCATTCATGTGTAGGAGGACAAGGGTTCGATCCCAGCCTCCTACATTTTACTTTCCCTAATAATTGTTTGCAGATCATGTGCCTTGGGTTCCAACGTGTTTACCATACACCCTCCAAATCCAGCCAGTAGATCATCTTCATATCCAGATCTAGCGCCCAATGGAGAGAAGTCTATGATGCACCTTCAAACATGGCCAGCACTGGATCCAAGCGCAGGGTGGGCTTGGAAAAAAAATCTGGGCTTGAAAACTCTAGTTCATACCCCCAACTTGCATCATCACCCCAGGCCCAAATCTTTCTTTTTTCTATTATTCTTTTTTTTTAATTATTTTATTTATTTTAATTTATCATTTAAATTATTTTCACAAAAAATATGTTTTTAATTAAATCATAAAAATAAGAAATTCAACAAAAAATTAGGTTTAGTTTTTTTATATAATAAAATATTTAATTGCAATTAATTAATTAGCTTAATTAGATTAATTCAAATTCTTTTTTTGTAATTAAAATCCAATAGAAAATTAGGTTAACTTTATTACAAATTTATTTTCTTAAATTAAATTTAGATTTCTAGATTATTTCTTTTTTTCCTAATAAATTAATAAACCACCAAAAAGATTTTATTGTTTACCTAGAATACTTTTTTTAAACGCATTATCTCGTCTCGCGCGCGTTATTTTATTTCTCGCATTTTTTATATAATATAATTGATTATGGGATGTAATAGGCTAGGTTTAAAATTTTGTTTTTTATTTTATTTCTTGTACCTTTTATGTAAATGTCCCAAAGCCATGTAATAGCGTAGATTTACGACTCTCGCACTTCATATATTAACCGTTAGTAATTAGGTATGTATGACAAGACTGTAAATTAAAACGTTAGCTCACCTAATAAGAAAAATACAAAAATTACCGAATCAAGCAAACTTGCACATGCTCACTCCTAGGGTTTACCCCACTCGGTTGCCTCAGAAATAATGGTCGTGTCCCTCGAATGTAGGGATACCTTAGAAATGACTCGCGATTCAAAATCGTCATAAAGATCATAGTCCCTACTTGTCCCTCGAGTTGCCTACGAATTGATCTTATGACGATAGTCCCTTCAAAATGCTAAGGTATCTTTACTCGTTGCCTTCAGAGACCATTTCGTCCCTCCGAACGTCCCTTTACAAATCCAACGATAGAGCTACCTACTCTTTAATAGTAGGATAGCAATGTCTAAAGGAAACAAAAACGAATAGACTTTTTTCGAGTAGGTAGAAATCTTAAGTACTTTCTCAAAATAATTTTATTTCACACAAACACCTTTCAAAACAGTTTTCAAAACAACTTCGTCACACTCTTGAGGACTGATACAAGGGTTATCACGAAGTAAACAAAACTTTTCAAAACAAGCACACACAAGCAATTTAAAAAAATGAGCAAGCACCTAAGTGCCCATGGAAAACCACAGATAGAAAGGGTGCTAACACCTTCCCTTTCTATAATCTACCCCCCCTCCCCCCCGTACTCAGAAACATCTCGAAAAAGGTTTTTTCTATTCTTTTTCCCTTTTCCTTTGTTGGATAAAATAAAAGACGGTGGTGACTCTTGCTTACCGCACATTTGCGAACAAAAAACGCAAAAAACAGTAGTAACTAAACAGTCGGTTCTGCCACCGTATTACAGAACTGGCGGCTCTGCTGGGGATTCTATTAATAAAGTGGGGTTTACCTTAGGATCTAGGTCAATTTTAAAATTTCTTTCTTATTTGTTTTGCCTGCTTTATCTTTAAGGTTTTTTTCTTGGGTATTGTTGAAGATCCTACACCTGGATCTGGGGGCACTTTTTAGGTAAACAGCAACAAATCGCGGAGATTGTACGGCGTAGACCGATATGGTTTAAGCGATGGCTGTGTTGGTGTGACACTTTGGTTGGTACCGGTATCCTTCGTGTGGAAACAAGGAGAATACGAGGCCTCCACATGGTGTTCTGAAGCACTAACGGACCTTAGAACCTTAGTCGAACAAACTTGGCCATTAGAAAGTAGTGAGATAGCCGGCCTCGATATACAGCTGAGGATTGGTTGATACTCGATGCTACACTCATTGAGATCAGACTTTCTGGATTTTCAGCCGCAAGAAAAGATTTCCTGAGCTGAAACAATGCCCGATAAAAGGATGATTAGTGATATTGAGAATCCTTAGAAACCGATTACTTTTCTAAGACAGGTTTAAAGCCAACTAAACTTCAAGAGGGTACCTACCTTTAACCTCATGCAAGCCTTTGAACCTAAGGTCTATTGTTTGCTTTGCTTGTGTGTGATTTACTCTGTTTGAACATAACATCATGCATCATAACATAGTTTTGATTCTCATTACACTAACTATTTCAAGGACCAAGGGAATTTATCTTTGTTCTATTTTACAGATCATGGCTTCCGCTCGTAGAAACACTATTTGAATTATCTTTGTGAGAATACCCCCCCAACTCAAGGAACTAGTATCAAGGGTTCCTGAAATCTCTGTGTTCACTTAGAGACATGGTCGACTTCTCAACCTGGTTACTTCAAGCTTTGATGAAAAGATGATGGGTGTACTCTTTCAGTTCTTTGATCCCAAGCACCACTGCTTCACCTTTCCATACTATCAGTTGGTGCCTACCATGGGAGAGTTCTCTCAGTTATTGAATCTACCCATTCTTGACCAGATGCCTTTCATAGGTTTAGAAGAAGTTCCTAAGCCAAAAGTCATTGCCTCAGCTTTGCATATGAAACGGGACGACGTGGTATCCAATTGGGAAACAAGAAGCGGAGTCAAGGGTTTTCTAGCCAAGTTCTTAATAGATAAAGCCTGGTTATTTTGGGATGATTTGGACTTTCAGGCTTTTGAGGAGGTCTTGGCCCTTCTAATCTATGGGTTAGTACTATTCCCCAATCCAGACTTGCTCATAGATGTGAATGCTATCAAGATCTTCCTCTCTCACGACCTCTTACCTACTTTGCTCGGAGATATCTTGCACGCTCTCCACACTCGTACCATGAAGAGAAGAGGGGTTCTTATGTGTTGTATGCCATTGCTGTCGAGGTGGTTTATTTCTCACCTCCCTAAGTCAGTACTGAAGAATGAAGAAGGTTTGGGTTGATCGCAAAGGATAATTTCACTTGCTCACGCAGATATTCTCTGGTATTCCTGAGTTATGGGAGATATTGTTATTATTTACCGCTGTGGGGAGTTCCCTAATGTCCCATTACTTGGCATTAGGGGAGGCATAACTTACAATCCTTGTTTGGCTCTGCGACAATTTGGTTACGCTCGAAGGGATGGTCCTTATGAGTTACTTATCCAGGCATTATATTTAACTATGAGGATGATGTTCGAGGGTATCGATAGAGGTTCATACGAGCTTAGATCATGGTAAATAGATCTGACGCCAAGACTTTGGGGCCGAAGAATTCCATTCCTATGGAACCTTATTTCCAATGGGTACGAGCTCGCGCTCAGAAACTTATGATGCACTACATATCCGTCTTACCAGTGATTGTGGAGCCCATTACTGAAGGGGATATTCCTTACACGGTTCTTCATCCTGATATACCCACTGATCTTGAAGAACTACAAAGGTCCTGGATTCAGTTGAAGAAAGAGCGGGATACTTATAGGGACCAGTTCTATGCCTAGGAGAGGAAGGTTTTAGAGCTCACAAAGCAGCTTGATGAGGAAAGAAGCCTCGATGTCTATCTCGGCACGAAGAGGAAGAATCCATGGGAAACTTTATTTTTTTAGTTTTTGAATTTTTAATTGTAACGCCTAAAAGGCAGTTGTATTTGAGTTCTACTAATAAAATCTTTATTTCATTTTGGTTCGCAAATTTAAATTTCCCAAACTCCTTGAAACCATTGCATATGCATCCCATCCATAGCACTGCATATACAAGTACCATTACAGGCTTCTCCTCTTCTTCGCTGTTTATTTCAACAAAAATGTCTTCTGAGCAAAGCATCAAAGATCTTCAGGCACAAAATGCCCAATTTCAATAGATGTTCATAACAATGGTAAAAGGGAAGGAGGATCTGAAAGCCCTCATCCTGAAGGAGAAGAAGAAAAATAAGAAGGTCTCTGGTATTTTGAATACGGGCAGAAGGTTCAGGTGGGTGTTAAAGCAACCATTCAATCTGACCTCCTCATCCAAGGAAGGGGAGAACCAAGAAAGGGAGACAAGGGAGAAGGAACCTAGTACTGAAGTTTTTGACAATGATACAGACTACAATGATGAGCTGTATCCTCCCACTGAGGATATATACAAGTAGTTGGGAGATCGTTTAAGTGCTATGGAAGTCCAGAGGGTACCTGGGTTGGATTTTGAAGAACTGGGATTGGTGTCGGGAGTGGTCTCCCGCAGAAATTTAAGGCTCCAGTTTTTGAAAAGTATGATGAGGTGTCTTGCCCAAAGCTCCATCTTTATTCCTATGTAAGGAAGATCCATCCCCACACCGCTGATAGAAACTTATGGGGTTCACTTATTTTAAGACAGTCTGTCAGGGACTCAGCTTGAATGGTTCTACCAATTGGAGAGAACCAATGTCCGAAACTGGGAGGATCTAGCTGCTGCTTTTTATAAGCAGTATCAATATAACGTCGACCTTGCCCCTACTCATACTCAACTCTAGAGTATGTCCATAGGTGCAGGTGAAGGCTTTAAGGACTATGCGCAGAAGTGGAGATACTTGGCTGGGAGAGTCCAACCCCCTTTATCTGACAGGGAGTTGGTTGACATGTTTCTTGGGACGCTGTCTGGTCCCTTCTTTAATCATTTGATTGGCAGCTCGTCAGTTGGTTTCACTGAGCTGATATTAACTGGAGAGAGTTGCTCCGAGAGTTGCTCCGAGAGTTGCTCCGTTAATAATCACCTTTCCTGGTCCTGTCCCATACGCCTCGGACAAAGTTGTCCCATGGCATTATGGCGTCGATGTTTACTATCATGGTGTTAAACAAGATCTGAAGAATAAAAAGGCTGATCCCGATGTCAGTAACATTGTTGGGACCAGTAAGATTACCAGAAGTGGAAGGGTTTTCTCTCCCGAGATTTCCCCAAAGACTGTCAATAAGCCTGTTGTTATTTCACCTGCTATTCCTACCGGTACTTCAACTACAACTCCTGTTCTTACTCCAATTTTCACTCCTACCGTTGAGTCATCTGGGACCCGAGGTAAAGAAGCTATAGGTGAGCCTGCCCGGACGGAGGCACCTAGAAAGATTGTCGTAGAAGCCTCTAAGCAAGAGATAGAGGAAATATTAAAAATAATTAAAAAGAGCGACTACAATGTGGTCGAGCAACTGGGTAAGACCCCCTCGAAGATATCCATGTTGTCTCTGTTGTTGTGTTCCGAGGCCCATGCGAAGGCTTTGATCACATTCCTCAAGACTACGCATGTGTTGCAAGAGACCTCGGCTGATCAATTCAAAGACTGTGTATCCAGCTTGACTGCTGACAATGGGCAGGGTTTTTCAGATACCGACTTAACACCAAAAGGGGAGAAGCATAATGATGATCTGCATGTTTCGATCGAATGTAGGGGAACCACTATGGCTCATGTGCTGGTGGATACTGGGTCTTCGCTGAATGTTCTGCCTAAAAAGGCTCTCGATCGGCTGGATTGTGAAGGATTGACCTTAAAGCCTAGCAACATTGTGGTAAGGGCTTTTGACGGGTCGAAGAGAATGGTGTATGGGGAGGTGGACATCCCTGTCAAGGTAGGCTCTCAAACCTTTGAGTCCACTTTCTATGTGATGGACATCAGGCTGTCATATTCTTGTTTGTTGGGTCATCCATGGATCCATGAAGTTGGGGCTGTTACTTCTACGCTGCACCAAATGCTGAAGCATCCGGTGAAGGGGAAGATTGTCACTGTGCATGGCGAAGAGGAGTATATGGTGAGCCACCTGAACCCCTTCAGGTATGTGGAGATGGACAGGGAATTCATAGGGACTCCTTGTAAAAACTTTGAAGAGGTTCCCAAAATTTTGGCGTCGACTGAAACTACCACCAGCAACAAACCTCCTCTGAAGATGGCTTCTCTCAAAGACGCCAGAGCAGTGGTTGAAGAAGGTGGGTATACCAACTGGGGGAAACTCCCTAATTTTATTCACAAAACTGACAAGTTTGGTTTGGGATTTTCTTCAGGAGCTCAAAGGGTTGTTCGACGCACTCGAGCTGGAGGACCTCCCGTATGCATCAGCAATCGGGGAATGAATGCCATTGAAGACAGTGAGGAAGACTCTGACATTGACAGCTGGATATACCCAACTACCAACGGTGGACCGAGTAACTGGACAACTAGGGATTTTATACCAATTTCTTTTATTCCGCAGTAATTGTCTTACTTGTTTTCTGAATTTGTAATAAACAATTTAAACTCTACATCCTTGTGTCTTTCCCGAGGCACATGGGTTTTATTTGTAAGGGCTATTATGTGTCATTTCATATATCATCAATAAAACATTAGACGTTCCTTGCATACAAATTTTGCCCTTTCTGTTTTGCTTTTCTGCTTTCACTTTATCAAAACAGCTATGCTCTTACACACACCCACGTATCATACTGCAGATCCATATCCACTCTGGATTCCATTGATAATAGTTCTGCTACTTTCGGTTATGACTTCAAAAATCCGATCAACCAAGCCGAGGATGAAAGTGAGGATGATTGTGAGGTTCCTGGAGAACTTGCTAGACTGTTACAGCAGGAAGAGAGGGATATACAACCTCATGAAGAGCCAGTTGAGACGATAAACTTGGGCACAGAGAAGGACAGAAGAGAAGTCAAGATCGGCGCAAATCTGGAAGCTAAGATCAAACATCGGTTGATACAAATGTTGCACGACTATGTTGAGATCTTTGCCTGGTCATATGAAGACATGCCTGGTTTAGGCACTAGTATCGTGGTACACCGTCTGCCGACTAAGGAAGATTATCCTCCGGTTAAACAGAAGGTTCGCCGTATGCACCCTGAAATGTCAGAGGAGATTAAGGTAGAGGTCATGAAGCAGTTCAATGTTGGGTTCCTAGATGTCACCTCCTATCCGTAGTGGGTTGCTAACGTCGTTCCGGTACCTAAGAAGGACAACAAGGTATAGATGTGTGTGGATTACAGGGACCTGAATAGGGCAAGCCCCAAGGACGACTTCCCGCTTCCCCATATTGATGTTCTGGTTGACAACACCGTGCAACACAAAATCTTCTCCTTCATGGACGGTTTCTCTGGATACAACCAAATCAAGATGGCTCCTGAATACATGTAGAAGACAACCTTCGTCACACAGTGGGGCACCTTCTGTTAAAAGGTGATGCCTTTTGGTTTGAAGAATGCTGGAGCAACTTATCAGCGAGCCATGGTTGCCTTGTTCCATGATATAATTCACCACGAGATAGAGATTTATGTTGATGACATGATAGCCAGGTCTGAAACCAAGGAAGAACACCTTGATCATCTACAAAAGTTGTTCGACAGGTTGAGGACATACAAGCTGAGGTTGAATCCGAACAAGTGCACCTTCGGGGTAAGGTCTGGTAAGCTTTTGGGTTTCATCGTCAGTGACAAAGGTATTCAAGTAGACCCTGCGAAGGTAAAGGCCATACAAGAGATGCCGGCTCCCCGTACAGAGAAAGAAGTTAGAGGTTTCTTGGGATGCTTGAATTATATCGCCAATTTCATTTCATATTTAACTGCTACTTGTGAGCCTATCTTCAAGCTTCTGAAGAAAGATCAAGTGGTAAAGTGGAATGACGAATGCCGGACAACTTTCGAAGGAATCAAAGTATACCTTCAAGAACCACTGATTCTGATGCCGCCTGTTGAAGGAAGATCTTTGATATTGTACTTAACAGTGCTAGACAATTCAATGGGGTGTGTGCTGGGGCAGCATGACGAGTCTGGTCGAAAAGAGCATGCAATATACTGCCTTAGCAAAAAGTTTATCGACTGTGAGACAAGATACTAACTGCTCAAGAAAACTTGCTGCGCTTTGGCATGGGCTGCTCGACGACTAAGACAGTATATGCTGATCCACACTACTTTGTTGATATCTAAGATGGATCCAATCAAGTACATCTTCGTGAAACCCGCTCTCTCCGGAAGAATAGCGAGATGGCATATGATCTTAACTGAAAACGATATACAATATACAACCCAGAAAGCAATCAAGGGGAGTGTATTGACTGATCATTTGGCTCATCAGGCCGTGGATGACTACAAGTCCATGAATTTTGAGTTCCCGGATGAGAATATTATGCTGGTGACTGACTATGAAGGACCTGAAGAAGGATCCGGATGGACTATGGTTTTTGATGGAGCTTCGAACACACTTGGTAATGGCATCAGTGCTGTAATCATATCTTCTGAGGGCTGTCATACTCCTTTCACTTCCCGATTATGTTTCAACTTCACTAACAACATAGCGGAGTACGAGGCCTGCATCATGGGTCTCAAAGCCTCTATTGACCTCAGGAACAATTTCTTAAATGTCTTCGGGGATTCGACTTTGGTGATAAGTCATATCAAAGGCGAATGGGATATGAAGCATCTGAATCTCATCCCATACAAAGAGCATGTGCTGACATTGCTCCCACACTTTGAGGAGATAACCTTTGAACATTTCCCACGAGAGGAGAATCAGTTAGTGAACGCGCTAGCTACCATGTATTCTATGTTCAAAGTCAGGTGGGACAATGAAGCTCCCCGAATCACCATCGAAAGGTTGGATGAACCAGCGCACTGTTACGAGATTGATACCGAAGAGGTGGCAGACAAACCCTGGTTTTATGAAGTGAAGAAGTACCTCGAGACTCAGGAATATCCCGAAGGGGCATCTGTCAACGATAAGAATTTTCTGAAAAGGTTCGCTGCAAAATTCTACTTCAGTAATGGAATCCTCTACAAGCGCAATCATGACTCTACCTTACTGCGGTGTATAGACAAGAGAGAAGAAGAGAGTATTATGATAGATCTACATGAAGGTACCTTCAAACACATTCCAGTGGACATACCATGGCTAAGAAGATCCTACGGGCGGGATACTACTGGTCCACTATGGAAGCAGATTGTTATCAGCATTCCTGAACTGTCATAAATGCCAAATTTATGCTGATAAGGTGCATATGCCTACGGTTCCTTTGAATGTGTTGACAGCTCCGTGGCCCTTTGCAATGTGGGGCATTGACATGATCAGAGAAATCAGGCCTACCGCTTCCAATGGACATCGCTTCATCCGGGTGGCCATTGATTACTTCACAAAATGGGTTGAGGTGGCCTCTTTAGCTACTGTGACCAAGAACGTCGTGGCGCGGTTTATCCGATATAACCTGGTCTGTCGGTATGGTGTGCTAGAGAGAATTATTAATGACAATGGTACAAATCTCAACAACACGATGATCACCGAGCTCTGTAAAAAATTCAAGATAAAACATCATAACTCTTCTCCCTACCAGCCAAAGATGAATGGCGCTGTCGAAGCGGCTAACAAGAAGATAATAAAGATTATACGGAAGATGACGGTGACATATAAAGACTGGCATGAGATGTTACCATTCGCTCTTCATGGGTACCGTACCTCAGCATGAACATCGACAGGGGCAACACCCTACTCTCTGGTATATGGCATTGAGGCAGTCCTACCCATCGAGTCGGGGATCTGGTAATCAAGTGCATCATACTACTGCAAGGTGATCCCAGGGGAAAATGGACTCCCACCTACGAAGGGCCATTTGTGATTAAAAACATTTTCTCAGGGTGAGCCATGATTCTAACCACCATGGATGGTGACGACCTTCCTCACCCTATCAATGCAGACATAGTGAAAAGATACTACACATGATAAAACACCCGCTAGGTTGACTGGCCTATGCAAAAATAAGGGCTTCCCGGCGAACTAAAAGGGTTTGGGAAAAAGGAAGGGATGAAAATGAAAAATCTGTACACCCGACAAGCCAAAAACCTGAAAAGGCGGCTTGGGTAAAAAAGGGTATCTCGGTGGACTGAAAACCAGAAAGGGTAGTCCAGGAAAAAGTTAGGGTTGTAAAGAATATCACTATGTCCTATTGGATCTTCTTGCGACCAGACCTCAGAATCAACTATCAAGCTCGAACGACATCGATCAACCTAATCAACTTCGGACAAGCAGCAAAGTGATGAGATGCTTGAAGACATAGGGGCAATAGCAGAGTTGGAACCCAATGGGATTTTTACACATAGATGTTTTTTCTTTTTTACACAAAATTGTATAGCTTCTATTTTTACGGCGGCGTTCTCTTACTAGAGCATAAGTCCCCTTGTACAAAAACGCCTATTACAGGCCAACTTCGAAAATTAATACAAATCATTTTTATAAAACTATTTGTTTTTCTTTTTCTGTTTTGTTTTGCAAGAACGTCCAATGGTTTATTCTTGACATATGCATTTGAATATGATTGTTGCTCATGAACATTTACATAAGAAACAAAAAGACAATTGCTCATAACTTAAGAAACAGGGGCAAAAATAAGAAATGTCAAACCCGACAGTTACTCTATCCAGCAGGTACCAGGGCGGAGACAGCTTTGGAGCACAGTCATCAGTACATACGACTTTGTAACATCTACACTCCCTACAGAGCAAAGGTAATCAAAGCATTGATATCAGCTTTCCCACAACAGGGAGTAATCTCCCCAGCCAGGGTTTTTCATAAACCTGACAGCTATATCCCCCAACCGAATTTCATAATCGCGAGCGGATCATCATAATTTTTATCTCCCCAAGCAGAGTTTATTTCTCTGAATACAAAAGCTCAATCCCCGAAAGAGCCTATTACTTCAGCTACAGAAATTCACCTTCCAAATTATTCCCCGCAGAGCTATTCTCGAACAGAGTCTCTCCCTGGCAGAATAGTCACAAACAACAAGGAGTTAATCTTCGACATAATCATCTTTGTTCACCATCCCCAGCGGAAGTAGAAGAACCACAGTCCTCTACAAGAGTCAGGAATGCTATACTCTCCATCAGCAGTCAGGGATTTATTTTCCCAGACTCTGACATGTCCCCAATAGCATTTCATGTACATACATCATGACATACACATACATATCACATACAGCATAATCTCATTTATTTTGAGAACATCATCTCACAAGGCATTTCATGCATCACACATATAATTAACCCTATTATCTTTTCAGGAAATACAATTATCACCAACAATTCCAGCAGCTATACATGTCATATCTACAGACAGCTAATGGAAAATCAGTTCCCGAATATTAAAGGGGTCAACTAATATACATAACCAAATGAAGAAACCCTACTATCCAGGTTCCTTCTCATAAGCCCTACTATCCAGGCTTTCGTATCGAAGTAACCCTACGACCCAGGTTCCTTCTCATAGCCCTACTATCCAGGCTTTCATCTCGAAGTAACCCCACTATCCAGGTTCCTTCTCATAGCCCCATTATCCAAGCTTTCATTTTATAGTAACGCTACTATCCAGGTTCCTTCTCATAGCCCTATTATCCAGGATTTCATCTCGAAGTAACCCTACGACCCAGGTTCCTTCTCATAGCCTTACTATCCAGGCTTTTATCTCGAAGTAACCCCACTGTCCAGGTTCCTTCTCATAGCCCCACTATACAGGCTTTCATTTCGAAGTAACCCTACTATCTAGGTTCCTTCTCATAGCCCTACTATCCAAGCTTTCATTTCAAAGTAACCATACGACCCAGGTTCCTTCTCATAGCCCCACTATCCAGGCTTTCATTTCGAAGTAACCCTACTATCCAGGTTCCTTCTTATAGCCCTACTATCCAGGCTTTCATTTCGAAGTAACCCTACTATCCAGGTTCCTTCCCATAGCCCTACTATCCAGGATTTCATTTCGAAGTAACCATACTATCCAGGTTCCTTCTCATAACCCTACTATCCAGGTTCCTTCCCATAGCCCTACTATCCAGGCTTTCATTTCGAAGTAACCCTACTATCCATGTTCTTTCTCATAACCCTACTATCCAGGTTCCTTCCCATAGCCCTACTATCTAGGCTTTCATTTTGAAGTAACCCTACTATCCAGGTTCCTTCTCATTTATCTCCAGACAACAGTTTACAACATTGTAAGACATGGACCCGACCAGATACAGTCAACTTCACAATTCCCCAGTAAGTCGTTGTGCAGCCTGAACCCTGACCAGACATGAAATTTACTTCCACCTCCTCAATTAAGAGTTAATTCCCCAGTAGAGTAATGGACAACTGAAGCTCCTATACTCTACTACCCAGAACATAAATCAACATTCTCCGGCGAAGTCCTCCTCAGCGGAGGGTACAGGAATTCTCGCAAAGGAATCTCTTATACAACTGATATGTTTTCTGGATGGCATCTTTAAGCCCATCTCGGAAGACTCTCTATTTACTCCCAAATGGCATCTTCAAGCCCATTCCCAATATCACCGATCAGTGTTACTCCATGCGAGTTCAAATTTCTGGGCACTCTAGTGTTCAATCATCTTCCACCTTGGATCACGAAAGGCAGACCAGCCAATCTACATCCTCAGGCTTAAGAAGATTGAACAGGGGCAGCTGTTGTACCCCAAAATTTTCCCTCCCATTTTTACTCAACATATTTTCATTAAGATACTCTACTTTCTCAAGGATGCCCAAGAGTTAACCAGACAAACTCTCTCCTAAAAGCAATGAACCTCAGACTAGGGTTTCTTTTTTCATCAATATGGGTGAGTCCCAAAGGCCTCATATGCTCTCCATAGTCCTAATATGTTCTCAAGACCATTCATGACTAGTTTCATGCCTTGCACAAGAAGTTTTCCCAGTCAACTGCTCAGATGTTGGAAAATCAACTATACTAGGTCAAAAGTAAACTAGGGCCCACATACAGTCAAACCCCAAGATTTTTGGTCAACCTCAACATTTTGAAGTGATATCCATCATTTGATTAAGGGTTGATTATTATTCCCCAAGGAAGGCTCCTAATTCATCAAAACTCAAAAGTGCTAAATTAGGGTTTTTGAGGAAAAGTCAACCAAACTTTGACCAGGCATAACTCTCTCATACTTTATCAGAAATTTCTCATCCAAGGCTCATTTTGAATAGAATCCAATTCCCTACAACTAATATTCAGCCCTCAAGTTCAAGAAATGCACTCATGGAAAGATATGAATTCAGACATTATAGGTCATTCCAAAAAGTCAACAAAAACACCTTTTGGGTCAAAGCTCCTTACATGAAAATGGAAGATCCACTTGAGATGAAACCAAATAGGTTGCTTAGGGGACATCCTAAGATTACTAAAAATTCTAAGAACACCCTCTTAGTGTCAAAATCGAGAGAGATATGCATTGTTAAAGTTGGCCATTTTTGGAAATTTGCCCAAAATCAACAATACTCAAAATTGCTTTTTTTCCACATGGGTCCATCTTTTCAAGATTGACTATTAATCCTAGCATGTCCACGACCTATGGGACCCCCCATGCATTATTAACTCATTTATTTAATTTATTTTGATTTTTATTCATTTTAAAATCAAATAAATTCAAATAAAATCAAATAAAATCAAAATAAATCAAACTTATGGAATGATATTTGTTTTACATTGAATTGTAGATCATGCAAGTTGTATCACCTCAAGAAAATCGTACCAAGCCATAAACAAGAGAAAATCTCCAATTTTGGAAAGATTGGAATCAAAACTTCAAGACCATTATTCTTTGGATTTTTTCCTAAAATATTCACCTAATTGGATTCAATACATATACTGAAGCTTGGTGAACACTAAAGAAGAGATTTTTTTCGTGTGCAACTTGTCTCCAAAGCAAGAAACAAAACTCAATTTTTTGTCAAAAAGTGCAGACCGGATCTTCCTCCATAGGCCAGTTCAAAGCGTTCTAAAGGTTAAATCATATTCCTGGACGTCCATTGGGGCGATAGCAAGCATTATCAAGGCCTGAAGCATCAAGAAACGCGCGCTAGCAACATCACGGTTTGCTCATATTTTTGAAATTAATCTTTGCAATTCACGCATGATAAATGATTTATAAGTATATATTCATGTTTGTATCGTCCTTTAGAGTGTGTTTGCATATTTAATTGCATGTTTTGATGACTATATGATGAAATACCATTGTTAGGGTTTGAGTTTGCTTTTTAGGGCTTTGCGTTTCAGGCAAAATCAGGGCTAAAGATGGATATTATTGCATTTAAGAGATCAAACCCAATTGATCTATGTAATTGGATTTGATTTATGTTGCTTGAATATGATTTTTGAGGATTGCATGTTTATAGCAATGGACGTGTCGGTAGGTACAACCCTGGGTCTAAAACGATAGTTTCGTTGAAGAAGATGAAGGCGTGTCAAGGCATGGGTGGACAGTTTGAATCTCGCACGTTTTTTCTATAACCTTGATTCATTATTCAATATATTATTTGTTGTGTGTTTATGTCAACGAATAGAAAGTTGGTTCAGTGGTACAAGCGAAGGGTCTTAAGGTGTTCATGTGTACGAGGTCAGGGGTTCAATCCCTGCCTCCTACATTTTATTTTCCCTAATAATTGTTTGCAGATCGTATGCCTTGGGTTCCAGCGTGTCTACCATACACCCTCCAAATCCAGCCAGTGGATCATCTTCAGATCCAGATCTAGTGCCCAGTGGAGAGAAGTCCATGATGCACCTTCAAACATGGCCAGCACTGGATCCAAGCGTAGGGTGGGCTTGGAAAAAAAAAATTTGGGCTTGAAAATTCTAGTTCATACCCCCAGCTTGCTTCATCACCCGAGGCACAAATCTTCCTTTTTTCTATTATTCTTTTTTTTTATTTCTTTTAATTTATCATTTTAATTTCTTTCACAAAAAATATTTTTTTTAATTAAATCATAAAAATCAGAAATTCAACAAAAAGTTAGGTTTAGTTTTTTTTATATAATAAAATATTTAATTGAAATTAATTAATTAGCTTAATTAGATTAATTCAAATTCTTTTTTTATAATTAAAATTCAATAGAAAATTAGGTTAACTTTACTACAAATTTATTTTCTTAAATTAAATTTAGATTTGTAGATTATTTCTTCTTTTCCTAATAAATTAATAAACCACCAAAAAGATTTTATTGTTTACTTAGAATACTTTTTTAAACGTATGATCTCGTCTCACGCGTGTTATTTTATTTCTCGCATTTTTTATATAATGTAATTGATTATGGGATGTAATAGGCTAGGTTTAAAATTTTGTTTTTTATTTTATTTCTTGTACATTTTATGTAAATGTCCCAAAGCCATGTAATAACTTAGATTTACAATTCTCGCACTTCATATATTAACAGTTAGTAATTAGGTATGTATGACAAGACTGTAAATTAAAACATTAGCTCACCTAATAAGAAAAAGACAAAAATAATTGAATCAAGCACACTTGCACATGCTCACTCCTAGGGTTTACCCCACTCGGTTGCCTCAGAAATAATGGTCGTGTCCCTCAAACTTAGGGATACCTTAGCAATGACCCGCGATTCAAAATCGTCATAAAGATCATAGTCCATACTTGTCCCTCAAGTTGCCTACGAATTGATCTTATGACGATAGTCCCTTAAAAATGCTAAGGCATCTTTACTTGTTGCCTTCAGAGACCATTTCGTCCCTTTGAACGTCCCTTTACAAATCCAACGATAGAGATACCTACTCTTTAATAGTAGGATAGCACTGTCTAAAGGAAACAAAAACGAACATAATTTTTTCGAGTAGGTAGAATTCTTAAGTACTTGCTCAAAATAAAAACTTTTCACACAAACACCTTTCAAAATAGTTTTCAAAACAACTTCGTCACACTTTTGGGGACCGATACAAGGGTTATCACGAAGTAAACAAAATTTTTCAAAACAAGCACACACAAGCATTTTAAAAAAATGAGCAAGTACCTAAGAGCCCGTGGAAAATCACGGATAGAAAGGGTGCTAACACCTTTCCTTTCTATAATCTACCCCCCGTACTCAGAAACATCTCGAAAAAGGTTTTTTCTGTTCTTTTTCCCTTTTCCTTTTTTGGATAAAATAAAATACGGTGGCGACTCTTTCTTACCGCATATTTACGAATAAAAAATACAAAAACCAGTACTAACTAAACAGTCGGTTCTGCCACTGTATTACAGTTGTTTAGTAGGAAAGCATCCGTAATTTTTTTCGTTTTGACTATGCCAATGATATCATCTTGCATACTCGAAATGGTTCATTCAGATGTATGTGGCCTATTTGAAGAACATAAAATTGGTAAAAAAAATATTTTGTTTTATTTGTCGATGAGTTTAGTTGAAAGTTGTGGATCTATGTAATCAAACGAAAGGACGAAGTATTCGAAATATTTAAGAGATTCAAGATACTTGTTGAAAACCAGAGTGAGAAAAAGATCAAAGTTCTGTGAATATATGGAGGTTGTGAATACACATCCCTGAGGTAACTTCTCCTTATACACCTCGACATAATGGAATTGTTGAAAGAAGAAACATAACCATATTAGATATGGCGAGATGCATGTTGAAGCAAAAGAATTTTCCAAAGTCTTTATGGGGAGAAACTCTTTCGACTGCATTTTATATTTTGAATAGGTGTAATACCAAGATATTGAAGAACAAAGTTTCTGAAGAAGTATGGAGTGGTAAACAACCATCAGTGAGTTATTTGAAGGTGTTTGGCTGTATGTGTTACAAGTATATTCCTGATTCTATGATTCTGGTAAGATATCATAAAACTGGTGCATACAGACTATTAAATCCAGTTAATGAGAAGATTGTGTTGAGTCGAATATTGTGATTAATGAAAATTCTGTCTTGGATTGGAATTCTAGCAATTCAATTAAGAATCCATTGATGAGTTCTGATTTCGAAAAAGAAACTGATGAAGTAGAGGTCGGAGGAATTGTTGAGAATCCAATCAAAGTCGAAGAAGAAGCAGTTGCTGACATTCCTGACACAGTCAAAGTCGAAGAGATTGTGGCTAAAACAAGCCAAAGACATCAAATAAATAGAGTTCTTCCAACAAGACTTCATTATTATGAAGTGGTGGGTGATGATGAAGTCACCCCAGATGAAAAATTAGTTCATTTTGCTTTACTTGCAGGTGCTGAACTAATTAACTATAGCGAAGCTTTGAAGACTAAATATTAGAAGTTAGTTATGGTCGAAGATTTATAGGCAATAGAAAGAAATAACACACGTGAGTTAGTCAAATTGTCAGCATATACAAAAACTATCGATGTAAAGTGGGTATTCAAGTTAAAACATAATGTTGACGGCTCGATAGTAAGACATAAAACAATATTAGTAGCTCGAGTGTTTCTTCAAAGAGAAGGAATTGACTACTCTGAAGTATTTTCTCCAGTAGCAAGATTAGAGACTGTTCGACTAGTGGCAGCATTGGCATGCAACCAAGGTTGGTCGACATTTCATTTAGATGTGAAATCAGCATATCTGAATGATCCTTTAGACGAAGAGGTCTATGTCACACAACCTCGAGGGTTTGTGATTCAAAAGGAAGCGAGTAAATTATATAAGTTACATATGGGCTCAAGCAGGCACCTAGGGCATGGAACAAGAAGATCGACTCATACTTAGTCGAATTGGAATTTGTCAAATGCAAATTTGAGTATGGTTTCTATGTTCAGGTTGTAGCACAAGATATAACGATCATCTTCTTATATGTTGATGACTTGCTAGTAACTGGAAATAGCTTGGAGAACTTGTCGAAGTTCAAAGAGTTAATGATGAAGGAATTTGAAATGTCTGATCTGGGAAAATTGTATTATTTCTTAGATATGGAATCTTAAATGTTGAAGCAAGGTATGGTGCTACATCAAAGGAAGTATGTCAAAGAAATACTCAAGAGATTTAGAATGGATGATTCCCTCAAGATGTAGACTTTTAGATCTTCAAATTATTGAATCTAGGAGTTGGGTGCAAGAATATTCTCTACGGATCTTGCATGCATTTGTTTCTGACGAAAAAAAGGGTAAAATGATTAATATCAATAATCAAAAATATTTTCGGTACAAATAAAAATTTAATAAAACAAACTTTAAACTCAGATGATCTTCTGCTTTAGCAATCCATCGTAGAAAACTTTTTCAAGCGTCCTTAGGTTTCAAGCGCTTCATTTTTCTCATTTAGGTTAGATTTCTAATATAGTAAGTGAACTTATATAATGAATGTCCATTAGATTTCACGCGGATCACTAATGGAAGATTCTTGAGTGTTGATAATCTTTAAGTGGACGACAAATATTTGTTTAAGATCGTTGAAAATAGTGAAAATAACACTTAACTATCCTCTCGGTTTTGGAATAAACCCGAGTGGTTAGATTTTTTTTTTACAAAAATGGTTACACTGTTTACCAAGAATATTAAAAATATATTGTATACAATAAATATTCACAAAATATCAAGATTGTTTACCCAGAATATTAAAAATACAACATATCCAGACCTATACAAGATGCTAGAGATTCGTTTCTCCATGAGAATTTTTATTTTTTGCTGATACCCATCTTTTGAAAAGTTAAGCTCCCTTCTTTGTTAAACCTTTCAAATGTGGAGCTTCCTTCTTTGTTTAACTTGAAGAAAGAATAATTTTCTACTCTTTCAATTTATCAAATGAGAAAAAATACAACAATAACATTTCTCCAAAAAAAACACAACACCATTAGATTACAAGGACATAAAAATATTTAGTTCTAGATAAAAGAACATTGAATATTTTTTTCTATCTTGAAATCTATCCTAAATAAGGATGTTAGTTTAGGGCGACTTCATATTAACACATATTAGGGTAAAATCTAACGATTGCTTTTATAATAAAACCTGCATATTATACCCCTCAATTTATTTATAAAACTGAGGTAACGTTATTATTATTTATTATTTTTTTAACTATCACCTCAATCAAGGTTAAAAATCGAGGTGATAGTTATTATTATAATTTTTTAATATTACATTGTCTGTATATAATATTAAATAAATTGTTTACAACAAATTTCTTCAATGGTTTTTCTGCACTTGCAATTCATCATATATGTGTTGATGCTTGAATATCAGAACTTCGCATCCAAGATTGACTGTTGATGTTATCATTATTATTGCATTCACTAGCGTATACAATGTGCATGTTTTGAATGCATTCAACTTCTAATAAGGTATTTGTTCCAAAAATTGGAAAATGTTTTTTCTGCACTTCCAATCCATTAATAAAGACTTTTAGGAATAAATCATAGTCGTTCAAAACCTTCAACAATAGAAACAACATCAACACCATTGTTTGAGATGAATTGCAAAAGTTGAAAAAAAATGTTTTGTTCAAGATAGAAGAACATTTTTTTTTTCAAGTTTACGATTCATCCAAAAAAATGATGCATTTGACGATGGGGCGACTACAAATAAGATAGCATTATGGCGAAATCTGTTCAACGAGTGTTTTTATAATAAAATCAGATTATTTTATCCTTCCGATTATTAAAAAAAAATGAAGGGTTAGAATATTTATTTTACACTTGTAAACAAATAAAAATATAAAGTGGTGTAGTTGGGATTCGAAGCATCTCTGGAATGATATTTCACCTCGGTTTTTAAAATAATTGAGGGAACATTTTTTTATAAAAAAATAAAATATAGCACGCTTTGAAATAAAATCTCAATTTTTTTCTAGATGACATGAAATGTTCATTATGAAAATCGTTATTTGTTATAGTAAAAGAAAGATTGAGTGTGACATTATGTGACAGCATTTTGACAAAGTTATTCGACCATGAAGGACAATAATCAAAGATAGAGTCGAAGAAGAAAATGGTTGCGGTGAGAGTGAAGTGCACGAGTGAGAGTGAAAATATGAATTGAACCAGCCAACTTTAAAATATATGTATTTATGCATATTTATCAATTTTTAAAAATGTTGATTCTTGATTTTTGGTATTTTTACTGAATTTTTTAAAATATCCACTAATATATATATGAGGGTGTACCAGAATTTTCAAAATATTCATTAATGTATGTGTGGTGTATCGGATTTTTAAATTCTGATAAAAAGCCATTTTGATAATATTTTCAGTGTCTAATTTTTACTTGCAAAATTTGTTTTGGAGTTTATTGGAAAAATATGTTACTTATGGATATTTTTTTTCCGCTGATTTTGAGATATATATGTATTTGATATATTTTTCTGGATTTTTAAAAGTCTGGCATCTTATTTTATTTATTTTTATCGAATTATTTATAATATTTAATGTTTTTATTCATTTTTACCTAATTTAAAAAAACAGGAAAAATCATTTTTTTGCGATAATAAGTTTCTTGCCGATTTTTTTTTATAATCATCATATTTTTTAAAAATTTGATTAAAAAAACAAACTTTTTCTACTAAACTTTTGTGTTATAATTATTGGATTTTTTTGTCTTTTTAGCTTTTAAAAAAATTATTTAAGAAAAATGATAAATTTTAAAAGAGATAAAAAAATAAAATGAGTTTTTAAATATTATTTAAATATGTGAGGGTGTCAAAAACAATTAAAAAAGTGTATGGTAAAATCTAAAATAAATAAAATATGTAACGGAGAAGCTACAAGAGGCATATGAATTCAAAAAATCTATGTGCTCCAATAGAATGACCTATAAAAATATGTAATTCTTATTTCCAATTTAAGTAAGAAAAAAATACCAATTTAAAAAGCTCATATAATTTTAAAAATGTATTTTCAAATTTATTATTTATATATCAAAATATGTTTAAAGTGATTTTTTTTTTTTAAGATTTAGTTCGGAGATGTATTTTTGAATTCTCTCTATATACACCCATGTATTATTAACTAAGACACATTTATTTTGAGATAAATTGATCTGAAAACGTATCTTTAGATTCACCTTAAAGGACACACTCTTATCACATCAAAACACGCCCGAACTAAATCTCACTCTAATTTTTTTCTCCAAAATTTAGTCTATAAATATATACCTGGACTCACCATATCACTAGTATCCTCCTCATTGCTCTTAGTGCTCGTCTTACTAGAGTAAAATAACAAGTGAAATTTCAACCATTCTATTAATTTCTCAGTGTAGTACATAGTGAAATGATAGTTTTTGAAATTCTGGCACAATAATACACGTGTTGAATATGATGTCCCAATACAAGGATAACTTAACACGACGTTAAAAGCAATATTAAGACATCATATTACTGACAAAACAAATAAAAATTAACAATATAAAATAGATGCAAGAAGTAAAAATACAAATCAATTGTTAATCATGTTCGATGCAACTCCACCTACTCCGGGGCATTCAAGCCAGGAAGAAAATCTACTATAATAGTATTAGTTTGAAGTTATGAACAACCTTTATTTTACAAACTTCTCGCGTAATCACTATCCATACAACTTCTACCTAGGGACTCCTAGATATGAGACCCCTCTCACTTCCTTCAATCAGACACTCGTGATTATCAACAACAATAACAATTGACAGAAGAAATACTTCCTAATTAAACTGATTACACTCTTGTTTAAAAGCTCGTGAGTGAATCACAATGAACAAATAACAATCAGTCTAAATCAGTATCAAAGTGAAACATGCGAGGATCACAAATACAAAGAACAGAAGAAACCCTAAAAGATACTAATCCTCATTCTAGCTTTGTGACCTTCTAAGGTTTTGACTCCTCCTTTTATAAGCCAGTGCAACTCTTTGGATTGGATATTCAATTTGGCTGTAACCTTATGCAAATCAAATCAGATTCAATCAAATCTTAAAATGCAAGGCATAAGGTTTTGACATCCAATCAAGAAAATCAGATCTTCTATTATCTCTTCAGTTTTGAAACAAATCTTTAGAGAATCCAATCTTCAATGTGCTACTTGATCCACAAATAACAAAACAAATCTTCTAGAAATAACATAAACAGATCTTCCAAAAATAGAAACAATATAGGTTGCTATATTGTAGCAACATGTCACGACATCTTGTCCAACATCATATCGAACTAATTGTTTTACCAAAAAGCAGCCAACAAACCAAAACTTAACAAGCTCCACCATTGGAATTATTTTGGCTAAAATAATCTTTACATAAAACATCAACAAAAACATATATAAGAGAGATACTCAAGCAACATTATTTTAAAGAATCATCTTCATAATAACGCACAAACAAAAATATGAACTACATTAGTTCACACATCAGAGGCAAGTGCAACAAAAAACTAACAGCCTCACCAAACATCAGTGAAAACAAACTTCTCCACACACAGAGAAATAAATTCTTCATAAAGAACAACTTCAGGAAAGATGCCAGGATATTTGGTATGACATCAAGCACACAAGTAGAAAGCATATAACAACTCCCCCTCAACAACAGACCAGCAACAAAAGGACATGACATTTAGAAAAATATCATGCTCCCCCTAAACATTTGCATACATCCAAAAATAACTACTCTCCCTCAAGTAGTACAGTACTAACAGGATGTTAAGACAACTGGAATGTCATCAAACCAACATCCCATCAAACCATCAAACATATATTTAATCCCTCTTTTTAGGAAAAAATAGACAAAAAGTAGAACAAGTACACATAGAATGGAAGCACAAATAATATGGACGCACAAAGAATATGGAAGCACACAGAATGGAAGCACACATCATACAGTGGTTTCCCACTTTTTACCCCGGCCAAAGATTCTTCTGCACTTCTTGCTTCTGTCAAATACTTTAGGAATATTGACACTGAATTCCTCTACCAGCACCTTAGACCTTATTTTCTTCAAACTAACTTCCTTTATTTCCAAGGACCTTTTGTCCCACCTTATTGCAGGTCCAACACTAGGAATATCATACACCAAAAAATAGAGGAAAGAAAGAGTATATGTTGCATTCCTCCACACCTGCAATTGTTATAACTCCTCAAAAGTGAAGATTCCTAACTCACTCCTCAATTTCTCAAATTAATTTTCATCCAAAGTCTTAATAAACATATCAGCCAATTGTTTCTCAATGTCCACATGCTCAAGAGACAAAATTTTGTATTCAACAAGATCCCCTAATAAAGTGATGACGAATGTCAATATGCTTTATCCTGCTATGTTGAATGGGATTCTTGGATATGTTGATAGCATTGAGATTGTCACAATATAATTTCATGACACCTTGCTCGACATTATATTCCTTCAACATTTGTTTCATCCAAATTAGTTGAGAGCAAATACTTCCTGCTGCAATATACTCAGTATCAGAAGTAGACAATTAAATACAATTTTTCTTTTTACTAAACCAGGATATAAGATTGTTCCCAAAGAAGAAACATCCTCCAAAAGTGTTTTTTATGTTATCAGCACTACCTGCCTAATCTGCATCACAATACCCTACAAGCATGAATTTGTGTTGTAAGAGTATAACATACCATAATCACTTGTACCATTTATATATTTCAAGATTCTTTTCACTTTAGTAATGTGGCTTATTTTTGGTTCAGCCTAATATCTTACACACACTCCTACAACAAAAGAAATATCAGGTCTGCTAGCTGCAAGATACAAAAACTACCAATCATACTCCTATACAGTTTTTTATCTACATTAACACCTTTTCATCTTTAGATAATTTTAAGTGAGTTGGCGCAGGTGTTCTTTTGTGACTGGCATTCTCCAGACCAAACTTCTTCATAATATTCTTGGCATACTTGCTTTGAGATGTAAAAATAGTATCATCCATTTGTATTACTTGAAGTCCAAGAAAATAGGTTGATTCACCAACAAGACTCATCTCAAATTCAAATTGCATTTGTTTGACAAAATGTTGAACCATCTGGTTTGGCATCCCTCTAAACACAATGTCATCAACATATACCTGATCTATCATGAGTTTTCCACCTTCTTCCTTAACAAACAAGGTCTTGTATGTTTCCCATTTCATGTAACCATTGTTAACCAGGAACTCTGTTAACCTCTCATACCAAGCCCTAGGTGCTTACTTCAGACCATACAAGGCTTTCCTTAGTCTGTAAACATGATCAGGAAAATTAGGATCTATAAACCCCTTGGGTTGTTCAATATAAACTTCTTCATTCAAGTACTCATTTAGAAAGGCACTCTTCGCATCCATCTTATAAAGCTTGAATTTCATCATGTAAGCCACTACCAAGAGTAATCTTATGGAATCAAGACGAGATCCTAGAGAAAAAGTCTCATCAAAATCAACTCCTTCTACCTGAGTATATCCTTGAGTTACAAGTTTGGCCTTGTTTCTGATTACAGTACCTTTGTCATCAGATTTGTTTTTGTAAATCCATTTAGTACCAATGACATTCATTCCTTCAGTTCTAGGTACTAAGTCTCATGCTTTATTTATTTTGAACCGACCTAGATCCTCTTGCATAGAATTAATCTAGAATTCATTAATCGATGCCTCCTTTACATTTTAGTTTCAAGTTTAGAGACAAAACATGAATTTTATATCACCCCTATGGACCTAGTAGTGACCCCTTCATTAAGGTTTCCTATAATGAGTTCCTTTGGATGATCTATCTAAACTCTAAGAGAGGGGCCTTTATTTTTTTTAGAACTATCCGGTTCAGTACCTGTTGGCTCAATGTTGGATTTAATGTTTGCATCTCTTTCTGCCTCACCAGTCTGCAGAGAAGATGTTCTAACATCATCTTTGACATCAATCCATTTTCCAGTGATTGAATCATCAACCACAACATTTATGGATTACATCATTACTTTGGTTCTGGAGTTAAAAATTCTATAAGCTCTGTTATTTATAGAGTAACCCAAAAATATCCTCTCATCACTTTTGGGATCCATCTCTCTCCCTTGTTCTCTATCAGCCATGATGTAACATTTACCTCCAAAGACATGAAAGTATTTGACAGTAGGTTTCCTTCCTTTCTATAACTCATAGAGTGTATCTGAAGTTCCCATTCTTAAAGTGACCCTATTATTAATGTAACATGCAATATTCATAGCTTCAACCAAAAAATGACATGGCAGATGCTTAGCATGACACATGACCCTAGTTGATTCTTGTAGAGTCATATTCTTGTGCTCAACAACTCCATTTTGTTGAGGTGTTATGGGAGAAGAAAATTCATGGCTAATACCTTCAAAGGAGCAAAACTCAACAAATTTGTTGTTTTCAAATTCCTTGCCATGATCCCTTCTGATCCTTATAATTCCGATTTCCTTCTCTCTTTGAAGCTTTTTACATAGATCTTTGAAAACCTCAAAGACATCTGATTTTTATTTGATGAAATTCACCTAAGTGAATCTTAAAAAATCATCAACAACTACATAAACATACATTTTTCCACCCAGGCTTTCAACCTGCATTGGTCCCATTAAATCCATATCAAGGAGTTCTAACACTTTGGGAGTAGTCTGATGTTGCAACTTTGGATATGGCATGTTGGTTTGCTTCCCTACTTGACACTTACCACATACCTCATCTTCATAAATCTTGAGTTTTGGCAGACCTCTAATAGCTTCTTCAAATATGATTTTCTTCATACCTTTGAGATGTAGGTGTCCAAGCTTCTGGTGCCATAACTTTAACTCATCTTCCTTGGTCATTAAACATGTGGAAGAATAGGTAATATCTTGAGGTACCAACAAATAAAAATTGTATTTAGAACTTATCCTTTTCATCAGAATAATATCTTTCTCATTTGTGACCAAACATTCTGATTTTGTAAAGTTAACTATTAATCCTTGATCACACAACTGACTATTGATGATAAGATTAGCATTTAGTCCTTTCACAAGAAGAAAATCTTCTAGGCTAGGAGAGCTAGTATATACTAACTTTCCAACTCCCTTAATTTCACTTTAGCTCCATCACCAAATGTGACAAAACCCGTGGAATGAGATCTGATATCCACCAAAAACTTCTAAACCCATTTCATATGTCTAGAACATCCAATGTCAAAGTACCAATCTTCTCTATATGAAACTCTTAAATAAGTATGGGCTATAAGATTAATATCCCTACCTTTAAATCTTCTCTTTTTACTTAAAGTATTATCCCTAGCATGAGCTGGAAGTTCTTGAACCCTATACAATCTGTAACAAAAAGGCTTTATGTGACCAAGCTTACCACAATACTAACACCTCCAAGGTAAATACTTGGCTTTAGATAAGGTTTCATGATCTCTTCAAGGATGTTGTCACATGTGGATGGACATGGTGATCAATTTCTTATTTTCAGAAGGAATGAACCTCTCTGCAAGCACTTTACCTTGTTAATTTGGAGATTGATCATTAACCCCTATATTTTCAGCCTCTTTCATCGTATGAGTTCCATTATTCATCCTTCTCAAGGATTTGGTTATGTTGTCAAGTTTGGAATTCAAAGAAGTTACCTCATTTTGAAGATCAAACACACTACATAAAAGCTTCTCCTTTTCATTCTCTAGTTGAGCTATAATTCTCTTTTGATTTTCTTTTGTCATAGATTTCTTCACACCTGACACATGGCTCCTTGTAAGACACATCCATATCTTCATAAATGAAATTCTCATCACTAAATTCTACATCAAATCCCCATATGCTAATGAGAGCAGTCACGTGCTTAACAATCTTAACTTTAGGTTCATCTTCTGATGCATCATCATCAGACCAAGACACAGAAAATCCCTTCTTTTGTTTCTTGAGGAAGGTGGGACATTCTGACCTAATGTGACAAAATCCCTCATATTCAACATACTGAATACCTCTATCTTGACTAGTATTCTCCTCTGATCTAGTCTTATTGTTCTTGTTGATCTCAAATGCTATGTTCTTGACATTTGGTCTTGACTGTCTGTCTATTCTCTTCAGAACCCTATTGAATTGCTTCCAAAGAAGCACAATAGCATTAAATACACCCTCATTAGTCTCCATATCACATTGAACCTTTTTATCATCATTGTTGGAGACAAAAACTATGCTTTTATTCTTCTTTTCTGATTTATAATTAACAGCCAACTCAAAAGTTTGGAGTGTGTAATACAGTGGGAGAACCGACTGTTATACTGGTTGTGTGTTTGTGTTTGCAAATGTTACGGTAAGCAAGAGTCGCCACCAGTTTTTCTTTTATCCAACAGAGGAAAGGGTGAAAAGAAAAGAAAATGACCTTTCGAGATTATTTCTGAGTAAGGGGTAGATTATGGAAAGGGAAGATGTTAGAACCCTTTCCATCCATAGTTATCTACGGGCTCTTCGATGCTTAGCTCATTATGAAAATACCTTGTGCTTTTGTGTGTTTTTGAAAAGTATTTTGAAATTTCCTTAGTGCGGCGGTTCGCATTATGATAACTCTTATATCAGTCCTCAAGAGTGTTGATAAAGCGTTCGAATTTTTTTTTGAAAATTTTTTTGTGTAAGTGTAAAAATTTGTTTTTGAGCAAGCATCTAATAGCTATCTATTTTTACTTGAAAGGTTTGTTCTTTTTCCTCCTTTCCTTTAGACAAGGCTAGCCTATTATTACTGAGTAGGTAGTCATAGTCGTTTGGAGGTATGAGGGACATTCGTGGGTCATCGTACAGTCATAAAGTCAACATGTAGAGACGCTTTAGCAATTTTGTTTAAGGGACTAGATCATTTACCGAAAGGCAACATTGTAGGGTCATCGAGGGACTATGATCTTTTTTATTTAAGGGTCTTTGCTAAAGCGTCCCTACTTTCGAGGGAAATGACTGTTTTGTTTTCCGAAGGCAGCCAAAGTGGGAGTACCCTAGAGGTGTATATGTGCAAGTGTGTCGTATTCAGTTATTTTTGTCTTTGATGTTTGGTTTGCTAACGTTTGATTTTAGTCTTTGTCATACAATCCTATTAGTCATACATCTAGCGGTTAATATGTACAAGAAATAAAATGTGGGAATATAAATCCTACACTATTACAAAGCTTCGGGTAGGGGGATATTTACATGTCCAAAATTTGGGGAAAAAGCAATAAAGGAAAAAAATCCTAAATTTAGTTATTACAGACTGTGAGCAGTTACAATAATTTGGAAATAAAAATGCGAAAAGTAATAACGCGCGCGAATTGTAAGTACCTCTAAAAAATCCTAAGTTATGAAAAAAAAAATTTTTTTTGTTTATTTTATTTAAGAAAAATGATTAAATAAAAAATTTACCTAAATCCAGACTTAAAGAAAAATAGAAATGATTAAAAAAATGAAACTAATTAAAGGGAATTAATTATAATTTTTTTTTGTATTTTTATTATAAAAGGAAAATAAATTAAAATCCTAAGTTCTAATTAATTTTAATTAAGAAAGGGGGTTAAAATAATTAATTTATAAATTAATTCAAATAAAAAACCTAAGACTACATTTTTTGTGATTTTAATTATTTTTTACTGATTAAAAAAAATTAAAAAAGAAAATAGAAGATAAAAAAAACAAAAAAAAAAAACAAATGGGCTTGAGTAGTAAAATGAAATGAGGGGGTGGAATGTTGTAAAAAGTAGGCCCAATGATAGAAGGAGCCCAACTTTGCCTTGTGATCCAGTGAGAAGAAGTTTTGGGGAGCGCATGGTAGTCTGCGCGTGAGGGTATTGGATCTGGCTACGCTAACACCTAGCAGCACAGATTTGAAGGTGCATGATGAGTGTATTTGGCTTGTACGCATCAGATCTATAAACAAAATGTTAGAAAAATGGAAATGCATGACTGGAGACTCGAACCTTGGTCCTCTCTCCAACACGCGCATTTCTTCACCATTTGAGCTAGTTGTTCAATCGAAAGAAACCAACATTAAATCCTGCAAATTTTGTTAGTTTCAAAACCAAACAAAGACCTATCCCAATCGAAATCATACCCTAAACCCAAATCTGGGGTTGTTTCGATCTGTGATGGTTTGTGCCTTGAGTTTCGAAGGTAATCTGCTTCGAAAACCTCTAGCAATGGTATCCTATCATCTGGGCGCTACAACTTACATACATTACATTAAATCATTCACAAACAACAGGAATAATATGAATATGCAATCCACATGAGTTTACATGATAGATTGAATGAGTTTGAAAATTTTTACCAACTGGAGGTGCTTCGATTTGGGATTTTGAGCGTGGGATGGCTTGGAATTGACTGGAAATGGTTGGATATGGGAGTTTCCTCGTGCTCTCTTGCTTTGAAATTTTGGAGAACTTAGTATTTTTGCTCTGAGGCAGCCTATGCATGTTCTTTCGATAGGCAATCCCTGTGTGTTATTCTGATGCAGTCTTGTCTTTATATAGAGGAATGTGAATCTCGATGAACATGGAAAGAATCAAGTTTTTAATATGACCTTTTAAACTAAATCAAGAATTTGAAAATCATCCATTTATGTTATATTTTTTCCATTTTCGTAGGTTGCATGTACCTAGACATTGTGTTTTGGCGCCTTGTACGAATTTGAATTGTTCAGAATTTTCCTCATTAGAGTTTATTCGATTACGTCACCATTTGCTTCGATTGCCTAATCTGGAAGGATAAACTTAGTCGAATCAACTCTTGTCCCTTTTCGATGACTCTAAGTTCTTATTCGAATTGCGCCAGGCCACGTCATCATGGCTCGTTCGATCAGCCTCTAAGCTTGGTCTCTTCGATTATTCCGAGTCTTAATATGAATTGCACAAGGCCTTAACATCCTGGCTTCTTCGATCATCCCACAAGCTTGCTCTCTTCGATTACCCTGACACTACCCAACTAGCCCAATCGAAAGACTTCATTCTGGCTAGTCGAAGCTTCCTTTGGCATGAATATGCTTGTGCAGAGGCTTGAGCCTGGCAGTATGTTGGATTTTGGGCCAACAAGCATCTTTGAATATTTCTCTTTCGTTTTTACCAACTAGATTCATCCTTCGACCAGACCCCTCTTTAGACAACAATATGTGTCCTTCGAATGGGCCCTTTGTGCATCCTTCGAAGGGGACAAATGCGTATCCTTTGATTGGACTATGTGTGTCCTTCGAAGCGATTACATGCAATTCTTTGAATGAGCTAGTAAGACATATCCTTCGAATGGGACACCTGTGTGTGCCTTTCAAGTCCACCAGTACATATCCTTCGAAGGGGCCACCAACTATGTGTATTGGAGGTTTTCAAGGGTGGAATCGAACCAATCATGAGGGAGTTCCTACCTTATGAACTGAAAGCAAGTTGTTTCAAAGGGAGATTTTGCCTAGTCAGAGCTAGCATAATGGTAGTCAATGCCCTATGGGTACTAATATGAATGCTGGTCATAGGGAAGCTTTTGCTTTGTGCATGCTAGCATGGTGGGAACCCCTTGTTTTATGAATCAAAACATGCAGGAAACAGGTCATTACTCAATTGAAGGATGCATGCAGATAACCATTGCCTTGTGAATCAAAGCAGGTATGTCAGGGGCCAATGCTCCATCGAAGGATGTAAGCCAAGCTTGCATCGAAAGAGGCCAAAAGCCCAATCGAAGGATGTGAAATCGAAGCAGGCATTCTCTTCTTTGATTTGATGCCTGAAAACCCAAGTGTACTTGTGCAAATTTGAACTTTTGAGAAAATGTCTTGAGAAATGAGAGGGCAAATTTTGGGGTACAACAACTGCCTCTGTTCAATCTTCTTAAACTTGAAGAGTTAGATTGGCGAGTCTGCCATTCGTGACTTGAAGGTGGAAGATTATTGAACACTAGAGTACCCAAAAATTTGCAATCGATGATGTGGTGGTTGATTGTGTAGGGAATGGGCTTAAAGATGCCATTTGGATAGATGATGGAAAGTTACCGGAGATGGGCTTAAAGATGCCATCCAAAATAGATGTTGACTTCATAAGAGGTCTCTTTGTGGGGAATTCCTATTCCTGCTGTCTGAGGAGGATCCCATCGGGGAAGGTTGATTTATGTTGTTCTCTTGCTTTAGGAAAACTGTGGGGAATAGAGTCTAGGAACTTTAGTTGTCTATGGCTCTACTGAGGAATTATCTCTAGAAAAGTTTGTTGTTTTCTGGTTGAACTCCAGGCTTCACAGTAACTTGTTGGGGAGAATGAGATCAACCGCTATCTAGAAATGTGTTAGAAAGAGCCTGTGTAGGTCTGTTTTAGGATGAGTCTGTGTTAGTCTGCATTTGGAGATATATGAGAACGAGTATGTGTGGGGCTGCTTTACGATGAGTCTGTGTTAGACAACATTTGTAGATCATGTGAAAAAACCCGTGTAAGATTACTTCGGGATGAGTCCATGATAGACTGCATCTGGAGATCATGAGAATAAACCCATGTAAGATTGCTTCAGGATGAGTCCGTGTTAGACTGCATCTGGAGATCATGAGAAAGAACCCGTGTAAGATTGCTTCAGGATAAGTCCGTGTTAGACTGCATCTGGAGATCATGAGAAGAAACACGTGTAAGATTGCTTCAGGATAAGTCAGTGTTAGACAGCATCTGGAGATCATGAGAAGAAACCCGTGTAAGATTGCTTCAGGATGAGTCAATGTTAAACAACATCTGGTTATGTAGATAGTTTTCCTATCTAGTTTTAGTTATTAATCTACAATCAGTCATTCACAGATAGTTGTCCTGTCTTGTTTCAAGTATTAATCTGAAACTTGCCTTTGTGGGTCATTGAGATAGTTGTCCTTGTTGGTTTCAGGTATTAATCTCAGACCTGAGAAAGAAAGATAGATTTCCTGTCTGGTTTCGGGTATTAATCTTTAATCGACTCAAGTAGATAGTTTTCCTGTCTGGTTTCAGGTATTAATCTAAAATCATTCGTCCACAGATAGTTTTCCTGGCTTGTTACAGGTATTAATCTGGAACTTATTTTTTATGGTGACGTAGATAGTTTCTCCGTCTGGTTTCGGGTATTAATATCTGACCTTAGAAAGAAAGATAGTTTTCCCGTCTGGTTTCGGGTGTTAATCTCTGACCTTAGAAAGAAAGATAGTTTTCCCGTCTGGTTTCAGGTATTAATCTTCAATCTGATCATGTAGATAGTTTTCCTGTCTGGTTACAGGTCTTAATCTACAATCGGTCGTCCACAAATAGTTTTCCTGGCTTTTAACAAGTATTAATCTGGGACTTGGAAACATTGATCACATAGATAGTTTTCCCGTCTGGTTTCAGGCATTAAGCTTTGGCCTGCTGCATTTGTTGGTAAACCCGTCTTGTTTCGGGAGTTCATACCACTTGGTCATGTAGATAGTTTCCCCGTCAGGTTTCGCACATTAATCTTTGACCTGTTGTTCATAAGTTGATAGTATTCGGCTGTCTGCGAATTCAACCTGGAAAGGTAAAGTCAGTTTCATGCGATGTCATGATGTATGAATTGCATGATGCTCTCAAAATAAATGAGATTGTGATATATGCATTTGTGCTGCATATGAAATGATGTTTTCAAAATGATGCATGAGTGCAATGTATGAACGTGTCAGCTGTTCCATTGTAGTGTTGCAGAATTAGGGAAAATAAATCCCTGATTGTAGTTGGGGGTGAAGAATGTGAGTCTTCAAATTTTGTTGAAGTTGAATGTTGGGAGACAAATTTCCATTGTTTAGAGAAATAAACTCTGTTGGGGAAGGAAAACTTTGTGCACCGTTTATGGATTTTGCAAAATCCTACTAGGGAATCCTGAGAAGCTTGGCGACTTCACTGGGGAATTTTTTTTGTTGGAGCAGTAATTTGGAGATTCTGGCTCTGCCGGAGATATGAGAACACCTTACACCATTAGGCTGCATGTTGAGAATATGGCAGTGACCTTGTAGTAGGATGCCCCTGCCTCTGTACCTGCTGGAGTAAATATCTGCGGGGATTTTGTGGATGGCTTTTAGACATTTCTCTTTTTCTTAAAGCCATTACTAACTGTCTTTCTATTTTTATGCATATATTTGTAAACAGTAATCACATTCAAATGCATATGTTCAAAAATAATCACTGGAGGTTTTCGCAAACAAGGCAGAAAAATAAAAACAAATAGTTTTTCACTTTCAAAGGAATAGCTTTGTATTAACTTGAATAAGCGTTTTTATACAAGGAGACGAACATCCTAGTAAGAGAATACTGTAGTTGTTTAGTTATTGGCTTGCATTTTTGGTAAAACCCAAGTGTATGTGTGAATGTCATGACTGATGTCATAACATTCTAGTTTAGTTTGTACTGATTCATTAGGTACCTTTGCAGAAAAATATTGTCATTCAGGTACTGATGTTTATAAGTGTGTATCTGAGCATTTTGCAAAATGATCACATTTTCCTAAATCAGTAGACAGGTTTTTCAGATGTCATAACAGATGTTAAGACATCCTGTTCTGAACTAACAGGTTTGCAGTTTGGTTAATTCTGAGTTTTTTCAGGAAAATGACTCAGTCTTTCCAGAACAGAATCCTGCGTTTTCTTAGGGTTAACCTAGCTCAACCCTAACCTGGTTGGTAAAGTCCTGTGACCTAGTCTTAAGGTCAAATGGAATTAACCCTAGCTTTTTGTGGAAACCCTAACTGAAGATGCAGCTGCTATATATTCAACAGAGCTGCTGTTTTGCAAGTAATCCCTTTTTGGTCAGAAGATCATTTGTAAACTGTATAGGTTTAATTATTGTACTTCAAGCAATTATCATTGTGATAAGTGACTTGGAATAGGTTTTTAATTGTAAGGGTTGTGTAGCACTCAAAGCTTTGAAGCAAGAGTGTTTGTATGTTTCTTGACTAAAGCTGTGAAGCAGAGTCAAGTTAGGTGTGTGTATCACTCAAAGCTGTGAAGCAAGAGTGGTTGTGTTGCTTGATTAAAAAGCTGTGAAGCTTAATCAAGTGTATGTTTTTGAAGAGTGTCTTCATCAATTCATTAGTCAAATTGTTTTATGTATCACTGCTGTGATTGAGGGGGAGTGAGTAGGAACTCAGGTTTAAGTTGTACTTAGATTGAAATTGCATTGGGTAGGTCTTAAGTGAAGGAGATAAACTGGTTGGTTTATTCCTGAATTAACATCTCTTATAGTGGATTTCCTCCCTGGCTTGGTAGCCCCCAGAGTAGGTGTTGTTGCACACTGAACTGGGTAAACAATTGACTGTGTTCTTTACTGTTTTTGTATTTACTGTCTTATAGAAAGTCAGATACGGTGTCATAACATTAAACGCGACATTGAGTATCTGCAGCCAGAATTTCAAATACCGTCGTAAGAATAAAACTTTACAAAATAGCATACAAAGAAAACGACTATGTGAAATAATCCCATTGGGTTCCTGTTCTGCTATTGCCTTTATGTCTTTTGAGCGTCTCATCTCTTTGCTGCTTGTCCGAAGTTGACTGGATTGATTAGTACCGCTTGAGCTTGATAGTTGATACTGAAGATTGGCTGTAAGGTAATCCAACGGGACATAGTTATATGCTTTAAATCCATTACTTTTTCCTGGACCGCCCTTCAGACTTTTCAGTCCACCGGGGTACCCTTTTTTGCCCAAGCCTCCTTTTCAGGTTTTCGACTTGCCGGGTGTACAAAATTTTTTTCATGTATATCCCTAATTTTTCCTGAACCCTTTTGGTTCGTCGGGATGCCCTAATTTTTGCCTAGGCCAGTCGACCTAACGGGTCTTTTTTCATGCGTAGTATTTTTTAACTATGTCCACATTTACTGGGTGCGGAAGGTCGTCACCGTCCATAGTTGTTAAGATTATGGCTCCACCAGAATATATGTTCTTGATCAGAAATGGACCTTCGTATGTGGGAGTCCATTTTCCCCGGGGATCACCTTGCGGCAATATGATGCATTTGATTACCAGATCACCAACCTGATATACCTGATATCTGACCTTCTTATTAAAATCTTTGATCATATGTTTTTGATACATCCGACCATGGAAGACAGCCGCGATCCTCTTCTCGTCAATCAGGTTTAATTGGTCAAGTCGAGTCTGAACCCATTCGTCTTCATTCAAACTTGCATTGTTCATGATTCTCAAAGAAGGGATCTGGACTTCAATGGGTAGGACAACCTCCATATCGTATACCAAAGAGAAAGGGGTTTCCCATGTTGATGTGTGCACTATGGTACGATAACCATGAAGAGAAAATGGTAACATCTCGTGCCAGTCTTTATATGTCACCGTCATCTTCTGTATGATTTTCTTGATGTTTTTATTAGTAGATTCTACAGTGCCATTCATCTTTGGCTGGTAAGGAGAAGAGTTATGATACTGGATCTTGAATTGCGTGCAGAGCTCGGTGATCATAGTGTTATTGATATTGGTACCATTATCCGTAATGAATCTTTCTAGAATATCGTACCGACAAATGAGGTTATGTCTGATGAATCAGGCCACAACGTTCTAGGTAACAAAAGCAAATGAAGTTGCCTCAACCCACTTCATGAAATAATCAATGGAAACCAGGATAACATGGTTCACATTAGAGATTGTGGGTCTAATCTCTCCAATCATGTTGATCCCCCACATTGCGAATGTCTAGGGAGTAGCTAAGACGTTTAGAGGAACCAGAGGCACATGTACTTTATCAGCGTAGATCTGGAATTTGTGACAAGTTCGCAAATGCTGATATCAGTCTGCTTCCATAGTGGACTAATGGTATCCTGCCTGTAGGATCTTTTTATCCATCGTGTGCCCACTAGAATGGGTGCCAAAGGTATCTTCATGCAAATCAACCATAATCTTTTCTGCCTCACTCTTGTCTACACACCGAAGCAAGGTAGAATCATGATTGCGCTTGTAGAGGATTCTGTTACTGAGGAAGAACTTGGCAGAGAACCTTCTTAGGAACTTCTTATCATTGACTGAAGCTCCTTCAGGGTATTCTTGGGCTTCGAGATATCTTTTGACTTCATGGAACCAAGGTTTTTGCACTACTTCTTCAGTATCAATCTCACGACAGTATGCTGGTCCGTCCATTCTCTCAATAGTGATCTGAGGAGCTTCGTTATCCCACCTGACCTTGGACATGGATCACATAGTCACTAACGCATCCGCTAGTTGATTTTCCTATCGTGGGAAATGCTCAAAGGTAACTTCTTCAAAGTGTGGAATCAGTGTCAACACATGCTCTCTGTAAGGGATGATATTAGGATTCCTCGTGTCCCATTCTCCTTTGATTTAACTGATCAATAAGGCCGAGTCTCCAAATACACTCAAGAATTTGATCCTCAAGTCAATAGAAACTTTGAGACCCATAATGCATGCTTCATATTCAACCATGTTGTTGGTGCAATTGAAACATAGCCTGGCGGTGAAAGGAGTGTGACAGCCTTCAGGAGATATGATCACAGCGCTGATGCCATTGCCAAGAGAATTGGAAGCTCCGTCAAAAACTATAGTCCATCGAGATCCTTCTTCGGGTCCTTCATTCGGTCCAAGTTCCTCACAATCAGTAACTAACATGATGTTCTCGTCCGGGAACTCAAAATTCATGGATTGGTAGTCATCCACAACCTGATGAGCTAAATGATCAGCTAATACACTTCCCTTAATTTCTTTCTGGGTTGTATATTGAATATCGTATTCGGTCAGGATCATCTGCCATCTTGCTATTCTTACGGAGAGAGCGGGCTTCTCAAAGATGTACTTGATAGGATCCATTTTAGATATCAATAAGGTAGTGTGAGTCAACATGTACTGTCTTAGTCGGCGAGCAGCCCATGCTAAAGCCCAGCAAGTTTTCTCGAGCAGTGAGTATATTATTTCATAATCGGTAAACTTTTTGCTAAGGTAGTATATTGCATGCTCTTTTCGACCAGAATCGCCATGTTGCCCCAACACACACCCCATTGAGTTCTCTAATACTGTTAAGTACATGATCAAAGGTCTTCCTTCAATTGTAGGCATCATGATTGGAGGCTCTTGAAGATATTCCTTAATTTTGTCAAAGGCATTATGGAAATCGTCATTCCACTTCACTGCTTGATCTTTCTTCAGTAACTTGAAGATTGGCTCATAAGTAGCGGTCAGATGGGAAATGAATCTAGAAATGTATTTTAGACGTCCCAAGAATCCCCTGACCTCCTTCTCAATGCGAGGAGTTGGAATTTCTTGTATAGCTTTAACCTTTGTAGGTGTAGCGGTAGAAATGTTTAAGACTAAACAATTGGATTGAAGGTTAAAAATCTTCGTGTTGACGCGATCGAAGATACTTAAATATAAAACAAATTCTATTTTTGTCCCTAAGATGCCATGCAAATGTTTATGATCATGAATGCATATGAACAAGACCAAAGAGACGCAAAACACCATTGGGGATGTAACAATAATAAAGAAACAGGGGAGCGGCCCGACCAGGAAAATAAATCATTGGTGGATCAAAAGATCCGACTCCGAGAGGATGGTAAAATGGTCAAAGGATACACCAACTCCTACTAGAGGTAAAGCTACCAACGTTCACTGAAGGTAGAAAGAGGAAAGAAATAACAACACCGATGTTCACTGATGGTGAGCTACCAACGTTCACTGAAGGTAGAAGGAAAAGAAATATCATAGCATCGCCATTCACTGACGATGAACTACCAACGTTCATTGAGGGTAGAAAAAAGATAACAATCAGCGACCTTCACTGCCAATGACCTACCAACTTTCACTGAAGGTAGAAAGAGAATATATCATAGCACCGCCGTTCACTGACGATAAACTGCCAATATTCACTAAAGGTAGAAAAAAGATAACAAACACCAACTTACACTGATGGTGATCTACCAACTTTCACTAAAGGTAGAAAGAGAATATATCATAGCACCTCCATTCACTGACAATGAACTACCAACGTTCACTGAGGGTAGAAAAAAGATAACAATCATCGACGTTCACTTCCAATGACCTACCAACTTTCACTGAAGGTAGAAAGAGAATATATCATAGCACCGCCATTCACTGACAATAAACTACCAACATTCACTGAGGGTAGCAAAAAGATAACAAACACCAACTTTCACTGATGGTGATCTACCAACTTTCACTGAAGGTAGAAAGAGAATATATCATAGCACCGCCATTCACTGACGATGAACTACCAACATTCACTGAGGGTAGCAAAAAGATAACAATCATCATTGTTCACTGCCAATGACCTACCAACTTTCACTGAAGGTAGAAAGAGAATATATCATAGCACCATCGTTCACTGACGATGAACTACCAACGTTCACTAAGGGTAGCAAAAAGATAACAAGTTTCCCTAAAATTCTGGCATTTCTCCTAGAACGGGTCTCAACTTCTTCTTTAACCGAGGCACTTTGCCTAGAAAGGGTAATATGTAAGCTATCTCAAATAAAGAGACTTCCACTTGCAAAGATTTCACAACGAGCTATTTCTGTGAATTTGAAAGTCTTGCCATCCACTGGCGTAAACTGACGACGGACTGCAAACTATCCACTCATAGAGGAGATAGCAAAAAAAAGTTACGTCGACTTTTACAGGGAAGCACAAGTTGCTCAAATAAATAGACCTGCTACTTGTTGTCATGGAGGATTGCAAAAAGAAATGACTTTCTGGGATAGAAATATGGATTCATGGGGAAAGAAATATGACTTCCTGGGGAAATGCCACGATATTCCTGCCGAGGTGATAAAGTCTTCTCGTGCAAAATAAATGCACAAACCAAAACTCGAAGTTTTTAGAAATCCAAAGTAAATAATATTGTTGTGGGAAAACCAAATCCATTCAAACAAGGAGCTGTACAGGAAGGCTAAAGAAAAAATCTTCCACGAGGGACAACTCAGTGGGGACATTGAAAGAATATACGCTTTTTTCTTAAGGCCAGCACTCTATTGAAGAGAGGACAACGTAACTCTGCAAAACAGGGTGATATGTCTACAAAAATATTAACAAATGTCAATGAACAATGATTTGACAATTTTAGCTATGCATGATGTATGTATGAATGTATTTGTGTTATCGTGCATATGTTGAAAAAACAGATATACAACACTGGGAGTAACCAGGCAAAACCACCTCGGGCACAAACAACACTCAACTAAACCACATCCAAGATGATTATTCCAAAAAAAAGTAAATGCCAACTGAGGAAACAAAACCTACTGCCTGCTTTAGCTTTACTGGGGAGAAACACAATCCGGAAGTAAACAAAACAAAGTGACAGAATAGTACAAATACAGGGATAGAACATCCTTCTCCAAGCTTCATCGGGGAAACAAATGTTTTCAAAAGTAACATTTCTACTGGGGATTGCAAAACCAATTTCAAGAAAAGTAGATGGACACCAACTCATCAAAACATTCACTGGGGAATTCAGGCGCACTTCATTGGGGAGGTTAACACCACATTCACAAAGGTAAAACCACAATACGTTCTTCACTAGAGAAACCAGGGACATGCGTTCTTCAAGAGTGATAATGGTACCAACTTCTCGGGAAAAATAACTTCCATTAGACCGAACTAAAACTTCACTGGAAAAATCTCGGATTGAAACTTCACATCATGAAAACTCAGAAAAGAGGAGAAATGAATCCAAACTTGACCGAGGATACCAGAGTCACGAACCAAATACGGCGAATCATCCTGAGTAAACCTTCCTGAGGGGAATAAAAACTTCTTTAAACAAACTAGAGTTTGTCCATTTCTGGGATCACCATTTTTGTTGTCATCATTTCATCACAAATTCCAAAGTAAAAGAAAATTGTAAATTCTTTTAAAAAAATCGATTTTGTTATTTAATCTTTTTGCTTTGAAAGTTATTATAAATAATAAATTGAGTCTTTGCAAGTTGAATAAAATAATAAATAAAAAGAATTGGGTAAAATCTCAAATTTCGTTAATAGGATGGTAGTCTGCGAATGGCGAGACTCCATAGATGATTACAAAGTTTGGAAAATGGTAATATATAATGGAAAAGATACATTGAGATACAATGACCACTATCCCCTCTAACAATTTTTTAAATTCTGCAGTATCTTCCGTTGAAGTATGATGAGGATTCGAGAAGATTGTTGCTTCAATAATCAAGTCTTTTCTGATGTAGTTACTTGCCAAGAAAGTCTCTAACTTTTGCCTAAGCTACCCTTGCGGGTTTTCAACTTAGCGGGAAATTTATTCTGTTTATGTCTCTAACTTTTTCCTAGACCGCCCTTTCGGGTTTTCGGCCTACCGAGACGCTCTTTTTTGCCTAAGCCGCCCTTTCGGGTTTTCAACTTAGTGAGTTGTTCTTTTATTTCTTTAGGCAAAGTATTTCTTGACTGCATCAGCATTCATGGGACGTGGGAACTCCTCGCCATCCATAGTTTCAAGAATTAATGCACCGCCAGAGAATGCTTTCTTGACAACATATGGGCCTTCAAAGTTGGGAGTCCACTTGCCCCTAGAATCAGTGTTGAAAGACATGATCTTCCTGAGCACGAGGTCGCCTTCCCTGAATTCACGAGGTTTTACCTTTTATCAAAATCTTTCTTCATTCTTTTATGATATAACTGTCCATGACATAAAGTTGTCATCCTCTTCTCTTCGATCAGATTCAATTGATCAAACCGGTTTTGGATCCATTCAGCCTCTGTCAACTTGGTTTCCATTATCACACGCAAAGAGGGAATCTCAACTTCAATTGGGAGCACAACTTCCATTCCATACACAAGGGAGAACGGAGTTGCTCCTGTTGAAGTGCGGATAGGCGTTCGATATCCATGCAAAGAAAAAGGGAGCATTTCATGCCAATCCTTATAAGTAACGACCATTTTCTGGATAATCTTCTCGATATTCTTATTAGTAGCTTCAACAGCCCCATTCATCTTTGGCCTATATGGAGATGAATTGTGATGGACAATCTTGAATTCTTTGCACAGTTCTATCATCATTTTATTATTCAAATTCGATCCATTGTCGGTGATGATTCTGCTCGGCACACCATACTGACATATAAGATTATTCTTGATGAAACGCACAACCACCTTCTTAGTAACATTGGTATATGAAGCAGCCTCCACCCACTTGGTGAAGTAATCAATTGCTACCAAGATAAAATGGAGTTCATTCAAAGCTTTGGGTTATATCATCACAATAATGTCAATACCCCACATAGAGAAAGGCCATGGGGAACAGATCACATTGAGAAGTTTCGGAGGCACATGGACCTTATCTGCATAAATCTGACATTTATGACACTTCTTTGCAAATTTATAACAATTAGATTCCATTGTCAGCCAATAGTAACCTACCCTTAGCATCTTTTTAGCCATCGAATGTCCATTGGCATGAGTGCCAAATGAACCTTTATGAACCTCATGCATCAACATGTCTGCTTCATGTCTATCCACACATCTGAGCAAGACCATGTCATAATTTCTCTTATACAACACATTTTCACTGAGGAAGAAACTGCCTGCCAATCTTCTCAATGTCTTTCTATCTTTCTTTGAAGAACAATCGGGTATTTCTGAGTTTGAAGAAAATGCTTGATGTCATGATACCAAGGTTTTTCATCTGCTACCTCTTCTGTTGTAAACACATGAGCGGGCCTATCCAGTCGCCGAACCATAATTCAATGTATATCATTCCAAGTATTTACTTGATACATAGAAGCCAGAGTTTCCAGAGCGTCCGCCATTTGATTTTCATCTCTAGGAATATGATGGAATTAAACTTTGTTAAAGAAGGGGTGACGGGTATCCCATTCTCCTTTAATGTGATTTATCACCAAATCTGAATCACCATACACATATAGAATTTTAATTCTGAGATCAATAGCTTCTTCGAGACCCATGATACAAGCCTCGTATTCTGCCATATTACTAGTGCAATCAAATGTTAACCTTGCGGTAAAAGGAATGTGCCATCCATGGGGAGTGACAATCACATCACCAATTCCTTTACCATAAGCATTCACAAATCCATCAAATATCATACTCCAACGAGATTCAGGGTCAGGACCTTCCTCAGGCAATGGTTCATCAAAATCTTTCCCTTTCAGGAACATCACACCCTCATCAGGGAATTCATTTTCTACAGACTGGTGATCCTCCACTGGTTGGTGAGAAAGATAATCTGCCAACACACTGATTTTAATAGATTTTTGAGTGCGGTATTCGATATCATATTCAGATAACAACATCTGCCAGCGAGCAATTCTCCCAGTAAGAGCAGGCTTTTCAAAAATGTACTTGATTGGATCCATTTTAGAGATCAACCAAGTAGTGTGATTTAACATATACTGTCGCAAATGCTTTGCCGCCCAGGCCAAAGTACAACATGTCTTTTCCAGCATGCATCTACACATAACCTTGATCTTTCTTTAACAACTTAAAGATTGGTTCACATGTTGCAGTCATGTGGGAAATAAATCTGGAAATATAATTCAAACGCCCGAGGAAACCTCTAACTTGCTTTTCAGTTCTTGGCGCTGGCATCTCTTGAATTGCTTTTACTTTTTCAGGGTCAACTTCAATTCCTTTCTGGCTAACAATGAAACCCAACAATTTCCCTGATCGAACACCGAAGGTGCATTTATTTAGATTCAAGTGGAGACGATACTTCCTCAAATGCATAAACAACTTCAACAAATCTTCTACATGTCTTTCTTCCGTCTGGGATTTGGCAATCATATCATCAACATATACTTCGATTTCCTTGTGCATCAGATCATGGAATAGGATTGCCATAGCCCTCTGGTACGTTGCATCAGCATTCTTCAACCCGAAGGGCATCACTCTATAACATAATATTCCCCAGGGTGTGATAAACGTTGTTTTTTCCATGTCCTCCGGAGCCATTCTTATTTGATTATACCCGGAAAATCCGTCCATGAACGAGAATACTTTGAATTTTGCTGTGCTATCCACTAACATATCAATGTGTGGCAATGGAAAATCATCTTTTGGGATAGCTTTATTTAGATCTCTGTAATCTACGCACATGCGGACTTTTCCGTCTTTTTTCGATACTGGGACAATATTGGCAATCCATTGAGGATACACTGATGTCACAAGAAAACCAACATTAATCTGCTTTAGAACCTCCTCTTTGATTTTCACTGCCATATCTGGGTGAGTTCTTCTCAACTTTTGTTTAATTGGAAGACACTCTGGCTTCAACGGTAAACGATGCTCTACAATATCTGTATCTAGACAAGGCATATCTTGATAAGACCAAGCAAAAATATCCACATACTCTTTCAATAGTTCAATCAACCCGCTCTTCACATCAGGACGCAACAATGCTCCAATCTTGACTTCCTTCGGATCTTCTTCTGAACCCAAATGGATCACTTCCAATGGCTCTTTATATGGTTGAATGGTATTTTACTCGTGCTCAAGAAACTGTGAGACCTCTTCTGGAATATCATCATAATCTTCTTCTTCAGCCCCATACACAGGACATTCAAAATTGGGAGAGGGTGCAAGGTCATTGTATTCAATGGGTTTTTTAATTAATCTGCACATATGATTTGTGATTGCTTTTAGAAACTGACACATATAACAAGTGATCATGCATATTGAATTTTAGTTATTATTTATTTTAAAAGGTTTTTTTTTACCATTTTCCAAGAAAAAGCAGAAAATAAAGACACAATTTGGGAAACAAAGACAACTTTTATTATTGATTTTAAAAGTCACAGCAAACAGATAAGCCCTACAACATTAATACTTCCACCTTGGGTAGAGTGAAAGATTTTTTCAAAAATATTAACAAAACAAATTACTTTGAAACATGTATGCAAGAGGGAACATCAATGGTGATCCAGTTCTGAACCCTAACTCTGTGCGTCACATAATTCAGCCTTTCCTGCTCTACTTCATCTTCTACAATGGCATTAATCCTGGAAACAATTGGATGAAGATAACCACATCTACGGAAGATGTCTTGATACCTACTCACAACAGACTTCGGCTTCATTCCCTTACCTTTGTCATTCTTCAAAGATAACCCCAAGCCAGCTTTGTTCTTGTTCACAGGTGGATCCACAATCTGTCCCCACACTTCATTATGACCCTTATGCATAACCTGCTGCGCATCCTTAAGTGAAACCATGGAATTCTCATTTCCTCTTATATTGTCAATCGATAAGGCTTGGAACTGGGTTCCAACAGCAGCTTCATCCTCCTCCACAATGCTGAAAGAGGACAAATGAGATATCAATAATGCATGTTCCCCATTTATGATCACTACTTTCCCTTCATGTACAAACTTCAGTTTCTGGTGTAAAGTTGAAGTGACAGCCCCTGCCTCATGTATCCAGGCCTTCCTAGCAAACAACTATAAGCAGGTACAATATCCATGACATGGAAGGTTATCTGAAACAAATGTGTTCCTATATGAATAGGCAAGTCCACTTCACCAATAACAGATTTCCTTGATCCATCAAACGCTTTCACAATGATGCCACTCGGGTGCATATGCGTTCCTTGATATTTCAACTTCTTAAGCATACTCCTCAGTATAACATTCAACGCAGATCCATTATCAATCAGCACATTGGATAGTGAATCATTCTTGTAGTTCATAGAGATGTGGAGGGCCAAGTTGTGATTCCTTCCTTCATCTGGTAATTCATCATCGCATAAACACAAGTTATTACATGATGTAATGTTCCCTATTACGCTGTTGAATTGGTCTATTGGCATATCACTCTCCACAAAAGCTTGGTCCAGTACCCTCATCAAGGATTCTCTGTGAGCAGAGGAGTTCATCAATAACGCTAAGATAGATATTTTTGAAGGAGTCTGCAGTAGCTGATCTACAATTCTGTAGTCGCTCATCTTAATTATCTTCAAAATATTATCCACTTCTTTCTCTAACACAGACCCGACTAGTCTCACCCGTAGCCTTCTTGGGTTCAACGTTCTCAGCAATTTTGTTTCCAACACTAACATCTCCTCGAACAATTGGTGCAAACACACAACCGTTATGGGTCACCTTTCTATTTTCAGCAATATTCCTAACATCAGGCATTACCTGGATGGGAACTTCCACTTCATCCTTTAAGATTGTAGCGTTGTATTTGTAAGGCACAACCTTATCTGACTTATAGGGGATAGGACCCATAAAATTAATCACCAATGGGGTAACAACTGGCCTGCTATAATATTCAACTTCAAGATGGGTGGGTGCCCCAAAACAAGGTACAATGACGTTTACCCCTTCTTCAATGCAATCAGTCATTATTGAGTCATTTTTGGAAAACAAATCCTCATCTGAGGAGAAATAGTCATCTGCGGAGACATACTCTTCATCCGACTCTTCTTCTGTCAAAAAAACCTCAACCATATCAACTTCATGGTAATCATCCCTTTGAATTGTAACCTTGATAATTCCATTATATAACAACAACTGAACACCCTTCTTCACGATTGAACATCCTCGGGAATCTCGACAACAAACTCGACAAGATCCATATTGGTGTTCCACCTGACCAACCATATGGCAGAAAGTAGCATGCAATTGCACAAGGTCCTCATTCATATACTCTACATCAAAAATTCTGAATTCTCCAGGACATCTAGATACCATATTCACCTCCTCTTCATACTCTTCCCTAGGCCTGATTATGTGGATGAGGCCCTCATCCATCATCTCTTGTAAATTAGCGTTTATCTTATCGCAACCATGTATGTCTGTACTGCAAATAACATAACCGGCATGGTCATGCGTATAGTAGCTAAATTCACAAAGGTCTGCATGCATTTTCACCAAATCTCCTCTAACCAGATTAATATCAAAAATCTGGAAGTCGCCTGGACAACCGCCACCATATTCATAGCATTTACTCCCTCATGCTTGGGTAGAGGATTGTCTTTCACATTAGGTCCCACATCCTTGAAAAATAGAACACCAGACTTCACCAACTTCTGCACCTCAGTCTTCAAAGGATAACAATTCTCAACATTATACCCTGGTGCTCCCTGATGAAAGGCACATGTTTGGTCTGCCTTTTAATCCCAAGGCAATGGTGATGGTACGATGGGAGGTGGTCGGGTATGAACTAACTTCTTCTGAATCAATGCCGGTAGTAACTCTGTATAGCTCATAAGAATAGGGCCATAACTCTCCCTTCTCTAATATACCATTGATTCCTCTGTTGGGATGGTCTCTGATAAGTAACGGTAGTTGGAGCTGCACCCACAATTGGAGTAACTGAGGCAACTTGCTGATGACGCTGATAATTACTTCTAGGAGTATTAACCCTCCTCTCTTGCATAACAACATTTGCATCCCCTTCGTTTTTCTTGGTAAACCTATAAGATAGCTTCTTCACACCTCCAGAACTTTCACTCTTCGTTAAACGGCCTACTCTTACAGCCTCTTCTAGGCGGATACCCATTCCTACCATTTCAGTAAAGTCACTTGGCGCACTTGCTACCATCCTCTCATAGTAGAAAGCACCCAGTGTTTTCAAGAAAATCTTAGTCATCTCCTTCTCTTCCATGGGAGGAATCAATTGGGCGGCTACCTCACGCCATCTCTGTGCATATTCTTTGAATGATTCCCTGTCTTTCTGAACCATGGCCCTGAGTTGATCATGGTCAGGCGCCATATCCATGTTGTACTTGTATTGTTTGATGAATGCTTCTCCCAAATCATTGAAAGTATGGATATTGGCATTGTCCAAACTCATATACCACTTCAGCACAGCATCGGTCAAACTATCCTGAAAAAAGTGAATCAGCAGACGCTGATCATCAGTATGGGTAGACATTCTCCTCATGTACATCACCATATGAGCATGAGGGAAAGTGTTGCCCTTGTACTTCTCAAACTCTGGGACCTTAAACTTAGTAGGTATATTAACATTCGGGACCAAGCATAACTCATTCACATTATACCCAAATAGCTCTTTTCACCTGAGGGCCTTCATCTCTCTTTGCATCTTGTCAAACTGCTCTTGAAAATCATCCATTCTGTCATAAAGACCCAAGTCTTCACTCGGTGGAGGGAAAGGACGACACGCATCATCATTAACAAACAGAACCATATTCACCGAAGGAGGCGCATCAGGAGCAGCATGCACCACAGGAGGTGTTAGAGTAACAATAGTCTGAACAATCGGAGTATCTTGAGGAATAAGATTGAAACCTTCAGGTGCAAAATTCTATGGCATTCCCCATGGATAACCTTGAGGCATACGATTCTGAACAACAGTTGGAGTAGCAGATACATGAACAGTCGGAGCTTCAGTAGTTGCACTTGTTGGTTGAGGTTGGACACTCGGTGGCTGATTCTGAGCAGCCACCAGAGCTTCCATCAGAGCAGTCAGATTGGCTATGCCGGCTATCAAAGCAGAAAATTCCTCGCGCAGCTCGTGATTCTCTTGTTCTAAGTTGTCCATCTTCTTTCTGAAATTAGCCTGAGTGTTATAGTGGTGAGTCAGCTTGCTGAACAAAGTAAAGAAGCTTGGTGAGACACCTGGATATGCATAACAAATGCAAGAAATATGTGCAATATGATGCATGATATGCAACGCACATGTTTTTATTTTATTTAATATTTCAAGAGATTTAAAATTTATGGACATATTGCAAATATCAAAGTAATAACGCATTTGAAATACTGAAATTTTTTATTATAACAACTCCAAAATGGATTACAAGTTTCAATGATCCCAAGTACAAGATGAAAATAAATTCTAAAACCCTGAGAAGTAAAACTGATGGAGGTCACTCTATACGCTGGCACTTCCCCGTGAGCCTAACAATCTGAGCTTTTAACCTCTGGTTTTCTTCCGCATGTCTGATGGCAACCTCCTTCCAATCACCTGAATCAGGAAGTGAGTAATCAGCACCTGATTGAGGCTTAGGAGAAAATAAATCCCCTTGCCTCTCCATAGACTCTACCGCTTAACTCTCAAGGATCTCAATCAAGTTGTCTTTCTCCTTCAAGTCTACTCTATAGGAAATCTCTAAAGTTTGGAACTTGTTCTTCCAAGCGTCCTTTTCTTGTTGCATCCTAACCAAAGCAAGTTGCAACTCTTCTAGATCATCTAATAAGGGAGGAGTGGTCTTCACAAATAGATCAGGCATAGGTGTTTCCCGGAAATACGGAATCTTCAACTGAATAGCTCTCGTTCAGACCCACTGAAGATATGGCTCCAAAGAAACAACACCCCTAGGTCCCAAATCCTTTCTACTCTTCTTATGAATGTGACGCCAGACCTTCGCAATCTGCTCCCTAACTTCCCTATGGTCTTGTCCATCCTTCAGAAAGAAACTACTCAAACTAATATTATTTGGTTTATCCCTCATCGGATAACCAAGATGTCGTCGTGCAAGAACAGGGTTATAGTTAATTCCTCCCTTTGTACCAAGAAGAGGTACATTGGGGAAACTACCACAATTGTCAATAATCTCTATATCCTGATAAGCTCGACGATACCAATCAATATCCGAGTGAGTAAGTGCCATGATCTTAGGATCCCAACGGGGTTCCTTCTTGACATCCCAAAAAGCATTAAATTGAGGCATATGAGAGATAAACCATGGATACAACAGAGGCGTGCAATAGATAATCATCCCTCCATGATAAGAATTATGGAGATGAATAAAGTAATAAGCATCACCCAACAAGGTAGGAACTGGGTTTCCAATCATGAAGATCCTAATAGCATTAATGTTAACAAACTTGTCCATGTTAGCAAATAAGAACAACCCGTAAGAAAGTAGAGCAAAGATGGCCTCAAAAGCGACTGTACTCTTCATCCTGGCAAACTAACGAGCTTTCTCCAATAAGAACTGAGCTGGTAATTCTCTAATCCCTCCTTTAGTAGTCATATGCGCTTCCACCTCAGACTTCCCCAGATGAATCAAAGCATCAATCTTATGTGGTTTTGGCTCACCCTCCAAACCAGTAAAAGGTACACGATAGGTAATAGGTAAATCCAATAGATAAGAATACTCTTCTAGTGTAGGCGTCAACTGATAGTTGGGAAAAGTAAAGCAATGATACATCAGATCATAGAATTGGACCAAGGTCGAGAGAATACCCTCCTTCATCTTCAGCTTCATGAGAGGAATAATGGATCCATACTTCTTCCGAAAATCTGCAGAACACTCGATCTCGAGAATTAGACTGATCAACTCATCTATCTTGGGATCCTTGAAACTGTACTTCCCGGTCTTTCTTTTCCCAAAATCCATGGTTAAAAAGTACCTGAGATATTCACAAATGGTTAACCTTTAAATCCATTGAAATATGATCTCTCCAAAAGATGCTTATAAGTGCATGGATGCATGATGCAACAATCCCACACAAGATCACACATATAGGGTTCATAGGTTCAACATCACGAGCATGAGGTCGAAGGTACTACCCATAAGGTGTTGGTCTAAAAGTTATCACCTGCCGAACAAGGTTCTAGAGGTTCCCAGAGTCTACATCCTTCCTTCGGATATTACCAACTTCCTGATTAACTCGGTAATTAGTAATATTCTCAAGAAAAAATCGTCTGAGCGTAGTATCGCGTGACAACTATTTCTGGATTACTCCGTCATAGCTTCCGCACTACACCTAAAAGGCCAAGATGGGTTTGGTATTCTATGTCCTCAGTTTCAGCGGGCTCCCAGGTTGAAAGCAGTACGTCTTCCCGATTACTCGGTAAACGACACTACAGTCAAAGGGGCCTCCACTGTGTGGGAGATCTCATGCCTCCTTTTTTGGGATTACTCCCTCAAAGTTAACATGTCTATACCGCCCGTCTTATCTTAAAGTTTACCCAAGTCTGGGTATAGGACTTATGAGTAATCACCAAGCACCATGAAAACCAGGAAAATCCAGACAAACATTTATACAACATATACACAAAAACAATAATAACACATATACAGATATAAACAAAGATAGGCTCAACCCACTTATGGATGGACCAACAAGAGGTCAACCTTTCCCCAGTGAAGTCGCCATTTTTTCTGTAGCGGTAGAAATGTTTAAGACTAAGCCATTGGATTGACTAGACTTATACAAATCAAAATCAAAATCGCCACCGTGCTTTATTGTTTCCAAAGGAATGGGAAAAGAGCGAATAACCCGAAAAAAGGGGGAAATATTCATGGTAAGGGGGTTTGGTTATGAAAAGGGAAGGTATTAGCACCCTAAACATCTATGGTACTCCGCAATAACCTCTTTGAAAAAATCTCTATATTTTGGCTATGAAAAATGTTGTATAAAAATGGATGGTGGAGGTGAGAAAAGAAATATATTTATTTTATGATTATTGCACCTGCCGCGGTTGTGAACCTTTAGTGCCTACGTACCACCTTTTCGTGCAATAGGGGATCAGGGTACACGTAGTTCCTCATTTTAAAAAATTTTAATACACAAATGTGTTGGTTAATTTTATGAGATAAAACATCATCGTCATTGTCCGTGTGGAAAACATACCTACTACCCACAATCATGAGAAAGGAGAATTTTCATCATCTCAAAGTGGAGGATATGGCATGGATTTTAAAATCAATAATGCCTCATTCAACACCCAAGTGGAAAATATCTCTCTTCACTACATATTGTAGAAGTATAGTTGTTTGCATCACTATAAGGATTGACAAGATTTCAATCTTTTGAGAAAAGTTTAAAGATAAAAGCCAAAGTGGTAAAATGGTTTGAAATGAGATTGATTGACTTTTAGTCTTCTCACAAAAATGTCAAAGTATTATTAAGTTTATTGAAGTTTATTTATGAAAATGTTTGAAAATGCATGGACCTAAGTCCAAGTTTATTATGAAAGTGGTTCAAGTTTAAAACAAGAAGAGTTTTCAAAAGGAGGGAGAAGATTTTTGAAATTAAAGAAGATGGGAGGAGAAGAAGAGACTATCCTAAAGCATAAGGTAAAAGCTAGGGATAAGAACCATCTAACCAACAAGAAGCCAATACTTGACACTATGAGCCTAGATAGAATTCTCATTCTTTGGATTGAAACCAAACAAGCAGAAATACTAGACTCTTGAGAGAACCAAACTTCAAGTGTATTAAGTCTTCACAAAAATTGGGAAGAGTAATGGCTGTATACGGGTGAATTCCAGATTACAAACAAAGGGTGTAATCACAATAACCTGCACATAAAACAAACAGACAACCCAATGTCTTGAGGTAAACCTCAAGAGCTCTAGACAAAATAATCAGATAAGATCACAAGGTCTCCAATCATAGGCCAAGGTTTCTAATCCTATGTCCCAAAAGTCCAATGGTCCATAATGCCAAGGATAGTAACCAAATAGTCCAAGTATCATTAAAGATTTTTATGGTTTGTGTTGATTATTAGGTGTTTTAAAAAAGAAAAGTAAAACTCAAGTGAGCAAAAATAAAAATTACAAGAAAGTAAATACTCAAATGAGCAAAGATGAAAATGGCATGAAATGTAAATGCTAAAAGTAAATAGTACATAAAAATAAAAGGGGAATATAATAAAAGAATAAAGGATAAAGTTAGTTATTAGTGATTAGTGGTTAGTTGGATGATCATCTTGAAACTTGCATTTGGAACTCATTAAAGGATTTGTAGAACAAAAGCCTCCACACAACAAGTTGCATTTACTTTTTGTCAAGTATATCATCCATTTGGAATCCTTTTGAGTATCATTTAATGATCAACGATGTTTAAGTGATCCGCGTTGACCAAAAGTGTTGTAGATCCATTAGAGAATTGGTAGAACGAAAGCCTCCACATAATGAATCTCAAGGTTATTAGATAAAAGAGATCAAATTAACATACTTGGGCTTGCAAACATAGGTTTGGGCCACGAATGATCATTTATTCAAATCAGTACAAACTTTAGCGCTATGTTAAGCAATCGTAAGTGGACTTATATAGAAGTTGCACCTATTTTGAGGTCGGTCAATAGAAATTTATGCATCATTTATTTTGAGACATGATATAGAGGTCATGCTCCAACAACATTTAGTGCAATAAGAAATGGATGAGATGAAGAGGGATGGGAGAGAATATACAAACCACTTTTGGATTAAATTTAATCAAACTATTATTAAAATCATTCACCCATTTTTGTGGAGTTAGACTCAACACCATGGATCCAATGATGTTAATAAAGTTCATGATCAAAAATTTAACCTAAGATCAGCCAGAAAATAGTCACAAAATAATATTACATTTTAATATATATACGAAAGGGTTTAAAAATATTGTTTAAAAATAGAAATAAAAGAGAAAAATATCAACTATGTTCAAATTAATCAAGAAATAAAAAATAAGACCATAGAAAAATCAGAAAAGGACTCAAATGATTTTATAAATTTTTTGGTTATTTTTTAAGTCAGAAACTATTTTTAAAATAAAAAGAAAGGGCTAAAATAAACCAAAAGTGATTTAAAAAAATAACAAAGTCAGAAAGAAAAATAAAATATGGTCACCAATGTTTGTCACAATATCATTGGATCATTCCATAATTTTTTCAGAATTTAAAAATGCATAAAAGTATTTTTAAACATTTAAAACAATTCAAATAAAGTGTAAATTTATATAAAAAAATACCAAAACACAAAATTGAATTGTTAAAAATAAAAATCAGAAAGAGAATAATCAAAAATATTTTTCATAATTTTTTCTGATTTTTCGAACTTAAAATGAATTTTCTATGATTTTTTGAAGTTTAAAACAATTAAATATAAAAATCAGAATAGAAAATAAAAGTCAAAAATATGTTGACCATTGGATGAGAGTCAAAACTAATCAAATTCAAGGGATCTGGTGCACTTTGCATATCATGGTCATTAGTGAATAAAGCACTAAATCAATTATTAAATCAGAATTCAAAAATAACAAGTGGCACACCATCATTGGTTGGAAGATGACACGTTGGTCATCTTCAGCCTCCAGCCAACATGAATTGTAGGTCACTCAAATTGTAAAATCAGAAGCTCAGACCTATGTCATTCGCTTCGTCTCTTTAAGACGAAGACAACCACACCCTCGCGCCAAATTTATATAAATTGTAGCTCAAGCAATTTGGAAGGAAAGTTTTGAAAAGGGATTTGAAATTTCATGGTCAAAACGTGTTTCCAGTAAAAAGCAAGGGTTGCGACTAGAACCAGGGCAATGAGAGCATCACAATGATATCAAAGTTTCAGAAGAATTGATGAAGGAATCTACCTATTGAAATTGAGTTGCAGAGCTCTGAAACTGGACTTCTATGGATCAATATAGGGCACGATTCTTGAATGTAATTATATGGTTAGCTTCAGGGAAGATCAAGGAAGGTGAATTGATGAAGAAATTGGATTGAAAAAGGCATGTGTACGAATTTTGAAGTTGTTGAATTCTGAGTTATGGAATAAGTTTGGCAGGGTGATTCTGGCATTCCAAGCTTGAGAAAATGAATGGGATAGTTCATGTATTTATAGGAGAAGCAAATGGGATCAAAAGGAAGAGTGAATGATGCATTTTGGAGGGAATTCGTGCAAACCTGATGCATGAGTGAAGTGTGATCTTATTTTCACCAAAACTCATCCAATCCTTGCGTTTTGAGGTGCTAAACGCTTCTGGCAAGTTTGTTAATCAAGTTTAAATAAAAAATGCATATAAATATTGTGATTAGAGGCCACATTATGGATTTCAAAATTCTGACTTGGTGAGAAATTCAGTTCCAAGTTACCAATTTCAAAACAATGGCATTTTCAACTCAAGGGGTCTTAGGGCATGATTCTTAATGCTTTAGAAAGACGAGGTTACAAGCTTTGCAATAGAAAAAGAATTGAGTTAAATGGATGTTTGAGCTGAAAGTTGCATTGAGTCAATGTTGAGGAAAAAGGGTTGACTTTCCATACTTAGAAATATTTCAAATTCTTCTTCAAAAGTGACCTATAATGTCTTGCATCCAAACATGGCCTTCAACTTGGAATTTGCTATTGACCAAAAAAGATGGAATGAAGTATCTCTCTTGAGTGACATTTTGAAACTTGAATCATTCAAAACCTCCAAAAATTGAGAAAGTTATGACTTGTTGAAGTTGTCAAAATTTCATAAAATGACCTATAATCTTTTGTATCCTTAAGGAAACTTCCATCCATTTTCTCACTTTGCACATAAAAGAAGGCATAAAGTTCACATATTCAAGATCATTATGGAAAACGAATGGGCTCAATGTGATAAAAATTGACCAAGTTATGATCATTTGAAGTCACACATGGAAAATTGGGGATTCATCTGGAGGACTTGTAATCTTTCTTCCTCATAAAGTTTCTTCCACATGAAAAATACTTGGAACTTTTGAAGTGATTTATTAATAACCCTTTGAGGAGAATTATTTCTTTGGAATCACTCAAAAATACCAAAATATGAGCAAGATATACTCCTTTGTAGTTCAAAACCCTAGCTCCTAGATTAAGGAACATGCCTTGAGGAACTTTGACAATTTTGAACAAACTTCTTGTACCAAAACAAATTATTTGTAAATATAAGTTGTTGCGGATGATAATGAGAACTCATGGCAACCATAACCACTTCCATATCTTGAGAATTGAGAGGAACATGCACTTGTGACCAAAAGGAATAAAATCTTATCCAAACATGACTATTTTTTCAATCAACCCCTTGTACTTTTTGGATCAAATTTGATAATCTTGAAATATGGTGAACCAAAATAAGCTTGACATGCCATTTCTGTTAGAACAAAGTTTGAATATACTACCCTAAGTTAAAGTTTTGATGATAACAAAATGCAAGATTAAATAAATTGTATAATTCATATGAGACATATGCTACCTAAAATTATATTGTGCATTTACAGAAACTCTGATGGATATCAGCATAAGAATGTCAACATCAGCATCAGAAGATGAAATATCATATGCCAGCATCAGAAGATCAAAGCATGTGCTTACGCTGAAGCCTGATGAACAAATTTGCGCTTAACATACTCTAAACTCTGATCAAGACCAAAACAATATCATCAACACCTAGAAGCGTCAGAATAAGCCAAAGCCAATAACACGCTGAATTGACAACGATATTGTGCATTCAAGACACTTTATTACCAACGGCTTTATTCCAAGACAAAGATCTTCTCAATATGGAAAGAACATAATGGGCATTGAAATGGAATAATTGACTACAACGTATCTTTTCCAAGGCTATATAAAACAAGTCAGTGAGAAATGAACTGGCTAATGCTCTACAACTCTTTACACGCCTAAAGCAAATCATCTTCATCCTCACTCATACAGCTTACTATATCTCTCAAATTGCTTACTCTATAGTTATAGCATCCTAGTTTCACATAGGCTTAATTTGTGTATTATCACAGTTGTGATATAAAGTTTTTGTAGAAAACATTCAACACACATAGTATTCATTTATCTGTAAGAAAGAATTTCCTTGAGAAACCGGTCTGTGGTTTAGACTCAAGAAGGCTTTAGCAGTTGTTAAAGCAGTTGTAATATTAAGTTGAATATAGTGGATTAAGACCTCGTTGGAGAGAGGCGAAATCACCTTGACGGGTGGACTGGAGTAGTTTGAGATCAAACGAACCAGGATAAAAATAACGTGTTGTCTGCATTCGTTTTCAAGTTTTACAATTCAACCCCCCTTCTTGTGTTTTTCACTTCTTCAATTGGCATCAGAGCGCCTGGTTCTGAGCTAAAACACTTAACCGTGTCAGTACAAGATCCAGCGTCAGAAAAACACAATGGCAGGAACATATTAACACACCAGCAATGACAACAATGAAGATAGAGACAGATTCAGCGGCAAACCTCCAGTCTTTGATGGAGAGAATTTTGATTACTGGAAAGACAGAATTGAAAGCTTCTTTCTGGCACATGATGCTGATCTGTGGGACATGGTGACAGATGGATACACGAACCCAGTTAATGCAAGTGGTCAGAAGATTGACAGGAAGGCAATGTCTGATCAACAAAAGCGTGACTTCAAAAATCACCACAAGGCCAGAACTATTCTTTTTAACGCCATCTCTTACGCTGAATATGAAAAGATATCTAACAGAGACACTGCAAAGAGTATGTTTGACTCTCTCAGAATGATGCATGAAGGCAACACTCAGGTCAAAGAAACTAAAGCTCTTGCACTCATTCATAAGTATGAGGCATTCAAAATGGAAGAAAGTGAATCAATTGAAACGATGTTCTCAAGATTTCAAATTCTGGTGGCTGGTCTCAAAGTTCTGGACAAAGGGTATTCTACTACTGATCATGTCAAGAAGATCATCAGAAGCTTGCCAAAACAGTGAAGGCCAATGGTTACAGCGCTGAAGCTAGCTAAAGATCTAAACAAAATCTCTCTGGAGGAACTTATCAGCTCCCTCAGAAGTCATGAGATAGAGCTAGAAGCTGATGAACCTCAGAAGCAAGGTAAGCCTTTAGCTTTAAAATCTAACAGAAAATCTGACTCTAAAGTTTTGCAGGCTGTTGAAGAAACCTCTGATGGGTCCTCATCAGAAGAAGACGAACTTTCCCTCCTCTCCAGAAGAGTGAACCAACTATGGAAGCAGAGGCAAAGAAAGTTCAGGAATACTAGAAGATCCGATCAGAATGAGTCCTCCTCCAGATACAGAAGGTCAGACTCCTCCTCTGGATACAGAAGATCTGAAGGCTCTTCAGGAAGCAGAAAGCCAAACACCAAGGACATCATCTGCTATGAATGCAACGAGCAAGGACACTACAAGAGTGACTGTCCAAAGCTTCAGAGGGAAAAGCCAAAAAAGAAGTTTGGAAGGGAAAAGAAGAAGAGTCTCATGGCTACATGGGATGACTCTGACTCGTCTGAAGCTGACTCAGAATCAGATGATGAGAGAGAAAACATAGCTCTCATGGCTAACATATCAGAAGACAGTGAAGCTTCTGAGTCAGACTCTGAATCAGACACCGAAGAGGTATTCCCTGACTTTGCAATTAATTTTACTAGGCTGAACTTGCTGAAAGCCTTAACGAAATTCTGGAAAGATATCAGCAGATCAGAGTTAAATTCAGAAACCTGAAAAGGAATCTTGATTCTGACTCTGATAAAACTGAGAGTCTCAAATTGGAAAATTCTGAGTTGAAAAATAAAATTTCAAAATTAGAAAATCTTTTACAAAACTCTCAGAAGGAAGCAATTTCTGAAACTCCCAGCAGCGCTGATGAGATCATTAAGGAGTATGATCACAGCTTTTAGAAGTTCCTTGCTAAAAGCATAGATAGAAGCAAAATGGCTTCAATGATCTATGGAGTTAGCAGAAACGGCAGAAAGGGAATAGGATACCAAGGTAAGGTACCTACACCAAAGAATACCATGGATCTAATTATTAAACCCACTCCTCTGAATTCACACTTTGTGTATGGTCACACATATGACATTAAATATACCAGTAGTAATTATTCTGTGAAACCAAAATTCAACCAGAGTTTTGGTAAAGCTAACAAATCAGGACCCAAGAAAATATGGGTACCTAAGGATAGAATAATACATGTTGCAGATATCTTTAGCAGCAAATCAGAAACACCAGGCATGGTACCTGGACTCTGGCTGCTCACGACACATGACGGGAATAAGACATATGTTCCAAATCCAGGAACTTAAGCCTGGAGGCCACGTAGGCTTTGGAGGCAATCAGAGGGGAAAGATTATTGGCTCTGGAACAGTAGGTAATGGAAATCTTCCCTCTATAAATAATGTTCTATTAGTAGATGGATTAATGCATAATCTGTTATCCATAAGTCAATTAAGTGATAACGGTTATGATATAATCTTTAATCAAAAATCATGTAAAGTTGTTAGTCAGAAAGATGGGACTATCCTATTTAATGGAAAGAAGAAAAACAACATTTATAAAATCAAACTTTCTGAACTGAAAAGTCAGAATGTAAAGTGTCTTCTGTCTGTTAACAACGAGCAATGGATCTGGCACAGAAGATTGGGGCATGTTAGTATGAGAAGAATATCTCAGATTAACAAACTCAATCTGGTCAGAGGACTTCCTAATCTGAAGTTCAATTCAGATGCTCTGTGTGCAGCATGTCAGAAAGGCAAGTTTGCAAAACCTGCTTTCAAATCTAAAAACGTTGTTTCCACCTCTAAGCCATTAGAACTTCTGCACATTGACTTATTTGGCCCAGTTAAAACTGCTTCAGTCAATGGCAAGAAGTACGGGTTAGTAATCGTAGATGACTATAGCAGATGGACATGGGTAAAGTTCTTAAGACACAAGGACGAGTCACACTTTGTGTTTGTCACCTTCTGTAACCAAGTTCAGAATGAAAAGGATCTTAGAATCTTTAAAGTCAGAAGTGATCATGGTGGAGAATTTGAAAACAAAGATTTTGAGTCATTCTTTAATGACAGAGGCATTCTGCATGATTTCTCTTGTCCTAGAACTCCCCAACAAATGGAGTTGTAGAACGAAAGAACAGAACATTGCAAGAAATGGCCAGAACCATGATCAATGAGACAAATGTTGCTAAGATCTTCTGGGCAGAGGCAATAAACACAGCGTGCTACATTCAGAATAGAATCTCCATAAGACCTATTCTGGAAAAGACTCCATATGAATTGTGGAAGAACAGAAAGCCCAACATTTCATATTTTCATCCATTTGGATGTACTTGTTTTATGTTAAATACAAAAAATTATTTGAACAAGTTTGACTCTAAAGCACAGAAGTGTATTATATTAGGATACTCTGAACGCTCAAGAGGGTATAGAGTATACAATATAGAAACACAAATTGTGGAAGAATCAATCAGTGTTCGTTTTGATGATAAGCTTGACTTTGAAAAGTCAAAGCAGAATGAAGTCTTTGCAGGTATGGAAGTTGAATTCACAGGTTCTGAAGACAAGTCATCAGAAGCTCTCAACAAAGACACTCCTTTAACATCAGAAAGAGGCACTGCGAGCAATCCAGCAACATCTGTTGATCAACCTCAGAAAAGACTACCCAGAAGCAGCATGGATCACCCAGAAGAAACAATCTTAGGAAGAAAGGAAGATCCAATCAGAACAAGAGCCATCTTCAGAAACTCTGAAGAATCCCTCATGGGACTTGTTTCTCTGATTGAACCTTCTTCAATTGATGAAGCACTTCTGGACAACGACTGGATTCTAGCAATGCAAGAAGAGCCGAATCAATTCACCAGAAATGACGTGTGGGATCTAGTTCCCAGACCAAAAGGATTCAACGTCATTGGAACAAAATGGGTGTTCAGAAACAAACTGAACGAACAAGGTGAAGTCATCAGAAATAAAGCACGACTGGTAGCACAAGGTTATAGTCAGCAAGAGGGGATAGACTATACAGAAACCTTTGCTCCAGTCGCCAGGTTAGAATCTATCAGACTTTTAATTTCCTTTGCTGTTAATAAAGGCATCACTCTATATCAGATGGATGTCAAGAGTGCATTCTTAAATGGCTATATAGAAGAAGAGTTTTATATGCACCAACCCCCTGGTTTTGAAAGTACAAAAAATCCAGAGTATGTTTTCAAACTAAAGAAGTCATTGTATGGTCTGAAACAAGCTCCCAGAGCTTGGTATGAAAGACTAAGTAACTTTCTGTTAGAAAAGGAATTCACCAGAGGGAAAGTGGACACAACCTTATTCTGTAAGACAGTTAAGAATGACATCTTAGTGTGTCAGATTTATGTTGACGATATTATATTTGGATCTACTAATCCTTCTCTTGGAAGAAAATTTGCTAAGTGTATGCAGGCGGAATTTGAGATGTGCCTCATGGGGGAACTGAAATTCTTTCTAGGAATTCAGATCAATCAAACTCCAGAGGGAACTTACATTAATCAGAGCAAATATGTCAGAGAACTTCTGAAGAAATTTGACCTCTCAGAATGTAAGTCATCAAAGATTCCAATGCATCCCACGTGCATTCTGGAAAGAGAAGAGGTAAGCAAAAAGGTAGAACAGAAGGTCTACAGAGGTATGATTGGTTCTATTCTTTATCTGACGGCTTCAAGGCCTGATATTTTATTCAGTGTATGCATTTGTGCAAGATTCCAATCAGATCCTAGAGAATCTCACTTAACAGCTGTTAAGCGAATTTTCGAGTATCTGAAAGGTACTACTAATCTGGGTTTATTTTATAGAAAATCTAGTGATTACAGCTTAGTAGGTTATTGTGATGTTGACTTTGCTGGAGACAGAGTAGAGCGTAAAATTACTTCTGGAAGCTGCCAGTTTCTGGGAGAAAATCTGATCTCTTGGTCCAGCAAAAGGCAATCCAAAATTGCGCTATCAACAGCAGAAGCTGAATACATAGCAGCAGCAGGATGCATCACACAAATACTCTGGATGAAAAATCAGCTTGAAGACTTCCAGATATTTGAGAGTAACATTCATATACTCTGACAACACTTCTGCCATTTGCTTAAGTAAAAATCCAATTTTGCATTCTAGGGCTAAGCATATATAAATAAAACATCATTTCATTAGGGACTATATTTAGAAAGGCATTTTAAACTTAAAATTTATTGATACAGACCATCAATGGGCTGATATTTTCACAAAACCACTTTCTGAAGATAGGTTCAACTTCATTCTGAAACATCTCAGCATGAAGCTCTGCCCAGAGTGAAAATGTTTTGATTTTATATATTAACCTTCAGAATTTGTTTTATTTTACTGTGAACTTCTGATCAATCCTCTTTCAGAAATTTAGACATGCAGATTGTATCAGATTCTATCCATAAAGATCTGAGCGGTTCATTTCAAGGATAGATGTGTTGTTCACTAAATCAAACAAGTGTTATCCAGTCATCAGCTAATTCCTGAGGAAGAACACGCGTGCACGCTTTTGAGAAGGCGAAGCGCTGATTGGATGCATTGAGACACATGTCATGGGTAACCGTTCCAAATATCTTTCTAAATCCCCTAAAATCATCCAACATTAAATGCGAGTAATCATGATTCAATTCTCTCTCTTAAAAACGTTTATATTTTCAAAACATTTTTTTTGAAACCTATTTAAACGCCTTAACATCATTCATTCACCTTTTACCGTCACTTACAATCTTCAAAATATTTTTGTGTTCTTACTGTGTGTTCATCTTTTTTTTCTCAAAGAAACCCTTTTCAAGCTTTTTCTCAAAAACCCTTGTGTGAACATGGCATCCTCTAGCACTCCTTCTGCAGGTTCCCAGCAAGATGCTTCTTCTGAACAGTATCAGATTCCTTTCAGAACGCTCCTCACTCCGGTCAAGAACTTGGAAGTTCTGTCAGAATTGATAGTAGATTTCAACAGTTTGAAGGAAAATGGCTTTGATTTGTCTGAAGAAATTAAGGCACAAGGTTGGGAAAGGTACTTTTATAGGTTGGTGGGTCCAACGTTCCCCATTTTGGTTAAAGAATTCTGGATACATGCGTCTTCCTCAACTCATCAGGTTACTTCGTATATCATGGGAAAGAAGATTGTGATTACTGGAGATCACATTGCAAGGCTGATTGGATACAATGGTGGTGGTATCCGCTGTATTGACATGGCAGATAGATGTGCAAACTCTGCCCTAGTTGCAAGAGAGATTTTCACTCATGGGGTTCCCTCCAGCAAAATAAGAGATTTGAAAGATCAGCACAGAATTTGGGCAAAGATTATTCTGGGCTGCTTCAACCACAGGAAGCCTACAAGCTTTCCTGACTATATAAACATAGATCAACAATATCTGATTTATTTTATTTCAAAGAAGTCCAAGATCAACCTAGCTCATCTTCTGTTCAATCATCTGAAAATAAGCGTCAAGGAAACGAGAGAAGAGGAAAGGACTAAAAGGGATTGGATACCCTTCGGCAGATTGATATCAGATGTTCTAATGGAGAATAGGCTGATTGAACACTTGACAGAGGCACAGGAAATGAGCTTTCTAGAACCTTCTGTTGGCAAGCAGTTGAATGCCAAGAATCTGAAGAAGATGAAGCTGATAGAGAACATAAGGAAGGAGCCCAGCATCATTCCTCATGCTGAAATCACCAGCAGAAGAGTCCCTCTGGACAACTTTCCTATATTCTCTGAGATTGACTCTAAACCAGTCATCATTCTCAGATACTTGGATGCCTGTAAAGTTGATGGCACAGATCCTGATCTGAACATTAAAGATCTGCACCAGCAAACACCAGAGGTTACTCTGAAGAAGACTAAGAAGAGAAAGGTTGTATCAGAAGGATCGTCTCAGCAGACCCCAAAGAAGAGAGGTAATCTGTCTTCTGTTAATGTTTTGAATTCATCTGTTGTTCCAACTTTTATTCCAACCCCGGCTTCATTTGAAATCCCAATTCCCATTCCAACCATTGATGATACTGAACCTGAGTTTGACCCTTCTGAGTCATTAACCCTCAGAAGATCCCGCGCCAAACCTCATAATCCAAAACCTACAACCTCAACAGAACCAGAACTTGAAAAAGTTCTTTCTGAAATAGATCAACACTCTTCCGCTCCCCATACAAAAAATCCAAATCCTCAACCAGAAACTCCCCATTCACCACAACCAGAAACTACACACTCATCAGAACCAGAAATTCCACAACCTCCGTCTCCACAACCAGAACTTAATCCACCTTCACCTCAACACGAATCATCTCCACAACCAGAACTTAATCCACCTTCACCTTAACACGAATCATCTCCACAACATGAGCTTCAGCACTCTGAGGCTCAAACCCCTGAACCTCAATCATCTGAATCCTCTGAACCACAACCCTTAGCCATGCAATTTCCTGGTGGTACCACTGTTAATATCCCTCAACTACCATCCTCACCAGAAATTACTCCACCTAATACCCCATCCAGTCCAATAATCATTCCTGATTCTCCTACTCCCTCACCCAAGCAAAATCCAGATGACCACAGCAAGACCTTCATTGATCTAACAGTCCTTGAACGCCTTGCTACCATTAGCAATAAAACTGCCATTCCCAAACCCAAACAACCAGACGTTGGTTCTAGCATCTTTAATTTTGAAACAGATATGCAGAAGTGGATTTCTTCTCTAAAACAGGCTAGTCTGGAAGTGATTGATCTCGCTGTTTCAGACCACCTCTGGACACTCTTCAGAAGATGGGTATGCGCTGAAACCTTTAAGCTGCAGGACCAAAGCTATGGACAGGCTCAACAGAACTTCAGCAATCTGCTGAAAGAAATTGAAGGTCCAGTTTTGAGTCAGCTGCTGAAGGATGAAGTTCTTCATCTGGACAGTGAGCCTTGGTCTAAAAAGCGTCCAGCTTCAACAGTTCAACCAGCAGAAGAACAGACGATTCCAGCTGAAGACTTAAGTCAAGAAGAAGTTATTGCATAAAGCTCTCAGAAGCATCCTGATTCTGACACCTCTCAAGCTGCATTGGACAGGCAGACTCTTGAAGAGCTGAAGCAAAAGGATCTTCGACTGCAGGAGAGAATGGATGAGAATGATCAACGAATGAAGGAAAGGATGGATGTTCATTATAGTAAGATTGACTCAGTAGCCAGCATGGTGCATCAGCAGAAGGAAACCACTGATCAGATTAAGAACATGCTAGAAGCTCTGTTCACACGCCTTCCACCCCATCCTTAGATTTTATGTCTTGATGCTTTCATTGTTTTCTTTACATGTTATCTGTAATATTTTCTAAGCTCTGAACTGAATACAATCGTTTTTATGCACTGATCGTTTTTAACTTCACTTATTTGCACTTTTCGATTGCTGACAAAAAGGGGGAGAAAGAATGATATTTTTCAATAACGGATTACTGAGACAAAAGTCTCAAACATTCTAACACTCTGATATACTTGAATGTTTCTTTATTCTGCATAAGCTTACAGGTACAATAATCTGATGAACTCCAATACACTGAAGCTCTGCTCTGGAAAAGGAAAGATCTGATGCTCAAAGAAAGTTCAATAAAGATCTGATGCTAAAGGACTCATGGAATTAAAGGGAAGTAATAAACTTAGGGGGAGTTCTTCTGATCATAACTCTGATACCATTTTATTCCCTATCTTCTTATCTTTGATACCTTTCTGTTTATCTCTGATACAATTTATTATTTGGTTATCTCTGATAATTTTTTTTCGTTAAATTTCAATTGAAAAAAATCCGGTTTTTATCATCATCAAAAAGGAGGAGATTGTTAGAACGAAGTTTGAATCTACTACCCTAAGTTAAAGTTTTGATGATAACAAAATGCAAGATTAAATAAATTGTATAATTCATATGAGACATATGCTACCTAAAATTATATTGTGCATTTACAGAAACTCTGATGGATATCAGCATAAGAATGTCAACATCAGCATCAGAAGATGAAATATCATATGCCAGTATCAGAAGATCAAAGCACGCGCTTACACTGAAGCCTGATGAACAGATATGCGCTTAACATACTCTAAACTCTGATCAAGACCAAAACAATATCATCAACACCTAGAAGCATCAGAATAAGCCTAAGCCAATAACACGCTGAATTAACAATGGTACTGTGCATTCAAGACACTTTATTACCAACGGCTTTATTCCAAGACAAAGATCTTCTCAATATGGAAAGAACGTAATGGGCATTGAAATGGAATAATTGACTACAACGTATCTTTTCCAAGGCTATATAAAACAAGTCAGTGAGAAATGAACTGGCTAATGCTCTACAACTCTTTACACGCCTAAAGCAAATCATCTTCATCCTCACTCGTACAGCTTACTATATCTCTCAAATTGCTTACTCTATAGTTATAGCATCCTAGTTTCACATAGGCTTAATTTGTGTATTATCACAGTTGTGATATAAAGTTTTTGTAGAAAACATTCAACACACATAGTATTCATTTATCTGTAAGAAAGAATTTCCTTGAGAAACCGGTTTGTGGTTTAGACTCAAGAAGGCTTTAGAAGTTGTTAAAGCAGTTGTAATATTCAGTTGAATATAGTGGATTAAGACCTCGTTGGAGAGAGGCGAAATCACCTTGACGGGTGTACTGGAGTAGTTCGAGATCAAACGAACCAGGATAAAAATAACGTGTTGTCTGCATTCGTTTTCAAGTTTTACAATTCAACCCCCCTTCTTGTGTTTTTCACTTCTTCAATTTCCTCCAAAACAACTTTAATGGTGAGGCTTGAACTTGTCAAGCTTTATTGACTAGGGCATAGAAATAAACTCATGAACCCATGGGGCAACTTGTTAAATCTCATTGCCTTTACTACATGGATAACAAACAAGACAAACCAACATTGCATTTTATTAATTAAAAGAAGAAATCAAGACAACAAAAAATTCATGATCACAAAAGAACACAAGTCAAGGTGTTGGGTGATTCCTCAAAGTGCAAAGATAAATATAGGGAGGGGAACCAAGAATCCTAGTGTGATCTTATTGTAATGGAATCAACATTGTATGATGAAGGGATCTTAGGGGGGAAAATTGAGGTACAACAGCTGCCCTTATTTAAGTTTCTTCTATCCAAAGATATGAAGGTTAAAAATCTTCGTGTCGACGTGATCGAAGATACTTAAATATAAAACAAACCCTATTTTTGGCCCTAAGATGTCATGCAAATGTTTATGATCATGAATGCATATTAACAAGACCAAAGAGACGCAAAACAAAATTGGGGATGTAACAATAATAAAGAAATAGGGGAGCGACCCGACCAGGAAAATAAATCACTGGTGGATCAAAAGATCCGACTCAGAGAGGATGGTAAAATGGTCAAAGGATACACCAACTCCTATAGAGGTAAAGCTACCAAAGTTCACTGAAGGTAGAAAGAGGAAAGAAATAACAACACCGATGTTCATTGACGGTGAGCTACCAACATTCACTGAAGGTAAAAGGAAAAAAATATCATAGCATCGCCGTTCACTTACGATGAACTACAAACATTCAATGAGGGTAGCAAAAAGATAACAATCAGCGACGTTCACTGCCAATGACCTACCAACTTTCACTGAAGGTAGAAAAATAATATATCATAGCACCACCGTTCACTGACGATGAACTACCAACATTCACTGAAGGTAGAAAAAAGATAACAAACACCAACTTTCACTTATGATGATCTACCAACATTCACTGAAGGTAGAAAGAGAATATATCATAGCACCGCCGTTCATTGATGATGAACTACCAACATTCACTGAGGGTAGAAAAAAGATAACAATCATCGATGTTCACTGCCAATGACCTACCACCTTTCACTGAAGGTAGAAAGAGAATATATCATAGCACCGCCGTTCACTGATGATGAACTACCAACATTCACTGAAGGTAGCAAAAAGATAACAAACACCAACTTTCACTGATTGTGATCTACCAAGTTTCACTGAAGGTACCGCCATTCACTGACAATGAACTACCAACATTCACTGAGGGTAGCAAAAAGATAAAAAAACACCAACTTTCACTGATGGTGACCTACCAACTTTCACTGAAGGTAGAAAGAGAATATATCATAGCACCATAGTTCACTGACGATGAACTACCAACATTCAGTGAGGGTAGAAAAAAGATAACAATCATCGATGTTCATTGCCAATAACCTACCAACTTTCACTGAAGGTAGAAATAGAATATATCATAGCACCGCCGTTCACTGACGATGAACTACCAACGTTCACTGAGGGTAGAAAAAAGATAACAAGTTTCCCTAAAATTCTGGCATTTCGCCTAGAACGAGTCTCAACTTCTTCTTTAACCGAGGCACTTTGCCTGGAAAGGGTAATATGTAAGCTATCTCAAATAAAGAGACTTCCACTTGCAAAGATTTCACAACGAGCTATTTCTGCGAATTTGAAAGTCTTGCCATCGACTGGCGTAAACTGACGACGGACTACAAACTATCCACTCATAGAGGAGATAGCAAAAAAAAGTCACGTCAACTTTTACAGGGAAGCACAAGTTGCTCAAATAAAGAGACCTACTACTTGTTGTCATGGAGGATTGCAAAAAGAAATGACTTTCTGGGGATAGAAATATGGATTCCTGGGGAAAGAAATATGACTTTCTGGGGAAATTCCACGATATTCCTGCTGAGGTGATAAAGTCTTCTCGTGCAAAATAAATGCATAAACCAAAACTCAAAGTTTTCAAAAATCCAAAGTAAATAATATTGTTGTGGAACCACAGATTCAAACTAGAAATAAACTGGAATGAAACAGTCAACCAAAATACATCCTTTGAGAAATAAACTCAAGAGGGGAAACCAAATCCATTCAAACAAGGAGTTGTACAGGAAGGCTAAAGCAAAAATCTTCCATGAGGGACAACTCAGTGGGGACATTGAAAGAATATACGCTTTTTGCTTAAGGCCAACACTCTATTGAAGAGAGGACAACGTAACTCGGAAAAACAGTGTGATATGTCAACAAAAATATTAACAAATATCAATGAACAATGATTTGACAATTTTAGCTATGCATGATGTATGTATAAATATATGAGTGTTATCGTGCGTATGTTGACAAAACAGATATACAACACTGGGAGTAACCAGGAAAAACCACCTCGGGCACAAACAACACTCAACTAAACCACATCCAAGATGATTATTCCAAAAAAAAGTAAATGCCAACTGAGGAAACAAAACCTACTGCCTGCTTTAGCTTTACTGGGGAGAAACACAATCCGGAAGTAAACAAAACAAAGTGACAGAATAGTACAGATACATGGATAAAACATCCTTCTCCAGGCTTCACCGGGGAAACAAATGTTTTCAAAAGTAACATTTCTATTGGGGATTACAAAACCAATTTCAAGCAAAGTAGATGGACACCAACTCATCAAAACATTCACTGGGAGAATTCAGGCGCACTTCATTGGGGAGGTTAACACCACATTCACAAAGGTAAAACCACAATAAGTTCTTCACTAGAGAAACCAGGGACATGCGTTCTTCAAGAGTGGTTATGGTACCAACTTCTCGGGAAAAAGAACTTCCATTAGACCGAAATAAAACTTCACTGGAAAAATCTCAGATTGAAACTTCACATCATGATAACTCAGAAAAGAGGAGAAATGAATCCAAACTTGACCGAGGATACCGGAGTCACGAACCAAATACGGCGAATCATCCTGAGTAAACCGTCTAGAGGGGAACAAAAACTTCTTAAAACAAACTGGAGTTTGTCCATTCTTGGGATCACCATCTTTGTTGTCATCATTTCATCACAAATTCCAAAGTAAAAGCAAATTGTAAATTATTTTTAAAAAATCGATTTTGTTATTTAATCTTTTTGCTTTGAAAGTTATTATCAATAATAAATGGAGTCTTTGCAAGTTGAATAAAATAAGAAATACAAAGAATTGGGTAAAAGCTCAAATTTCGTTAATAGGATGGTGGTCTGCGAATGGTGAGACTCCATAGATGATTACAAAGTTTGGAAAATGGTAATATATAATGGAAAAGATACATTGAGATACAATGACCACTATCCCCTCTAACAATTTTTGAAATTCTGAGCAGTATCTTCCATTGAAGTATGATGACGATTCGAGAAGATTGTTGCTTCAATGATCAAGTCTTGTTTGATGTAGTTACTTGCCAAGAAAGTCCCTAACTTTTGCCTAAGATGCCCTTGCGGGTTTTCAACTTAGCGGGAAATTTATTCTGTTTATGTCTCTAACTTTTTCCTAGACCGCCCTTTCGGGTTTTCGGCATTCCGAGACACTCTTTTTTGCCTAAGCCGCCCTTTCTAGTTTTCAACTTAGCGAGTTGTTCTTTTATTTCTTTAGGCGAAGTATTTCTTGACTGCATCAGCATTCATGGGACGTGGGAACTCCTCGCCATCCATAGTTTCAAGAATTAATGCACCGCCAGAGAATGCTTTCTTAACAACATATGTGCCTTCAAAGTTGGGAGTCCACTTGCCCCTAGAATCAGTGTTGAAAGACATGATCTTCCTGAGCACGAGTTCGCCTTCCCTGAATTCACGAGGTTTGACCTTTTATCAAAATCTTTCTTCATTCTTTTCTGATATAACTATCCATGACATAAAGCTGTCATCCTCTTCTCTTCGATCAGATTCAATTGGTCAAACTGGTTTTGGATCCATTCAGCCTCTGTCAACTTGGTTTCCATTATCACACGCAAAGAGGGAATCTCAACCTTGATTGGGAGCACAACTTCCATTCCATACACAAGGGAGAACAAAGTTGCTCCTGTTGAAGTGCAGACAAACGTTCAATATCCATGCAAAGCAAAAGGGAGCATTTCATGCCAATCCTTATAAGTAACGACCATTTTCTGGATAATCTTCTTGATATTCTTAATAGCAGCTTCAACAACCCCATTCATCTTTGGCCTGTATGGAGATGAATTATGATTGCCAATCTTGAATTCTTCGCACAATTATGTCATTATTTTATTGTTCAAATTCGATCCATTGTCGGTGATAATTCTACTCGGCACACCATACCGACATATAATATTATTATTGATGAAACGCACAACCACCTGCTTAGTAACATTGGTATATGAAGCAGCCTCCACCCACTTGGTGAAGTAATCAATTGCTACCAAGATAAAATGGTGTCCATTCAAAGCTTTGGGTTCTATCATCACAATAATTCCAATACCCCACATAGAGAAAGGCCATGGGGAAGAGATCACATTGAGAAGTGTCGGAGGCACATAGACCTTATCTGCATAAATCTGACATTTATGACACTTCTTTGCAAATTTATAACAATCAGATTCCATTGTCATCCAATAGTAACCTACCCTTAGCATCTTTTTAGCCATCGAATGTCTATTGGCATGAGTGCCAAATGAACCTTCATGAACCTCATCATCAACATGTCTGATTCGTGTCTATCTACGCATCTGAGCAAGACCATGTCATAATTTCTCTTATACAACACATTTTCACTGAGGAAGAAACTGTCTGCCAATCTTCTCAATGTCTTTCTATCTTTCTTTAAAGAACAGTCGGGTATTCCTGAGTTTGAAGAAAATGCTTGTTGTCATGCTACCAAGGTTTTTCATCTGCTACCTCATATGTTGTAAACACATGAGCGGGCCTATCCAGTCGCCGAACCATAATTCGAGGTATATCATTCCAAGTATTTACTTTATACATAGAAGCCAGAGTTGCCAGAGCGTCCGCCATTTGATTTTCATCGCTAGGAATGTGATGGAATTCAACTTTGTTAAAGAAGGGTAACAATCTTCTAGCATAATCTTTGTAAGGGATCAAGCCGGGGTGACGAGTATCCCATTCTCCTTTAATATGATTTATCACCAAAGTTGAATCACCATACACATCTAGAATTTTAATTTTGAGATCAATAGCTTCTTTGAGACCCATGATACAAGCCTCGTATTCTGCCATATTATTAGTGCAGTCAAATGTTAACCTTGCGGTAAAAGGAATGTGCAATTCATGGGGAGTGACAATCACGGCACCAATTCCTTTACCATAAGCATTCACGGCTCCATAAAATATCATACTCCAACGAGATTTAGGGTCAGGATGTAATGCCCGTAATTTAATTAATTATTTAATTAAATTATTTTTGGAATATTTATGAAGATGTGTTTTAATTAATTGGATTTATTTTATTAAGTGGAGAAATAATATTAGAGATATAATATTATGTGGTGAAATAATATTAAAAGTGTAATATTATATAATGTGGGCTTATTTTGAGAGAACAGAAGTAATAAGGGGGTGTGTTGGTTTTAAGCCCAATAAGGAATAATAGAATAATAGGGTTATTTTGTTATTTGTTAGAAGGAATATAAAGAAAGAAGCAGTAGAAAGAAATAAGGATTTGGAAGAGAACGTGCAAGCTGCTAGAGAAAGTGGAAAACGGCAAGCACGAGAATTCAGCCGGAAATTGTAGAGTGACCTTCAATCCAAGGTAAGGGTGGGGTTCTGACTCTATAATTGGGTTTGTGATGATTGGTATGTGGGGTTAGTGGTTATTGTTGTCTTGTTCTTGAATTGAGAATATATGATTGATGTATGATGAGAATTGATGAATTTTGATGAATATTGATGTCTTGGTGTTGTTAAAACGCTGTAGAATTATAGGGTAATTTTGGGTGATGAATTGACGTGATTATATTAAGTTTTAGGGCTTTAATCGTGAATCCCATAGTGAGATGCAGGGAAGAAAACGTAGAATATTGCAGTAATGGAAAACGTGGAATATTGCAGTAATGAAACGCAGAATTTGGAAAAATTGATACTAGGCGCTGTTGCATTAGAATAATGAATTAATTTGGAGAATATAATTTTTTAATATTGTTCTTAGTTAGATTGATATCAGGCAAAGAATTAGAACAATAGGATGAATAGAAACTAACAGTTCTGATGCTAGACGTAGGTGTTAGAAGTTGTGTGGCCTAGTGAAAGGTAGAAATTCTGATGTTAGAAGTTGCGTTGAATTATTAGAAAATAGAAGTTCTAATGTTAGGAGTTATATGGGTTAGAAGCTATGCTGTTAGAGGGCTATGTCATCAGAAGTTGCAGTAGTCAGAATTTGTACTAGTCAGAAGATGTGGTTAGTCAGAGGATGGTGATGATCAGAAGTTGTATCTGGTCAGAGGTTGGTTAGTCAGAAACTGTGACAATCAGAAGTTGTATCTGGTCAGAGGTTGGTTAGTCAGAAGTTGTGATGATCAGAAGTTGCATCTGATCAGAGGTTTCACTTGTCAGAAGTTATAGTAGTCAGAAGATTGTGTCGCCCAGAGGTTGCATCATTAGAAGTTGTGTATTTAGAAATAGCGTTGGTTAAAGGTTGCATGGTCAGAAGTTGGATGGCCTTTGCGTTGTTTTGTGCAGAGCGATGAACATTAGATGCTTAGAAGTTGTTGTTTGAACTATAACAGTAGGATAGTGTCGGTCTTGACATTAGAGTTGCAGAATGACTGTTGACATACTGTGGTAATTAGAATACTGCTGAGATGTTAATGATAAGTTATTAATAAATAAATGATGTTTGATGATTTATAAATAAATGACGTTTGATAAATTATTGTGATTATTTTAGATGTTATTTTGAGATGTTAATTTAAGATGTCTTTGAGATGTTATTTTGAGATGTTAATTTGAGATGTCTTTGAGATGTTATTTTGAGATGTTTTGAGATGATAATTTGAGATGTTTTAAGATGATAAGTTGAGATGTTTTGAGATGATTTGAGATGTTGTTAACTTGGGTGTTATCATTACATTCATGGTTGTGTCGCATACATTGCATTTTTTTTGAGATGGAGCTTATGCTCGTTGAGATGGCATGGATTGGAAAATTTTGAGATGAAGGCTATGCTTTGTTGATGCCTTTATTAATTGGCAAATTTTTGAGATGGGAGTTCTGCTCCAATGGTACCACATGCATTTGCATAGTATTGAGTCGCATTATATGGTTTCATAAAGAAGTGTATTTTGATGTTGATGAATGTATATTATTGTTGAGATTGTCGTTGATTATGAGATGAGAAGTGGTGATGTTGTTAATCTAATTTAATATATTAATTATCATGCACTTTATTATATTGTTAGATATCTCACCCCTTCTGTTTGAATGTTGCCCCTATGTTGGTAATGTGCAGGTAATCGAGAGTGAAGGTTGTATACCTTCAATAGTTCGAGTCGGTGTCATTACTCTGATATGTAACACTCGGGGGGATGAATGTTTGCTGATTTTTGATCGTTGATTTTCAGTTGTTAAATTTTAAATTGATTATTATTAAATATGAGATGTTTCGAAGTTGCTGTTTTGTTAGAGATGTTATTAAGAATTCCGCTGCGTAGATGTTGATTTATTTGATTAAAGATGTTATGTTGATGGTTCATCCGATGTTTGAAAAGTGTTATATATCCACGATGAATATAATGAATTTTTTAGAAGAATTTGTGACGTCCCAATTCATTTGTATGATTGAAATTTTATAACTCTGATTTATTTTGCATAATTGCTTGGGGTAGAATTGGGGTGTTACACAGGACCTTCCTCAGGAAATGGTTCATCACAATATTTCCCTTTCAGGAACATCACACCCTCATCAGGGAATTCATATTCTACAGACTGGTGATCCTCCACTAGTTGGTGAGCAAGATAATCTGCCAACACACTGCTTTTAATAGATTTTTGAGTGCGGTATTCGATATCATATTCAGATAACAACATCTGCCAGCGAGCAATTCTCCCAGTAAGAGCAGGCTTTTCAAAAATGTACTTGATTTGATCCATTTTAGAGATCAGCAAAGTAGTGTGATTTAACATATACTGCCGCAAATGCTTTGCTGCCCAGGCCAAAGCACAACATGTCTTTTCCAACATGGAATACCACGACTCACAATCAGTGAATTTTTTACTGAGATAATAAATGGCGAACTCCTTCTTCCCTGTTTCTTCCTGTTGTCCCAGAGTATAACCCATTGATTTATCTAACACTATCAGATAAATAATCAACGGTCTTCCTTCGACAGGAAGGAGCAAGATAGGAGGTTCAAGCAAATATTCTTTAATACTTTCAAATGCCCTTTAGCAACCATGCATCCATACATAACCTTGATCTTTCTTTAACAACTTGCTTTTTAGTTCTTGGCGCTGGCATCTCTTGAATTGCTTTGACTTTATCAAGGTCAACTTCAATTCCTTTCTAGCTAACAACGAAACCCAATAATTTCCCTGATCGAACACCGAAGGTGAATTTATTTGGATTCAAGCGGAGACGATACTTCCTCAAACGCAGAAACAACTTCAACAAATCTTCTACATGTCCTTCTTCATTCTGGGATTTGGAAATCATATCATCAACATATACTTCGATTTCCTTGTGCATCAGATCATGGAATAGGGTTGTCATAGCCCTCTGGTACGTTGCATCAGTGTTCTTCAACCCAAAGGGCATCACTCTGTAACAGAATGTTCCCCAGGGTGTGATAAACGTTGTTTTCTCCATGTCCTCCGGAGCCATTCTTATTTGATTATACCCGGAAAATCCGTCCATGAACGAGAATACTTTGAATTTTGCTGTGCTATCCACTAACATATCAATGTGTGGCAATGAAAAATCAACTTTTGGACTAGCTTTATTTAGATCTCTGTAATCTACGCACATGCGGACTTTTCAGTATTTTTTCGATACTAGGATAATATTGGCAATCCATTGAGGATACACTGACGTTACAAGAAAACCAGCATTAATCTGCTTTAGAACCTCCTCTTTGATTTTCACTGCCATATCTGGGTGAGTTCTTCTCAACTTTTGTTTAATTGGCAGACACTCTGGCTTCAACGGCAAATGCTGCTCTATAATATTTGTATCTAGACCAGGCATATCTTGATAAGACCAAGCAAAAATATCCACATACTCTTTCAATAGTTCAATCAACCTGCTCTTCACATCAGGACGCAGTAATGCTCCAATCTTGACTTCCTTCGAATCTTCTTCTGAACCCAAATGGATCACTTCCAATGGCTCTTTATATGGCTGAATGGTATTTTACTCGTGCTCAAGCAACCGTGAGACATCTTCTGGAATCTCATCATAATCTTCTTCTTCAGCTCCATACACAGGACATTCAAAATTGGGAGAGGGTGCAGGGTCATTGTATTCAATGGGTTTTTTTAATTAATCTGCACATATGATTTGTGATTGCTTTTAGAAATTGACACATATAACAAGTGATCATGCAGATTGAATTTCAATTATTATTTATTTTAAAAGGTTTTTTTTTACCATTTTCCAAGAAAAAGCAGAAAATAAAGACACAATTTGGGAAACAAAGACAACTTTTATTATTGATTTTAAAAGTCACAGCAAACAGATAAGCCCTACAACATTAATACATCCACCTTGGGAAGAGTGAAAGCTTTTTTCAAAAAGATTAACAAAACAAATTACTTTGAAACATGTATGCAAGAGGGAACATCAATGGTGATCCAGTTCTGAACCCTAACTCCGTGTGTCACATAATTCGGCCTTTCCTGCTCTGCTTCATCTTCTACAATGGCATTAATCCTGGAAACAGTTTGATGAAGATAACCCCCGCTATGGAAGATGTCTTCATACCTACTCACAGCAGACTTCAGTTTCATGCCCTTACCTTTGTCATTCTTCAAAGAGAACCCCAAGCCAGCTCTGTTCTTGTTCACAGGTGGATCCACAATCTGTCCCCACACTTCACTATGACCCTTACGCACAACCTGCTGCGCATCCTTAAGTGAAACCAAGGAATTCTCATTTCCTCTTAAATTGTCAATGGATAAGGCTTGGAACTGGGTTCCAACAGCAGCTTCATCCTCCTCCACAATGCTGAAAGTGGACAAATGAGATATCAATAATGCATGTTCCCCATTTATGATCACTACTTTCCCATCACGTACAAACTTCAGTTTCTGGTGTAAAGTTGAAGTGACAGCCCTTGCCTCATGTATCCACGGCCTTCCTAGGAAACATTTATAAGCGGGTACAATATCCATGACCTGGAAGGTTATCTGAAACAAATGTGGTCCTATATGAATAGGCAAGTCCACTTCACCAATAACAGATTTCCTTGATCTATCAAACGCTTTCACAATGATGCCACTCGAGCGCATAGGCGTTCCTTGATATTTCAACTTCATAAGCATACTCCTCGGTATAACATTCAACGCAGATCCATTATCAATCAACACATTGGATAGTGAATCATTCTTGCAGTTCATAGAGATGTGGAGGGCCAAGTTGTGATTCCTTCCTTCATCTGGTAATTCATCATCGCATAAACTCAAGTTATTACATGACGTAATGTTCCCTATTACGCTGTTGAATTGGTCTATTGGAATATCACTCTCCACAAAAGCTTGGTCCAGTACCCTCATCAAGGATTCTCTGTGAGCAGAGGAGTTCATCAATAACGCCAAGATAGATATTTTTGAAGGAGTCTGTAGTAGCTGATCTACAGTTCTGTTATCGGTCATCTTGATTATCTTAAAAATATTATCCACTTCTTTCTCTAACGCAGCCCCACTAGTCTCACCCGTAGCCTTCTTGGGTTAAATGTTCTAAGCAATTTTCTTTCCAGCACTAACATCTCCTCGAACAACTGGTGCAAACACACAACCGTTGCGGGTCACCCTTCTATTTTCAGCAATATTCCCAACGTCAGGCATTAGCTGGATGGGAACTTCCACTCCATCCTCTAAGATTGTAGTGTTGTATTTGTAAGGCACAACCTTATCTGACTTGTAGGGGATAGGACCCGGTAAACTAATCACCAATAGGGTAACAACTGCCCTGCTATAATATTCAACTTCAAGATGGGCGGGTGCCCTAAAACAAGGTACAATGACGTTTACCCCTTCTTCAATGCAATCAGTCATTATTGAGTCATTTCTGGAAAACAAATCCTCATCTGAGGAGAAATACTCATCTGCAGAGACATAATCTTCATCTGACTCTTCCTTCGTCAAACAAACCTCAACCATATTAACTTCATGGTAATCATCCCTTTGACTTGTAACCTTGATAATTCCATTATCTAACAACAACTGAACACCCTTCTTCACGATTGAACATCCTTGGGAATCTCGACAGCAAACTCGGCAAGATCCATATTGGTGTTCCACCTGACCAGCCATATGGCAGAAAGTAGGATGCAATTGCACAAGGTCCTCATTCATATACTCTACATCAAAAATTTTGAATTCTCTAGGACATCCAGAAACCATATTCACCTCTTCTTCATACTCTGCCCTAGGCCTGATTATGTGGATGAGGCCCTCATCCATCATCTCTTGTAAATCAGCCTTTATCTTATCGCAACCCTGTATGTTTGTACTGCAAATAACACAACCGGCATGGTCATGCGTATAGTAGCTGAATTCACAAAGGTCTGCATGGATTTTCACCAAATATCCTCTAACCAGATTAATATAAAAAATCCGGAAGTCGCCTGGACAACCGGCCACCATATTCACAACATTTACTCCCCCATGCTTGGGTAGAGGATTGTCTTTCACATTAGGTCCCACATCCTTGAAAGATAGAAACCAGACTTCACCAACTTCTGCACCTCAGTCTTCAAAGGATAACAATTCTCAACATTATGCTCTGGTGCTCCCTGATGAAAGGCACATGTTTGGTCTGCCTTGTAATACCAAGGCAATGGTGATGGTACAACGGGAGGTGGTCGGGTCTGAACTAACTTCTTCTAAATCAATGCCGGTAGTAACTCTGTATAGCTCATAGGAATAGGGTCATAACTCTCCCTTCTTTGATTATACCCTTGATTCCCCTGCTGGGATGGTCTCTGATAAGTAACGGTAGTTGGAGCTGCATCCACAACTGGAGTAACTGAGGCGACTTGCTGATGACGCTGATAATTCCTTCTAGGAGTATTAACCCTCCTCTCTTTCATAACAACATTTGCATCCCCTTCCTTTTTCTTGGTAAACCCATAAGATGGCTTCTTCACACCTCGAGAACTTTCAATCTTCGTTAAACGGCCCTCTCTTACAGCCTCTTCTAAGGGGATACCCATTCCTACCATTTCAGTAAAGTCACTTGGCGCACTTGCTACCATCCTCTTGTAGTAGAAAGCACCCAGCATTTTCAAGAAAATCTTAGTCATCTCCTTCTCTTCCATGGGAGGAATCACTTGGGCGGCTACCTCATGCCATCTCTGTGCATATTCTTTGATCGATTCCCTATCTTTCTGAACCATGGCCCTGAGTTGATCACAGTCAGGCGCCATGTCCATGTTGTACTTGTATTGTTTGATGAATCCTTCTCCCAAATCATTGAAAGTATGGATATTGGCGCTGTCCAAACTCATATACCACTTCAGCACAGCACCAGTCAAACTATCCTAAAAAAAGTGAGTCAGCAAACACTGATCATCCGTATGGGTAGACATTCTCCTCACGTACATCACCAGATGAGCACGAGGGCAAGTGTTTCCCTTGTACTTCTCAAACTCCGAGACCTTAAACTTAGTAGGTATATTAACATTTGGGACCAAGCATAACTCATTCACATTCTGCCCAAATAGCTCTTTTCCCCTGAGGGCCTTCATCTATCTTTGCATCTTGTCAAACTGCTCTTGAAAATCATCCATTATGTCATAAAGACCCAAGTCTTCACTCGGTGGAGGGAAAGGACGACACACATCATCATTAATAAACGGAACCATATTCACTGAAGGAGGCGAATCAGGAGCAGCAGGCACCACAAGAGGTGTCGGAGTAACAATAGTCTGAATAATCGGAGTATCTTGAGGAATAAGATTGAAACCTTCAGGTGTAAAATTCTCTGGCATTCCCCATGGATAACCTTGAGGCATGCGGTTCTGAACAACAGCTGGAGTAGCAGATACAAGAACAGTCGGAGCTTCAGTAGTTGCCCTTGTTGGTTGAGGTTGGACACTCGGTGGCTGATTCTGAGTAGCCACCAGAGCTTCCATCAGAGAAGTCAGATTGGCTATGCCGGCCTTCAAAGCAGAAACTTCCTCACGCAGCTCGCGATTCTCTTGTTCTAAGTTGTCCATCTTCTTTCTGAAATTAGCCCGAGTGTTGTAGTGGTGAGTCAACTTGCTGAACAAAGTAAAGAAGCTTGGTGAGACACCTGGATATGCATAACAAATGCAAGAAATATGTGCAATATGATGCATGATATGAAATGCACATGTTTTTATTTTATTTAATATTTCAAAGGATTTAAAATATATGGACATATTGCAAATATCAAAGTAATAACGCATTTGAAATACTGAAATTTTTTATTATAACAACTCCAAAATGGATTACAAGTTTCAATGATCCCAAGTATAAGATGAAAATAAAATCTAAAACCCAGAGAAGTAAAACTGATGGAGATCACTCTATACGCTGACGCTTCCCCGTGAGCCAGACAATCTGAGCTTTCAACCTCTGGTTTTCTTCCGCATGTCTGATGGCAACCTCCTTCCAATCACCTAAATCAGGAAGTGAGTAATCAACACCTGATTGAGGCTTAGGATAAAATAAATCCCCTTGCCTCTCCATAGACTCTACCGCTTAACTCTCAAGGATCTCAATCAAGTCATCTTTCTCCTTCAAGTCTGCTCTATAGGAAATCTCTAAAGTTTGGAACTTGTTCTTCCAAGCGTCCTTTTCCTGTTGCATCCTAACCAAAGAAAGTTGCAGCTCTTCTAGATCATCTAATAAGGGAGGAGTGGTCTTCACAAATAGATCAGGCATAGGTGTTTCCCGGAAATACGGAATCTTCAACTGAATAGCTCTTGTTCGGACCCACTGAAGATATGGCTCCAAAGAAACAGCACCCCTAGGTCCCTAATCCTTCCTACTCTTCTTATGAATGTGACTCCAGGCCTTCGCAATCTGCTCCCTAGCTTCCCTATGGTCTTCTCCCTCCTTCATAAAGAAACTACTCAAATGAATACTATTTGGTTTATCTCTCATCGGATAACCAAGTTGTCGTCGTGCAAGAACAGGGTTATAGTTAATTCCTCCCTTTGTACCAAGAAGAGGTACATTGGGGAAACTACCACAACTATCAATAATCTCTATATCCTGGTAAGATCGATGATACCAATCAATATCCGAGTGAGTAAGTTCCATGATCTTAGGAGCCCAACGGGGTTTCTTCTTGACATCCCAAAAAGCATCAGATTGAGGCATATGAGAGATAAACCATTGGTACAACAGAGGCGTGCAACAGATAATCATCCCCCCATGATAAGAATTATGAAGATGAATAGAGTAATAAGAATCACCCAACAAGGTAGGAACTGGGTTTCCAATCATGAAGATCCTAATAGCATTAATGTCAACAAACTTGTCCACATTAGCAAATAAGAACAACCTGTAAGCAAGTAGAGCAAAGATGGCCTCAAAAGCGACTGTACTCTTCATCCTGGCAAAGTAAAGAGCTTTCTCCAATAAGAACTGAGCTGGTAATCCTATAATCCCTCCTTTAGTAGTCATATGGGCTTCCACCTCAGACTTCCCCAGATGAATCAAAGCAGCAATCTTATGAGGTTTTGGCTCACCCTCCAAACCAGTAAAAGGAACACGATCGGTAATAGGTAAATCCAATAGATAAGAATACTCTTCCAGTGTAGGCGTCAACTGATAGTTTGGAAAAGTAAAGCAATGATACATTGGATCATAGAACTGGACCAAGGTCAAGAGAATACCCTCCTTCATCTTCAGCTTCATGAGAGGAATAATGGATCCATACTTCTTCCGAAAATCTGCAGAACACTCGATCTCGAGAATTAGACTGATCAACTCATCTATATTGGGATCCTTGAAATTGTACTTCCCGGTCTTTCTTTTCCCAGAATCCATGGTTAAAAAGTACCTGAGATATTCACAAATGGTCAACCTTTAAATCCCTTGAAATATGATCTCTCCAAAAGATGCTTATAAGTGCATGGATGCATGATGCAACAATCACACACAAGATCACACATATAGGGTTCATAGGTTCAACATCACGATCATGAGGTTGAAGGTACTACCCATAAGGTGTTGGTCTAAAAGTTATCACCTTCCGAACAAGGTTCTAGAGGTTCCTAGAGTCTACATCCTTCCTTCGGATATTACCAACTTCTCGATTAACTCGGTAATTAGTAATATTCTCAAGAAAAACTCATCCCAGCGTAGTATCACGTGACAACTATTTCTGGATTACTCCGTCATAGCTTCCGCACTACACCTAAAAGGCCAAGATGGGTTTGGTATTCTACGGTCCTCAGTTTCAGAAGGCTCCCGGGTCAAAAGTAGTATGTCTTCCCGATTACTCAGTAAATGACACTACAGTCAAAGGGGCATCCACTGAGTGGGGGATCTCATGCCTCCTTTTTTGGGATTACTCCATCAAAGTTAACATGACTATACCGCCCGTCCTATCTTAAAGTTTTCCCAAGTCTGGGTATAGGACTTATGAGTAACCACCAAGCACCCTGAAAACCAGGAAAATCCAGACAAACATATATACAACATATACACAAAAACAATAATAACACATATACAGATATAAACAAAGATAGGCTCAACACACTTAGGGATGGACCAACAAGAGGTCAACCTTTCCCCAGTGAAGTCGCCATTTTTTCTGTAGCGGTAGAAATGTTTAAGACTAAGCCAATGGATTCACTAGACTTATACAAATCAAAATCAAAATCGCCACCGTGATTTATTATTTCCAAAGGAATGGGAAAAGAGCGAATAACCCGAAAAGAGGGGGAAATATTCATGGTAAGGGGGTTGGTTATGCAAAGGGAAGGTATTAGCACCCTAAACATCTACGGTACTCCGCAAGAACCTCTTTGAAAAAATCTGTATATTTTGGCTATGAAAAATGTTGTATAAAAAATGGATAGTGGAGGTGAGAAAAGAAATATATTTATTTTATGATCTTTGCACCCGCCGCGGTTGCGAACCTTTAGTGCCTACGTACCACCTTTTCGTGCAATAGGGGATCAGGGTATACGTAGTTCCTCTTTTTAAAAAATTTTAAAACACAAATGTGTTGGTTAATTTTATGAGATAAAACATCATCGTCATTGTCCGTGTGGAAAACATACCTACTATCCACAATCATGAGAAAGGAGAATTTTCACCATCTCAAAGTGGAGGATATGGCATGGATTTTAAAATCAATAATGCCTCACTCAACACCCAAGTGGAAAATATCTCTCTTCACTACATATTGTAGAAGTATAGTTGTTTGTATCACTATAAGGATTGACAAGAGTTCAATCTTTTGAGAAAAGTTTAAAGATAAAAGCTAAAGTGGTAAAATGGTTTGAAATGAGATTGATTGACTTTTAGTCTTCTCACAAAAATGTCAAAGTATTATTAAGTTTATTGAAGTTTATTTATGAAAATGTTTGAAAATGCATGGACCTAAGTCCAAGTTTATTATGAAAGTGGTTCAAGTTTAAAACAAGAAGAGTTTTCAAAAGGAGGGAGAAGATTTTTGAAATTAAAGAAGATGGGAGGAGAAGAAGAGACTATCCTAAAGCATAAGGTAAAAGCTAGGGATAAGAACCATCTAACCAACAAGAAGCCAATACTTGACACTATGAGCCTAGATAGAATTCCCATTCTTTGGATTGAAACCAAACAAGCAGAAATACTAGACTCTTGAGAGAACCAAACTTCAAGTGTATTAAGTCTTCACAAAAATTGGGCAGAGTAATGGCTGTATACGGGTGAATTCCAGATTACAAACAAAGGGAGTAATCACAATAACCTGCACATAAAACAAACAGACAACCCAATGTCTTGAGGTAAACCTCAAGAGCTCTAGACAAAATAATCAGATAAGATCACAAGGTCTCCAATCATAGGCCAAGGTTTCTAATCCTAAGTCCCAAAAGTCCAATGGTCCATAATGCCAAGGATAGTAACCAAATAGTCCAAGTATCATTAAAGATTTTTATGGTTTGTGTTGATTATTAGGTGTTTTAAAAAAGAAAAGTAAAACTCAAGTGAGCAAAAATAAAAATTACAAGAAAGTAAATACTCAAATGAGCAAAGATGAAAATGGCATGAAATGTAAATGCTAAAAGTAAATAGTGCATAAAAATAAAAGGGGCATATAATAAAAGAATAAAGGATAAAGTTAATTATTAGTGATTAGTGGTTAGTTGGATGATCATCTTGAAACTTGCATTTGGAACTCATTAAAGGATTTGAGGAACCAGAGCCTCCACAAAACAAGTTGCATTTACTTTTTGTCAAGTATATCATCCATTTGGAATCCTTATGAGTATCATTTAATGATCAACGATGTTTAAGTGATCCGCGTTGACCAAAAGTGTTGTAGATCCATTAGAGGATTGGTAGAACCAAAGCCTACACACAATGAATCTCAAGGTTATTGGATCAAAGAGATCAAATTAACATACTTGGGATTGCAAACATAGGTTTGAGCCACGAATGATCATTTATTCGAATCGAGACAAAATTTAGTGTTATGTTAAGCAATCGTAAGTGAACTTATATAGAAGTCGCACCTATTTTGAGGCCGGTCAATAGCAATCTATGCACCATTTGTTTTGAGACATGATATAGAAATCATGCTCTAACAACATTTAGTGAAATAAGAAGGGGATGAGATGAAGAGGGGTGGGAGAGAATATACAAACCACTTTTGGATTAAATTTAATCAAACTATTATTAAAACCATTCACCCATTTTTGTGGAGTTAGATTCAACACCATGGATCCAATGATCTTAATAAAGTTCATGATCAAAAATTTAACCCACGATCAGCCAGAAAATAGTCACAAAATAATATTACATTTTAATATATATACAAAAAGGTTTAAAAATAATGTTTAAAAATAGAAATAAAAGAGAAAAATATCAACTATGTTCAAATTAATCAAGAAATAAAAAGTAAAACCATAGAAAAATCAGAAAAAGACTCAAATGATTTTATAAATTTTTTGGTAATTTTTTAAAGTCAGAAACTATTTTTAAAATTAAAAGAAAGGGGTAAAATAAACCAAAAATGATTTAAAAAAAATAACAAAGTCAAAAAGAAAAAAAAATAAGGTCACCAATATTTGTCACAATATCATTGGATCATTCCATAATTTTTTCAGAATTTAAAAATGCATAAAAGTATTTTTAAACATTTAAAACAATTCAAATAAAGTGTAAATTTATAAAAAAAATACCAAAACAAAAAATTAAATTGTGAAAAAATAAAAATCAGAAAGAGAATAATCATAAATATTTTTCATAATTTTTTCAGATTTTTTAGACTTAAAATGAATTTTCTATGATTTTTTGAAGTTTAAAACAATTAAATATAAAAATCAGAAAAGAAAATAAAAGTCAAAAATATGTGGACCATTGGATCAGAGTCAAAACGCGTTAGTAATCAAATCCAAGGGATCTAACGCATTGTGCATATCATGGTCATTAATGAATAAAGCACTGAATCAATTATTAAATCAGAATTCAAAAATAATAAGTGGCACGCCATCATTAGTTGGAAGATGACACATTGGTCATCTTCAACCTCCAGCCAACGTGAATTGTAGGTCACTCAAACTGTAAAATCAGAAGCTCAAACCTATGTCATTCGCTTCGTCTCTTTAAGACGAAGACAACCACACCCTCACGCCAAATTTATATAAACTGTAGCTCAAGAAATTTGGAAGGAAAGTTTTGAAAAGGGATTTGAAATTTCATGGTCAAAATGTGTTTCCAGTAAAAAGCAAGTGTTGTGACTAGAACCAGGGCAATGAGAGCATCACAATGATATCAAAGTTTTAAAGAATTGATGAAGGAATCTACCTATTGAAGTTGAGTTGCAGAGCTCTGAAACTGGACTTCTATGGAGCAATATAGGGCACGATTCTTGAATGTAATTATATGGTTAGCTTCAGGGAAGATCAAGGAAGGTGAATTGATGAAGAAATTGGATTGAAAAAGGCTTGTGTATGGATTTCAAAGTTGCTGAATTCTGAGTTATGGAATAAGTTTGGCAGGGTGATTCTGGCTATCCAAGCTTGAGAAAATGAATGAGATAGTTCACGTATTTATAGGAGAAGAAAATGGTATCAAAAGGAAGAGTGAATGATGCATTTTGGAGGGAATTCGTGCAAACCTGGTGCACGAGTGGCGTGTGATCTTATTTTCACCAAAACTCATCCAATCCTTGAGTTTTGAGGTGCTAAATGCTTCTGGAAAGTTTGTTAATCAATTTTAAATCAAAAACGCGTATAAATATTGTGATTAGAGGCCACATTATGGATTTCAAAAATCTGACTTGGTGAGAAATTCAGTTCCAAGTTACCAATTTCAAAACAATGGCATTTTCAACTCAAGGGGTCTTAGGGCATGATTCTTGATGCTTTAGAAAGATGAGGTTACAAGCTTTGCAATGGAAAAAGAATGGAGTTAAATGGATGCTTGAGCTGAAAGTTGCATTGAGTCAAAGTTGAGGAAAAAGGGTTGACTTTCCATACTTAGAAATATTTCAAATTTTTCTTCAAAAGTGACCTATAATGTCTTGCATCTAAACATGGCCTTCGACTTGGAATTTGCTCTTGACCAAAAAAGATGGCATGAAGTATATCTCTTGAATGACATTTTGAAACTTGAATCATTCAAAACCTCCAAAAATTGAGAAAGTTATGACTTGTTGAAGTTGGCAGAATTTCATAAAATGACCTATAATCTTTTGTATCCTTAAGACAACTTCCATCCATTTTCTCACTTTTCACATAAAAGAAGGAATAAAGTTCACATCTTCAAGATCATTATGGAAAAATAATGGGCTCAAGTTGATAAAAATTGACCAAGTTGTCATCATTTGAAGTCACACATGGAAAATTGGGGATTCATCTGGAGGACTTGTAATCTTTCTTCCTCATCAAGTTTCTTCCACATGAAAACTACTTGGAACTTTTGAAGTGATTTGTTAATAACCCTTTTAAGAGAGTGATGTCTTTGGAATCACTAAAAAATACCAAAATATGATCAAGATATACTCCTTTGAGTTCAAAACCCTAGCTCCTAGATTAAGGAACATGCCTTAAGGAACTTTGACAATTTTGAACAAACTTCTTGTACCAAAACAAATTATTTATAAATATAAGTTGTTGAGGATGATAATGAGAACTCATGGAAACCACAACCACTTCCATATCTCGAGAATTAAGAGGAACATGCACTTATGACCAAAATGAATAAAATCTTGTCCAAACATGACTATTTTTTCAATCAACCCCTTGTACTTTTTGAATCAAATTTGATAATCTTCAAATATGGTGAACCAAAATAAGCTTGCCATGCCATTTCCTCCAAAACAACTTCAATGGTGACGCTTGAACTTCTCAAGCTTTATTGACTAGGGCATGGAAATAAACTCATGAACCCATGGGGCAACTTGTTAAATCTCATTGCCTTTACCTACATGGATAACAAATAAGACAAACCAACATTGCATTTTATTAATTAAAATAAGAAATCAAGACCAAAAAAAATATTCATGATCACAAAAGAACACAAGTCAAGGTGTTGGGTTATTCCTCAAAGTGCAAAGCTAAATATAGGGAGGGGAACCAAGAATCCTAGTGTGATCTTATTGTAAGGGATCTTAGGGGCAAAAATTTGGGTACAACAGTAGTGTCCACTTCAATACCTTTGCCACTGACAACGAAGCCTAAGAGCTTACCGGAACTTACTCCAAAGGTGCACTTATTTGGGTTCAACCTTAGTTTATACTTTTTCAGTCTTTCAAACAGCTTCTACAGGTGATCGAGGTTTTCCTCTTCAGTTTGAGACCTGGTTATCATATCATCAACGTAGAGCTCTATCTCGTGATTGATAATATCATGAAACAAAGCTACCAAGGCACGTTGATAGGTTGCCCCGGCGTTCTTTAACCCAAATGGCATAACTTTGTAATAGAAAGTGCCCCACTGTGTGACGAAGGTTCTTTTCTCCATGTCTTCAGGTGCCATTTTGATCTGATTGTATCTGAATAAACCATCCATGAAGGAGAATACTTTATGTTGTGTGGTGTTATCAACTAGAACATCGATATGGGGAAGCGGAAAGTCATCCTTTGGGCTTTCCCTATTCAGGTCTCTGTAATCCACACACATACGTACCTTACCGTCCTTCTTAGGTACTGGAATAACATTGGTAACCCATTATGGATAAGAGGTGACAGCTAAGAAACCAGTATTGAACTGTTTCATGACTTCGGCTTTGATCTTTTATGATATCTCTGGCTGCATACGACGAACCTTCTATTTCACTAGAGGGCGGTCCTCTTTTGTAGGTAGGCGATGAACTACAATATCGGTGTCAAGTCCCGGCATGTCTTTGTATGACCAGGAAAAAACCTCAAAATAATCATGTAGCATCGGAATTAACCGCTCTTTGACACTATGCTCCAGATCGGAACCTATCTTGACTTCCTTCTTATCATCTTCAGTACCCAAGTTAACTGTCTCAACTGGCTCCTCATGAGGCTGTATTGCCCTTTCTTCCTATTGTAACATTCTGACAAGTTCTCCTGGTATTTCACAATCTTCCTCACCTTCGTCTTTGACTCGGTAGATCGGATTTTCAAAGTCATAAATGGCAATAGCAGAACCGTTATCAATGGGATCCATAATGGATGTGGATCTGCAATTTGATATGTGGGTGTGTGTAAGAGCATAGCTGTTTTGATAAAGTAAAAGGTAGAAAAGAAAAACAGAGAGCGTAAAATTTGTATGCAAAACGTCCAATGATTTATTAATGACATATGAATATGAAACAATAACCCTCACAAAATAGACCATTGTGCCTCGGGTAAGACATAAGACTTTAAAGTCTCAATTGTTCAAATATTACATATCCCAAAAAATAAAAAGACAAATTACTCTTGAATAAAAGTAATGGGAACAAAATCTCTGTCCATGTGTAATCGTTGTCAGCATCCTCTATAGCGGAAAAAACATCAATTGCATTGATTCCTGGTTCATGCTTGGGAATTAGTGCAGTTATGACATTGGGGGTCTTGGGAGGATCAAACTCAATCTCCTTCGCCTCAATGAGATCTTGCACTTTGTTCTTCAAAGCCCAACAATCATTTGTATCATGTTCGGGACTTTCAAAATGGTAGGCACATCGGATATTTGGGTTGTAGAGAGGAGATGTAGTATTAGGATTCTTAGGAGCTTTCTTTATAGTCACCAGATTGGACTTCAACAAATGTGGGAAAACCTGGGATAAGGTCATGTTGATCCGGGTAAACTGTCTTTTGGGCGTATCCAGTCTGCACTGATTGTTTCGTTGTTGGTTTGAGGCAGGATTAGGAATCATACCAGTCCCTAATGTCGGACGACGTTCAGTTTTGTTGTGATTTCTTTGGCCATAAGCAGCATTGACCTTCTTCTTTCCAGTGAAGGGTTTCTTTTCTATGCTGGAGGATGTATCTCTCTGGATTTTACCACTTCTGATGCCAGCTTCTACCTGTTCACCAGTCAGTATCAGTTCAGTGAACCTAGCAGAAGAGCTTCCAATCAGATGGTTAAAGAACGGACCAGGCAACGTGCCCAAGAACATGTCCACCAATTCTCTATCAGACAATGGAGGTTGGACTCTTCCCGCAAGTCTCTCCATTTTTGGGCATAATCTTTAAAACCTTCGCCGGAACCCATAGACATACTTTACAATTGTGTACAAGTTAGGGCGAGGTCAGCGTTATATTGGTACTGCTTGTAGAAAGCAGCACCCATATCTTCCCAATTGCAGATGTTGGTTCTTTCCAATTGATAGAACCATTCCAGTTGAGTCCCTGCCAAACTTTCCTGGAAGAAATGTACCCATAGATTCCTATCATTAGTGTGGGGTTGAATCTTCCTGACATATGATCTTAAGTGCAGCTTAGGGCAGGAGACACCATCATACTTGGGAAAGGTGGGGACCTTGAATTTCTGCGGGATGACCACCCCTGAGATCAGTCATAGCTCTTCAAAATCTATCCCGGATACCCTCTGGATCTCCATAACATTGAGGCGATCCTCCAGCTGTTTGTATTTACCATCAGCAGGAGGATACTGATCCTTAGAATAGTCAGCTTCATCTTTGTCACACCCTCGGTTGTTTTTTTCTTCTGTTGGCTTCTCTTCTTGATTGTCCCCCTCATTTGACGGGGTTGCGAAATCTAGAGCTCTCTTAGTTGTTCCTCTAAACCTTCTTCCCAAATTCAAGACACCAGCTGGTTTCTTTTCCTTCTTAGTCTTCTCTTTGATGATCAGAGCCTTCAAATCTTCTTGCCCCTTGGCCAGCGCCAGGAACATTTGTTGGAACTAAGCATTTTGAGCTTGAATATCCTTTACTGTGTGTTCAAGAGCCATTTATTTTGATAAAATAAACAGCGAAAAGATACGAAACTTGTCTCAAAATACCTGCTTAATGTAATGATATGCATGATAATCTTTATGCAATGTTTTCAAGGACTTTTAAGATCTTAAATTTGCTTAGTAAAAGAGAGAACAAACATTAACTGCATTCATAAGTTTAAATGATTACAATGACGCCTCTTGGGCTTACAATGGAAGAGACAAAGATAAACTAAAAACTCCTAAATCAAACATGGCTCAGGCTTCCCATAACGCATCCTCTTTGGTGCTATGTAGGCATTCAAACTTTGTTCTTCACGTAGTTGTCTTGTAAGCTCCAAAACCTTTTTCTCGCTTGCATAGAACTGGGCTTCAAATGTATCTCGTTCCTCTTTAGGATGAATCCATAACCTTTGCAGTTCCTTGAGAGTAGTCGGCATGTCAGGATGGAGAATGGTATGAGGTACATCTGTATCGGTGATAGGTTCCATGATGATAGGTAGGATGGCGGGGTAAGGCATCATGAGATTTTGAGCGCGTGATCGCACCCACTTAAGATAAGGCTCCAAAGGGATTGAGTTCTTATGCCCTAATGTCTTGCTATCAACTTTGTTCACCATGCCCCAAGCTTGTATGAACCTTTGACAATACCCTTGAACATCATCCGCGTAGTTGAACATATTGCCTTGGGTAAGCATGTCATGGGGACCATCTCTCCAAGCATAATTGAACTGTCGTAGAGCCAAAGAGAGATTATAAGTGATACCTCCCCTAATGCCTAGGAGAGGGACATTAGGGAACTCCCCACATTGATCAATGATGGTGACGTCTTCCACAGATCGAGGACACCAGTGAATGTCTGAATGCGTGAGAGACATCAACTTGTTAGACCACCGCATGCCTTGCTCATTCTTCAACACAGATCGGGGTAGGTGTGAAATAAACCACCTAGCCAACAAAGGAGTAAAACACACGAGGGTTCCTCTTCTCTTTACAATGTGAGTGCAAAAAGAGTGCAAAATGTCTCCAAGTAAGGTAGGCACCTAATTATGAGACATAAATTTTTTTACCGCATTCACATCTATGAGTTGGTCGGGATTAGGGAACGGGACCATCCCATAAATGAGAAGGGACAACACCTAATCAAAGGCTTCTAAGTCCAGGGTATCCCAAAAATAGTGAGCTTTCTCAAACAAGAACTTGGCTAGAAACCCTTTGACACCGCTTCTTGTTTCCCAAGTTGTCATAATGTCGAATCATTGTAAATACAGGGCTTGAGCGATTTCTTCAGGCTTTGGGTCCCTTTCCATACAATTGAAGGGTAAATGATTGAGAATATGCATTCCCAATTGTTGTAACCCAAAATTTTCCCTCTCACTTATCAAGAATTTTCTCACAAGATCTCCTTAAGCTCAAGACTGCACTAGGGTTTGATCAGCTCAAGACACCACCTTAAGCACTGATGACCACAATTAGGGTTTGAGTTTGCACAAGTATTTTTGAACTTACAATTCCCCATATGGTTTTCATGGATCATTATGGACCCCCAAGATCACTCATGTCAAGTTTCAAGCTTTGAATCACACTTTTGCTCAGTCAATTGAGCAGTTGACCTAAAAATCAGTTGTATTGGGGAAAAGTCAACTATGGCTAATTTACAGTCAAACTCCATAATTTTTTATCCACATCAACATTTTAGACTCATATGTATCATTTGATCAAGTTTTGACCACAACTCCTCAATAAATTTGATCAAATCTCCAAAAGGGCAAAATGGTCAAAATTAGGGTTTTTTACTGGGAAAGGGCAATTTCTGATTTTTGACCTAGCAAATGATCAATTGGTTTAAGGCATGATCTCAAGAGTTCAATTGCATCCTTTTGACCTAATAACATGGCTCAAAACATTACTCAAGTTCAAAGGATTAACAGATGAATTTTCAGTCAATTGATCAAAAGTCAACTGTATATAGAAAAGTCAAACTTTGACTTTTTGGTCAAATTCAAATGCCAAAGATCACAATTCATCAAAACATGTCAAAATATGAAACTTATTCATCAAGAAATCAAAAAGTCAAGATTTCATTTTGAAAATTCAAAATTTCTAAACTTAGAAATTTTTCTAAGTGTTAAAAATTTCTTATTTTTTCATAACTTTGAGAAAAAAATTCACTATGATGCAAGTGATTCAAGAGAAACTTCCAACATGAAAGTTGTAGATCTCCATGAAATCTACAACTTTTCTACACAACTTCTCCCAAAAGTGCTTGGATCTCAAGTTATAATTTTAAGAACATGTGGTCATGAAACAAAACACTTAGTGAAATTTTGCCCTAATTTGGTCAGGATTTTGACCCAACTTCATGGCACTTTTTCATATAGTTCCAAGGGGAATCTTCAAAATAAATTTAAAGATGGGTTACATATCACATTGCAAGCTTTCCAAAATGTCCAAGAACTCCTTGAGATCATTCTTGAGTATGGAGAATCGAAGAGATGAAGTTAGGGTTTTATCACTTTAATTACAAGTCATTTCAGTGATGAATAAAATTAAAATTCAAACTCGGCTGCATAAACACTACTTTGCATGGCTCAAACTTGTTAGGAATTCCATAATTAATGGTTTACACAGCTGTTAGAGGCCTCACTTCAAGCATTCAATGCATATACATGCTTTTTATCCATTTTTGGAAGAAAGGTTACATTGTCATTTTGATAAAGTGACTTTTTGTACAAAACTTGTTCTTGAGCCTTGCACTTGTTCTCTTCTGATCAAACAAGTCCTATAAATCATGAGAAATGTTTCAAACACTTACAATCACCCATCCCATGCTTGTACCTCTTCTTGAAATTTGTTTCCCTCTTTTCTTCAAAATCAAGTAACCTAGCCAAAAGCTAGAAACTTGTACTTCTGACTATCCAAAGCTTTCAAACACTTTTGTTTATACATACACAAACCATTTTGACACAAAAGACAAATTCTCAAGACTTGAAAGAACCTAGAACTCAGAATCGCACTACACATTTCCACTTTCACACATACTGACCAAAAAATTGAAACTCATAATCTACTCGTGTGTTTCTTGGCCTTTTGGTTTCTAAAGTTTCTAAACATCATATAGAGTTGATCCCACACCCTTTTATAGAACTGTAACACCATTAACACCATCCTCCATTTCCAAAAACAGAGCTCTACACATTGACTTCTCCAAACCATTTCATCCATCCATTGCTCAAGGTAATCATTGCATTAGCTTCCTGGGACCTCAAGGAAGCTAACCTGATCATCACCATCACTTGAAACAAGCTCAAACTCAAAACACGATTTCCAGTTTTGAGGTAAGTTTTCTAACTTTTGAACTCTTCATACAGGCATCATCAATGATTTATTTGTGAACAAAATATGTAGATAGCATTGCCCTAAAGCTAACCATGTCCATAGTTTCCATTAATTTTGCTTGAGCTTAGTGAATTTTGAAACTGAAATTTCTGAGATTTTTAGGGTTTAGATTAGGGCCATTAAAATTCATGCTTATTTTTTTATAGCTTTAGTGCTTTACATTTCTGAAACCGTGAGAAAATTTTCTACAAGTTTCATGTTTACAGTTTTCATTTTTGATGAGAAATGAGCAAGTTACAGTTGGTCTAGCTGGAGGTTGAAGATGAAGTCATCAGGGTGCGTTTTTCCTTGTACGTTTATTGTTTTGCCTATGTTAACGGATGTATAGCCACCCCAGTGGTAGAAGTGCGCGCCTGTAACCTTTGGGACCTGGGATTGAGCCCTAGTGGTACACTTTTGTGTTTTTACATGTTTTTGCATTTTCTGACCTTTTTTGCAGGGCACCTGGGCCTTTGTGCTTTTTGTTGTCTTTTTTAATTTTTACTAGCTAACCTCCCTGTGAACTACTTGCACCCCTGGCCCAAGTTTATTTATTTTCTCTTTTATTTCATTTTTATTTTCTTAATATATTTTCTAAATACTAAAAAAATCCTAAAAATACAAAAAAAAATATAGATTTATATTTTGACTTTGTTTATTTTATTTTTTCTCACAAAAATGTTTTTATTAACTATATTTTATTTATTTTTTATAAATCATCTTGTAAATTTAATTAAAACTAGGATAATATTTATTTTTCTTTTACACCTATTAAAATATATTTATTCATATATGAAAAAGGCCAAAAATATTTTATAATGCTATAAATATTTTTAAGACAAAAATACCAAAAAAAATACTTTCTTCTAAACTTATTTTCTTTTAATCAATTAATAGATTCAGGTTTTTTTATTTAAAATCGTTTCTTAATAAATTTAGGTTTAATTAATTATTTTCTTTTAATTAATTAGGTTTAAAAAATTCACTTTTCTCTAAATAATCCAAACAAATATCCATTTTCTTCACATTTTGCATTTTTGTACATTTATTCATTTTATACTTTGTACTTATTTATTTCCTTGTATATTGATGTCAATTTAATATGGTTGTAATAGACTAACTAGGTTTACATTCTTGTAATGCCCATTCAATTTGTACAACCCCTCCCCACAAATGTTGTAATAGCATAGTAACTTTAAATTCCGCAATTTATCGCTTTATATACAAATGTTAGTAAATAGAGTTTGTATGGAAAGACTAAAACCAATACTTATAAAATCCTAATTCAAGACAAAAGCAAGCATGAAAACAATACATTTGCACATAAAGCACCACTAGGGTTATTCCCCTTGGTTGCCTTATACAAAATGACCATATTACGCATGTAAGGTATCTTAGCAATAACAAAGCAAATACAAGATCAAAGTCCCTCGATGACGCTATCTAAGTTGCCTTTCAAATGATTTTAGTCCCTCAAAAAGAATGCTAAGATACCTTATAACATTGTTAATCATTTTTATACGATGACCCGCGCCCGTCCCGTCCAAAGATAGGGTTACTTACCAAATCAATGGTAAGATAACAATGTCAAAGGAAAAGGAAAATGAACAAGAAAGACTTTTGAGTAGGTAGAATGCTCCTAATTACTTGCTCAAATTCAAAAAAAAACATCCTTGCTATTTTCAAAACAAACACCTACACTTTTAAAACATCTTACAAAACTTGAAAACATTTTCAAAAAGATCAAACATCTTTGTATACATTCTTACAAACAAGAATCATTACAAAGATTGCCTAAACAATGTCCTCTTTACAAAATACTTTCAAAAACCACACCAAGCATAATTTCAAACAAAAGCAAGTGATCTAGCAAGTAACTAAGAGCCCATGGAAAACCATGGATGAAAAGGGTGCTAATACCTTCCCTTTTCATAATCTACCCTCCGAACTTAAGAAATAATCTCAAAGGTCTTTCCTATGCTTTTTCACCTTTCCTTTTGGATAAAAGAAAAGTCGGTGGCGACTCTTGCTAACCGCAATATTTGCGATCAAACGCAAAACCTTCAAGTCAGTTCTCCCACCGTATCACAGAACTGGCGACTCTGTTGGGGAATTTTCTAAAAGTGGGGTTACCTTAGGGTTAGATCACATTTACTTGCTTGCATTGTTTGACTTGTATGCTTTATATTATGGTTCTTTGTTTGGGATTGAATCCTCTACCCGGATTTGGGATGCACTATAGGTAAGTAGAAATACATTGTGAAAACTGTGCGGGGTATACCGACATGGTCTAAGCAATATCTACATTAGTGCGACATATTTTTGGGTACCGGTAGCCTTTGAGTTAATCAAAGAGAATACGGGGCCGCTGAGTGATGTCATGAAGCACTAATGAACTTTTAGAACCTTTACTTGACCAAATTGGCCATTTAGGATGTAGTGAGATGATCGGCTTTGATGCAGTACGAAGTTGGTAGATAATCGATACTACACTCATTGAGGTTTGGTTTCTTGGGATATTTTGGTCGCCATTAAAGAGGTTGTGCTGAAACAATGACCAAGGAAACAAACCAGTGATATTGAGCTCCTTAGAACCTGGTTACTATTACTAGGACAGGTCGAGCCAACTAAACTTCAAGAAGGTACTTACCTATGAGATTCCATGCAATCCTAAACTTAAGGACTTGTTTGCTTTTTTTTGTATATACATACTTGTACATAACATCATGGACATCATAACATCATACTCATTCAGTAACCATTTCAAGGATCTTGGGATTTATCTTTGTTCTTGTTTTGTAGGATATGGATTATCTTCGCAGGAAAACTATCCAAGTCAATCTTGTAAGGATCCCTCCACAACTTAAGGAGCTAGCTTCAAGGATTCCTGAAAATTCTCCATTTACCAAGAGACATGGTCACCTACTCAACTTGGTCACCTCCAACACAGATGAGGACATGATGAAGGTGCTCTTTCAGTTCTTTGATCCTTTACACCATTGCTTCATATTTCCCGACTATCAACTTCTGCCTACTTTGGAAGAATTCTCCCGACTCTTGAGGATTCCCATTCTCAATCAACTACCTTTCAATGGTACGGAAAGAGACCCAAAGCTAGAAGAGATTGCACAAGCTCTACACTTGCACTCATCTGATGTCACAACTCATTGGGAAACAAGGAGTGGTGTCAAGGGTTTCCTAGAAAAGTTCTTGTTTGAGAAAGCCCAAAACTGTTGGAATTATTTGGACTTGCAAGCCTTTGAGGAAATTGTGGCTCTCCTCATCTATGGGATGGTTTTGTTTCCAAATCCTGACCAACTCATAGACGTGAATGCTGTCAAAATCTTCATATCCCGCAAATCGGTGCCTACTTTGCTAGGAGACATCCTACACTCTTTTCACACTCGCACTATGAGGAAAAGAGGTGTCCTTATGTGTTGCACTCCTCTCTTGGCAAGATGGTTCATTTTGCATCTTCCCCAATCTGTATTGAAGAATGATCAAGGTTCAAGGTGGTCACAAAGGTTGATGACGCTCAAACATTCAGACATTCATTGGTGTTCCTGATCCATAGAGAATGTTACTATTGTCGACCGTTATGGAGAATTTACTAATGTCCCTTTACTTGGAATTAGGGGAGGTATCACCTACAACCCCTTCTCAGCCTTAAGACAGTTTAGTTACGCCCGAAGGGATGGCCCGCACGAGATGCTGATTCAAGGTTTGGTATTTGACTACGAGAACGACGATCAAGGTCTTCCCCATAGATTTATCCGAGCTTGGAGGATGTTAAACAAGATAGATAGCAAGACATTGGGGCATAAGAATTCCATCCCTCTTGAGCCTTACCTCAAATGGGTACGAACTCGTGCTCAGAGTCTTATGATGCCTTATCCCTTCATTCTCCCGGTAACCATTGAGCCTGTCATTGAAGGAGATGTTCCATACACAATCCTACATCCTGACATACCCACCTCTCTTGAAGACTTACAAAGGGATTAGATACAACTCAAGGGGGAGCGAGATACTTTCGAAGCCCAATTCTACGCAAGCGAGAAGAAGGCTTCAGAACTCACTAAGAAACTTCATAAGGAGCAGACTCTGAATGCCTACGTCGCACCAAAGAGGATGCGTACTACCTTTTTATCTTAGATTTTTTGTATTATTTTTCCTAAGAAGGCATTGATGTATTCAAAGCTTTAATTTATTAGTATAACGTGTGTTTCCTTTTTGTCTAAAACGAATTTGAATCTTCAAGATCCTTGAGATTATTGCATACGCATTTACCATTCATCATAACATAAGCAGGTTTCTTGCAACAAGTCTCCTCATCTCTCTACTGTTTATTTGAGTGAGATGGATCTCGAGCAAACGGTGAAGGACCTCCAAGCTCAGAATGCACAGTTTCAACATATGTTCTTAACTCTAGCCAAAGAACAAGAAGAGTTGAAGACCTTGCTGGTTGAGGAGAAGAAGACGAAGAAAATAACCGAAATTCTGAACATGGGAAGAAGATTCCAAGGGCATACAAGAAGGGCCTTAGACTTTGCAACGACATCTGGTGAGAAAGACAATCAAGATGGGAAGAGCAAGGAAACAGTTGTTCAGTCTGATTCAAAAGAGAAAGAGGAAGAAGAAGACTATTCTGAAGAACAATACCCTCCAGCTGACGACAAGTATAAGCATCTAGAAGAACGGTTGAGCGCAATGGAAATCCGAAAAGTGCCTGGATTGGACTTTGAGGAGTTGGGGTTAGTCTCGGGGATTGTCATTCCTCCAAAATTCAAAGCACCTGTGTTCGCCAAATATGACGGAGTCTCGTTCTCTAAAATGCATCTCCGGTCCTATGTAAGGAAGATCTAACCTCATACCGCTGATAAAGATTTATGGGTACACTTCTTCCAAGACAGTCTGTCTGGAACACAACTTGATTAATTTTATCAGTTAGAAGGAGCCAATGTTCATAACTGGGAAGATCTTGCTGCAGCTTTTTACAAAAAATACCAATACAGCGCAGATCTTGCGCCTACCTGTACTAAACCCCAGATTATGGCCATGGTTTCAAGTGAAGGCTTCAAGGGCTATGCGCAAAAATGGATGGACTTGGCCGGAAGAGTTCAACCTCCCCTATCTGAAAGAGAGTTGGTAGACATGTTTTTGGGCACCTTGTCTGGTCCCTTCTTCAATCACTTAATTGGGAGTTCATCGGCAGGTTTTACTGAATTGATATTAACCAGAGAAAGGGTAGAAGCCTGGATAAAGAATGGAAAGATTCAAACAGATGCATCCTCTACTGTTGTAAGGAAACCATTCATCAGAAATAAAGAAGTGGTTGCTGTATATCCTTAGAGAAATCAAGATAGAGCTGAACATCGTCCTATGGTGGGGGCTGTTATGATTCCTAAACCTGCGCCTGATCAGCAAAGAAACAACCAACCAAGAATGGAAAGACCAATCAGATAATTCACCAGAATTAATATGACCTATCTCAAGTATTGCCACATCTGTTAAGATCCAACCTAGTGACTTTGAAAGAAGCTCCAAAGAATCCTAACACAACCTCTCCTCACTATCATCCTAATGCCCGCTGTGCATACCACTTTGAGAGTCCCGGCCATGACACTAACAACTGTTGGGCTCTAAAGAACAAAGTACAAGACCTCCTTGAAACCAAAGAGATTGAATTTGATGCGCTAGAAAATCCTAATGTCATTTCTGCCCCTATGCCCAAGCACGACCATAATGCCAACGCCATTGAAGAAGATATGTTTGTTACTTCAATTGATGAACTTATGACCCCACTCCTAAGTATCAAAAGGAACTTATTGAATGCTAGTGTATTCCCAGGTTATGATGAAAGTTGTCATTTCTGTTTGTCCTCACCAACCAACTGTCCTTTATTGAAAACAGGCGTTCAGTGCCTAATAGATAACAAGGAAATTTTGTTCGAAAAGACTTTTGTTCCAACTGTTTCTTATAATGATGTTTCCATCGTTACCATTTCCAACAATTCCTCCAGGGTCTCCACCAAAAGACCCGTTAGAATTACATTAGTTCCAAAAGTAGCTCCTTTGATAATTACAATTCCTGGGCCAATCCCGTATTCGTCAGACAAAACCGTACCATGGAATTATGGAGGGGATGTCTACTACCACGATATCAAGCAAGATTGGCCAGCTGCCAAAGATTCAAATTCTGAGAAGGTTGGCTCCAATATCAGTAATATTGCAGGGACTAGCAAGATTACCCAAAGCGGAAGGATATTCTATCCAAATATTTCTCCCCTAAAAGCAGTTCCTGGACCCGTAATCATTCTTGTTGTTGTTTCTCCTCCAAAGGTTATTCCCAGTCCTACAATCATCTCTGCTAGTACTCCAACTGACAAAGCTGTTACAATCCCTGTTATCACTCCTACTGACACTCCTGCTGCCGAGTCAACCGAGACTCGAGGTAAAGGTATTCTGATTGAGCCTGTCCGGACGAAGGCACAATCATTGGCTATCCTCGAAACCTCCCGGAAAGAGATGGAGGAAATTCTAAAGATCATAAAAAGAAGCGACTACAATGTAGTCGAGCAACTGGGGCAAACTCCATAAAAAATTTCCATGCTGGCTTTATTACTATGTTTCGAGGCGCATGCAAAGGCCTTGGTAAAATTACTGAAAATTTCCCATGTACCCCAAGAGACTTCTGCCGATCAGTTCCAAGACTGCGTAGCCAGCTTGACTACAGATAATGGTTTAGGTTTTTCGGATGCTGATTTAACACCAAGAGGAAGAAAGCATAATGAGGCATTACATGTCTCAATGGAATGCAGGGGCACAACCTTGGCTCATGTCTTGGTGGACACTGGCTCATCTCTGAATGTATTGCCTAAAAAGGCTCTTGATAGGCTTGACTGTGAGGGATTGACATTGAAACCAAGCAACATAGTAGTGAAGGCCTTTGATGGCTCAAAAAGGATGGTGCATTGGGAAGTGGATATCCCCATAAAGGTTGGAACCCAAACATTTGATTCAACTTTTATGTAATGGATATTCGCCCTTCATATTCCTGCTTGCTAGGCCGACCATGGATTCACAATGCCAGCGCTGTTACTTCTATGTTGCACCAAATGATAAAATATCCAATTCAAGGGAAAATCATCATCGTTCATGGAGAAGAAGAGTATATGATCATCCATCTTAATTCCTTCAGATATGTGGAATTAGATGGTGAATTTATTGAAACTCCATTCCACCACTTTGAAGAAGTCCCGCAAGATGTGGCAGTAACCAAGGTTGTGTCTTAAGTTCCCAAGATCACAAGGCCTCTGCTCAGGATGTCGTCTTTGAAAGATGCCAAAGAGGTGATATAAGAAGGTGGGTGCACTATTTGGGGACAACTCTCAGATATCCCATACAAATCTGACAAGTTTGGTCTGGGTTTCACTTCAGGTGCCCAGAAGGTTGTACGCCGCGCTCGTGCCGGAGGACCACCCTTGAAGATCAGCAACCACCAAGTCAGCACCATGGAGGATGATGAAGACAACTACAACCTAGAGGATTGGATTTTCCCAACTGTCAGTGGAGGGCTCAGCAGTTGGGAGGCTAGAGATTTTGTCCCGATCACTTTTATCCCACATTAATTTGTCTTTACATTTTGTTGGATCTGTAATATTAAAACAATTTAGACTCTTAAAACCTTGTGTCTTACCCGAGGCACAATGGTCCATTTGTAAGGGTTATTATCTCATTTTCATATGACATCAATGAATCATGGACGTTTTTGCATACAAACTTTGTGCTCATTATTTTTCTTTTTACATTTTCATTTCTTTCAAAGATAGCTATACTCTTACACACGCTCACACTCACAATGCAGGTATACATCCATTCGGGATCCCATGGGTAACAGTTTTGCATGGCCTTTTGTGACTCTGATGATCTAATCTACTAAGCCGAAGACGAAGGTGAGGAAGATTGTGAAGTACCGGGGAACTGGCCAGATTACTACAGCAAGAAGAGGGGACCATTCAGCCCCACGAGGAGCCAGTGGATACAATCAACCTAGGTACCGAAGAAGACAAAAGGGAAGTCAAGGTGGGTGCCAATCTGGAACCAAGTGTCAAAGAGTGTCTGATTCAGTTGCTACACGAGTATGTTGAGGTCTTTGCCTGGTCGTACAAAGACATGCCAGGACTTGATGTAGATATCGTAGTACATCATCTACCTACAAGAGAGTATTACCCACCGGTAAAGAAAAAGGTTCGTCGTATGCGACCTGACATGTCAGAAAAGATTAAAGCTGAAGTCATGAAACAATTCAATGCTGGATTCTTGGCCGTCACCTCTTATCCGCAATGGGTTGCCAATGTTGTTCCCGTACCCAAAAAGGACAGAAAAGTATAAATGTGCATGGACTACAGAGACTTTAATAGGGAAAGCCCTAAGGATGATTTCCCAATTCCCTACATTGACATCCTAGTTGACAATACGGCACAACACAAAGTGTTTTCCTTCATGGATGGTTTCTCAGGTTACAACCAAATTAAAATGGCGCCTGAGGACATGGAGAAGACGACCTTTATCACACAATAGGGGACATTCTGCTATAAGGTTATGTCATTCGGATTGAAGAATGTTGGGGCAACCTATCAGTGTGCCATGGTAGCTCTATTTCACGACATGATACATCACGAAATAGAGGTCTATATGGACGACATGATATCTAGATCTCAAACAGAAGAAGAGCATCTTGATCATTTACAGAAACTGTTTGAGAGACTAAAGAAATATAAGTTGAGGTTGAACCCAAATAAATGCACGTTTGGAGTAAGGTCTGGTAAGCTCCTAGGCTTTATCGTCAGTAATGAGGGTATTGAAGTAGATCCCACCAAGGTGAAAGTGATACAAGAGATGTCTGCTCCTCGTACTGAGGAGGAAGTTAGAGGATTCTTGGGACGGTTAAACTGCATTTCCAGATTCATTTCTCACCTGACAGCTACTTGTGAACCAATCTTCAAATTACTGAAGAAAGATCAAGTAGTCAAATGGAACGATGAGTGCCAATCTGCTTTCGACAAGATCAAAGAGTACCTGCAAGAGCCTCCTATTTTAATGCCACCAGTCGAGGGAAGACCGTTGATCATGTATCTGACTGTTTTGGAGAATTCAATGGGGTGTGTGCTGGGGCAGCATGACGAGTCTGGCCGAAAAGAGCACACTATTTATTACCTAGGCAAAAAGTTTACTGACTGTGAAACAAGATATTCACTGCTCGAGAAAACTTGTTGCGCACTGGCATGGGCTGCTCACTGACTAAGACAGTATATGCTGACCCATACTACCTTGTTGATATCTAAAATGAATCCAATAAAATACATCTTCGAGAAGCCTGCACTCTCTGGGAGAATAGCGAGATGGCAGATGATCCTGACAGAATATGACATACAGTATACTACCCAGAAAGCAATAAAGGGTAGTGTACTAGCTGATCACCTTGCTCACCAAGCTGTAGAAGACTACCAGTCCATGAAGTTTGAATTCCCAGATGAAGACATCATGATGGTAAACAACTATGAAGAATTCAGACCATATAACAGACCTGAACAAGGATCCCGATGGACCCTGGTTTTTGATGGGGCATCTAACGCACTCGGAAATGGTATTGGTGTTGTACTCATATCTCCTAAAGGATGTCATACTCCTTTTACGGTAAGACTTTGCTTCAATTGTACGAATAACATGGCGGAATATGAAGCGTGCATCTTTAGTCTCAAAGCGACCATAGACTTGGGGATCAAATCTTTGAATGTATTCAGAGATTCAGCTTTGGTTATCAGCCAGATCAAAGGGGAATGGGACACCAAACACCCTAACCTTATCCCTTACAAAGAGCATGTTTTGACATTGCTCCCACATTTTGAGAAGATTACCTTCGAAAACTTCTTGCCCGAAGAAAATCAGCTAGTAGTCGCACTAGCCACAATGTCATCTATGTTTAAACTTAAATGGGATAATGAGGCTCCCCAGATCACCATTGAACGAATGGATGAACCATCACACTATCACGAGATTAATACTGAAGAAGTAGTGGACCAGCCTTGGTTTCACGAAGTCAAGAGGTATCTCGAGGCTCAAGAATATCCAGAAGTAGCTTCAATAAACGATAAGAAGTTCTTAAGGAGATTATCTGCTAAATTCTTCCTTAGTAATGGCATTCTTTACAAACGCAACCATGACTCTGTATTACTTCGGTGCATAGACAAGGTTGAAGCTGAAAGGATCATGGCTGAATTACATGAAGGCACTTTTGGCACCCATGCCAGTGGGCATACGATGGCAAAGAAAATCCTACGGGCAGGCTATTATTGGTCTACCATGGAAGCAGATTGCTATCAACACTCTCGAACTTGCCACAAGTGTCAGATTTATGCTGACAAGGTGCACGTACCTCCGGTTCCTCTGAATTTCTTGACGGCTCCTTGGCCCTTTGCTATGTGGGGAATTGATATGGTTGGGGAAATCAAGCCAAAAGCATCCAATGGACACCACTTCATTTTAGTGGCCATTGACTATTTCATAAAGTGGGTTGAGGCGGCTTCTTTCGCTTCCGTTACCAAGAATGTTGTCGCCCGGTTCATCAAGCAAAATCTCATATGTCGGTACCGTATCCCGGAGAGGATCATCACAGACAATGGTATGAATCTTAACAACACTATGATCACTGCACTGTGCATGCAATTCAAGATCCAACACCACAATTCTTCCCCTTACCGGCCAAAGATGAATTGTAATGTCGAAGCCGCAAATAAGAACATCAAAAAGATCATACAGAAAATGACTGTCACGTATAAAGACTGGCATGAGATGCTACCATTCGCTCTCCACAGTTATCGTACCACGACACGCACATCAACCGGGGCAACACCTTATTCTCTTGTATACGACATGGAGGTTGTCTTGCCTATTGAGGTCCAGATCCCCTCTCTAAGAATTATGAAGGATGCAGGGTTGAATGAAGACGATTGGATCCAGACTCGACTTGATCAGCTAAACTTGATTGATGAGAAAAGGCTTACTACTGTCTGCCATGGTCAAATGTATCAAAAACGGATGATCAAGGCTTTCAACAAAAAGGTCAAACGCCAAGTGTATCAAGTCGGGGATTTGGTGATCAAACAAATCATACTACCGCAAGGTGATCCCAGGGGAAAGTGGACTCCTACATACAAAGGACCATTTGTAATCAAAAACATTTTCTCTGGTGGAGCAATGATTCTGACCACCATGGATGGCGACGACCTTCTGCACCCTGCGAACGCGGACATAGTCAAAAGATACTACGTATTAGAGACCCGCTAGGTTGACACACCTGGGAAAAACAAGGGCATTCCGGCGAACCAAAAAGGCTCGGGCAAAAATTAGGGATAAAACAAAAAAAAAATTGTACACCTGGGAAGTTGAAAACCCGAAAGGGCGGCTTGGGCAAAAAAGGGTATCCTGGTGGACTGAAAACCCGAAAGGGCGGTCCAAGAAAAAGTTAGGGAATTAAAGCGTATGACTATGTCCCGTTGGATCACTTTAAGGACAACCTCTGGCTTCAAATGACAAACTCAGAGGTTCTGATCAATTCAATCATCTTCAGACGAGGCAACAAATAGACAAGATGCTATGAGACACGAAGGCTATAGCAGGGTGGGAACCCCATGGGATTATTGCACATAGCTATCTTTTCTTTGTATCAAAATTTTCATTTTTTCGACGACATTCTCTTACTAGAATGTTTTTCTCATTGTACAAAAATACTTACTCAAAGTCAATACAAAGATATCCCTTTGAAAGTGCAAAACTATCTGTTTTTCTCTACTCTTGTGTTTTGTTTACAAACAGGTCCAATGATTCATTTTTAAACATATGCATTTAATCATAATTACTGTTTATAAATAAACAAAATAAAAGACAATCACTAATGGCTTTAAGAGGTGGGGAAATCTCTCTAAGTTTATCTCCATAAAATTCCCCACAGTGTGCAGTTTAATCCCCAGCAGAACAAAACTTCCAGTTTATCAATCCCCGGTATAAGTCGCCGAATTTCTCAGGATTCTTCAAAAGGATTTTTACAAACAGTACACAGTATTCCCCTTACAACAAGAGTTTATTTCTCTAAGTGGAAATTCATCAACACTTCAACTTCACAACATAAAGACTCACAACAACAGTCAGGGATTTATTTTCCCCAATCCAACAGTTGTGCAGTGGATTAGCTCACATACGCATACATCGCATCCATATATCATAAACATTGATAACACGAATGAATTATACCATGCATTTCATACAACATGACATTGCATATTAGCTAACATTTTACCCTTTTCAGGATAAGATTAATTAACAGCTACCATTAATAATGTTCAAAGTTTTCAGATACAGTTCAGATACGCTTCAGACACGGATGCCATTCTGATACTCATTCAACTTTCAGATATAGTTCAGATACACTTCAAACATGGATGCCATTCTGATACTCATTCAAATTCAACACTCAGATACAGTTCAGATACGCTTCAGACACGGATGCCAGTTTGATACTCATTCAACTTTCAGATACAGTTCAGATACGCTCCAAACACGGATGCCATTCTAATACTCATTCAGATTCAACTTTCAGATACAGTTCAGATACGCTTCTATGATCGGTGGATCTGGAACTGACTGTTTAACGCTGGTTCGCGAAATGTCGCGGAAGCAAGAGTCGCCACCGTCTTTTATTTTCTCCAAATGGAAAGGACAAAAGCACAGAAAAATTCCTTAAAGAGATTGCTCTCGGTTCGGGAGGTAGATTATAGAAAGGGAAGGTGTTAGCACCCTTTCTATCCATGGTTATCCATGGGCTCTTAGATACTTGCTCATTTGTGTTTTCAAAATGGTTTGTTTGCTTTTCAACTGTGGGTTTTAAAAAGTTTCTTTGAAAATTCCAGTTCGACTCTTGTATCGGTCCTCAAGAGTGTTTAAAAAAATGCTTTCGAAAGCTTTTTGAAAAGGTGTCGGTGTGAAAAGTATTTTTGAATTGTTTTTTTGAAATTAGAGCAAGTATCTAGAGTCGTCTACCTACCCTAAGGAATTCGTCTGTGTAAATGTCCTTTAAAGTAGTGCCATCCCACCATTGAGAGGTAGGTAGCACCACCGTTGGAGGTGTTCGGGTCAATTCGAGGTTCGGGACATGGTGATCACCAGAGCAATGGGAAGACACCTTAGAAGCTACCCTCATGCCAGGTTCCCGGATCATGAGGACTTACTAAAACATCCTCTACTCGACGATCACCTTTCGAGGCAAGGCAACAGTGAGGCGTACCCTAGGGGTGGTGTGTGATTCGTGTGTCAGATTCGTTTATTTTTATCTTGTCATGGTATAGGTGATCTACGCGTTTGTTTTTATTTATTGTCATTCATTCTTGCATGCCATTATTTAACAGTTAAAAAGAATTGCGGAAAGGTAAAATTCTAAACTATTACAACAGGCGCGGGTCCACATCGCCAAAATTTCCAGGACCCGATTTGACAGAAAAATAAAGAAATAATGAAAAGTAAAGTGCGAAAGATTTAATTTACATGGCTTTGGGAGAGGTACATAAATAATTAAAAGAAAAAGAAATAAATGCGCGAATTAAATTAAATTAGAAACGAGGGCGTTGGACCCTTTTGGATGAAATTAAATTATTAGCAAATTAATTAAATTAAAGAAAAAGAAATTATTTTTTGTTTTTTTTGTATTTATGATTTTAATGAGAAAGATTAACTGAAATTATTATGCTAACCCTAATTCTAATTGTTTTTTAGTTTATTAAGAAAATATTAAAGTTAAACCTAAATTAACCTAATTATTTACATGCAATTTTAATTTTAAAAAAAAAATAATGGGAAATATTTAATTATTATGAAAGAAAAGAAAAAAGGATAAAAATTATTACCAACCCTAATTCTACCAAATTTTAAATTGATTAAGGAAAATATCACAATTAAACCTAATTTAATAACTAAAATTAATGAATAATATTTATTTACAAAAAAATATATTAATTAAATAAAATACTTATTTTTTTGTCTTTTTCTGATTTTATATTATTTTTTATGTTTTCTATAAAAATAATTAAATTAAAGAAACTAATTAAAAAAATAATAATTGAAATAAGTAAAATAGAGAAAAGAATAAAAATTCAAACCTAGGGGGTCTGTCCCCAAATAGGAAGTTTTTGTTTAGCAATTTGGGCCCAATGGCCTTTGGCCTGGCTGACTTTCCATGCTAGCGTGTGAGTGCCGTTGACTAGTGTCTACCATGTCCTTCAGATCATAGCCTTCTGATCGTTCCATTGGCCAAGTGGATGGCTTGATTTTGATGATGTACGGTACACCCTAATGCTGAAGCTGCACATAAGCGTTAAGAGAAAAATAACATGAAAGGGGTGGGGACCTGGGGCTCGAACCCAGGTCCTGATGATTACCAGCCTTACGCCTTACCACTGAGCTATTCAACGCGCTTTTATTATACAATATGAAACAAATAATATAACGTAAACACAATGGTCAATGGGAAATTTAGCGCGAAATTCAAATAGACCAATCACTGAGTGCCACTGGGTCATCTTCTTCATCCCTGTGTTTCATCTGAAAAACAAAAAAAATAACCAAATACAAAAAATAGCGATTAGAGATTCTTGGCTCATAAATTAGGCGCGAGATATGGATTTGATTGGCCATGGTCTTCTGGTTCTAATGGTCCAAGCCTCATGTCCCAATTTTTCCTGAACTGGGAAACCCTAATTCACAGTTTTGAAAACCCTAGGTCTTGTTCATGGTGAAATCGCGTGTGGTGCATAAAAATTCAATCAAAGTACACCGTTAGCTTCAGAATAACATAATGAATACAAATCCAATATTAGAATTTACAAATAATGCATGAATTATATGTCAAGAAACTGAAAAAAAGCTTGAACCGGCCATGGTCGTGCTACCTATTTCTTGTGTTAGGGACGTTGATTTTGATCTGTATATGTTCCTTGAAGCCTCTGGAACACAAGGGAATAAATATTATGGCTTGAATCGACCTAGAAATTGGTTTTCAGATTTGAGTTTTTCTTGAAAAATTCCAAGTTTGTTTAGGGATTTCTGGCGCAGCTGGGAGTCCATGATCACTAGGGTTGCGTTTTGTATTTATGTGTGGATGATTTAGGTTAAGAAAATTGAAAAAAGAATCATTGAATTGATGAATCAATATTTGATTTTTATGGCATTAGTTTTCAAATCTTTTTTCATACAAACTTAGTCCAAATCATGTTCAATCACCAAGATACTTTCCAAATCTGATTATACACAAAATCTTGAGATTATTTTATACACAAAAAGATTCAAAAAGTTAGGTTTAGTATTTTTTACCTATTTATTTTAATTAAATGAATTATTAATGATTAAAAATCCAAATAAATAAATAAAAAATGATAAAAACTTCCCTTTGGGCCACATGGTCGTGCACATGCCTTGGATGATGAATTGTGGAAGAAAAAGAGGCCCATTAGCAATTTTAGGTCATTTGAATCAATGTTGACTTTTCAAAATATCCAAAAATCTCCCAACTTCCACAAGGCATAACTTGCTCACTTTTTAAGCTTTGCTCATGTTCTGGGACATTTTGGAAAGGTCTTTGAGTCCTATAACCAATGCCTTTGGTCCCATGTCATTTTGATTTACCAATCTCAAGTTATGGCCTTTGACTTAAAGTCCCTTTTTGTTGACTTTTGAAAATGACCTATAATGTTGAAATTGATAACTTTTTGTGAGAGCATTTCTTGGACTTGAAGTGTGAAGAGGAGTTGTAGGAAATGTCTTTCTCTTCAAAATGAGCTTTGGATGGAATTTTTTTGATAATCCATGTGAAAGTTATGCCCTGGTCAAGCTACAGTTGACTTTTTCAACTGTCCAAATATGGAAACTTTTGCATCTTGATGATTTTTGAGCCAAGCTTTGAGAATCATGATCAAGCATTGATCAAATGATGTTTGTGGCTTCAAAATGAGATGTTGACCAAAAATTTGAACTTTTGACTGTCAAATGACCATTTTGCCCCTACAGTTGACTGTAGTGCAATTAGGGTTTTGACTGTGCAATTTTGTGCTGAAAGTCTTGAAACTTGGTATGAGGATGCTTGACCATATTTATAGGCATGTGAGACTTGATTGGACCCTTGGAAACTTCATTTTCTTTGTCAGAACCAAAACCCTAATTTTGACTGTTTAGGAGGCCCTTGAACTGTGCAACCCTTGGAGAATTTTGAAGCATGCCTCTGACAAATCTTGAAGAATATGGGAGGGCAAATTTTGGGGTACAACAGTTGCCCCTGTTCAATCTTCTTAGACCTGAGGATGCAGATTGGCTGACGTGCCTTTCGTAATCCGAAGGTAGAAGATGATTGAACACTAGAGTGCCGAGAAATTTGCGCTCACATAGTAGCATTGTGATGGTGGAATGGGCTTATAGATGCCATTTGGAGATTGATGGATAGGAGGATGGGCTTATAGATGCCATGCTAAGAGATGATGGAAGGTGGATGGGCTTATAGATGCCATCTGGATGTTGATCGCGTAAGAGCTTCCTTAGCGAGAACTTGCATACCTGCAAAAAAGAAAAATGAGTACCTGACCTGTTACAGGAGCTGGTCTTCAAATTCTTTGTGTAGATGTGTCCTGACTGGTTACAGGAGCCGGATCTGGAGCTTCAAACGGTGACGAATGAACCAGGAATGATTACTACCTCAACAGGAACGGTGAGAGAACCTTGGATGATTACAACCTCAACAGGGACGCTGAGAGAATCTTGGGACGATTACTACCTCCGCAGGATCGGGGAGAGAACCATAGGCGACTACAACCTCAATAGCAATCGTTGAGAGAATCTTGGATAACTTCACTTCAACAGCAATCATTGAGCTAAATTTGGGATTACCACCTCCGCAGTATCGGGGAGAGAACCATAGGCGACTACAACCTCAATAGCAATCATTGAGAGAATCTTGGATAACTTCAACTTCAACATCAATCGTTGAGAGAAGCCTGGGATTACCACCTCCGCAGTATCGGGGAGAGAACCATAGGCGACTACAACCTCAATAGCAATCATTGAGAGAATCTTGGATAACTTCACTTCAACAGCAATCGTTGAGAGAAGCCTGGGATTACCACCTCCGCAGTATCGGGGAGAGAACCATAGGCGACTACAACCTCAATAGAAATCATTGAGAGAATCTTGGATAACTTCACTTCAACAGCAATCGTTGAGAGAAGCCTAGGATTACCACCTCCGCAGTATCGGGGAGAGAACCATAGGCGACTACAACCTCAATAGCAATCATTGAGAGAATCTTGGATAACTTCAACTTCAACAGCAATCGTTGAGAGAAGCCTGGGATTACCACCTCCGCAGTATCGGGGAGAGAACCATAGGCGACTACAACCTCAATAGCAATCATTGAGAGAATCTTGGATGTCTTCTATTGAGTCTTCATCAGGAAAATCTGTTTGGGGTCGATTTAACTGGACTAGAGAAGGCCTTGGACTGGATAAGAAACAGAGAATCTTAGGGTCGATTAACTGAACCAGTCTAGGTCTTGGAATGTCTTCAACTGGGTCTTTATTAGAAAAATCTGTTTGGGGTCGATTTAACTGGACCAGAGAAGGCCTTTGACTGGATAAGAAATCTTTGGAGTCGATTTAACTGAACCGGTCTAGGTCTTGAAATGTCTTCAACTGGGTCTTTATCAGAAAAATCTGTTTGGGGTCGATTTAACTGGACCAGAGAAGGCCTTTGACTGGATAAGAAATCTTTGGAGTCGATTTAACTGAACCGGTCTAGGTCTTAGAATGTCTTCAACTGGGTCTTTATCAGAAAAATCTGTTTGGGGTCGATTTAACTGGACCAGAGAAGGCCTTTGACTGGATAAGAAATCTTTGGAGTCGATTTAACTGAACCGGTCTAGGTCTTGAAATATGATTGAGAATTTAACTGAATCTTTCCTGAAAGGTAAAGGTCAGTCATATGCAATGCATGATATGGATCAAGCAATGATGTTCTCAACATAAATGAGATTTGTAAGATATGATGCGTCTATGCATGCTATAATGATGTATGTGATGTTTTAGGAATGTATGTTTTCGTCTAGGAAAGTAAATCCTTGACGGGTGCCAGGAAGTCACTCCTAGGCTAATGTTGGAGAATAGATTTTTGCTTCCGCTGGGGATGATAGTTGCAAGAATACCGGTAGGAGAAGATAACTCCGTTGGGGAATAAGTTGGCGAATGAATTACTCTGCGGGGAGAAAGTACTCTAACGATCTTGCTGGGGAGCAATACTTTGTGGGGAGAGAGATACTTTGCTGAATGCTGGTAATAACTTGCTGGGGATACCCTTGTTGTGTTGGAAGTGCTGATAGACTTCGCTGGGGATAAGAAAGAACTGTGTTGACGACGACCTTTCCGTGGCTTTTGGCTGAGGATAACCCAGTTATATCCTGGTAGGGAAATAACTCTTTGAATGAAGCCGGGAGACGCGTTCGTGCTCTGTGAGGATAAGCTTCCAGAATCTACTGGGGATAAGCTTACTGCTTGGGGAGATGAATTCCAAATTTCCTGGGGAACTAGATTGGACTCTCCTGGGGAAGTTTTGAATTGTACCGGGGAAGTGACTCTATTGGATGTTTGATACACCGCCGGGGAACGATCTTTAGACCAAGATTGCCGGGGATACTTGTTAAGAATACATATATACTACTGGGGAATGTTGAGATCTGCGGGAGGATACCCAACTTCCTTAAGTCTGACTGTAACTTTACTTGGGGAGAGTGCACTGACTTGCTGGCTCACTCTCTGGGGAACTGGGATATCTGGTTATGTTCTTTAGCTGAACCTACCTTGACACCTTGGAGGATAGAACAATTAGATTGCTTAGACCACTCTTCATTGCCCCTGTTTCTGATGTTACCTGTAATTAATCCTTTGTTTCGTATGCAAATATTCATGAGTTAGCAAATTATTGTCAATGCATATATCACAAATTGAACCTTGGACGTTCTTCGCAAAACAAAACAGAAAAGGGAAAAACAATTGGCAATTTTAACTGAAAAGTGTATTTGTATTGATTTTGAATTTGCCTGTGAATAGGCGTTTTGTGTACAAGAGGCTGACGTCCTAGTAAGAGAACGCCGCCGAACAAAAGAGTTTATACAAATTTTGTACAAGGGAAAATAAAACAGCTGTGTGAAATGAATGATCCCACTGGGTTTCAACTCTGCTATTGCCTTTATAACTCCGAGCGTCTCATCACTTGATGACCTTGGTTGAAGATGAAGCTGACTGATCAATGCCGTCTGAACTTGATGTAGATACCGGATTCTGGATGCAAAGTGATCCAATGAGACATAGTATTACGCTTTATCCCTAACTTTTGCCTGGACCTCCCTTTCGGGTTTTCAGTCCACCGGGATACCCATTTTTGCCCAAGCCGCCTTTTCAGGTTTTCGACTTGTCGGGTGTACAGATTTTTTTCATTTCATCCCTTCATTTTGCCCGAACCCTTTTGGTTCGTCGGGAAGCCCTAATTTTTGCCTAGGCATGTCAGCCTAGCGGGTCTTTTTTATGCGTAGTATCTTTTTACTATGTCTGCATTGGCGGGGTGAGGAAGGTCGTCACCATCCATGTTGGTTAGAATCATGGCTCCTCCTGAGAACACATGTTTAACCACAAATGGCCCTTCGTACGTAGGGGTCCATTTGCCCCTTGGATCACTCTGAGGAAGGATGATTCGCTTGATTACCAGATCCTCAACTTGATATTCCTGTGGTCTGACCTTTTTGTTAAATGCCCTGATCATCCGTTTTTGGTACGTCTGACCGTGGCAGATAGCAGCAAGTCTCTTTTCATCAATAAGGTTTAGCTGATCAAGTCGTGTCTGGATCCAATCATCTTCGTTCAGATTTGCATCCTTCATTATCCTAAGAGAGGGTATCTGCACTTCGATCGGTAAGACTGCCTCCATACCATAAACCAAGGAGAAAGGAGTTGCCCCGGTTGACGTTCTGGCTGAGGTACGGTACCCATGTAGAGCGAATGGTAACATCTCGTGCCAATCCTTATAAGTCACTGTCATCTTCTGCACGATTTTCTTGATATTTTTATTTGCTGCTTCTACAGCCCCATTCATCTTCGGTCTGTAAGGAGAAGAATTGTGGTGCTGTATCTTGAACTGCTCGCAGAGCTCAGTGATCATCTTGTTATTCAGATTGGTACCGTTGTATGTAATAATTCGCTCTGGGACGCCGTATCGACAGATCAGGTTATGCCGAATGAACCGTGCCACCATAGTCTTGGTTACCGTAGCATAGGAAGCTGCCTCAACCCACTTCGTGAAATAATCAATCACCACTAGGATGAAGCGATGCCCATTAGATGTCGTAGGTTTAATCTCACTGATCATGTCTATTCCCCACATTGCAAACGGCCAAGGCGCAGTCAGAACATTTAGAGGAACTGGCGGAACGTGCACCTTGTCTGCGTAAATCTGGCACTTATGGCATGTCCTGGAATGTTGGTAGCAGTCTGCTTCCTTTGTGGACCAGTAATACCCTGCCCGAAGGATCTTCTTTGCCATTGTATGTCCACTGGAATGTGTACCAAAGGTCCCTTCATGTAGCTCTTCCATGATTCTTTCCGCTTCAGTCTTATCCACACAACGCAGTAAGGTCGAATCATGGTTTCGCTTGTACAAGATGTCGTTGCTAAGGAAGAACTTTGCTGCGAACCTTCTCAAGAACTTCTTATCATTGACAGAGGCACCCTCAGGGTATTCCTGCGCTTCCAGATATCTTTTCACCTCATGGTACCAAGGCTTCTCAGTCACCAATTCAGTCTCGAGATCGCAACAGTATGCTGATTCGTCCAGTTTCCAGATGATGATCCGGGGAGCCTCATTATCCCATTTGACCTTGAACATAGAAGACATTGTAGCTAACGCGTCCGCTAACTGATTCTCTTCTCTTGGAAAGTGTTCAAAGGTTATCTTCGTGAAGTGGGGGATCAAGGTCAACACACATTCTCTGTAAGGAATAAGATTCGGATGTTTCGTATCCCACTCTCCTTTGATCTGATTGATCACAAGAGCGGAATCTCCGAAGACACTCAGAAACTTGATCCTTAAGTCGATCGCAGCTTGAAGACCCATGATGCATGCCTCATACTCCGCCATGTTATTGGTACATTTGAAACATAGTCGGGCAGTGAGTGGAGTATGAGTGCCTTGAGGTGATATGATTATGGCGCCGATACCGTTACCCAAAGCGTTGGAGGCTCCATCAAAGTGCATAGACCATCGGGATCCTTCCTCAGGTCCTTCATCCGGTCCAAGTACTTCACAATCAGTCACAATCATGATGCTTTCGTCTGGAAACTCGAAGTTCATTGACTGATAGTCATCTACGGCCTGATGCGCCAAGTGGTCTGCCAATACACTTCCCTTGATGGCTTTCTGGGTCGTGTACTGAATGTCGTATTCCGTCAAGATCATTTTCCATCTTGCAATTCTCCCAGACAGAGCAGGCTTTTCGAATATGTACTTTATAGGATCCATTTTTGAGATCAACAAGGTAGTGTGAGTCAGCATATACTGTCTCAGCCGACGAGCAGCCCATACCAAAGCGTAGCAAGTTTTCTCAAGCAGTGAGTATCGGGTCTCACAGTCGGTAAACTTTTTGCTAAGGTAATAAATGGCATGCTCTTTTCGGCCAGACTCGTCATGCTGCCCCAGCACACACCCCATTGAGTTATCAAGTACTGTTAGGTATAGTATTAGAGGTCTCCCCTCAACCGGTGGCATAAGGATGGGTGGTTCTTGGAGGTACTCCTTGATTTTGTCAAAAGCAGCCTGGCATTCATCATTCCAACGTACTACCTGATCTTTCTTCAGCGGCTTGAAGATTGGCTCACAGGTAGCGGTTAGATGCGAGATGAACCGAGCAATGTAATTCAGGCGTCCTAAAAAGCCTCTGACTTCTTTCTCTGTCTTAGGAACTGGCATCTCTTGAATAGCTTTAACCTTGGCAGGGTCCACTTGAATACCCTTATCACTTACAACGAAGCCTAGCAACTTTCCAGATCTTACCCCGAAGGTGCACTTGTTCGGGTTCAACCTTAGCTTGTACAGTTTCAACCGGTCAAACAACTTCTGTAGATGATCTAGGTGTTCTTCCTCAGTCTGGGACCTTGCGATCATGTCGTCAACATACACTTCTATCTCATGATGGATCATGTCATGAAATAAAGCAACCATGGCACGTTGGTAGGTTGCCCCAGCGTTTTTTAGTCCAAAAGGCATGACCTTGTAGCAGAAGGTGCCCAACTGAGTAACAAAGGTAGTCTTCTCCATGTCTTCAGGTGCCATCTTGATCTGATTGTAGCCTGAAAAACCATCCATGAAAGAGAACACCTTATGCTGAGCTGTATTGTCAACAAGGACATCAATGTGAGGTAGGGGGAAGTCATCCTTGGGGTTAGCCCTGTTCAGATCCCTGTAATCAACACACATTCTGACCTTACCGTCCTTTTTTGGTACCGGCACCACATTAGCAACCCACTGAGGGTAAGAAGTCACTGCAAGGAACCCGGCATCAAACTGTTTCATAACCTCGGCTTTGATCTTCTCCGACATCTCTGGACGCATTCGACGGACCTTTTGCTTAACCGGAGGGCAGTCTTCCTTGGTTGGCAAGTGATGGACCACAATATCGGTATCCAACCCGGGCATGTCTTCGTAGGACCAAGCAAAGATCTCCATATAATCCTGTAGCATCTTAGTCAACCGTTGCTTCACGCTGAGCTTTAGGTTGGCACCAAGCTTTACCTCTTTCCTGTCTGTATCAGTACCCAAGTTTATTATCTCCACTGGCTCTTCATGTGGTTGAATTTCCCTCTCTTCCTGAAGTAACAGTCTTGCAAGCTCGCCAGGCACTTTGCAATCATCTTCACCTTCGTCTTCGGCTAAGTTGATCGGATTTTCGAAGTCATAACTGGCAGTAGCAAAGTCGTTATCAGTGAGATCCAGAGTGGATTGAAACCTGTATGAGTGAGTGTGTGTAAATACAGCTGTTTTGAAAAATATGTAAAGGAAGGAAAGACAGAAAAGGAGCATAAGATTTGAAATGCAAGAAAACGTCCAAGATTTCCATTTATGATATATGAAATGACAATTTATATTCCCTCACAAATGAAACCACGGTGCCTCGGGTAAGACACCGGGCCATATAGTTTATTTATTGTTTATTACAAATAACAAAACAAAGAAGTTTATTACTGCATAACAAAAGTAACAGGAGTATGGTCTTTGACAATCCAATTGGTCAATCCGCCTTCGGTCGTCGGGTAGATCCAGCTATTGAATTATGCTTCATCCACTTCATTGTCCTCCCCAACAGCATTCACTCCTGGATTTGTGATGAGCACAAGAGGTCTTCTGGTCTTCGCCTTCCGCATAGCTTTCTGACCCTCTGCAGTAAAACCCAGTCCAAATTTATCAGTTTTCTGTGTAAAGTCGGGAAGCCTGCCCCAGTTAGTACATTCACCTTTCTGAACCACAGCTCGGGCATCCTTTAGAGAAGCCATCTTCAAAGGAACCTCCTCTTCGACCGCTGTTTCTGCTGCTGCTGAAATTGGAAGCACCTCCTCGAAATGCTGAAAGGGGGTTTCAATAAACTCTCCATCCATCTCAATGTATCTGAAGGAATTCAGATGGCTCACCATATATTCCTCCTCTCCTTGCACAGTGACGATCTTCCCTCTGACGGGGTACTTCAGCTTCTGGTGCAAGGTAGAGGTCACTGCCCCAGCTTTATGGATCCAAGGTCGACCCAGTAGACAAGAGTACGATGGACGGATATCCATCACATAAAAAGTAGAGTCAAACACCTGAGAGCCCACACGAATAGGAATGTCGACCTCTCCATGAACCATCCTTTTTGAACCGTCAAAGGCCCTGACGATGATATTTCTGGGTTTTAATTCCAGGCCTTCATAATCCAAACGGTCTAAAGCCTTCTTTGGTAGAACATTCAAGGAAGAACCAGTATCCACCAATACATGTGCCAGAGTAGTGCCCCTACATTCGATAGAGACATGCAGGGCATCATTGTGGTCTCTTCCCTTCGCAGTCAGGTCAGCATCTGAGAAACCCAAGCCATTGTTCGCTGTCAGATTTGCTACGCAATCAATGAACTGGACTGCAGATGTCTCCTGTGGCACATGGGCCGTCTTGAGAAATGAGATCAAGGCCTTAGCATGGGCCTCGGAGCATAAAAATAAGGAGAGCATGGAGATCTAGGAGGGCGTATGCCCCAGCTGTTCCACAACATTAAAGTCACTCTTTTTTATTATCTTTAGAATCTCCTCCATTTCTTGTTGGGAGGCCTCAGCATTTATAGGTATCGGTGCCTCCATCCGGGCAGGCTCATTTTCAATTCCTTTTCCCCGAGCATTGGATGACTCGGCAGCAGGGGAAACAACTTGGTCAGTAACAGGAACAGGTACACTTGTAGGTGTTATTGTAAGGGGTCTTCGAGCAGCGGGTGGCGCAATGTCAGGCGAGAAGAGCCTGCCACTGCGGGTAACCTTGGCTGGACCAGTGATATCGCAGATGCTGGCGCCAGTGTTGAATTCTTGTTTGATCCCATTCACATATACATCTTCCCCATAGTGCCAGGGGACAGCCTTATCAGATACGTAGGGGAGAGGCCCCGGAACAGTAATAACCACAGGTGCGACAGTCATGATTTGGACAGGCTTCTTCGGGAGAGCCTTGATTGGATTATTATAGATTGTAACCACAGAAACTTCCTCTACCGGAACCAACTGAACAACAGACTTCTTAAACATAATCTCCTTGCTATCCATTAGGCTTTGGATGCCTAACTTCAGCAAGGGACAACCAGATAGGGAAACAGCACAGAACAGGCAACCCTCACTGCAACCCGGAAATAAACCGGCCAGCAGCAGGTTCTTCTTGACAGTCATTAAGGGAGTGGCTAGATCATCCACAGAAACAGCGTACACCTCTTCATCAACAGCGTTTACCCCATGCTGAGGCATAGGAGCAGTCACCACATTCGGCCTCTCAGGCGCTTCGAACTGTATCTCTTTCGCGTCAATAAGGTCTTGCACCTTATTCTTTAATGCCCAACAGTCATCAGTGGAATGCCCCGGGCTATCAGAATGGTAAGCACAACGAGCATTTGGGTTGTATTTCGGAGAGGTAGTGTTCACAGCTTTTGGGGCCTCTCTGACAGTCACTAGATTGGTGGATAGCAATTGTGGCAAGATCTGCGATAAGGTCATGCTTAAACGGGTAAACTCTCTCCGGGGTCTTTCAGCCCTTTGAGGATTGGTTGGCCGAGGAGCGGCAGCAGGCTTGGCAATCATCACCGCACTGACAGATTGGCGGCGCTCAGATTTCTCTTGTCTCCTGGAGCCATATACAGCACTGGCCTCCTTCTTGAAGGGTTTCTTCTCAGAACTAGACGATGCACCCTTCGGAATCTTACCAGACTTCAATCCAGCCTCAATTCTCTCTCCAGTCAGAATAAGATTAGTGAATCCAGCAGAAGAATTCCCAATAAGATGGTTGAAAAATGGCCCAGATAGGGTCCCCAAGAACATGTCTACTAACTCCCGATAAGTCAACGGAGGCTGCACTCTGCCAGCCAGATCCCTCCACTTCTGAGCGTACTCTTTAAAACCTTCACTTGAACCTAACGACATACCCTGGAGTTGGGTACGTGTAGGGGCAAGGTCGGCATTATACTGATACTTCTTATAGAAAGCAGTAGCCAACTCCTCCCAGTTACGAACCTTGGTCCCATCCAGCTGATAGAACCATTCGAGATGAGTCCCTGAAAGACTCTCCTGGAAGAAGTGGATCCACAAATTCTTATCCACTGAGTACGGTTGAATCTTCCGAACATAGGACCTGAGATGTAGCTTGGGACAAGACGCCCCGTCGTACTTAGTGAAAGATGGTGCTTTGAACTTACGAGGAATAATCACACCGATAGACAAACCCAAATCTCCAAAATCCAGCCCAGGTACCTGTTGTATCTCCATAGCATTCAGCCTGTCCTCCAACTGTTTGTATCTGTCTTCTGCCGGAGGATATTGCTCTTCATCAAAATCAGTCTCGTTGTCGGAGACTACCGGACTAGGACCTTTTTCCGCTTGAGGAGTACCCTTGCCAATAGAAGAACCAGCCTCTTCATTCTGCAGAGTGTTGCCAAACCTTCGGCCCGAGTTGAACAGAACAGTTCTTCTCTTCTTCTTCTTCTCCTTCTTCAGGAGCAGAGCCTTCAACTCCTCTTGGCCCTGAGCCAAACCCATGATTAATTCCTGAAATTGCGCATTCTGCGCCTGAAGAGCTTTGATGGACATCTCAGTTGATGACGAGTCGGGATTCATGATGCTGAAATAAACAACGAAGAATGGTAAGCAACCTGAAAAGAGGAAAACCTGCTATGCACGTGATGAATGGAATGCGTATGATTTATGTTTTCAAAGACAATCGGGAATCAACTTTGTAAACAAAAAGGAACACACTTCATTAGATTCAACTTTGAAACTGAAATTATTCAACAGGTTGCCCTTAGGCGTTACATGAAAGGAAATACTGAAAAGGGAAATAAAATTGTAAAAGAACATCCAGAGCTCCTTATTGATCCCATGGTCTCCTCTTCTCAGTACGGATGTAGGCATTCAGAGCTCTCTCATTCTCCAACTGCTTTGTCAGCTTCTGGATCTTTAATTCCTGCTCGTTGAACTTTTCCCGGTAAGAATCCCGTTCTTCTCACAGTTGCGACCAAGACCTCTTTAATGTCTCATAATCAGTAGGTACTTGAGGAGGCAGGACAGTTGGAGGAACACCATCTTTGTCAGGACACTCAAGAATGACGGGTCTGACAACTTCATACGGCATACCTAACTTCTGAGCACAGATGCGAACCCATTTGTAGTAGGCTTCCATAGGTAAAGAAGTCTTTGGACCTAACTCCTGAGGGTCAGCTTTATGAACTTTGTCCCAAGCCTTGATGAACCTACGACGCAGCTCGTCACTATCCACCTGAAACTCAAAACTGATGTGAGGCACCAACATCTCATGGGGGCCTGCTCTTCTGGCTCTTCCAAACTGACGGAGCGCTAGACATGGATTGTACGAGATTCCTCCTTGGGTACCAATCAGAGGAACATTAGGGTATTCCCTGCATCGATCAATAATAGTTATCTCATCCAAACCTCTGCAAGTCCAAATGATGTCTTTGTCGGTGAGAGACATTAATCTATGAGCCCAACCTCTTCCTTCTTGGTTCTTCAGTACGAACTTAGGGAGGTGCGAAATAAACCACCTCACCAACAAAGGGATACAACACCATAGGGTTCCTCGTCTTCGGGTAGTACGAGCATGAAGTTGTTGCAAGATGTCACCCAAGAGAGTGGGCACAGGATTCTGAGACATAAAGATCCTTATGGCAGTGACATTGATGAAGTTGTCAGGATTAGGAAACAAGACTAACCCATAGATTAAGAGAGCCAAGATGTCTTCATATGCCCTAAAGTCCAGGTCATTCCAGAAACTGTTAGCTTTACCAATCAGAAACTTGGCCAAGAAACCCTTGACTCCGCTTCTAGTCACCCAGTTGTCTGTTACCTCTTGATGTGTCAAGGGAAGAGCTGCAGCAACATCCTCCAGCCTGAGGGTCTTTTCCCAACCAGTAAAGGGAGTCTGATCCAAGATAGGGATACCAAGCAAATCAGAGAACTCTTCCAGGGTAGGGACCAGCTGGAAGTCTTGAAAGGTGAAGCACTGGTACAGAGGGTCATAGAACTGGGTCAGAACACTCATCAACTGTTGATCCCGCTTTGCAGTGACTAAACTGAGAAGAGAACCATGCCTCTGAATGAAGGAAGTGGTATTTGGAATTCTGCTAACCAACTCTTCAAGCAACTCAGATGAATGAACAAAGTTGAACCGGATAGTATTCCTTCGCACAGGCATCATAATGTCCTACAAAACAGAGCAAAGGTGAAACCCTCTTGTCTTTGAAATGGTCAGTCCTTATGCAGGATGCATGCAATGCTCATGATGTTATGATGTTATGATAAAGCACACCACAAATAGATACAAAGGCAAGCATGGTAAGGCACACAAGTCACACAAGGCAAGCCCTTAGAGTTTAGGCCAGCATGAGGTCTAGGTACTACCCTCTTTCAGTTTGTTGGTTCATACCTGTCCTATCAAAGTAACCGGGTTCTTAGAGGATCCCAATATCATCGACTACCCTCAATCGGTCATAACTCCAGCATCGCAATCTTTTCTTGCGGCCAGAATCATCACGAGAGTTTAGCCTCAATGGGCGTAGCATACTGCTACTGTTCTAATGGCCAAGTTGTGTCAATTAAGGTTCTAAGGTTGTTGGTGCTTAACGACTCCTCAGAAGACCCATATTCTCCTTGTTGCAACACAAGGGATATCGGTACATACCAAGGTGTCACACCAACGTAGCCATTGTTTCACCCGTGTCGGTCTACGCCGGACAGGTCCCTCACAGCTTATGCTACCTAAACAGGGTATCCCCAGATCCGGGTTAGGATCTATGTAACTCCCATGCAACCCACAAACTTAAAGCAGACAAGTCAATACAATTGAAAACACAGTTATGAACTAACCCTAAGGTACACCTCACTTTAAGTTAAATCCCCAACAGAGTCGCCAGTTCTGTGATCGGTGGATCTGGAACTGACTGTTTAACGCTGGTTCGCGAAATGTCGCGGAAGCAAGAGTCGCCACCGTCTTTTATTTTCTCCAAATGGAAAGGACAAAAGCACAGAAAAATTCCTTAAAGAGATTGCTCTCGGTTCGGGAGGTAGATTATAGAAAGGGAAGGTGTTAGCACCCTTTCTATCCATGGTTATCCATGGGCTCTTAGATACTTGCTCATTTGTGTTTTCAAAATGGTTTGTTTGCTTTTCAACTGTGGGTTTTAAAAAGTTTCTTTGAAAATTCCAGTTCGACTCTTGTATCGGTCCTCAAGAGTGTTTAAAAAAATGCTTTCGAAAGCTTTTTGAAAAGGTGTCGGTGTGAAAAGTATTTTTGAATTGTTTTTTTGAAATTAGAGCAAGTATCTAGAGTCGTCTACCTACCCTAAGGAATTCGTCTGTGTAAATGTCCTTTAAAGTAGTGCCATCCCACCATTGAGAGGTAGGTAGCACCACCGTTGGAGGTGTTCGGGTCAATTCGAGGTTCGGGACATGGTGATCACCAGAGCAATGGGAAGACACCTTAGAAGCTACCCTCATGCCAGGTTCCCGGATCATGAGGACTTACTAAAACATCCTCTACTCGACGATCACCTTTCGAGGCAAGGCAACAGTGAGGCGTACCCTAGGGGTGGTGTGTGATTCGTGTGTCAGATTCGTTTATTTTTATCTTGTCATGGTATAGGTGATCTACGCGTTTGTTTTTATTTATTGTCATTCATTCTTGCATGCCATTATTTAACAGTTAAAAAGAATTGCGGAAAGGTAAAATTCTAAACTATTACAACAGGCGCGGGTCCACATCGCCAAAATTTCCAGGACCCGATTTGACAGAAAAATAAAGAAATAATGAAAAGTAAAGTGCGAAAGATTTAATTTACATGGCTTTGGGAGAGGTACATAAATAATTAAAAGAAAAAGAAATAAATGCGCGAATTAAATTAAATTAGAAACGAGGGCGTTGGACCCTTTTGGATGAAATTAAATTATTAGCAAATTAATTAAATTAAAGAAAAAGAAATTATTTTTTGTTTTTTTTGTATTTATGATTTTAATGAGAAAGATTAACTGAAATTATTATGCTAACCCTAATTCTAATTGTTTTTTAGTTTATTAAGAAAATATTAAAGTTAAACCTAAATTAACCTAATTATTTACATGCAATTTTAATTTTAAAAAAAAATAATGGGAAATATTTAATTATTATGAAAGAAAAGAAAAAAGGATAAAAATTATTACCAACCCTAATTCTACCAAATTTTAAATTGATTAAGGAAAATATCACAATTAAACCTAATTTAATAACTAAAATTAATGAATAATATTTATTTACAAAAAAATATATTAATTAAATAAAATACTTATTTTTTTGTCTTTTTCTGATTTTTATATTATTTTTTATGTTTTCTATAAAAATAATTAAATTAAAGAAACTAATTAAAAAAATAATAATTGAAATAAGTAAAATAGAGAAAAGAATAAAAATTCAAACCTAGGGGGGTCTGTCCCCAAATAGGAGGTTTTTGTTTAGCAATTTGGGCCCAATGGCCTTTGGCCTGGCTGACTTTCCATGCTAGCATGTGAGTGTCGTTGACTAGTGTCTACCATGTCCTTCAGATCATAGCCTTCTGATCGTTCCAGTGGCCAAGTGGATGGCTTGATTTTGATGATGTACGGTACACCCTAATGCTGAAGCTGCGCATAAGCGTTAAGAGAAAAATAACATGAAAGGGGTGGGGACCTGGGGCTCGAACCCAGGTCCTGATGATTACCAGCCTTACGCCTTACCATTGAGCTATTCAACGCGCTTTTATTATACAATATGAAACAAATAATATAACGTAAACACAATGGTCAATGGGAAATTTAGCGCGAAATTCAAATAGACCAATCACTGAGTGCCACTGGGTCATCTTCTTCATCCCTGTGTTTCATCTGAAAAACAAAAAAAAAATAACCAAATACAAAAAATAGCGATTAGAGATTCTTGGCTCATAAATTAGGCGCGAGATATGGAATTGATTGGCCATGGTCTTCTGGTTCTAATGGTCCAAGCCTCATGTCCCAATTTTTCCTGAACTGGGAAACCCTAATTCACAGTTTTGAAAACCCTAGGTCTTGTTCATGGTGAAAACGCGTGTGGTGCATAAAAATTCAATCAAAGTACACCGTTAGCTTCAGAATAACATAATGAATACAAATCCAATATTAGAATTTACAAATAATGCATGAATTATATTTCAAGAAACTGAAAAAAAGCTTGAACCGGCCATGGTCGTGCTACCTATTTCTTGTGTTAGGGACGTTGATTTTGATCTGTATATGTTCCTTGAAGCCTCAGGAACACGAGGGAATAAATATTATGGCTTGAATCGACCTAGAAATTGGTTTTCAGATTTGAGTTTTTCTTGAAAAATTCCAAGTTTGTTTAGGGATTTCTGGCGCAGCTGGGAGTCCATGATCACTAGGGTTGCGTTTTGTATTTATGTGTGGTTGATTTAGGTTAAGAAAATTGAAAAAAGAATCATTGAATTGATGAATCAATATTTGATTTTTATGGCATTAGTTTTCAAATCTTCTTTCATACAAACTTAGTCCAAATCATGTTCAATCACCAAGATACTTTCCAAATCTGATTATACACAAAATCTTGAGATTATTTTATACACAAAAAGATTCAAAAAGTTAGGTTTAGTATTTTTTTACCTATTTATTTTAATTAAATGAATTATTAATGATTAAAAATCCAAATAAATAAATAAAAAATGATAAAAACTTCCCTTTGGGCCACATGGTCGTGCACATGCCTTGGATGATGAATTGTGGAAGAAAAAGAGGCCCATTAGCAATTTTAGGTCATTTGAATCAATGTTGACTTTTCAAAATATCCAAAAATCTCCCAACTTCCACAAGGCATAACTTGCTCAATTTTTAAGCTTTGCTCATGTTCTGGGACATTTTGGAAAGGTCTTTGAGTCCTCTAACCAATTCCTTTGGTCCCATGTCATTTTGATTTACCAATCTCAAGTTATGGCCTTTGACTTAAAGTCCCTTTTTGTTGACTTTTGAAAATGACCTATAATGTTGAAATTGATAACTTTTTGTGAGAGCATTTCTTGGACTTGAAGTGTGAAGAGGCGTTGTAGGAAATGTATTTATCTTCAAAATGAGCTTTGGATGGAATTTTTTTGATAATCCATGTGAAAGTTATGCCCTGGTCAAGCTACAGTTGACTTTTTCAACTGTCCAAATATGGAAACTTTTGCATCTTGATGATTTTTGAGCCAAGCTTTGAGAATCATGATCAAGCATTGATCAAATGATGTTTGTGGCTTCAAAATGAGATGTTGACCAAAAATTTGAACTTTTGACTGTCAAATGACCATTTTGCCCCTACAGTTGACTGTAGTGCAATTAGGGTTTTGACTGTGCAATTTTGTGTTGAAAGTCTTGAAACTTGGTATGAGGATTCTTGACCATATTTATAGGCATGTGAGACTTGATTGGACCCTTGGAAACTTCATTTTCTTTGTCAGAACCAAAACCCTAATTTTGACTGTTTAGGAGGCCCTTGAACTGTGCAACCCTTGGAGAATTTTGAAGCATGCCTCTGACAAATCTTGAAGAATATGGGAGGGCAAATTTTGGGGTACAACAGCTTCAAACACGAATTCCATTCTGATACTCATTCAGACTCTCTTTCAGATACAGTTTAGATACGCTCTAGACACGGATGCCATTCTGATACTCTTTTAGATACAGTTCAGATACGCTTCAAACACGAATGCCATTCTGATACTCATTCAGATTCTCTTTCAGATTCAACAATCACTTTTGGATGGCATCTACAAGCCCATCTCCAACAACTCTCTATCATCCCTCCAAATGGCATCTTTAAGCATATTCCCTCTACCATCACATCACAGAGTGCAAATTTTTGGGCACTCTAGTGTCCAATCATCTTCCACCTTCGAGTCATGAATGGAAAAACTCGCCAATCTAACTCTTCAGGTTTAAGAAGATTGAACAGGGGCAGTTGTTGTACCCCAAAATTTTCCCTCTCACTTATCAAGAATTTTCTCACAAGATCTCCTTAAGCTTAAGACTACACTAGGGTTTGATCAGCTCAAGACACCACCTTAAGCACTGATGACCAAAATTAGGGTTTGAGTTTGCACAAGGATTTATGAACTTCCAATTCCCAATATTTTTTCATGGATCATTATGGACCCCCAAGATCACTCATGTCAAGTTTCAAGCTTTGAATCACACTTTTGCTCAGTCAATTGAGCAGTTGACCTAAAAATCAGTTGTATTGGGGAAAAAGTCAACTATGGCCAATTTACAGTCAAACTCCATAATTTTTGATCCACAACAACATTTTAGACTCATATGTATAATTTGATCAAGTTTGGACCACAACTCCTCAAGAAATTTGATCAAATCTTCAAAAGGGAAAAATGGTCAAAATTAGGGTTTTTGACTAAGAAAGGGCAATTTCTGATTTTTGACCTAGAAAATGATCAATTGGTTTAAGGCATTATCTCAAGAATTAAATTTCATAATTTTGACCTAATAACATGGCCCAAAACATTACTCAAGTTTTAAGGATTAACAGATGAATTTTCAGTCAACTGTATACTGAAAAGTCAAACTTTGACTTTTTGGTCAAATTCAAATGCCAAAGATCACAATTCATCAAAACATGTCAAAATATGAAACGTATTCATCAAGAAATCAAAAAGTCAAGATTTCATTTTGAAAATTCAAAATTTCTAAACTTAGAAATTTTTCTAAGTGTTGAAAATTTCTTATTTTTTCATAACTTTGAGAAACATTTTCACTATGATGCAAAGTGATTTAAGAGAAACTTCCAACATGAAAGTTGTAGATCTCCATGAAATATATAACTTTTCTTCACACAACTTCTCCCAAAAGTGCTTGGATCTCAAGTTATAATTTTAAGAACATGTGGTCATGAAACAAAACACTTAGTGAAATTTTGCCCTAATTGGGTCAGGATTTTGACCCAACTTCATGGCACTTTTTCATATAGTTACAAGGGGAATCTTCAAAATAAATTCAAATATGGGTTGTATAGCACATTTCAAGCTTTCCAAAATATCCAAGAACTCTTTGAGATCATTCTTGAGTAGGGAGAATCGAAGAGATGAAGTTAGGGTTTTATCACTTTAATTACAAGTCATTTTAGTGATGAACAAAATTCAAATTCAAACTATGTTGCATAAACACTACTTTGCAGGCCTCAAACTTTTTAGGAACTCCATAATTAATGGTTTAAACAGTTGTTAGAGGCCTTACTTCAAGCATTCAATGCATGGACATGCTTTTTATCTATTTTTAGAAGAAAGGTTACATTGCCATTTGATAAAGTGACTTTTTGTATAAAACTTGTTCTTGAGCCTTGCACTTGTTCTCTTTGATCAAAAAATTCCTATAACTCATGAATAATGTTTCAAACACTTACAATCACCCATTCCATAGTTGTACCTCTTCTTGAAACTTGTTTCCCTCTTTTCTTCAAAATCAAGTAACCTAGCCAAAATCTAGAAACTTGTACTTCTTATTGTCCAAAGCTCTCAAACACTTTTGTGTATACATACACAAACCAGTTTGACACAAAAGACAAATGCTCAAGCCTTTAAAGAACCTAGAACTCATAATCACACTACACATTTCCATTTTCACACAAACTGACCAAAAAATTGAAACTCATAATCTACTTGTGTGTTTCTTGGCCTTTTGGTTTCTAAAGTTTCTAAACATCATATAGAGTTGATCCCACACCCTGTTATAGAACTGTAACACCATCCTCCATTTCCAAAAACAGAGCTCTGCACATTGACTTCTCCAAACCATTTCAGTCATCCATTGCTCAAGCTAATCATTGCATTAGCTTCTTGGGACCTCAAGGAAGCTAACCTGATCATCACCATCACTTGAAACAAGCTCAAACTCAAAACACGATTTTCAGTTTTGAGGTAAGTTTTCTAACTTTGGAGCTATTCATACAGACATCATCAATGATTTATTTTTGAACAAAACATGTAGATATCATTGCTCTAAAGCTAACCATGTCCATAGTTTCCATTAATTTTGCTTGAGCTTAGAGAATTTTGAAACTGAAATTTTTGAGATATTTAGGGTTCAGATTAGGGCCATTAAAATTCATGCTTATCTTTGATCTATAGTTTTAGTGCTTTAAATTTCTGAAACAGTGAGAAAATTTGCTACAAGTTTCATGTTTACAGTTTTCATTTTTGATGAGAAATGAGCAAGTTACAGTTGGTCTGGCTGGAGGTTGAAGATGAAGTCATCAGGGCACGTTTTGCCTTATATATTTATTGTTTTGCCTATGTTAAGGGATGTATAGACACTCCAGTGGTAGAAGCGCATGCTTGTAACCTTTGGGACCTAGGTTCTAGCCCCAGTGGTACCCTTTTGTGTTTTTACATGTTTTTGCATTTTCTGACCTTTTTTGCAGGGCGCCTAGGCCTTTGGGGTTTTTGTTGTCTTTTTTTATTTTTACTAGCTAACCCCCCTGTGGACTAGTTTCACCCCTTCCCCAAGTTTATTTATTTTCTCTTTTATTTCATTTTTATTTTCTTAATATATTTCTAAATACTAAAAAAATCATAAAAATACAAAAAAATGATAGATTTATATTTTGACTTAGTTTATTTTATTTTTTCTTACAAAAATGTTTTTATTAACTATATTTTATTTATTTTTTATAAATCATCTTGTAAATTTAATTAAAACTAGGATATTTATTTTTCTTTTATACCTATTAAAATATATTTATTCGTATATGAAAAAGGCCAAAAATATTTTATAATGCTATAAATATTTTTAAGATAAAAATACCAAAAAAATACTTTTTTCTAAACTTATTTTCTTTTAATCAATTAATAGATTCATGTTTTTTTATTTGAAATCTTTTCTTAATAAATTTAGGTTTAATTAATTATTTTCTTTTAATTAATTAGGTTAAAACAAATTCACTTTTGTCTAAAAAATCCAAACAAATATCCATTTTCTTCACATTTTACATTTTTGTACATTTATTCATTTTATACTTTGTACTTATTTATTTCCTTGTATATTGATGTCAATTCAATATGGTTGTAATAGACTAACTAGGCTTACATTCTTGCAATCCCCATTCAATTTGTACACCCCCCCTCCCCACAAATATTGTAATAGCATAGTAACTTTGAATTCCGTAATTTATTGCTTTATATACAAATGTTAGTAAATAGGATTTGTATGGAAAGACTAAAACCAATACTTAGAAAACTCTAATTCAAGACAAAAGCAAGCATGAAAACAAAACATTTGCACACAAAGAATCCCTAGGGTTATTCCACTTGGTTGCATTATACAAAATGACCATATTACGCATGTAAGGTATCTTAGCAAAAACAAAGCAAATACATGATCATAGTCCCTCGATGACGCTATCTAAGTTGCCTTTCAAATGATCTTAGTCCCTCAAAAAGAATTCTAAGATACCTTGCAATATTGCTAATCATGGTTATACGATGACCCACGCTCGTCCCGTTTACATCCAAAGATAGGGTTACTTACCAAATTAATGGTAAGATAACAATGTCAAAGGAAAAGGAAAATGAACAAGAAAGGCTTTTGAGTAGGTAGAATGCTCATAATTACTTGCTCAAATTCAAAACAAAATATCCTTGTTATTTTCAAAACAAACACCTACACTTTCAAAATATCTTACAAAACTTGAAAACATTTTCAAAAAGATCAAACATCTTTGTATACATTCTTACAAACAAGAATCAATACAAAGATTGCCTAAACAATGGCCTCTTTAAAAAATACTTTCAAAAACCACACCAAGCACAATTTCAAAGAAAAGCAAGTGATCTAGCAAGTAACTAAGAGCCCATGAAAAACCATGGATGAAAAGGGTGCTAATACCTTCCCTTTTCATAATCTACCCCCCGAACTCAAGAAATAATCTCAAAGGTATTTCCTGTGCTTTTTCACCTTTCCTTTTGGATAAAAGAAAAGTCAGTGGCGACTCTTGCTAACGGCAACATTTGCGATCAAACGCAAAACCTTCAAGTCAGTTCTCCCACCGTATCACACCAATAACTGAGAAAACTCTTCCATGGTAGGCACCAACTGGTAGTCGGGAAATGTAAAGAAGTGATGTAAAGGGTCAAAGAATTGAAAGAGAATGTTCACCATGTCTTCATCAGGGCTTGAAGTGACCAAACTGAGGGGCCGACCATGTCTTTTAGTGAATGGGGAATTCTCAGGAACCCTTAATGATAACTCTTTGAGTTGAGGAGGCACCCTTACAAGGTTGACTTGGATAGTATTTCTGCGAATGGGGGGTATGTCCTACAAAACAGACACCAAGATAAGTCCTAAAAGTCCTTAAAATGGTTAGTGTGATATGCCAATGTTATGATGTTATGACGTTATGTACAAACAAAATATATACAATCACACAGACAGATTCTTAGGTTTAGGCTTGCATGGATTCCATAGGTACGTACCCTCTTGAAGTTTAGTTTATTCAACATGTCCTATTAATAGTAACCGGGTTCTAGGGAATCTCAATATCACTGATCTTTCTTCACCCAGCATTGTTTCAGCGCAAGCCTCTTTATTGGCGACCAAAATATCTCGGAAGTCGGATCTCAATGAGTGTAGTATCGAGTATCAACCAACTTCATACTGCACCAAAGTCGGCTATCTCACTACTTCCTAATAGCCAAGTTGGTTCAATTAAAGGTTCTAAGGCCAGATGATGCTTCATGATACCACACAGCGGCCCTGTATTCTCCTTGACTACTCAAGGGCTACCGGTACTAACAAATGTGTCACGTAAATGTAGCTGTCGCTTCAACCGTGTCGATATACCTTGTACAGTCTCCACGATCTATTACTACTTACCTAAAAGGTGTCCCAAATCCGGGTGTAGGATCTTTACAAGTAACCCCAAGCAAAACCCTTTAAGATAAAGCAAACAAAGCATACAAGGAAAGCAAGTTAAATATGACCTAAGCTCTGAGGTATTCCCACTTTTATATTCCCCAACAGAGTTGCCAGGTCTGTAATACAGTGGGAGAACCGACTGTTATACTGGTTTTGTGTTTGTGTTCGCAAATGTTACGGTAAGCAAGAGTCGTCATCGACTTTTCTTTTATCCAACAAAGGAAAGGGTGAAAAGAACAGAAAAAGACCTTTCGAGATTATTTCTGAGTAAGAGGGGTAGATTATGGAAAGGGGAGGTGTTAGTACCCTTTCCATCTGTAGTTATCTACGGGATCTTAGATGCTTAGCTCATTTTGAAAATACCTTATGCTTTTGTGTATTTTTGAAAAGTATTTTGAAATTGCCTTAGTGCGGCGATTCGCTTTAGGATAACTCTTGTATCATTCCTCAAGAGTGTTGATAAAGCATTTGAAATTGTTTTTTGAAAATTGTTTTGTGTAAGTGTGAAAATTTGTTTTTGAGCAAGCATCTAACAACTATCTATTTTTACTCGAAAGGTTTGTTCTTTTTCCTCCTTTCCTTTAGACAAGGCTAGCCTACTATTAGTGAGTAGGTAGTCATAGTCGTTTGGAGGTATGAGGGGCATCCATGGGTCATCGTACAGTCATAAAGGAAACATATAGAGACGCTTTAGCAATTTTGTTTAAGGGACTAGATCATTTACCGAAAGGCAACACTGTAGGGTCATCAAAGGACTATGATCTTTTTTATTTAAGGGTCTTTGCTAAAGCGTCCCTAATTTCGAGGGACATGACTATTTTGTTTTCCGAAGGCAACCTAAGTGGGAGTATCCTAGAGGTGTATATGTGCAAGTGTGTCGTATTCAGTTATTTTTGTCTTTGATGTTAGGTTTGCTAACGTTTGATTTTAGTCTTTGTCATACAATCCTATTAGTCATACATCTAGCAGTTAATATGTACAGGAAATAAAATGCTGGAATAAAAATCCTACACTATTACAAAGCTTCGGGTAGGGGGATATTTACATGTCCAAAACTTGGGGGAAAAGCAATAAAGGAAAAATATTCCTAAATTAATACAGACTGTGAGCAGTTACAATAATTTGGAAATAAAAATGCGAAAAGTAATAACGCGCGCGAATTGTAAGTACGTCTAAAAAATCCTAAGGTATGAAAAAGATTTTTTTTTGTTTATTTTATTTGAGAAAATGATTAAATAAAAAATTAACCTAAATTCAGACTTAAAGAAAAATAGAAATAATTAAAAAAATAAAACTAATTAAAGGGAATTAATTCTAATGTTTTTTTTGTATTTTTATTATGAAAGGAAAATGAATTAAAATCTTAAGTTCTAATTAATTTTAATTAAGAAAGGGGGTTTAAATACTTAATAATTAATTTATAAAATTAATTCAAATAAAAAACCTAAGACTATATTTTTTGTGATTTTAATTATTTTTTACTGATTAAAACAAATTAAAAAAGAAAATAGAAGATAAAAAAAACAAATGGGCTTGGGTAGTAAAATGAAACGAGGGGGTGGAATGTTGTAAAACGTAGGCCAAATGATAGAAGGAGCCCAATTTTGCCTTGTGATCCAGTGAGGAGAAGTTTGGGGAGCGCATGGTAGTCTGCGCGTGAGGGCATTGGATATGGCTACGCTAACACCTGGCAGCACAGATTTGAAGGTGCATGATGAGTGTATTTGGCTTGTACGCATCAGATCTGTAAACAAAATGTTAGAAAAATGAAAATGCATGACTGGAGACTCGAACCCCGATCCTTTCTCCAACACGCGCGTTTCTTCACCATCTGTGCTAGTTGTTCAATCGAAAGAAACCAACATTGAATCCTGCAAATTTTGTTAGTTTCAAAACCAAAATAAGACCTATCCCAATCGAAATCATCCCCTGAACCCAAATCTGGGGTTGTTTCGATCTGTGACGGTTTGTGCCTTGAGTTTCTAAGGTAATCTGCTTCGAAAACCTCTAGCAATGGTATCCTAGCATTTGGGCACTGCAACTTACATATATTACATTAAATCATTCACAGACATCAGGAATAACATGAATATGCAATCCACATGAGTTTACATGATAGATTGAATGAGTTTTAAAATTTTTACCAACTGGAGGTGCTTCGATTTGGGATTCTGAGCGTGGGATGGCTTGGAATTGGCTGGAAAGGGTTGGAGATGGGAGTTTCCTTGTGCTCTCTTTCTTTGAAATTTTGGAGAACTTAGGATTTTTGCTCTGAGGCAGGCTATGCGTGTTCTTTCGATAGACAATCCCTCTGTGTTGTTCTGATGCAGTCTTGTCTTTATATAGGTGAATGTGAAGCTTGATGAACATGGCAAGAATCAAGTATTTAACATGGCCTTTAAAACAAAATCAAGAATTTGAAAATCATCCATTTATGTTATTTTCTTGCCATTTTTGTAGGTTGCATGAACCTGGACATTGTGCATTGGCGCCTTGTACGAATTTGAATTGTTCAGAATTTTCCTCATCAGAGTTTATTCGATCACGTCACCATTTACTTCAATTGCCTGATCTGGAAGGATAAACTTAGTCGAATCATCTCTTGTCCCTTTTTGATGACTCTAAGTTCTGATTCGAATTGCGCTAGGCCATATCATCATGGCTCATTTGATCATCCCCCAAGCTTACTCTCTTCGATTATTCTGAGTCTTAATTCGAATTGCACAAGGCCTCGACATCCTGGCTTCTTCGATCAGCCCCCAAGCTTGCTCTCTTCGATTGCTCTGACACTACACAACTAGCCCAATCGAAAGACTTCATTCTGGACAGCCGAAGCTTCCTTTGGCATGAATGTGCTTGTGCAGGAGGCTTGAGCCTGGCAGTATGTTGTATTTTTAGCCAGCAAGCATCTTTGAATATTTCTCTTTCGCTTTGACCAACTAGATTCATCCTTCGACCAGACCCCTCTTTAGACAACAATATGTGTCCTTTGAATGGGCCCTTTGTGCATCCTTCGAAGGGGCCAAGTGTGTATCCTTCGATTGGACTATGTGTGTCCTTCGAAGGGATTACATGCAATTATTTGAATGGGCTAGTAAGGCATACCCTTCGAATGGGACACATGTGTGTGCCCTTCAAGTCCACCAGTACATGTCCTCCGAAGGTGCCACCAACTATGTGTATTGGAGGTTTTCAAGGGTGGAATCGAAGCAATCATGAGGGGAGTTCATGCCTTATGAACTAAAAGCAAGTTGTTTCAAAGGGAGATTTTTCCTAGTCGGAGCTAGCATGAAGATAGTCAATGCCCTGTGGGTACTAATATGAATGCTGGTCATAGGGAAGCTTTTGGTTTGTGAATGCTAGCATGGTGGGAGCCCCTTGCTTTATGAATCGAAACATGCAGGAAAGAGGTCATTGCTCAATCGAAGGCTGCATGCAGATAACCATTACTTTGTGAATCAAAGCAGGCATGTCAGGGGCCAATTCTCCATTGAAGGATGTAATCCAAGCTTGCATCGAAAGAGGCCAAAAGCCCAATCGAAGGATGTGAAATTGAAGCAAGCATGCTCTTCTTCAATTTGATGCTTGAAAACCCAATTGTACTTGTGCAAATTTGAACTTTTGAGAAAATGTATTGAGAAATGAGAAGGCAAATTTTGGGGTACAATAGAGTGACACAATCAACTCTTCCACTTTCATGTTGTAGATACCATGGGCTTCTTCAATAGTTATGACCTTTATATCAAACTTCTTAGGTAAAAACCTGATAATTTTTTTGACTAACTTCTCTTCTGACATCTTCTCTCCTAAGGCATTAGTAGGGTTGGCAATATCAAGAATGCTCATGTGGAAGTCATGAATGCTTTCACCATACTTCATCCTGAGGTTCTCAAATTGAATAGTGAGAAGTTGAAGTCTTAACATTTTAACTTTTGATGTTCCTTCATTATTGGTTCTGAGAATTTACCATGCATCTTTGGCCACAATACAAGTATTTATAATTTTGAACATATTTTTGTCAACACCATTGTGTCATACCCCGAATTTTTCCGCCTTGGCGCTACGGTCAAATTAATTTAAAACTTGGATTTTTATAAAATTATTTTAATTTACATTAATATTTTGGGGTATTATAAATATTTTTTCTCAAGTCTAGTTAAAAATATAGTAATTTATTTCAAAATATTTATATTTTTAAAAATAGCAAATAGATGCACACCTTTCATATACTTTTAATTGAGTTTACTTACAAATGAGTAACGTAGCACAATTGGTGAATAATGAAGCTTGCAAGCATAAGGTCGCGGGTTCAAATCTCTTGTGGTGCAATTTTAAACATTTTTCTATTTATTTTTTTTCTTCACTAATCTTCTTTCCTTTTTTGGAAATCAGGCTTTGGGCTTCTCTTGGTTTTTGGACTAACTTACTTGCTAAGTATTTTAACCTAATTTCACTCTATAAATAGGACTCATTATTGTCCTAATTTAACACACACAATTCATCCACAATTTCCCACGGATCCATAAATCAACAATCCACAATTTCTCACAAGTTCACTCACTCACATATGTTACATTTTTGCAAATTTCTTTCTTTTCAATACTATTGGTGATCTTTTGGTTTCGGCCGATGATTTCATATGAGGCCCCCTCCAATCTATTTTCAATTGTAACTTTTTAACTTTAATTTATTCGCTTTTATAGCAAATTATGAATATATGATGGTACTTTTTTAAGATTTATATTTTTGTACAATAATCATTCACACTATGTGCATATTCATACACGTTCCTATTCACCAATTTCATGATCAAAAACCATACTTTTTACACCACATTTGTTTATCAATTTGGGTCAAACAGTCAACCAAGATCCCTCACTTTTTTCTTTGTCTTCACATTTTTGTGCTTATAGCGTAAAATTTGTTATAGTAGAAAGAAGACCATTTAAAATCTACAAAATCTCACCATATATTTCGTATAGTTCTTACACACTAATTCCCCTTAATCAATTTTCATGTTTCAGTATTCAACCTTACTACATATTCTAAAAACACTTAAATCAGTCATCATCTTTTAACAAGAAAAACTTTGAATTAACATCACACCATTTGTTTTCAAAACTCTTTTCTCTAACAATTCACAAAACTCAATTATTATCACAAGTTAACCAATTAACACAACAATATAAACCTTCATCACCTGCATGATTTCTAAATGCAAATCTTTCAAATGTATATGTATCACACCAACTTGTTCAAATTTTCGTTGCAGGGAAAAATAAGAACGAAGAGAGAAACATTGATTCGGACCAAACACACTGACACCGTCAACAACAATCGTCCAAGCCACATTGGTACCACCACTGAATACCCCCGGAGATGCAGCCTGTGATACGGTGGAAAAACCGACTGTTAATATTGGTTTATGTTTTGTATTCGCAAATGTACGGTATGCAAGAGTCGCCACCGACTTTTTTTTGATCCAACAAAGGAAAGGGTGAAAAGAACAGAAAAAAGACCTTTTTCGGGATTTTTTGAGTAAGGGGGTAGATTATGGAAAGGGAAGGTGTTAGCATCCTTTCCATTCGTGGTTTTCCACAGGCTCTTAGGTACTTTCTCATTTTTGAAAATTGCTTTCGTGTTTGTGTGTTTTGAAAAGTTTGTTTTCTTTAAGATAACTCTTGTATCAGTCCTCAAGAGTGTGATAAAGCATTTTTGAAAAAGAGAGTTTTGAAAGTGTGGTGTGAAAATGAATTAGATTTGAGCAAGTACTTAAGAAATATCTACCTACTCCAAAAAGGGCGCTCTTTTCCTCATTTCCTTTAGATAGTGTTATCCTACTATTAATGAGTAGGTAGCCTTATCGTCGAATGTTGAGGGACTATCGTAAGGGACGTTTATGGTCATTGAAGGCAACATGTAGAGATACCTTAGCAACTCTAAGGGACTGTCATCACATATTCATAGGCAACATCAAGGGACATTAAGGGACTATGATCTTTATGATGACTTTGAATTGAGGGTTCTTTGCTAAGGTATCCCTATGTTCGAGGGACATGACCATTTTCGAAGGCAACCAAAGTGGGAAATACCCTAGGGTGAGAGTGTGCAATAGTGTGCTTTTTCAGGTATTTTATCTTGATGTTAGTGATCTAAGATTGATTGATTTAGTTCTTGCCATACACGCCTAATTTACTAGCAATTTATGTACATGCATATAATATAGTGCAGAAAGTAAAAACCTACAGCTATTACAAGGCTTCGGGGCAATTACAATTATATATGACTGAAAATGTAGAGTGCGGAAATTAAAAACCCTAATTAAGGCTATTACAATCCGGGAACAGTTACATAATAAAAAAGAATAATAGTACGAAAATAATAACGCGCAAAAGTTGAGACGGGAATAAGTTCAAAACCCTAAAAATCTAATTGTTTAATGAAAATGTTTTTTTTGGTATTTTATGGAAAAAATTTGAGATTTAACCTAATTTCTAACTAATTTTAAATTAAAGAAAACAAGTTAAAATTTAATTAAATTAATTTGAAAAAATTAATTTTAATAAAAAACCTAAATCTATTTTTTGTGATTTTTGTTGACTTTATGAAAGATAAAAAAATGGATTTTAAAACAATTAAAAAATAATAAAGAAATTAAAAAAAACAAAAAAAAAAGATAGATTAGGCCTGTCATTGTTTCCAGTATGTGGGTGTGAGTAGCAATTTGCTAGGCCCAGCTCAAAGGAGCCCAACATCCCTGTGTGATCCAGTGATGGGTGTGTTTGAGGGTCCATGGTAGGGACTGCTTGCTGGCTGCTGGATCTGAGTGATGGCTGATCTAGTGGCTGAGCGTGAGGGTGCAAGATGGACGTTCAGCCAAGTATCACACTGGAACCTGCAAGAATTGTTTAGAAAATAACAAAACGTTGGACCTGGGACGCGAACCCAGGTCCTCTCCATTTCAACGTGTTTCCTTTACCATTTGTGCCAATTGGTCATTCATTATACAAAATAAACACAAAATAGCCAACCATCCTTCGTATTAGCTTCTGCACCTTTACCTGCAGAAAGTGTCTGTCACTACAGCACCTGCACCTTCCAAAATCCACAATACGCAATACAAATTAAATCTAAAGCCATAGATCAATTAGGCTTAATCCTCTGAGCATGATAGTACTCATATTTAGGCCCAATTTTGCATGTATCTGAAAACCCTAAATCAAAGATCAAAACCCTAATAATGGCATATCGTCATATACTCATCAAAACTTGCAACTAACGATTCAAACATGTTCTAAACATTCATACAAACAAGAATGCATGATCAAAATTCATTTATAACGCATGTATGACCATAATTGTTTTTAAAAGATAAAGCACAAATTTTGACTGTGTTGGGCATGATTCTTGGAGCTTTCACGCTTGGGAATGATGTAGTTAGCTTCGGGATGCCTCCAAGAATATATTGCAACCTTCAGAACCTCTTGAATCCCTCTGCAACTCCAAATCTGATTGTCACTTTTTCTTTGAAATTTCAAGCTTGTAACAAGGTCATTTTTGCAGCAGTTGCGCCTACTTTAGGTCTGGAACGTTTATGCATATATAGTGTATCCCGTTAGGTAAACAAATATAGATTGAATCTTGAAGATTTGTGTAGAAAAGATTTGATTTGCATTTGGAATTTTATGTTTCTAATTTTGGCCAAAACTTGCTCATCTCTCTCCAATCAGCCTTTACACGAGTTTTTGATTCAATCTTCTGATTTTAGGCTCATGATCTGATCATAAAACAAATCTTTGGATTTAATTCATCATTTTACTATTTTATTTGATTTATTAATATTTAAATGAATAAAAATTCAAATAAATAAAAACAAGTCTCATAAAAATAAAATAATGGACTTAAATGTCTTGAATAAGTCCATGGATATGTTTGAGATCCAAAACCCATGCCCATTAGTTCAAAAAATCGAAATTGCTCACATTGACTTTTGTGCATTTTTTCAAAAATTGGTCAACTTTAGCAATGCATATCTCTTTCATTTTTAACCTTAAGAGGATGTTCTTTGATTTTTTAGAGAGCTTAGGATGTCCTCTAAGCAACCCTTTTGGTTTCATTTCCATTGAATCTTCCATGTTCATGTAAGGAGATTGGACCCAAAAGGTGTTTTAGTTGACTTTTTGAAAGGACCTATAATGTCTGAGCTTATATCTTTTAATTGAGGCATTTCTTGATCTTGAGGGATGAATAGAAGTTGTAGGGAATTGGATTCTCTTTAAAATGAGCTTTGGTGGAAAATTTTATGATAAAGTATGAGAAAGTTATGTCTGGTCAAAGTTTGGTTGACTTTTCCTATAGAAACCCTAATTTGCAATTTTTGACTTTTGATGAGTTAGGAGCATTTCTTGAAGAATCATGATCAACCTTTTATCAAATTATGGATATTAATTCAAAATGTTTATGTTGACCAAAATCTTGAAGTTTGACTGTATATAGGCCACAATTGACTTTTGACCTAGTACAGTTGATTTTCAGGCATTTGAGTAGTTGACTGAGCCAACTTGTTGTGTAGGGCATGCAATTTGGCATGGATGACCTTGAGGACATATTAGGACCATGTGCAACATTTGAGACCTTTGGGGTTCACACATCTTGATGAAAACATAAACCCTAGTTAGAGGTTTATTATCTTAGGAGGAGAATTTGTCTAGTCAATTCTTAGTCATCCTAGGGAAAGTTAGAGACTTCAATGGACATGTGTTGAGTAAAATGAAAGGGAAAGTTTTGGGGTACAACACAGCCGCTAACCAACTCCTGCGGCCTACCATCATCATCATCGATAACCCCAACAAATTCTGTTGCCGACCTCACAATAATAGAACCAAATCACAACCTCTTCGATTACCGCCGCAAAAATAGTGGAATCGGTCATTCTTTTTGTTCCTTTCGCTCTTCTATTATCCACTTGTTGTTGTATTATGAGTGATGATATTTTGAAAACCTTGATTTTGAAATGAAAGTATGATATTATTTTGAAACTAATAAGAAGAAGACACATTCATGTGGAAGAGAAAAGAGAATGGACTTGTTTTCTCTCTCTGAGTTATTTTACCATTAGTTTTAAATTATTATTATTATTATTATTATTAAAATGTCCCAAGTGTAAACATATAAGTGGAGTTTTTATTTTAGTTGAAAAAGTCAATAACTCATTTATTTATTATTCATTATTGTTATAACCATTACTGTTAGTATTAACTAAAAAAAAGAGTTTGTTTAAAGCCAAAAAAATTGTGTCATACGTGACACTTCTAGTACAGAATTAATTAGATTAAGTTTTATTATTAGTATTTATTAAATTATCATTTTAAATTTTTTTTAATTAGGTTTTGATTTTAGATGGGATCTAGGCCCATTGATACTACCACCGCATATAACTCTTCTCACCCAATTTGGTCTTAATTTGCTTTTTCTTAATTAACAGATTAGTTACTAATTTTATTCCTAATTATTAATATTTTTTTATAGATAATAGGATTTCACATCTTCGAATAATCGATTGGTCATCTTAACGCTTATTAATTAATTATTCAAAATCAAAACATTTGAACTCATACAATTCACCAATGAGCGACACGTGGCCCATATCTGGCCACGTGATAAGGAGACTATATCAGACTTCATCCGCTCTGTGTCATACCACATACTTTAATCAATTTGAAACTTAAAACAGCTAACCAACAATAAACCATTTTCCTACTAACATAATAAAACTTCCAGATTATTTTCAAAAAATGATTAAATAGCATTGTCTTTGAATCCAATTGCGAACTGCGTCTACAATCACTCAATTTACAACTCAGACAAGGTTCAAGGATAATTTGAAATCAATTCTACATGATCCCATAAAAAACAATAACCAACTACAAACTACGAATTGAGACTTTGATTCCTCATAAGAGGATACATAGGCATACGACTAAAATCGTGGCGAGTTCCCCTAATAAAACATTAAAATCCTATTTCCTAAAAATTGCGCTTCTAAACCTAGTATCCTTGTGAACAAGGTAGATGAGGGGTGCCTAACACCCTCCATTCGTCTAAGAATGAGTCCAAAAAACCTAGAATCTCTATGTTTTTAGGGTTAACCTTTATATTTTCTTCCTTAGGATAAAAATTAAGGGTGGCGACTCTGAATTTTCAAATCGGTTATGACAGCTGGCGACTCTGCTGGGGACTTAACCCTAGGTTTAGAAGCCTTGTCTTTTGGTTTTAGGGTTCTTCTTATTTTTTGGGTTTTCTATATTTGTTTATTTAACTATTTATTTATTCATTTATTTATCTATTGTTATTTTATCATATTATTATATTTGTGGTGGGATTTAAATTTTGCAAAAAATATTTTCAAAATCCCTTAGAAAGAAGGTTCGTCTACTAGCCAAGGGTATACATCAGCCATATGAGTTTCTGTGATGACTTCTCCTAAAGTCAATGGAATTCCGTGAAAGGAATACGTCTCAAGAGACATCCTTTTGGGAAGTAGGACTTTAAAATGACACCTATGACTCTTTGTACAACCTTCAAACCAAAATCTCATGATGATACCTTTCATGACTTAGAGATGAAAGTCTCGGTCTGCAAAGATGCTCCACTTAAGGGAGGCCCTTGCGCCTTTCCCTCTAGTAATACATGACACCCTTAAGGAATCTACCTTATGGAGAAGGGTAGTAAAACTTAGAACCTTTATAAGAGATCTCCTATAGGTTATTCTATCAATATCCTATCCTCTTAACCCGTAAGGGTATCACCTCTATATTTATCCCATAACCGGTTAGGGTATTCGCATACCCTAAACCCGTATAGGGTATTCAATCCCTAAACCCGTAAGAGTTATCTCTTTATCCACTGCTATCTTTAACCCGTAGGGCTTCCGTCTATGTCATAATCCCTAGCTTGTAGGGATTTCTCATTGTCTTTCATTAGGCTATAATCCTCAAGAAAGTCCAGCCTTTATCTCAACTGTTCGTTGGCCTATCACAATTCCTAGCATGTAGGAATTCTTGTCCATTTGTTATAATCCCTAGCTTGTAGGGATTCTTCTTCATCTTTCTTAATCCTTAAGGAGTTCCTATTTGTCTCAATCTTTGAGTCAGTATAGGGTATCCTCATTTCCATGTCTATCATTATCTTCGTCCTTAAGGAGTTCCTGCCTATCTCAATCTCTGAGTCAATGTAGGACATCATCATTTCCATATCTACCATTAAACCTATACAGGGTACCTCTACGTCTACCCTCATACTACGTCTGGATCGCATTACATATCCATGAAACTTTTAGCATACCCTAAAAAACAAAAATAAATTTTGCATACCCATGCATTTTCGTACATTCATACATTTGCATGTCATACATTTCCACCTTTGCCCTTGGTCGCTATCAATCCAGCTAACACATTTTCCGATGCTCAAGAACAAAGTCCAAGAATTTAAAGAAAATATTAGATTGGTTAAGGAAAGGCCAATGTTGGAGATTCAAAGAAGCTTGGTCCTATAAATCTTATTGTGGAGAGAAGGAAACCCTTCACTATACAAGCCTATGCAACGCCTCAGTTTTAACTTTCATTAGTTATTACACCATTGCCCTATCAATAGAATTGGTATGCCCGAAGAGAAGTCAGGGGTCATTCCCATGCTTTGACAAGTCCTAAAACTATGAAGCATCTCCTGAAGTCACATTGATCAACAAATGAGCTCTTCCATAAGATAATTAGGCTTTATCAGTTACAAACTGTAATTTCCTATTTTCTAAGTTTCATTTGGTGTAAATTTGTATCTTTGGATCAGTAATTCTAATAAAATAATCATGCATGTTTTTGAAACCGGTTCATTCGTATTCACTCTTTCAACCTTTTCCATTTCACTTTTCACTCTTCCCTTCTCAATTTTATTTAATAAACTTCGAGGGAGAATGACGAAAACTAAATAATTGAATTTTGCGAAAGTATACTTTTTAATAGTAAGGCTTAGCTGACGATGTAAGACATTATTTCACTTCCCAAACAGTGGAGATATAAGGAGATAATTTGTAGTCAACCCCCTCGAGCCAGGATTTGGAGTTTTGTTCTTTTTTTCTATAAAAAAAACTTAATTTCAACCAGGGGCGAGGTAATTTGTCAATTAATTCACTGACGCATTCTATTCACAAGAGAAGTGATCTATCTAAACAAAAGGTTCAAGCATATCTCTTTCCTTGATACATCATTGAGGAAACAATCTAAGCAAAGGTTCAAGTTCATCCTTTTCCTCACGTTCATCATCCAAGACCGAGGAATCAACAAAGACAAAGTCCATGACATCTTCTTCCTCAATACATCATTCAAGATCGAGGAAAACAATGAAGACGAAGCTTACAACAATCAGCGTGGCAGTCACAAATTTTCAAAATCAAAAGCAAAAAAATAAATTTAAAAAAAAGGAGAAAGTCCGCTAATTCAAAGAAAATCAAAACTTGACTTAGGCAAAAGTTAGGGCATCCCGATGGACCGAAAAATTCAAAAAAATTAGTCCATGTAAAAATAAGAGATGGAAAACAAAATTGGAGAACAATCTTGTGACTGCCACCTCAAAGGCTTCTCATCAACGCTTATATCTTATCAAAGCTTGGATATTATCAATGCTTTTCATCAGTGTTGAGATCTTTATCTGCGCTTCTCATCATTTGCATGACAAAAATTTATCTTGGAGATTGAATGCATATGTTGCATTAATTGAAATTAGGATTGGAGAACATCAAGGAGAATGGGGTGGGATGAATAAATTTTGAGCCTTATATCTTTTATTTCTTTAACCATGAACCAGGCCACGTTACAACCTTCAAAACTCCGAATTGAAGTTAGGTTCACTATGAAAGCATACTCGGAAAAAATTTGTGTTAAACTGACTTCTATGGTTGTTAAAATTATTACTAACCACTTCTTTGAATCTTTGTATCTAATAACCCATTTCTATTCAAACTTCAATTTCAAAACTTACATGTGCATCAAACAGAATTACTTTTTCAAAATGTACAATTTTATCTACGAATCAATACTTGGCATCAAGAAGATCTCAAAAAAATTTGGTTTAATCAAAAGCGATCCATTTCAGGGGGGAAAAGCATCAAAAGAAGAAACCTATAATCATAGGGAAGACTAATGATCGTAGGGGTATATCACATGAAGATACTATTGACAAGGGGTGATCATTCTGAGATTCAATCAACTTGGATCAAGTTTCAAAGCACTATTCAATCAGGGGCATACCTTTCGAAGGAGCATTCCTTAATCAAGTCGTATCACAACATGTATGACTTGGTTTCCTCGTTTTAACAAACCTCTCAAGGCCTTGATAATTAGGGGCAACCTTCCAAGATTCAAATGTTGGGCGATATGTGCCAAGTTCATCCTGCTGCATGTAGGGTCCAAATTCCCCTTCAAGCAACTTCAAATACAAACTTTTCAAGCTTCAAATACTTCAGGGTAATGTATGGTGAGGTCTAAGTTCTTTTTGAGGGTACTTCCTCTAGATCCTGGAGATAGAGGGGCATATATTTCAAAATTTGAATGTTGGGGAAAACCACTGTGAAGCTCGATCAAAAGGAGTTGATTCAAAATGGTTCATCAAAGCCAAACATTTTCAAGAGTCTTTTAATCAGGGGCATAATGCAAAATAGTGGGGTCATTCATATTATGATCAAACTATTTCCAAGCTCATATCAATGAGAATCTCCTCCAAGACCCTACCAACAAATTAGGGGAAAAATTCCACATAGGGGCAAGCTCTCCGCATGCTTTCATAATCTCTTGTGGATCTTTCTCCTACATCAGCAATCTTCAAGTTCAATTCGAGTATCAGGAAATCATGATAGCATAACATTCAACCATCATGTGACAAGAAACCTTGTTGCATAAGAAAACCTCTACGCTTTAATCATTCACGACCCATCATAGAGGCACCATTCAAAAAGCATTCGAGTTATAATCATAAAGCATAAGTCTGCATAAATCATGCATTAGGGCTCTTCGATCCAGAATCAAGCTATACTTATTATCTCGTCCATCTGATGACTTCCGACAACATGGATCTAATAAAGAGCCCAATTCTCAGTGGCACATCAAAATTTCAACATCCATTGACGCATATCCAAGTCACCCATTACATGCATTGGTCATTCATTCTACGCATTAACGCCTGCATCTGCATGCATACATGACATATCATAGAACGAGACTTAGGACCCCGTAAAAATCTAGAGTCAATTTATAGGGGAGTTATTATTACAATCTCTAACATCTCTTTGATTATCCCTCTCAGTGAGTCTATGATACAAGCATTCTTCATCAAACTAAGACGTGAGCAGCCTCACACAACCTCATTTCTTTGTCCATATGCAAGTAGCCTTATGTAAAAGTCGTGAGCAGCCTCATACTTTCTAAACACCTGATCAACGTCTTCTGGTGACCCTACCGATATTAGAAACCTTGTTGTCCGTCTCACCTTCCCAAGTTAATAATATTCTGGTAGCCCCACTGACGTTGGTTTAAAGCCCAGTTCCTGTCTAGTGTATCATTTCAAAAATCTAGTTATCATCTAGCAGTATTCTAGTTTCTGTTTGGAAGCTAAATCCTTATCACCAGTTCTCGGCTGGTAGCCTGCCTTAGGCACTGATTCCGCATAAAATAAAACGGGCATTTCATTTATCAATCATCGCATCATTTCAATTCATAATATTATCATATTAAGCATGCATACCATGCATCATGCATACATCAAGCATAAACATATCAAACATACATACATACATACATACATACATACATTACATTCAATCATATATGCCCATGAAAACTGCAAAAAATCTCAAGGCATGACTACCATCTAAGACAAACTCAAAATTCAAATCCAAGCTTAGCACTACCCATTCATTTTTCTATCACTATAGCTACCTCGGTATAGAACGGAGACAACCGTCAAAGGTACCGCTATCAAAATTTCACTAGGCAGCTTACCTACGATTCATATCCAAGGCCTAGTCATCACCAGCCTCTGGGAATTACACTTGTAATTATCAAGTTCAAACTTTCCAAGTTCGAACCTCTTAAAACATTCAATTTCATTTGGTTATCATGTTGGTCAAGCCTTGGGCGAGAACAAACACAATCAGCTTCATTTGCAAAATTTTGGGGTTTATTTCTTCATGGTGATAGTCTTGGTTGAGAACAGACACAACTGATATCATCACTGAATTTTGGGGTTCATTTCCTCATGTTGATAGCCTTTGTTGAAAACAGACACAACCGACATCATCAGTGAAACTTCGGTTTCAATCTTTAAACCTAGCATTTTTATGCTAAACATTTACCTTGGTTGAGGAAAGACACAACCGGTAAAAATCTGATCTCATCTTTGATCTAGTTATCTAAGATTTGATCATTAAAAAACAGCTTTTTTTGCGACATAACGCATTGTGTCAGTCTCCATGCAGCGATATGGAAAATCCGTAATACAACTCATTGCGTCAGTCTCCATGCAATGGTTCATTTCCTCCTCTGCAATATAACTCATTGTGTCAGTCTCCATGCAGCAATGTGAGAAATCTACAATATAACTCATCGCCTTAGTCTCCATACAGCGATGTTGTTATCAAGCTTTTTTCAATTATCTATCCCCTAGGTCGCGATAGATATGCGAATAAATCTGTGTAATCCATTACATCAGTCTCCATGCAGCAATGTATTATCAAACAATATTTTATTTATTCTCTAGGTTATGATAAGTACACAGTTTCCTCCTCTATGATATAGCTCAATACATCAGGCTCCATGCAGTAATGTGCAAAATCTGCAATATAACTCGTTGTCTCAGTCTCCATGCAGCGATGTAGTTATCAAGCTTTTTTCAATTATCTATCCCATAGGTTGAGATAGATATGTGAATAAATCCGCGTAATCTATTGCACCAGTCTCCATGCAGCAATGTATTATCAAACAGTGTTTTATTTATCCCCTAGGTTGTGATAAATACACAGTTTCCTCCTCTACGATATAACCCATTTCGTCAATCCCCATGCAGTGATGTGGGAAATCTGTGATATAACTCATTGTGTTAGTCTCCATGCAGCGATATTGTTATCAAGATTTTTCAATCATCTACCCCTAGGTTGTGGTAGATATGCAAATTGTCGGTTCATATTATTCATTCTCTAGGTTGCAATGAATACGTGAATTCATCCTTGGATTATTTGCTCTCTCAGTTGTAGTAAACAGGACAAAGTCAGAAATATAACTCATTGCGCCAGGCTCCATGCAACAATGTAGTTATCGAGCTCTTTTCAAATATCTATCCCCTAGGTTGTGATAGATATGTGAATCAATCTGCGTAATCCACTACATCAGTCTCCAGGCAGCAATGTGTTATCAGACTTATTTTATTCATCCCCTAGGTTGTGATGAATAGACAAGATCAAATCAAATCCAAAATTACTATATTAGTCTCCAAGCATTAGTAAGTCAACTTTTTCAAAACTTGTATTTTTGTAAATATGCAACAAAATAATCTATAATCTCTCATAGATACTGACGAGTTATCCACGTCGTCGTGTCCGAGTTTAAATCAAAACTTTGGTTCAAATGCTGGAAAGGTGATACATCATCATCTATACTTACTATTCAATCATATCTCTCGATTCAAACTCTGGTAGGATGGTGTATCATCATCCTTGCCTATTTCTTTATTCAAACTCTGGTAGGATGATACATCATCGTTCTTGCCTATTTCTTGGAGCTCTGAGGTATGCCATATCAGTGTACCCTTATTTAATAATACTTTAGTCCAAATTTTGGGGTCTTCCATTATTTAATAACCCTCCGATTCGAACGTGCGAGACCTGCGTATTCTCACACCATTCAATCGAAGAGTGATTAAATAAGGGCAATTGTCATACCCCAAATTTGTCTGCCTTGGCGCTACGGTCAAATTAATTTCAAACTTGAATTTTTATAAAATTCTTTTGATTTACATTAATATTTTGGGGTATTATAAATATTCGTTCTCAAGTCTAGTTAAAAATATAATAATTTATTTCAAATTATTTGTATTTTTAAAAATAGCAAATAGCTACACACCTTTCATATACTTTTAATTGAGTTTATTTATAAATAAGTTACATAACACAACTAGTGAAGAATGAAGCTTGCAAGCATAAGGTCACGCGTTCGAATCTCTTGTGATGCACTTTTAAACATTTTTCTATTTCTTTTTTTTCCATTAATCTTCTTATCTTTTTTTTTTTGAAAATTAGGCTTTGAGCTTCTCTTAGTTTTTGGGCTAACTTACTTGCTAAGTATTTTAACCTAATTTCGTTCTATAAATAGGACTCATTGTTGTCCTAATTTGACACACGAAATTCATCTATAATTTCCCATAGATCCATAAATCAACAATCCACAATTTCTCATAAGTTCACTCACTCACGTACGCTACGTTTTTGCAAATTTCTTTCTTTTCAATACTATTGGTGATCTTTTGGTTTAGGCCGATGATTTCATATGAGGTCCCCTCCAATCTATTTTCAATTGTAGCTTTTTAACTTTAATTTATTCGCTTTTATACCAAATGATGAATATCTGATGGTACTTTTTTTAAGATTTATATTTTTGCACAATAATCATTCACACTATGTGCATATCCATACAATTTCACTAATTTCACCACATTTCATGATCAAAAACCACACTTTTTACACCACATTTTTTTCTCAATTTGGGTCAAACAGTCAACCAAGATCCTTCACTTTTTTCTTTGTCTTCACATTTTGTGCTTATAACGTAAAATTTGTTACAGTAGAAAGAAGACTATTTAAAATCTACAAAATCTCACCATATATTTCGTATAGTTCTTACACACTAATTCCCCTAAATTAATTTTCATGTTTCAGTATTCAACCTTACTACATATTCTAAAAACACTTAAATCAGTCATCATCTTTTAACAAGAAAAACTTTGAATTAACATCACACCATTTGTTTTCAAAACTCTTTTCTCTAACAATTCACAAAGCTCAATTATTATCACAAGTTAACCAATTAACACAACAACACAAACCTTCATCACCGGCATGATTTCTAAATGCAAGTCTTTCAAATGTATATGTATCACACCAACTTGTTCAAAGTTTTCGTTGCATGGAAAAGGAGAAAGGAAGAAAGAATTATTGATTTGGATCAAACACACTGACGCTGTCAACAACAAACGGCCAAGCCACATCGGTACAACCGCCAAATATCCCTAGAGATACAACCGCTAACCATCACCTGCGGTCTACCGTCATCATCATCGATAACCCTAACAAGTTCTGCCGCCAACCTCTCAACAACAAAACCAAATTGAAACCTCTTCGATTACTGCCGCAAAAATAACGGAACCGGTAATTCTTTTTGTTCCTTTCGCTCTTCTATTATCCATTTGATGTTGTATTATGAGTTACTATATGTTAACACTTAACACATTTTAATAATAATAATAATTTAAAACTAATGGTAAAACCATTATTCATTTATTATTCATTTATTTATTATTCATTGTTGTTATAACCATTATTGTTAGTATTAACAAAGAAAAAAAGAGTATGTTTAAAACCAAAAAAAAAATAGTGTCATACGTAGGTGTTCAGATCCAATCCGATCCAAAAAAAAATCTAAAAATCGAACCGAAAAAATCGAAATCTAAAAAAAAACCGAATTTTTTTGAATGTATTTGGATCACCATGTAGCATAACCGACCGGTTCGATTCAGTTTACGGTTGGCTTCATGAAAACCGAATCAGTCCAAACCGAACTGGTATTACTTTCATTTACTTGTCATTTATTATTTAAAATAAATTAATATCGAATCATTTATAGCCATCCTCCCAAATTAATTATGTTAGTCAGCAAGCAAGAAATAGATAATGCCATCCTCCCAAATTAATATCGAATCATTTATAGCCATCCTCCCAAACTAATTTAGACATTAAATAAAATATTTGAGAGTTATAGGTTTTTCCTTGGTAACGGTCAAACTGAAAATCTTACACATTCCACTCAAGAAGTGGAATTGGTAGAACTTAAAGCACCAGAGGATGCATTTGCTTTAGAGGTTGAGATGGACATGAATCTTAATGAGAGCATGCAGAAAAATGAATTGGATTTGTATCTGATGGAGAATTTGGAGAAGAAAGGTCCTGATTTTGATATCTTGAACTGGTGGAAGGTGAATTCTAACAAGTATCGTATTCTTGGTCAAATGGCTAGAGATATATTGGCCATGCCTGTGTCTACTGTAGCTTCAGAGTCTGCTTTCTCTACCGGAGGAAGAGTGCTTACTTGTTATAGAAGCTCTCTTACGCCAAAAACAGTTGAAGCTTTAATTTGTACACAAAATTGGTGTAAATCTTCCCCGGTGTCGGTGGATATTGAAGATCTTGTGGATGAGTTAGAAAATTTAGAATTAGGTAATTTACTTATAACTTATATTATTTTTTGTTGAGCATTGTTAATCTTTTATATTGAGTAATATTTATCTTTATTTTTGTAGAACTTGCTCCAATCCCTCAATTGAATGAAGGTGTATCTGATATAGACTTTGATTAGCTGTTGATATCCGCATTCTAAAAGAATTGGGTAGAATTGTGAAGCTGGAGTGGAGCTGATAATTAGAAAATTTGTTATTTGACTATCAATTATGTTGCAGGCTCTGATTTTGAAACTATCAATTATGTTGTCATATATAAAGCAGATCTTCTCTATATATAATGCAGTTTGTCATATTATTATTATATATTCCTTGTGATGCAACTTTCGCATGTCCACTGTTATTGATATTTTTCTTGAAGTTTTATTATTATATTCGATTTAATATAGCTTTGGAAGCTTCATTTGTTCACTGTTTTATATATTTGTCATATATTTAATTTATAATACAAATCTCCATATAAGAACTAAGCATATCTCCATATATAATATATTATAGCCATGTCTATTTCGTTGGGATAGATATTATACATATATTATAATGAAACTTTGCAATAATGACATCAAATAGCCATATGAACATAGAAATTAGATATTGTCTCAGTAGATGTTGGTGGCATAATTGTAACTGGTATTGAAATATATTCTTTTTAAATTTCTAAATAGTGTTGGTTTAAAAACCGAATAAAACCGATTCAACCAAACCGAAGTAAACCGTATAAATTGGATTGGATTGGATTGGATTTTTCTTGTTGTCATCCAAAAACCGAACCAAACCGTATGCTTTATATATTTTTGGATCGGATGATATTTTGTCTCAAAATCGATCCAAACCGGACCACGAACACCCCTAGTCATACGTGACACTTCTAGTGTAAAATTAATTAGATTAAGTTTTATTACTAGTATTTATTAAGTTATCATTTTAAGTTTTATTTTTTTAATTATGTTTTAATTTTAGATGGGCTTTAGGCCCATTGATACTTACCACCCCGTGTAACTCTTCTCACCCCATTTGGTCTTAATTTTATTTTTCTTAATTAATAGATTAATTACTAATTTTATTCCTAATTATTAATATTTTTTATAGATAATAGGATTTCACATCTTCGAATAATCGATTGGTCAGCTTAACACTTATTAATTAATTATTTAAAATCTAAATATTAGAACCCATACAATTCACCAATAAGCGACATGTGGCCCATATCTGGCCACGTGATCAGGAGACTATATCAAACTTCCTTCGCTCCGTGTGATACCACATGCTTTAATCAATCGCTCCGTGTGATACCACATGCTTTAATCAATTTAAAACTTAAAACAGTTAACCAACAATAAGCCATTTTCCTACTAACATAATAAAACTTTGAGATTGTTTTCAAAAAAGGATTAAATAGCATTGTCTTCGAATCCAACTGTAAATTGCGTCTACGATCACTCAATTTACAATCCAGACAAGGTTCAAGGATAATTTGAAATCAATTTTATGCAATCCCATAAAAAAACACTAACCAATTGAGAACTACGAATTGGGACTCTGATTCCTCATAAGAGGATACGTATGCATACGACTAAAATTGTGACGAGTTCCCCTAATAAAATATTAAAACCCTATTTCCTAAAAATTGCGCTTCTAACCCTAGTATGATATTATTTTGAAACTAATAAGAAGAAGAAACATTCATGTGGAAGGGAAAAGAGAATGGACTTGTTTTCTCTCTCTGAGTTATTTTTCCATTAGTTTTAAATTATTATTATTATAATTAAAATGTCCCAAGTGTAAACATATAAGTGGATTTTTTATTTTAGTTGAAAAAGTCAATAACTCATTTATTTATTATTCATTATTGTTATAACCATTCCTGTTAGTATTAACTAAAAAAAAAGAGTTTGTTTAAAGCCAAAAAAATTGTGTCATACGTGACACTTCTAGTGCAGAATTAATTAGATTAACTTTTATTATTAGTATTTATTAAATTATCATTTTAAAAATTTTTTAATTAGGTTTTGATTTTAGATGGGATCTAGGCCCATTGATACTACCACCCCATATAACTCTTCTCACCCAATTTGGTCTTAATTTGCTTTTTCTTAATTAACATATTAGTTACTAATTTTATTCCTAATTATTAATAATTTTTTTATAGATAATAGGATTTTACATCTTTGAATAATCGATTGGTCAGCTTAACGCTTATTAATTAATTATTCAAAATCAAAATATTTGAACTCATACAATTCACCAATGAGCGACACGTGGCCCATATTTAGCCACGTGATAAGGAGACTATATCAGACTTCCTCCGCTCTGTGTCATACCACATACTTTAATCAATTTGAAACTTAAAACAGCTAACCAGCAATAAACTATTTTCCTACTAACATAATAAAACTTCCAGATTATTTTCAAAAAAAGATTAAATAGCATTGTCTTCGAATCCAATTGCGAACTGAGTCTACAATCACTCAATTTACAACCCAGACAAGGTTCAAGGATAATTTGAAATCAATTCTACATGATCCCATAAAAAACAATAACCAACTACAAACTACGAATTGAGACTTTGATTCCTCATAAGAGGATACATAGGCATACGACTAAAATCGTGGCGAGTTCCCCTAATAAAACATTAAAATCCTATTTCCTAAAAATTGCGCTTCTAAATCTAGTATCCTTGTGAACAAGGTAGATGAGGGGTGCCTAACACCCTCCATTCGTCTAAGAATGAGTCCAAAAAACCTAGAATCTCTAATTTTTTAGGGTTAACCTTTATATTCTCTTCCTTAGGATAAAAATTAAGGGTGGCGACTCTGAATTTTCAAATCGGTTATGACAGCTGGCGACTCTGCTGGGGACTTAACCCTAGGTTTAGAAGCCTTGTCTTTTTGTTTTAGGGTTCTTCTTATTTTTTGGGTTTTTTATATTTGTTTATTTAACTATTTATTTATTCATTTATTTATCTATTGTTATTTTATCATATTATTATATCTGTTGTGGGATTTAAATTTTGCAAAAAATATTTTCAAAATCCCTTAGAAAGAAGGTTCGTCTACTAGCCAAGGGTATACATCAGCCATATGAGTTTCTGTGATGACTTCGCCTAGAGTCAATAGAATTCCGTGAAAGGAATACATCTCAAGAGACATCCTCTTGGGAAGTAGGACTTTGAAATGACACATATGACTCTTTGTACAACCTTCAAACCAAAATCTCATGATGATACCTTTCATGACTTAGAGATGAAAGTCTCGGTCTGCAAAGATGCTCCACTTAAGGGAGGCCCTTGCGCCTTTCCCTCTAGTAATACATGACACCCTTAAGGAATCTACCTTATGGAGAAGGGTAGTAAAACTTAGAACCTTTATAAGAGCTCTCCTATAGGTTATTCTATCAATATCCTATCCTCTTAACCCGTAAGGGTATCACCTCTATATTTATCCCATAACCGGTATAGGGTATTCACATACCCTAAACCCGTATAGGGTATTCAATCCCTAAACCCGTAAGGGTTATCTCTTTATCCACTACTATCTTTAACCCGTAGGGCTTCCTTCTATGTCATAATCCCTAGCTTGTAGGGATTTCTCATTGTCTTTCATTAGGCTATAATCCTCAAGAAATTCCAGCCTTTATCTCAACTGTTTGTTGGCCTATCACAATTCCTAGCATGTAGGAATTCTCGTCCATTTGTTATAATCCCTAGCTTGTAGGGATTCTTCTTCATCTTTCTTAATCCTTAAGGAGTTCCTATTTGTCTCAATCTTTGAGTCAGTATAGGGTATCCTCATTTCTATGTCTATCATTATCTTCGTCCTTAAGGAGTTCCTGCCTATCTCAATCTCTGAGTCAATGTAGGACATCATCATTTTCGTATCTACCATTAAACCTATACAGGGTACCCCTACGTCTACCCTCATACTACGTCTGGATCGCATTACATATCCATGAAACTTTTAGCATACCCTAAAAAACAAAAATAAATTTTGCATACCCATGCATTTTCGTACGTTCATACATTTGCATGTCATGCATTTCCACCTTTGCCCTTGGTCGCTATCAATCCAGCTAACACATTTTCCGATGCTCAAGAACAAAGTCCAAGAATTTAAAGAAAATATTAGATTGGTGAAGGAAAGGCCAATGTTGGAGATTCAAAGAAGCTTGGTCCTATAAATCTTATTGTGGAGAGAAGGAAACCCTTCACTATACAAGCCTATGCAACGCCTCAGTTTTAACTTTCATTGGTGATTACACCATTGCCCTATCAATAGAATTGGTATGCCCGAAGAGAAGTCAGGGGTCATTCCCATGCTTTGACAAGTCCTAAAACTATGAAGCATCTCATGAAGTCACGTTGATCAACAAATGATCTCTTCCATAAGATAATTAGGCTTTATTATTTACAAACTGTAATTTCCTATTTTCTAAGTTTCATTTGGTGTAAATTTGTATCTTTGGATCAGTAATTCTAATAAAATAATCATGCTTGTATTTGAAACCGGTTCATTCGTATTCACTCTTTCAACACTTTCCATTTCACTTTTCACTCTTCCCTTCTCAATTTTATTTAATAAACTTTGAGGGAGAATGACGAAAACTAAATAATGGAATTTTGCGGAAGTATACTTTTTAATAGTAAGGCTTAGCTGACAATGTAAGGCATTATTTCACTTCCCAAACAGTGGAGATATAAGGAGATAATCTGTAGTCAACCTCCTCGAGCCAGGAGTTGGAGTTTTGTTGTTTTTTTCTATAAAAAAAAAAAACTTAATTTCAACCAGGGGCGAGGTAATATTTCAATTAATTCAATGACGCATTCTATTCACAAGAGAAGTGATCTATCTAAACAAAAGGTTCAAGCATATCTCTTTCCTTGATACATCATTGAGGAAACGATCTAAGCAAAGGTTCAAGTTCATCCTTTTCCTCGCGTTCATCATCCAAGATCGAGGAATCAACAAAGACAATGTCCATGACATCTTCTTCCTCAATACATCATTCAAGATCGAGGAAAACAATGAAGACGAAGCTTACAACAATCAGCGTGGCAGTCACAAATTTTCAAAATCAAAAGCAAAAAAATAAATTTAAAAAAAGGAGAAAGTCCGCTAAGTCAAAGGAAATCAAAACTTGACTTAGACAAAAGTTAGGGCATCCCGATGGACCGAAAAATTCAAAAAAAATTAGTCCATGTAAAAATAAGAGATGGAAAACAAAATTGGAGAACAATCTTGTGACTGCCACCTCAAAGGCTTCTCATCAACGCTTAGATCTTATCAAAGCTTGGATATTATCAATGCTTTTCATCAGTGCTGAGATCTTTATCTGCGCTTCTCATCATCTGCATGACAAAAATTTATCTTGGAGATTGAACGTATATGTTGCATTAATTGAAATTAGGATTGGAGAACATCAAGGAGAATGGGGTGGGATGAATAAATTTTGAGCCTTATATCTTTTGTTTCTTTAACCATGAACTAGGCCACGTTACAACCTTCAAAACTCCTAATTGAAGTTAGGTTCACTATGAAAGCATACTCGGAAAAATTTGTGTTAAACTGACTTCTATGGTTGTTAAAATTATTACTAACCACTTCTTCGAATCTTTGTATCTAATAACCCATTTCTATTCAAACTTCAATTTCAAAACTTACATGTGCATCAAACAGAATTACTTTTTCAAAATGTACAATTTTATCTATGAATCAATACTTAGCATCAAGAAGATCTCAAAAAAATTTGGTTTAATCAAAAGCGATCCATTTCAGGGGGGAAAAGCATCAAAAGAAGAAACCTATAATCATAGGGAAGACTAATGATCGTAGGGGTATATCACATGAAGATATTATTGACAAGGGGTGATTATTCCGAGATTCAATCAACTTGGATCAAGTTTCAAAGCACTATTCAATCAGGGGCATACCTTTCAAAGGAGCATTCCTTAATCAAGTCGTATCACAACATGTATGACTCGGTTTCCTCGTTTTAACAAACCTCTCAAGGCCTTGATAATTAGGGGCAACCTTCCAAGATTCAAATGTTGGGCGATATGTGCCAAGTTCATCCTACTGCATGTAGGGTCCAAATTCCCCTTCAAGCAACTTCAAATACAAACTTTTCAAGCTTCAAATACTTCGGGGTAATGTATGGTGAGGTCTAATTTCTTTTTGAGGGTACTTCCTCTAGATCCTGGAGATAGAGGGGCATATATTTCAAAATTTGAATGTTGGGTAAAACCACTGTGAAGCTCGATCAAAAGGAGTTGATTCAAAATGGTTCATCAAAGCCAAACATTTTCAAGAGTCTTTTAATCAGGGGCATAATGCAAAATAGTGGGGTCATTCATATTATGATCAAACTATTTCCAAGCTCATATCAATGAGAATCTCCTCCAAGACCCTACCAACAAATTAGGGGGAAAATTCCACATAGGGGCAAGCTCTCCGCATGCTTTCATTATCTCTTGTGGATCTTTCTCCGACATCAGCAATCTTCAAGTTCAATTCGAGAATCAGGAAATCCTGATAGCATAACATTCAACCATCATGTGACAAGAAACCTTGTTGCATAAGAAAACCTCTACGCTTTAATCATTCACGACCCATCACAGAGGCACCATTCAAAAAGCATTCGAGTCATAATCATAAATCATAAGTCTGCATAAATCGTGCATTAGGGCTCTTCGATCCAAAATCAAGCTACACTTATTATCTCATCCATCTGATGACTTCCGACAACATGGATCTAATAAAGAGCCCAATTCTCAGTGGCACATCAAAATTTCAACATCCATTGACGCATATCCAAGTCACCCATTACATGCATTGGTCATTCATTCTACGCATTAACGCCTGCATCTGCATGCATACATGACATATCATAGAACGAGACTTAGGACCCCGTAAAAATATAGAGTCAATTTCTAGGGGAGTTATTATTACAATCTCTAACATCTCTTTGATTATCCCTCTCAGTGAGTCTACGATACAAGCATTCTTCATCAAACTAAGACGTGAGCAGCCTCACACAACCTCATTTATTTGTCCATATGCAAGTAGCCTTATGTAAAAGTCGTGATCAGCCTCATACTTTCCAAACACCTGATCGACGTCTTCTGGTGACCCTACCGATATTAGCAACCTTGTTGTCCGTCTCACCTTCCCAAGTTAATAATATTCTGGTAGCCCCACTGACGTTGGTTTAAAGCCCAGTTCCTGTCTAGTGTATCATTTCAAAAATCTAGTTATCGTCTAGCAGTATTCCAGTTTCTATTTGGAAGCTAAATCCTTATCACCAGTTCTCAGCTGGTAGCCTGCCTTAGGCATTGATTCCGCATAAAATAAAACGGGAATTTCATTTATCAATAATCGCATCATTTCAATTCATAATATTATCATATTAAGCATGCATACCATGCATCATGCATACATCAAGCATAAACATATCAAACATACATACATACATACATTACATTCAATCATATATGCCCATGAAAACTGCAAAAAATCTCAAGGCATGACTACCATCTAAGACAAACTCAAAATTCAAATCCAAGCTTAGCACTACCCATTCATTTTTCTATCACTATAGCTACCTCGGTATAGAACGGAGACAACCGTCAAAGGTACCGCTATCAAAATTTCACTAGGCAGCTTACCTATGATTCATATCCAAGGCCTAGTCATCACCAGCCTCTGGGAATTACACTTGCAATTATCAAGTTCAAACTTTCCAAGTTCGAACCTCTTAAAACATTCAATTTCATTTGGTTATCATGTTGGTCAAGCCTTGGGCGAGAACAAACACAATCAGCTTCATTTGCAAAATTCTGGGGTTTATTTTTTCATGGTGATAGTCTTGGTTGAGAACAGACACAACTGACATCATCACTGAATTTTGGGGTTTATTTCCTCATGTTGATAGCCTTTGTTGAAAACAGACACAACCGACATCATCAGTGAAACTTCGGTTTCAATCTTTAAACCTAGCATTTTTATGCTAAACATTTACCTTGGTTGAGGACAGACACAACCGGTAAAAATCTGATCTCATCTTTGATCTAGTTATCTAAGATTTGATCATCAAAAAACAGCTTTTTCTGCGACATAACCCATTGTGTCAGTCTCCATGCAGCGATATGGAAAATCCGTAATACAACTCATTGCGTCAGTCTCCATGCAATGGTTCATTTCCTCCTCTGCAATATAACTCATTGTGTCAGTCTCCATACAACAATGTGAGAATCTACAATATAACTCATCGCCTTAGTCTCCATGCAGCGATGTTCTTATCAAGCTTTTTTCAATTATCTATCCCCTAGGTCGCGATATATATGCGAATAAATCTGTGTAATCCATTACATCAGTCTCCATGCAGCAATGTATTATCAAATAATGTTTTATTTATCCTCTAGGTTATGATAAGTACACAGTTTCCTCCTCTATGATATAGCTCAATGCGTCAGGCTCCATGCAGTAATGTGCAAAATCTGCAATATAACTCATTGCCTCAGTCTCCATGCAGCGATGTAGTTATCAAGCTTTTTTCAATTATCTATCCCATAGGTTGAGATAGATATGTGAATAAATTTGCATAATCTATTGCACCAGTCTCCATGCAGCAATGTATTATCAAACAGTGTTTTATTTATCCCCTAGGTTGTGATAAATACACAGTTTCCTCCTCTGCGATATAACCCATTTCATCAGTCTCCATGCAGTGATGTGGGAAATCTGTGATATAACTCATTGTGTTAGTCTCCATGCAGCGATATTGTTATCAAGATTTTTCAATCATCTACCCCTAGGTTGTGGTAGATATGCAAATTGTCGGTTCATATTATTCATTCTCTAGGTTGCAATGAATACGTGAATTCATCCTCGGATTATTTGCTCTCTCAGTTGTAGTAAACATGACAAAGTCAAATATAACTCATTGCGCCAGGCTCCATGCAACAATGTAGTTATCGAGCTCTTTTCAAATATCTATCCCCTAGGTTGTGATAGATATGTGAATCAATCTGCGTAATCCACTGCGTCAGTCTCCAGGCAGCAATGTGTTATCAGACTTCATTTTATTCATCCCCTAGGTTGCGATGAATAGACAAGATCAAATCAAATCCAAAATTACTATATTAGTCTCCAAGCATTAGTAAGTCAACTTTTTCAAAACTTGTATTTTTGTAAATATGCAACAAAATAATCTATAATCTCTCTTAGATACTAACGAGTTATCCATGTCGTCGTGTCCGAGTTTAAATCAAAACTTTGGTTCAAATGCTGGAAAGATGATACATCATCATCTATACTTACTATTCAATCATATCTCTCGATTCAAACTCTGGTAGGATGATGTATCATCATCCTTTCCTATTTCTTTATTCAAACTCTGGTAGGATGATACATCATCGTTCTTGCCTATTTCTTGGAGCTCTGAGGTATGCCATATCAGTGTACCCTTATTTAATAATACTTTAGTCCAAATTTTTGGGTCTTCCATTATTTAATAACCCTCCGATTCGAACGTGCGAGACCTGCGTATTCTCACACCATTCAATCGAAGAGTGATTAAATAAGGGCAATTGTCATACCCCAAATTTGCCTGCCTTGGCGCTACGGTCAAATTAATTTCAAACTTGAATTTTTATAAAATTCTTTTCATTTGCATTAATATTTTGGGGTATTATAAATATTCGTTCTCAAGTCTAGTTAAAAATATAATAATTTATTTCAAATTATTTGTATTTTTAAAAATAGCAAATAGCTACACACCTTTCATATACTTTTAATTGAGTTTATTTATAAATAAGTTACATAACACAACTAGTGAAGAATGAAGCTTGCAAGCATAAGGTCACGGGTTCGAATCTCTTGTGATACACTTTTAAACATTTTTCTATTTCTTTTTTTTCCACTAATCTTCTTATCTTTTTTTTTTTAAATCAGGCTTTGAGTTTCTCTTGGTTTTGGGGCTAACTTACTTGCTAAGTATTTTAACCTAATTTCACTCTATAAATAGGACTCATTGTTGTCCTAATTTGACACACGAAATTCATCTATAATTTCCCATAGATCCATAAATCAACAATCCACAATTTCTCATAAGTTCACTCACTCACATACGCTACGTTTTTGCAAATTTCTTTCTTTTCAATACTATTGGTGATCTTTTGGTTTAGGCCGATGATTTCATATGAGGTCCCCTCCAATCTATTTTCAATTGTAGCTTTTTAACTTTAATTTATTCGCTTTTATACCAAATGATGAATATCTGATGATGGTACTTTTTTTAAGATTTATATTTTTGCACAATAATCATTCACACTATGTGCATATTCATACAATTTCACCAATTTCACCACATTTCATGATCAAAAACCACACTTTTTACACCACATTTTTTCCTCAATTTGGGTCAAACAGTCAACCAAGATCCTTCACTTTTTTCTTTGTCTTCACATTTTGTGCTTATAACGTAAAATTTGTTACGGTAGAAAGAAGACCATTTAAAATCTACAAAATCTCACCATATATTTCGTATAGTTCTTACACACTAATTCCCCTAAATTAATTTTCATGTTTCAGTATTCAACCTTACTACATATTCTAAAAACACTTAATTCAGTCATCATCTTTTAACAAGAAAAACTTTGAATTAACATCACACCATTTGATTTCAAAACTCTTTTCTCTAACAATTCACAAAGCTCAATTATTATCACAAGTTAACCAATTAACACAACAACACAAACCTTCATCACCTGCATGATTTCTAAATGCAAATCTTTCAAATGTATATGTATCACACCAACTTGTTCAAAGTTTTCGTTGCATGGAAAAGGAGGAAGGAAGAAAGAATTATTGATTCGGACCAAACACACTGACGCTGTCAACAACAAACGGCCATTTGCTGTTGTATTATGAGTTATATGTTAACACTTAACACATTTTAATAATAATAATAATTTAAAACTAATGGTAAAATCATTATTCATTTATTATTCATTTATTTATTATTCATTGTTGTAATAACCATTATTGTTAGATTTAACAAAGAAAAAAAGAGTATGTTTAAAACCAAAAAAAAAAAAATAGTGTCATACGTGACACTTCTAGTGTAAAATTAATTAGATTAAGTTTTATTACTAGTATTTATTAAGTTATCATTTTAAGTTTTATTTTTTTAATTAGGTTTTGATTTTAAATGGGCTTTAGGCCGATTGATACTTATCACCCCCATATAACTCTTCTCACCCCATTTGGTCTTAATTTTCTTTTTCTTAATTAATAGATTAATTACTAATTTTATTACTAATTATTAATATTTTTTATAGATAATAGGATTTCACATCTTCGAATAATCGATTGGTCGGCTTAACACTTATTAATTAATTATTTAAAATCTAAATATTAGAACCCATACAATTCACCAATAAGCGACACGTGGCCCATATCTGGCCATGTGATTAGAAGACTATATCAAACTTCCTTCGCTCTGTGTGATACCACATGCTTTAATCAATTTGAAACTTAAAACAGCTAACCAACAATAAGCCATTTTCCTACTAACATAATAAAACTTTGAGATTGTTTTCAAAAAAGGATTAAATAGCATTGTCTTCGAATCCAACTGTAAATTGCGTATACTCACTCAATTTACAATCCAGACAAGGTTCAAGGATAATTTGAAATCAATTTTATGCAATCCCATAAAAAAAACACTAACCAATTGGGAACTACGAATTGGGACTTTGATTCCTCATAAGAGGATACGTATGCATACGACTAAAATTGTGGTGAGTTCCCCTAATAAAATATTAAAACCCTATTTCCTAAAAATTGCGCTTCTAACCGTAGTATCCTTGTGAACAAGGTAGATGAGGGGTGCCTAACACCTTCCTTTCGTCTAAGAAGGAGTCCAAAAAATCTTGAATCTCTAACTTTTTAGGGTTAACCTTTATATTCCCTTCCTTAGGATAAAAATTAAGGGTGACGACTGTGAATTTTCAAACCGGTTACAATACATTGAATAAAGTATTCAAAGCTTTGGAGTTTCCAAGAGCAAGTTCATCTTCTTCTTTAGACCAGTCCTCTTCTGGTTTTAATTCAGTGGTGTTATTCACATCTCTGTCTGTCAACACAGGAGGTTTCCAACCCTTGATGACAGCTTTCCAAGGTTTTATATCCATAGATTTTAGAAAGGCCACCATTATTGCTTTACAGTAGTCATAATTGGTGCCATCCAAAGTAAATGGTCTATTTGTAAATCATCTTTCCTTGTCCATAGTACCAGAAAATATCTTTCCTGAAGCTCACTCAAAAAGAGAACAGGGTACCTGCCAATTAAAATTCTGACACAACAAGACATATGTTGAATATGATGTACCATCACAAGGATAACTTAACACGATGTTGAAGGCAATATTAACATGTCATATTACTGACAGAACAAATAACAATTAACAATTTAAAACAGATGCAGGAAGTAAAAACACATATCAATTGTTAACCCAGTTCGGTACAACTTCACCTATTCTGGGAGCATCCAAGCCATGAAGAAAATCTACTATAACAGTATTAGATTGAAGTTCTAAGCAACCCTTGTTTTACAAACTTCTCACTTAATCACTACTCATGCAATTTTTACCTAGGAACTCCTAGATATGAGACCCCCTCTCACTTCTCCTAATCACACACCTGTGATTGTCAACAACAATAACAATTGACAGAAGAAATACTTCCTAATTAAACAGATTACACTCTTGCTTAAAAACTCATGAGTGAATCACAATGAACAAATAACAATCAATCCAACTCATTATCAAAGTGATACATGAGAGGATTCCAAATACTAAGAACAGACGAAACCCTAAAAGATATTAATCCTTATTCCAACTTCGTGATCTTCTTAGGTTTAGACTCCTCCTTTTATAAGCCATTTCAACTCTTGGACTTGGATATTCAATCTGGCTATAACCTTCTGCAAATCAAATCCAATCATATGTAATCAAATCTTCAAATGCAAGGCAAAAGGTTTTGACATCCAATCAAGCAAATAAGTTCTTTTGTTATCTCTTCAGCTTTGAAGCAAATCTTCAGAGAATTCAATCTTCAATGTGCTGCTTGATCCACAAATAACAAAATAAATCTTCTGAAAATAACATAAACAAATCTTCTAGAAATAGAAACAACACAAACTGCTATGTCATAGCTACATGTCACGATATTTTATCCAACATCATCATACTGAACTAATTATTTTACCAAAAAACAGGTAATAAACCAAATCTAACAATTTTTTTCGGACATTTTTTGACCCTATCTAATAGCAGACAATTAAATTAGGGACTAAATTGCGTTTGAACTTATGGATATTTTCTTTGTTTTTAACCAATTAAGTTCAAATTCTATACGATGGTTACGACAAGTTACTAGATGTTTTTTATTCAACTTGAAATATGTTTTATCTCAAAATACAAGATATCTTTAGCTTTATTTTTTATAAAAGAAATTCATTTGCAAAGATAACTATAATATAAGTTTCTCTATTTTTTCTAGTTCATTAGATTCCAGACGGAAAATATATTTTTTAAATAAATTTAGTTATAAAATTAGATCATAATCTAAAAATGAATTAATTATGTGCGCATGAGATGTAGGGATGTCAGTTTGGACCTGTTAATGGGGATCCCCGCGGGGAACGCCCCGTTCGGGGCCCCAAAGATGGGGAATTTTCCCCCGTGGGGGCGGGGATGGGGAGAAAAATTCCCCCGAGAGCATTTCGGGGACGGGGACGGGGAATACACCCCCCGCCCCGCGGGGACCCCGCCCCGCCTATTATTTTAATATAGTTAATTTAATATATATATTTTAGATTAGGTTTTTTAGTCATTTCCTTTATGTTGTTGGATTTTTTTAGTTGTTTAGGCATATTGTTACTTTAAAAAGTATTATAGTTCATTTTGTTGAATTTTATAGCATTTTATAGAAATTTATAAAAAAAATATTATTATTTTGTGTTCCATTAGTATTTTTAATAAAAAATAATAAATGTCAAATACTAGTATTTTTTAATAACATAATAAATATGTGAATTCTTTGTGCTTTTTATTTTTATAGAAAATATAAACATTTTAAAAAAATAAAATATTAATGAATAAATGTATGATCTATGGGGATCCCCGCGGGGAACGGAGATCCGCGGGGAACGGGGATGGGGATAGAAATTCCCCCGTGACGGAGATCGGGGACGGGGACGGGGAATGAATTTGATGGCGGGGAAAAAGATGGGGAAGTGTCCCCCGGGCCCCGCCCCGCCCCATTGACATCCCTAATGAGATGTATTCCGAAAGATATTTCCAAAATTTAAATATAATTTTAGTTTTTCACAAAAATGGAGTAACAATACTTAAATTGCGTTAAACAATTTCGTAATTATAATATGGGGAGTTATTATTCATACATCACATATGTAGTTAGACCACATTTCTTTCTATTTACCATTTTATCTAAACCATACCGTGTTTTTTGTTTTTGTTTTTTAATTCCATAAACTTTATGTTTATTGTATGTAAATATTCTTATAATACTTGAAATTCAGGAAAATTTATTGGTAATAATAAACTTGTGGTTATAGATAGAATTTAAAATTTCTGAGGTATGAATAATAACATATTCTAAAAACAATGTGCATGCTATCAATGGAAATTGAGTCTTTTGTAAAAAAAAATAAAAACTATTTTTTAAGTTAAAAAAATAATTATGCACTTTTAAATGACCGATAAAATTGCATTTTGGATTTTTTGCACAAATAAAATTTTCAAAAATTTGTAAAATAACTTACTTAATATAAAATAAAAAAATAGTTTTATCATTTTAAAATTTGTGGAGTTTGAAGTATAGGTGTGGATGTGCCAACTAGAATCTGCCCACACCTTGTACCCTCATTTTCACAAATTATCAATAATCTTGGTCCATACAATACACAACAATATTCAGCCCATTTTTATACATTACTTAGTCCATTCGTCCAACAAACATTAATACAAGTAATTTTCTCTTGGCACCCTTCAAATTATCTTAGAGGGTCCTTGATGGTTTTTATTTGATTTTAGAATTTGAGCATGCTTGAATTTTTGAATTTTATTATATGTTATTTTACAAAAGCTTTTTATTTAAAGGCTTTTCGTTTATGAGTGTCAACATGTTTTTTTCTTCTTTTATCATTTAAGATTTTAAGATATATTTTTATATAAATTATATATTTTTAATTTTTATTTTATATTACATTTTATAAAATTCTCCCTACCTATCTTTCAAATCTCATATTTCTCAACTATATTGCTTCTAGAAGTATGAATTTTAATTTCACCTAATTCTATAACATGTTTTCCTTTACAAGTTTGTTAGATGATTTTTTTGTATATTTGTATCCATTTGTTAAAATATAAAGATAAGAATATTCGAAGACAGATCAAATTTAGAAAGTTAGTTAAGACAATTATTTTGTTTGACACAGAATCAATTTATTATTACTCAATTGGAGTATATAGAAACTTATTCTATGTATTACAAGTGTAATTCAATTGGTTCCGGTCTAGCCAAACATCTTAATGAAATTGGCCTAATTCGGAGATTTAATTCATATTTTGCGCTTATTATAGTTTGAGAACAAGTGCATTATTGATGAGAAGCCACACCATCTCAATCGTTGAAATCCATCGAACGGTCTCGTGCACTTGGCGTCACGTCTACCAGGAATGATTATTACTATTGTTCTTACATAAATTTGATTTCGTGTCACACTAAAGTATGATTCATTACATATTTTTGTAAGTTTTGTCTCTCTCACTTTGTTGAAGTGTAACCTAGTAGGAACACCCACTCTCCAAAACCCGAAGAAGTCCAACGACACGCTGAAGACATTCCACAATTGTCTTCACCATCAACTTCCTATTTTGTGTTCCGCACCTAAATAATGATGTTGTCTTTAAGAATCGTATTTTGTTTCTCACAAAATTCCGCATCGTATTTCTTTGATTTCTTTTACTGCACCGCCGCAACTAGTTTTGTTAACCAATCTGATTGTCATTAACATTTACAACCATCATAAATGGTAGCCTCCAAAGTGACTTATTCATGCTTCATCACAACGCCGCCCATAGACATAATGTTTGATCATCCTTCTAAGTGTTTCATGACATTGTTGCATCGACTCTTACTCTTGCATTTGAAGAGCCACTTCCTTAGCCTGAAATAGGTGTTTCAGTTATATTGACTTCTCTATTTAATGCATCTCACCAGATCTCGACCTCTCAATCTGTTGGATATATAGTGAAATTTTCAAGTCCTAGTGTTATTTCAACCACTTCAAAAGTAATTCCAAGGCCAGATGTCTAAGCAATTCCCACCTCCGTTGTAATTACAATTGTTAGAGCCATAAGTGCCTCAAAATTTTGAATGACTCTAAATCACACTCTAGATGCAAGGGGGAATGAATTTGTTACAAGGGTTTATAACCTGATACATCAATAAAACACACATACCCTCAATGAGAGACTTCTCTATATAGAAGACTACCAACAAAAGGTTCCTTCACAAGTGGCTACTCAACTAGAGATGTTTCAACATAGTAACTTTGGGGCCGCTTCAAGAGAAGTTTTCGCCGATGCCACATCCCAACCAAAAAGAACATCTAAATCACCAAGGCATCACCATCAGTGTCATGGTTGATGATATTCTTTTGGAATAATTAGTCTCCAACTCCTTTAACTAAATTCAATGTTTCGCTTTATCCCTTTAATTAAAAAGTCTTACACTTTGATCCTTTAACTAACATTCCATTACATAAAATGGTCCCTTTAGTTAGTTTTTCTAAAAGAACGTTAAGTATGGACTAGGTGGCATAAAACATAGGCAAGTAAAGTTAAGGGACCAATTTGAAACATGCACATATATTTAAAGGACCAATTTTCACACAATTATAAATGACATTATCAGCTATATCATTTCAATAAGCATTAACAGAATTACACATCAGTTTAAAATGCCATTACAAGTCATATCATTCAAAATGGCATTATGATTTACAATACAAAATGTTTCACTATTTTGGAAACATCAATAAACATACAATACAATTCAAAATGGCATTATGAGCCATATCATTCAAAATGGTATTATGAATATCTCACTTTTCCGGTTAAAATATACAGTATAGCCTTAAATTTACATACAAATTTTGTAAAAAAAAAACGCATCTAAGCAACATCCGAAGACAAAATGAATACAACATCTGAAAGCTTGCATCTGGATGAAACATTTGAAGATTATGTGAGACAATTGAGCTTCCAAAACCTATTATGCCATGTTCTGAGCTGTACAAAATGATTTCTTGGATGATGTTGAAGGGAAATTCTAGATTGCTTTAGAGGCCTTGGATCTGCAGTTGATTGATTAGGGGGAAAAGGGTTATGAGGAAGAGTGTTAGCTTGGCCTTCTTGAATGTAAAGTGTAAATCAAGATTTCAATATGCTTTGAACCAATGTTTGCTGAGTCTGACCAATATGGTATTCATTCATTAAAGACTGTGAGGTTTGATCTGAAACTTATCTAAGATTTCCCATTTGTAACTGCATCAATTATCATTAAAAAGGAAGTGACAAAATATACCAAATCAATAAGTAGATATCATCAACTTTTTCAGATTATAAGCTTTGTAAAAATAGAATGGAATCAAGAAAAATAAAAAAGGTAGTGAAACAAAATAGACTATTTCGGGGGTGATTATTCCTAGCATTATCTGAGCCTACAAGTACAACAAATTATGAATATGTAAAAATAGATAAGTTTGTTATCAAATAATGATGTGTTTGTATTAATGAACAAATGAAATGATATGAGAAAAAAGTTTATACTAGGAAAAGAGCCTTAGACAACTGCGGTCTAGAAAGCAACAGTTGGAGGGACATTTCCTTGTCGTGTGTAGCCATTCCATGTCATTGATGACACGAAAAGATATAGCATTTTCCGTTTGAATTACATAGATTAAATTCCCGATTCCTCGATTATTATGTCATATTTTATCCCTTTTTTTAATTTTTGAATCATATTTCAGGTACTTTGCATTTGCAAGGCATAAATAAGAAAAGGAAGAAAAAGAATTGAAAAATGAAGAAGAAATGGTTTTAAAACAGCAAAAATGTATTTCTTTACAAGAGAAGTGTGCCGCCCGCCACAAGGCCATTACGACTGGCACAAGTTGAATTAGTGTGTCGCCCGCCACAAGGCCATTACGAATGGAACAAGTTGAATTATTGTGCCCCTCGGCATGCTCACATTACGACTGACACACTTGTGATTACGTTCCACAATTCAAGCAGCTACGAAGTCTTCGCCAATATAGCATATTAAGTGCACATCACCTGGGTTTTCTCGGCATAAACAACATAAATCATGGAAGTTATCTATTTTTCCTCAACAAAAATGGACTCTGTAAGTACGAAGTGCGCCTAAGCGGGGGGGGGGGGGGGGGGGGGGGGGGGGGGAGGGGGGTGAATTAGGTACTTTTAAAAATTCTGGTTTTTAGTGATGATGGTTCTTATTTTTCTGGTTATAAGTGAGTTTAGGAAAGCTTAAAAATGCAGAAAAATAGAGAGACACGAGCGATATATCCTGGTTCCCCTTACAGTCCGAGAGTACTCCAGTCCCCTTTCAACATGAAAGAGATTTCCTTATTGTGGCAAACTTACACAAGAACTACCAACCAAACCAAGAACAATCCTCTTGGACCAAGAACAATCCTCTTGGATTTTCACTAAGTTACCTATGAGAACAATCCTCTCAATGTAACTACACTTGTATCCAGCAACTTGGAAAGATAAGATTTCAACAAAAAAACACTTACACTTAATTCCAACAATCCTGGAAAATAAGTAAGTAAATATCAATTAGTGAGTTTGAGTGAGTAGAGTATATTAATCACTAAGAGTAATTTTGACAATATATAATCTTATTCTTTCAATAATAATATTGTACAAAGACTCAAGATATATTTTCTCAAAGTTTTCTGTTTAAAGTATGAAAATATGCAGAAAACTTATGCATGAAAATGAAGAGTGATTGAGTTTGTATTTTGAAAGTTCAGAAAAATATTATGAAAGAAGGTGTTAGATATGAATTTGAAATTTAATATTTATATGTTCATAACACCCTTTTGAAACATCATGAAGATCTGGAAATGTATCATGAACAAATGCCAAGTTTGAGTGAAAAGATGTAATGAAAAGGCATGATCAAAAGGCATGAACAAGGCTGTTATTTTTCAAATTTGTGCAGTGTGTAATCGATTGCACCCTTAGTGTAATCGATTGCACAAGGTTTTTAACAGCTATAATTTCAAAAATTTTAAGAGTGCAATCGATTGCATTAACAATGTAATCGATTGCATGCAAAGTCGGGTAGCAAAATTTAACTGAGTGCAATCGATTGCACTAACAATGTAATCAATTGCATGTTAAGTCAGTAGCAAACGTTTTGAAAAATTTAAGTGCGCAATCGATTGCACTAACAATGTAATTGATTGCATAAAGAAACAAAACCAAAAGATTTGGAATTTTTGAAGAGTGCAATCGATTGCATGCAGATGAAAAGTGAAATTTTATCTTTGAAAAGCTTGAGTAATGATTCTTAAACATTTCTTTTTCATTTTTGAGCATATATACCTTAAGATCAAAGTAGATAATATTATTATACCTTTAAAGTTGTTGAGAGCTTTGATTGAAGATATTATCCTTAGATGCTTAGATGCTTGATCAAAATCTTTGCCTTCTTTGTTAGCCATGGTTTGTCTTAATCAAAACAAAAGCTTATTTGAGAAGCTTGATTTTACATTCTACCCCTTTTTGATGATGACAAACAATCTTTCTTTATGCGATGTACTTTCCGGAAGAGCTTCTCCCCCTAAGATGCAAAACTCCCCCTATGTAGGAGAGGGTTGGAATCCTTTGCAATTCTTCATCTTGATTGGAGAGTACCTTGAAAATTAAGACACAGGAAATAAAAGCATAAAGTACCATACATCTTTCTCCCCCTTCGACATTATCAAAAAGAAGGGAAAGATGCTTAAAGAAAGTAATAATAGAGCAAAATATTGACCAAAAATTATAAAATAAAAACATTAACACACATTGTTTTAAGAGTTACACAGAAAATGAAAAAACGAAACATTGAAATATCAAGACAATAATATAACAGAAAAAAATAGTCAGCCAGAATATTAAGGGTGATGAATGTCTGGATGATTGTAAGGCCATGAGCCTTGGTTTGGGAATTGTTGTTGAAGTGGAGGTTCTGTGTAATGAGGAGGAGGTGCAGCTGGGTTGTTTGGGTCGTATGGTGGGATATGAAGGTGAGAATAAAGGTATGAGAATTTTTGGTTCACATCCGAGCGAAAATCATTTATCCGGGTTGTAGTGGAGTCATTGATTGCACTCCATTGTTTGTTGATGTTGGTATTCATAGAAGCAAACTGTTGAGCCATGTAGTCCATGAGTTCTTGATTGCTTGGACCAGAGGGAGCAGCAGGAGGAGGAGGCACAACTTCACCACCTTCAACTTCTTGGTCATTATCTTAATTGCCAACAACATCTTCACCAATGTAGGTGATGGTCTTTGTCTCCGGATTAAAATGTACGCACATCCTTGAATCAACATTCTTAATTGAAATTTTGTTTAAATTAGGAACCATATCTACCTTTTCAAAACCACGAAAATCTACACCAAATTCCTCCAAAATCAAAGTGACAAAATAAGCATATGGAAGGAATTTAGACTTTTCATCCACTCTCAGCATATGCATCATCATCATTCTTGCCTAGTTTACATTTATTCCTTTCTTCCTTGCATAAATAAGCTGCATCTCGAAGTCGATAACCGTGCAATGGTTTCCAGCTCTTAGAAAAAGTATATAGACCAAGAAATAATGAAATAAGCGATCGTCTATATGGAGGTTACCCGCACTCCAGGAATCTCTGGAAGGAATTACTCCGCCAAGACCACGTATCCGTTTGGCGCGAAATTCAGCTTCACTTAACCGTCCAATGCTGTAAAAGAATCCCTTTTTCGAATAGCCATCCCATATCTCGTCTTCAGGATCATATAGGAAGCTTCCGGTGAAAGGAATATGCAAGATCTCACCAACAACCTGAGGAGTTAGAAAGATACGAGTGCCCAACACATATGTGACTATTTTTTCCTTGTAGGGGGTTAGATTACTGAAAAACATTCTTACCAAATCTGGGTAGTATGGACCATACGAAGAAATCAAGGGTTCCAGACCATAAGCAGCTAGATCGTTCTGAAATGAAAAACATTCTTGAGGGAAGGAGGACATAATACCATACTTAGGGTTGGAAACAATTTTCCTTTAAAAGTCTTTGAAAAATCTGACTTCTTGTGCTTCGGTGAGAGTTGAGAGTAGTGGATTAGATGTTGAGCTAATCTTCTTTTTCCCTTTATCTGAAGTTGATGCCTTTCTCTTTGTTCTTGAAGCCATGGATATGGTGTTTTAGGTTTTGTGGTTTTAGGGTTTTTGTGAGAGAGAAAGGTTTTGTGATTTTGGTAGGTATGGAATGAGTTATTAGTATTGAAGTGTATTTTGATTGGGAATAGGAGAGAGGAATTCTGACCAACATTAATTTTCTGTCATAAAAGCTACTTTCAGTATATGCAGTCGATTGACATACCATGTGCAATCGATTTGCACACAAACGAATCAAAAATAAAGCAAAACGCACATAGTGCAATCGATTGCATTAAAGGTGCAATTGATTTGCACATGAAACAGAATGGACAGAATTGAAAAAATTCTTTGTGCAATCGATTACACTCTTTGTGCAATCGATTTGCACCAACAAAAATTGTCCAAAACCAAATTTTTCTTGAAAAAATTAAGTAACACATAGCATAAATTCATATATGGCATGTATAAAACATATATAAAAGATATATCAAGGGTAGAATGCACCTTATAAGTCGCGTTCATCAAGTATGTCGAGCTCTCGACGAATTTTGTAGAAAGGTTCTTTCGCCAAAGGTTTGGTGAAGATATCGGCAAGCTGATTATGAGTATCTACAAAGGTTACCTCGACATCTCCTTGAAGAACATGATCACGGAGAAAATGATGTCGAATGTCTATATGTTTAGTCCTTGAATGCATGACGGGATTCTTTGTGATGTTGATTGCACTGGTGTTATCACATCTTAGAGGAATGCACCCTAGATCGAGTCCGTAGTCACGAAGTTGTTGTTTTAGCCACAAGATTTGAGCGCAACTACTACCCGCTGCAATATATTCAGCTTCGGCCGTGCTTAGAGAAACACATGCTTGTTTCTTGCAAGCCCATGATAATAATGCATTACCAAGAATGTGACAAGTACCACTTGTGCTCTTTCTATCTGTTTTACATCCTACATAATCCGTGTCAGAATAACCAATTAAGTTGCAGACACTACCTTTTGGATACCACAATCCGACATTTGTTGTCCCTTTGAGATACTTCATGATCCTCTTTACCGCCGTGAGATGAGATTCCTTTGGGTTAGCTTGAAAGCGGGCACAGAAACAAACACTGAACATGATGTCAGGACGGCTTGCCGTCAAATATAATAAAGAGCCAATCATACCTCGATATTTAGTGATGTCGATGGAAACACCTGTTCATCTTGATCAACATAAGAACCAAAACCCATAGGTGTAGACATTTCCTTGCAGCTATCCATGTCATACCTTTTCAAGAGTTCCTTGCAATATTTGGATTGGTTGATAAATATGCTATCTTTAAGTTGTTTTATTTGAAGTCCAAGAAAATAGTTCATTTTACCCATCATGGACATTTCAAATTCTCCTTGCATCATTGATGAGAATTCTTCGCACATTTCTTGATTTGAAGAATCGAAGATGATGTCATCAACATAGACTTGTGCTAGCAAAGTGTCGCCTTTAATTTTCTTGATAAATAGAGTCTTGTCAACTTTGCCTTTTTCGAAACCTTTTTCGCATAAGAAGTTGCTTAAACGATCATACCATGCCCTTGGTGCTTGTTTCAGTCCATAGAGAGCTTTTCTTAATTTATATACATGAGATGGATTCTTGAAGTCTTCGAAACCGGGGGGTAGCTTAACGAATACTTCTTCAGAGAAATATCCATTCAAGAATGCACTTTTGACGTCCATTTGGAAAAGCTGAAAATTTAATGAACAAGCATAGGCAAGTAAGAGACGAATAGCTTCTAACCTTGCAACTGGAGTGAAAGTTTCTTCAAAGTCTATTCCTTCTTCTTGATTATAGCCTTGTCCTACCAATCTTGCTTTGTTGCGAACAATTATTCCATTCTCGTCAAGTTTGTTTTTGAACACCCATCTTGTTCCAATAATGTGTTTGTTGCTTGGCCTAGGAACGAGTTCCCAAACTTGATTCCTTTCAAATTGATTCAATTCCTCTTGCATAGCTATGATCCATTGGTCATCTCCTAAAGCTTCATCAACTTTGTAAGGTTCAATTTGAGAGACAAACGCCATGTTTAGGCAAGCATCCTTGAGATTTAATCTTGTAGACACGCCTTGACTTATATCACCAATTACTTTATCAGTAGGATGATCTCTATGAGTTCTCCATTCTTTTGGTAGATCATTGAGATTCTATTCTTGTTGAGGTGATTCTTCTAGTTGGATGAGTTGATCCTTGGAAGAATTTTCTTTAGGACCTTCTAAAATTTCATCATCATTATCACAAACAATATTATCCTCCTTGGAGGGGTTAGATTCATCAAAAGAAACATGCATAGATTCTTCAATAGTCAAAGTTCTTTTGTTGTATATTCTATATGCTTTACTAGAGAGTGAGTAACCAAGGAATATAACTTCATCGGATTTCTCATCAAACTTACCCAAATTATCTTTGTCATTGTTTTGGACAAAGCATTTGCACCCAAAGATATGAAAGAAAGCAATGTTAGGTTTTCTCCCTTTGAAAATTTCATATGGAGTTCTCTTTAAGATTGGTCTAATGTTAACTCTATTGCTAACAAAACATGCCGTGCTCACCGCATCCGCCCAAAAGTATTTTGGAAGGTTTGATTCGATAATCATTGTTCTAGCGAGTTCAACAAGAGACCTATTCTTTCTTTCAACCTCTCCATTTTGTTGTGGAGTCCTTGGTGCCGAGAAGTTGTGAGATATTCCATGTTCTCCACAGAATTCTTCAAATAGAGCATTTTGGAATTCTCCGCCATGGTCACTTCTTATTGAGGCAATTGTTAGAGACTTCTCATTCTGAATTTGTTTAGCATACTTCTTGAATGCCTTGAATGCATCACTTTTCTGCACTAAAAAGAATGTCCAAGTATATCTAGAGAAATCGTCAACAATAACCAAAGCATATACATTACCTCCGAAACTCCTTGTTCTCGATGGACCAAATAGATCCATATGTAACAGTTGTTGTGGCCTTGTAGTGGACACCACATTCTTAGATTTGAAAGTTGATCTAGTTTGTTTCCCCTTTTGACAAGCATCGCATAGTCTATCTTTGACGAAATTTCTCTTAGGCAATCCAATGACAAGATCATGCTTGATTAATTTATTCAAGTGTTCCATATGAATATGAGCAATTCTTTTGTGCCAAAGCCATGAATCATCGTTGTTTGCCATGAGACATTTAACCTTCAAATATGGATCATCAAGGGAAATCATAAATATATTATTGATTCTTTTACCTTTAAGTATAACCTCATGAGTGACTTCTTCTTCTATCAAACATTCATCCTTGGTAAACTTGATTTTGAATCCTTTGTCACAAAGTTGGCTAATACTTATAAGATTGTGCTTTAGTCCTTCAACATAAAGAACATCTTCAATGGATGTGAAATGTGGAGCACCAACTTTGCCTTTTCCTAGGATTCTTCCCTTATTATTGTCTCCATAAGTGACAAAACCCTTGGCCTTTAGCGCTAGATGTGAAAATTGGTTTATGTCTCCTGTCATATGCTTTGAACAACCACTATCAAGATACCAAAGATTGCATGTGGTTTTCAAGCATACCTGCAAAACAAATTAGGTTTTGTTAGGTACCCAAGTTGCTTTGGGTCCTTCATAATTAGTGCCTTTCTTTATCCATACATAATACCCACTTGCCACACTGAAGTTTCTAACATAGCAAGCATTAGGTGTATGGCCTTTAATACCACAATAAAAAAAAGTAGGTTCAAAGTTACTTCTATATCTAGAAGGATAAGATGTCTTTTTCGGAAATGTTTTCTTTTTCGGATAGTGACGAACTATTTTAGGTTTTTTCACTTTCTCTTTGGAAGATTGATCACTTGCCTTAACAAAGATAGTTTTGTTAGAACTTGGTTTTGAAAACTTTGAATATCCAAGGCCACTTTTGTCGTTGGAGTATCTTTGTTGGCTAAGAACACCTTCCAATCCAATTTTCCCTTTTTCATATCTTTCAATAACTCTTTTTAATTGGACAATTTGGAAAGAGAGTGAGTCACAATTTTTGCATACAAAATTATGTTTTTGTTCATCACTTGATTTTTGTTTTTCTTCTTTGAAATCTTTTTCTATTGAAACATATTTTTCTTATAAGGATGAAATTTGTTTCTTTTGTAATGAAATGGTTTTATACAGAATTTTGCATTCATTCAATAGTTCATCTATAGCACCTTTTGCATCACTATCAAAAAGAGAAAATTCATTACTAACCTCATTGTCTTCATCATCAGAATGGTGTGAGGCCATCAATGCTAGATTTGCACTTTCATCACTATCGGAATCGGATGAGGAAATTATTTCATTGTCCTCCCATGCGACATAAGCCTTTTTGTTCTTGAATCCCTTCTTGCTTTTGAAGCCACATTTCTTGGAGAGTTTTAGACAATCCGGCTTGATATGAACTTGCTTACCACATTCATAACATGTGATTTCTTGTGTTGATGTGGAGCCTTCCCTTTTTCTGAAAATGTTTCTTTCCTTTTGAATGAGAAAAAGGTTTGTCATTTCTTCTGAAGAACTTACCAAGCCTTTTAACAAGAAGCATGAAGTTTTCATCTTCTTCTGGATTGTTTTCCTTTTCAACTTCCTTGGAGTCTATCTTCAAAGCAATATTCTTGGATTTCTTCTCTTGATTTTCATGCTTTTCAAGTATTCCGAGTTCCGTTTTGTATTCTTGATGTTTTCCAAATAATGTTGCGGATGTCATGTTGAAAAGACTAGTCTTTTCTGAAATTGACGTTACCTTTGGTTGCCATTCCCTAGTTAAGGACCTAAGTGTTAGAACAATGTTTGAATCTAGTACCCTATATTTGAGTTTTGATGATAACAAAGTGAAAAGATATAGTATTTATATGTTTCATGTTTGAACTATATACTACCTAAAATTACTATGCTCTGACTTGCAGATACGCTGATTAAAATAAGCAAGATCACTTCTTCAGCATCAGAATTTGATTTGATACACCAGCATCAGAAGTTGCTGAATCAGAACGTGAAGATCAGATGATCAATTCACGTACTTGCTGAAGCTTGATGAACAGAACTGCGCGTAAACACTCTGATACAAAAACAATAAGTTCATCAGCAGCGAAGCAGAATCAGAATGAGCCAAGCCAGAACGTGCATTGAAGAAGCAACGGTACTGTGCATTGAACGCTAATTAATTCCAACGGCATCATTCTAGACAAGATCTGCTCAAAAAGGAAAGCTTGTTATTAGCATTGAATCAAGAATATTGCATTCAACGTTCATCTTCTCAAGTGCTATATAAACAAGGCTTCGAAGATTATAATGGCCAATGCTTCCAAATTCTCTACACGCACAAAGCTGAACAATAATCTTCATCTACCAGTTTTGCTAAACCAACAAACTCTGATACTCCATTAGTGTTTAGCAATCTAAGTTTCTAAGCTTAATTTGTGTATACATCACAGTTGTGATAAAGTTTTGTAGAAAACATTCACACACATTTGTTTTATACCTTTGTAAGAAAGTGTTGCCTTGACAAACCGGATTGTGGTTTGAATCAAGAAGGCTTTAGCAGTTGTTAAAGCAGATTTGTATTCAGTTGAATATAGTGAATTAAGACCTCGTTGGAGAGAGGCGAAATCACCTTGACGGGTGGACTGGAGTAGTTTGAGATCAAACGAACCAGGATAAAAATATCTTGTCAATTGCCTTAAGATTCCAGTTTTACAATTCAACCCCCCCTTCTTGTGTTTTTCACCCCTTCAATTGGCATCAGAGCGCCTGGTTCTGAGCTAAAACACTTAACCGTGTCAGTACAAGATCCAGCGTCAGAAAAACACAATGGCAGGAAACAACTCTCATTTCAGCAATGACAACAATGAGGACAGAGACAGATTCAGCGGCAAACCTCCAGTCTTTGATGGAGAAAACTTTGACTACTGGAAAGACAGAATTGAAAGCTTCTTTCTAGCACATGATGCTGATCTGTGGGATATGGTGACAGATGGATACACGCACCCTGTGAATGCAACTGGTCAGAAGATTGAAAGAAAATCAATGACTGATCAACAAAAGCGTGATTTCAAGAATCACCATAAGGCCAGAACCATCCTCCTCAGTGCCATCTCCTATGCTGAGTATGAGAAGATCTCCAACAGAGACACAGCTAAGAACATCTTTGATTCTCTCAGAATGACGCATGAGGGCAACGTTCAAGTCAAAGAAACAAAAGCTCTGGCGCTCATTCAGAAGTATGAGGCGTTCAAAATGGAAGAATCTGAATCCATTGAAACTATGTTCTCTAGATTCCAGATTCTGGTAGCTGGTCTCAAAGTTCTGGACAAAGGATACTCTACTGCTGACCATGTCAAGAAGATAATCAGAAGTTTACCCAAGCAGTGGAGGCCTATGGTTACTGCTCTGAAGCTAGCGAAGGATCTCAACAAAATCACTCTGGAGGAACTTATAAGCTCCCTCAGAAGTCATGAGATAGAGCTAGAAGCTGATGAGCCTCAGAAGCAAGGTAAGCCTTTAGCTTTAAAATCTAACAGAAAATCTGAATCTAAAGTTTTGCAGGCAGTTGAAGAAACATCTGATGGATCCTCATCAGAAGAAGACGAACTTTCCCTTCTCTCCAGAAGAGTAAATCAACTGTGGAAGCAAAGACAAAGGAAATTCAGGAATCCCAGAAGATCTGATCAGAACGAGTCTTCTTCCAGATACAGAAGGACAGATTCTTCCTCTGGATACAGAAGATCTGAGGGCTCCTCCGGTAGCAAGAAGCCAAACACAAAGGACATCATCTGCTACGAGTGCAATGAGCAAGGACACTACAAGAGTGACTGCCCAAAGCTTCAGAGGGAAAAGCCCAAAAAGAAGTTTGGAAGAGAGAAGAAGAAAAGTCTCATGGCCACATGGGATGACTCTGACTCGTCTGAAGCTGACTCAGAATCAGATGATGAAAGGGCAAACATAGCGCTCATGGCTAACATTCCAGATGACAGTGAAGCTTCTGAATCAGACTCAGAATCAGACACAGAAGAGGTATTCCCTAACTTCGCTGTTAATTTTACAAAGGCTGAACTTGCTGAAAGCCTCAATGAAATTCTGGAACGTTATTAGCAGATTAGAGCTAAATTCAGAGACCTGAAAAGGAATCTTGAATCTGACTCTAATAATTCTGAGAGTCTCAAATTGGAAAACTCTGAGCTGAGAGATAAAATTTTAAAATTAGAAAACTCTTTACAAAACTCTCAGAAAGAACCAATTTCTGAAACTCCCAGCAACGCTGATGAGATCATCAAGGAGTATGATCATAGTTTCCAGAAGTTCCTTGCTAAAAGCATAGATAGAAGCAGAATGGCTTCAATGATCTATGGAGTTAGCAGAAACGGCAGGAAAGGAATAGGATACCTAGGTAAGGTTCCTACACCTAAAAATGTCATGGATTTAACCATTAAACACACTCCTCTAAATTCACACTTTGTGTATGGTCACACACATGACATCAAATATACTAGTAGTAAGCACTCTGTGAAACCAAAATTCAACCAGAGTTTTGGTAAAACTAACAAATCAGGACCCAAGAAGATCTGGGTACCTAAGGATAAAATAATACATGTTGCAGATATCTTTAGCAGCAAGTCAGAAACACCAGTCATGGTACCTGGACTCTGGCTGCTCACGACACATGACGGGAAGAAGGCATATGTTCCAAAGCCTGGAACTTAAGCCTGGAGGCCACGTTGGCTTTGGAGGCAATCAGAGGGGAAAGATTATTGGCTCTGGAACTGTAGGTAACGGAAATCTTCCCTCTATTAATAATGTTCTGCTAGTTGATGGATTGATGCATAATCTGTTATCCATAAGTCAATTAAGTGATAACGGTTATGATATAATCTTTAATCAAAAATCATGTAAAGCTGTTAGTCAGAAAGATGGGACCATCCTGTTTAATGGAAAGAGGAAAAACAACATTTACAAAATCAAACTTTCTGAACTAAAGAGTCAGAACGTAAAATGTCTTCTGTCTGTTAACAACGAGCAGTGGATCTGGCACAGAAGATTGGGGCATGTTAGTATGAGAAGAATATCTCAGATTAACAAACTCAATCTGGTCAGAGGACTTCCTAATTTGAAGTTCAATTCAGATGCTCTGTGTGAAGCATGTCAGAAAGGCAAATTTGCAAAACCTTCTTTTAAATCCAAAAATGTTGTTTCTACCTCTAAGCCATTAGAACTTCTGCACATTGACTTATTTGGACCAGTTAAAACTGCTTCAGTCAGTGGCAAGAAGTATGGGTTAGTAATCGTAGATGACTATAGCAGATGGACATGGGTAAAGTTCTTAAGACACAAGGACGAGTCACACTCTGTGTTTGTTACCTTCTGTAACCAAGTTCAGAATGAAAAAGATCTTAGAATCGTTAAAGTCAGAAGTGATCATGGTGGAGAATTTGAAAATAAAGATTTTGAGTCATTCTTTAATGACAAAGGCATTCTGCATGATTTCTCTTGTCCTAGAACTCCCCAACAAAATGGAGTTGTAGAACGAAAGAACAGAACATTGCAAGAAATGGCCAGAACCATGATCAATGAGACAAACGTTGCTAAGACTTTCTGGGCAGAGGCAATAAACACAGCGTGCTACATTCAGAATAGAATCTCAATAAGACCTATTCTGGAAAAGACTCCATATGAATTGTGGAAGAACAGAAAGCCCAACATTTCGTATTTTCATCCATTTGGATGTACTTGCTATATGTTAAATACAAAGAATTATTTGAACAAGTTTGATTCTAAGGCACAGAAGTGTATTATGTTAGGATACTCTGAACGCTCAAGAGGGTACAGAGTATACAATACAGAAACACAGATTGTGGAAGAATCAATCAGTGTTCGTTTTGATGATAAGCTTGACTCTGAAAAGTCAAAGCAGAATGAAAATCTTGCAGGTATAGAAATTGAATTTGCAGGTTCTGAAGACAAGTCATCAGAAGCTCTCAACACAGACATTCCTTCAACGTCTGAAAGAAGCAATGCTAGAAATCCTACAACTGCTGCTGATCAACCTCAGAAGAGATTGCCCAGAAGCAGTTTGGATCACCCAGAAGAGACTATCCTAGGAAGAAAGGAAGATCCAATCAGAACAAGAGCAAGCTTCAGAAACTCTGAAGAAACTCTTATGGGACTTGTGTCTCTGATTGAACCTTCTTCTATTGATGAAGCACTTCTGGACAACGACTGGATTCTGGAAATGCAAGAAGAGCTGAATCAATTCACCAGAAACGACGTATGGGATCTCGTTCCGAGACCAAAAGGATTCAACGTCATTGGAACAAGATGGGTGTTCAGAAACAAGCTTAATGAACAAGGTGAAGTCGTCAGAAACAAGGCACGACTGTTTGCACAAGGTTATAGTCAGCAAGAGGGGATAGACTATACAGAAACCTTTGCCCCAGTCGCCAGGTTAGAATCTATCAGACTTTTAATTTCATTTGCTGTTAATAGAGGCATCACTCTGTATCAGATGGATGTCAAAAGTGCATTCTTAAATGGTTATATAGAAGAAGAAGTTTATGTTCACCAACCCCCAGGTTTTGAAAATACAAAACATCCAGAACATGTTTTCAAACTGAAAAAGTCACTGTATGGTCTGAAACAAGCTCCCAGAGCTTGGTATGAAAGGCTAAGTAACTTTCTGCTTGAAAATGAATTCACCAGAGGGAAAGTGGACACTACTCTATTCTGTAAAACAGTTAAGAGTGACATTTTAGTCTGTCAAATTTATGTTGATGATATTATTTTTGGTTCTACTAATCCTTCTCTTGGAAGAAAATTTGCTAAGTGTATGCAGGCAGAATTTGAGATGAGCCTCATGGGGGAACTGAAATTCTTTCTAGGAATTCAGATCAATCAAACTCCAGAGGGAACTTACATTCATCAGAGCAAATACATCAGAGATCTTCTGAAGAAATTTAACCTCTCAGAATGTAAGCCATCAAAGATTCCAATGCATCCCACGTGCATTCTGGAAAGAGAAGAGGTAAGCAAAAGCGTAGAACAGAAGGTCTACAGAGGTATGATTGGTTCTCTCCTTTATCTGACAGCTTCAAGACCTGATATCTTATTCAGCGTATGTATTTGTGCTAGATTCCAATCAGATCCTAGAGAATCTCACTTAACAGCTGTTAAGCGAATTTTCAAGTATCTGAAAGGTACTACTAATCTGGGTTTGTTTTATAGAAAATCTAGTGATTACAGCTTAGTAGGCTACTGCGATGCTGATTTTGCTGGAGACAGAGTGGAACGTAAAAGTACTTCTGGAAGCTGCCAGTTTCTGGGAGAAAATCTGATCTCGTGGTCCAGCAAAAGGCAATCAACAATTGCTCTGTCAACAGCAGAAGCTGAGTACATAGCAGCAGCAGGATGTAGCACACAAATGCTCTGGATGAAAAGTCAGCTTGAAGACTTCCAGATTTTTGAGAGTAACATTCCTATTCTTTGTGATAATACTTCTGCTATTTGCTTAAGTAAGAATCCTATTTTACATTCTAGAGCTAAGCATATAGAAATAAAACATCATCTCATTAGGGACTATATTCAGAAAGGTATTTTAAACTTGAAATTTATAGATACAGACCATCAATGGGCTGATATCTTTACTAAACCCCTTTCAGAAGATAGGTTTAATTTCATTCTGAAACATCTCAGCATGAAAGTATGCCCAGAATGAAAATGTTTTAATTCCATGTATTTATCTTCAGAATGTAATTAGATTACTGTGAACTTCTGATCAATCTTCTTTCAGAAAGATAGAACATGCAGATTGTATCAGATGCAAGTCTAAAGATCTGAGAGTCTAATCTCAAAGACAGACGTGCTGATCACTACATCAAACAAGTGTCATCCAATCATCAGCAAATCCCTGAAGCAGAACGCGTGCACGCTTCTGAGAAGGCAAAGCGCTGATTGGGTGCATTGAGACACATGTCTGGTAACCGTTTTTAAGTATCTTTCTCAAATCCCCCAAAATCAGCAAGCATTTAATGAAAAGTAATCACGCTTGTTAATGGCAATCATTATTTTTTTTCTCTCTCTTAAAAACGTTTAATTTTTCAAAATAATTTTTGAAAATTCTATTTAAACACATTAATCCTTCATGTTTATTCTTTACGCTTTCTCATAATCTCTGAAACTTTTTCTGCATGTTTCTGAGTTTATCTCCCAAACCTTTTTCTCTCAAATCATTCTCAAAGCTTTTTAGTGAGAACAATGGCATCCTCCAGCATTTCTGCAGGGAATCAGAAGAAAGAAACCTCTGAACAATATCAGGTGCCCCTCAGAACTCTTCTCACACCGGTAAAGAATCTTGAGGTTCTCTCTGAGTTAATCATCGACTTTGAAAGTTTGAAGGAAAATGGATTTGACCTAACTGAAGAGATTAGGGCTCAAAAGTGGGAGAGGTATTTCGATAGGTTGGTTGGACCAACATTCCCAGAGCTTGTCAAGGAATTTTGGATTCACGCCAAGATTCATAAACATCTGGTCATCTCTTCTGTCATGGGAAAGAAGATAGTAATTTCTGAAGACCTCATTGCTAGGTTAATCGGTCAAAGTGGTGGTGGAGTCCGTTGTGTGGACATGGCTGATAGATGCCCTGATATAGGTGTGGTAGCCAACTGCATTTTCACTCTTGGATTTCCCAGCAGCAAAATTAAGGATCTGAAGGATCACTGCAGAGTATGGGCCAAGATTGTTCTGGGCTGCTTCAATCACAGGAAGCCAACAAGCTCTCCTGATTATATAAACGTGGATCAGCAATTTCTGATCTACTTTATTGATCAGAGGGTGAAGATCAATCTGGCACACTTTCTGTTCAACCATCTCAAGACCAGTGTCAAAGAGACTAGAGAAGAAGAAAGGACCAAAAGGGACTGGATACCGTTTGGAAGGCTCATATCAGATATTCTGACAGAGAATAAGCTGATAGATTATCTGAGCGAAGCTCAAGTGCTGAGCACACTTGAACCAACTGTTGGAAAACCGCTGAACGCTAAGAACCTGAAAAAGATGAAGCTGATAGAAAATATTAGGAAGGAACCCAGAGCTACTTCAACTGCTGACATCTCCAGCAGAAGAGTGCCTCTGAATGATTTCCCAAAATTTTCTGAAATGGAATCCCAACCGGATATGTTTCTCAAGTATCCAGATTCATACAAGGAAGAAGATACAGGTTCAAAGCTAAAGATCAAAGATCTGAGTCAACCCCAACCTGAAGTGACTCAGAAGAAGACAAAGAAGAGGAAAGCAGAAGGATCATCTCATCAGACTCCAAAGAAAAGAGGTAATTCATCTGCTGCCCCTATTTCAATTTCATCTACTATTCCAACATCTGCTGCCCCTCCTAAAACCTCTCACAGAATATCAATCCCAATCCCTACTATTGATGAAACCATACCAGAAGACCCTTCTGAGGCCTTACTTCTCAGAAGAACCAGAATTAAAATTCCCAAACAACCAACTGTTTCAACAACACCAGCACTTGATAGAGTGCTAGCTGATATTGAGCGTGAACATGCTTCTGCTCAACCAAATTCTGAACCACCAAATATTCCTCCTCCACAACCAGAACCACAACCTGAACCAGAAATACAACAACAACCAGAACCACTCACAGAAGAACCTCTGATCCCTGAGCAATCAGAGATTCCACCTCCTCAACCAGAAAATAATCCACCTTCACCACAAACAGAGTTTCACCGCTATGAAACCCCTTCTCCTCATCATTCTGACCCCCACTCACCTCAACCTTCACCGCTGGCAATCCAGTTGCCATGTGGAACCACTATTGTCAGGCCCCAGTTGCCATCTTCAGAGGAATCAACACCTCCAAAAACTCCAACCACTCCAATAGTAATATCTGACTCTGATTCTGATAACCCTCCTCCAAAACAAACAACCTCTCAGACAACCGCTGAAAACCCCAGCAGAACTTTCATTGACTTAACAAGTCTTGAACGTCTTGCTGATCTAAGACACAAAATTGCCATACCCAAACCAAAGCAACCAGATGTTGGCTCTGGTATTTTGAATTTTGAAACAGGTATGCTGCAATGGATTGCTTCTTTGAAGCAAGTCTGTCCGGGGATGATCGACCCAGCTGCTTCTGATCAGCTCTGGTCACAGTTCAGACTATGGGTACGTGCTGAAGCCCTCAAGCTGCAGGACGTCAACTATGAGCAGGCTCAACAGAACTTTAGCAAGCTGCTGAAGGAAGTTGAGAGTCAGCTGCCTCAAGAAGTTGTACTCCCTCTGGACAGTGAATCTTGGTCTGAGAAAGAGCAAGCTGCACAGGTGCAACCATCAGAAGAAGACAAGACCCTTCAGGAAGAAAATCCAGCAGAAGATGTAGCTGAAAGTTCTGAGAAGCTTCCTCCTTCTGAAAGTTCTCAAGCTGCCTTGGACAGGCAGGCTCTGGAAGAATTAAGGCTGAATGACTTGCGTCTACAGCAGCGGATGGAAGAGAATGATCAGAAAATGAAAGCAAGAATGGATGTACAGGACAGCAAAATTGACACTGTTGTCACCATGGTTCAGAAGCAGAATGAAACTTCTGAAAAGATTCAAGCAATGCTGGAAAGCCTGTTCTCACGCATGCCCCCACAACCTTAAAATTTTTTCTCATACATGACATTCTCTATGTTTTCTTCATTTTCTGATGTACTGTTTTGACTATGTTTTGTAATGTTCTTTTGCTCTGATCATGAACTATTTTAATATAATTTGTTTTTCTGATCTAAATTGTTTTAGCACATCACCAACACTTTTTGATTGCTGACAAAAAGGGGGAGAACAAGAATGATATTTAAAATCAATAACGGCTAACTAGACAGAAATTCTCAAACATTCTAACTCTATTACTTGAAATGTTTTTCTGTTTTGTTTTTAAGTCTACAGGCACAAGGAAGCTCCTGAACACTATGAAGACTAAAAGCTAGAAGCTCTGATCAAAATGTAGAAGCTCATGTTGCTCTGATCAAATATGAAGTTCTGATCGACCTAACACTCTGATCCGAAGCAAAGCTCTGACAGGAAAAGCTCTGAAGCTCTGCTCTCTGATAAGTCAAAGACTCTTAATCTGATGCTCAAAGATAGAAAAAGATCTGATCCTGAAGAACACGCATATCAAAGGGAAGTAACAAACTCAGGGGGAGTATCTCTTAAACTCTGATCTCTCTTTACTTCTTAACTCTGAAATATTTCCCAGATACCTTTTCACGTTATTTTTCATTTAAAATATCTAGTTTTTGTCATCATCAAAAAGGGGGAGATTGTTAGAACAATGTTTGAATCTAGTACCCTATATTTGAGTTTTGATGATAACAAAGTGAAAAGATATAGTATTTATATGTTTCATGTTTGAACTATATACTACCTAAAATTACTATGCTCTGACTTGCAGATACGCTGATTAAAATAAGCAAGATCACTTCTTCAGCATCAGAATTTGATTTGATACACCAGCATCAGAAGTTGCTGAATCAGAACGTGAAGATCAGATGATCAATTCACGTACTTGCTGAAGCTTGATGAACAGAACTGCGCGTAAACACTCTGATACAAAAACAATAAGTTCATCAGCAGCGAAGCAGAATCAGAATGAGCCAAGCCAGAACGTGCATTGAAGAAGCAACGGTACTGTGCATTGAACGCTAATTAATTCCAACGGCATCATTCTAGACAAGATCTGCTCAAAAAGGAAAGCTTGTTATTAGCATTGAATCAAGAATATTGCATTCAACGTTCATCTTCTCAAGTGCTATATAAACAAGGCTTCGAAGATTATAATGGCCAATGCTTCCAAATTCTCTACACGCACAAAGCTGAACAATAATCTTCATCTACCAGTTTTGCTAAACCAACAAACTCTGATACTCCATTAGTGTTTAGCAATCTAAGTTTCTAAGCTTAATTTGTGTATACATCACAGTTGTGATAAAGTTTTGTAGAAAACATTCACACACATTTGTTTTATACCTTTGTAAGAAAGTGTTGCCTTGACAAACCGGATTGTGGTTTGAATCAAGAAGGCTTTAGTAGTTGTTAAAGCAGATTTGTATTCAGTTGAATATAGTGAATTAAGACCTCGTTGGAGAGAGGCGAAATCACCTTGACGGGTGGACTGGAGTAGTTTGAGATCAAACGAACCAGGATAAAAATATCTTGTCAATTGCCTTAAGATTCCAGTTTTACAATTCAACCCCCCCCCCCCCCCCCTTCTTGTGTTTTTCACCCCTTCACTAAGTACTTTCAGATTCAATTCATCATTTGTCAAAGTTTTACCAAGAGCACTTAGATGATTTGTCAAGTGCACAAATCTATTTTGTAAGTCAAGAATGGTTTCTCCGGGATGCATTCGAAATAGTTCGTATTCTTGACTTAGGGTATTTAGTCTTGATCTTTTTACTTCAACCGTTCCTTCATGAGTTTAAAACAAGGTATCCCATATTTCCTTTGTTGTTTTGCATGTCGAGACACGGAAGAATTCGTCCATGCTAAGTGCACCTTGAAGAAGGTTTATTGCTTTTTTGTCATAGAGAACTTTCTTCTTATCATCATCATCCCATGGAGTTTTAGGCTTTGATGAGCCAACACCATTGATTACCGTTACTGGGATAAATGGGCCATTTTCGACGGCATCCCAGATTTCTTCTCCTTGTGCTTCTAGATGCGCCTTCATGCGTATTTTCCAGAAGTCAAAATATTCACCACAAAAAATAGGAGGCTTGTTGTTACTACCACCATCTCTGAAAACGGTATTATGATTTGCGGAAGCCATTCTGGATCTTTTAGGAGTAGGTTACCTATAACCTGCTCTGATACCAATTGTAAGTACGAAGTGTGCCTAAGAGGGTGGGGGGGTGAATTAGGTACTTTTAAAAATTATGGTTTTTAGTGATGATGGTTCTTATTTTTCTAGTTATAAGTGAGTTTAGGAAAGCTTAAAAATGCAGAAAAATAGAGAGACACGGGCGATATATCCTGGTTCCCCTCACAGTCCGAGAGTACTCCAGTCCCCTTTCAACATGAAAGAGATTTCCTTATTGTGGCAAACTTACACAAGAACTACCAACCAAACCAAGAACAATCCTCTTGGACCAAGAACAATCCTCTTGGATTTTCACTAAGTTACCTATGAGAACAATCCTCTCAATGTAACTACACTTGTATCCAGCAACTTGGAAAGACAAGATTTCAACAAAAAAACACTTAAACTTAATTCCAACAATCCTGGAAAACAAGTAAGTAAATATCAATTTGTGAGTTTGAGTGAGTAGAGTATATTGATCACTAAGAGTGATTTTGACAATGTATAATCTTCTTCTTTCAATAATAATATTGTATAAAGACTCAAGATATATTTGCTCAAAGTTTTCTGTTTAAAGTATGAAAATCTGCAGAAAACTTATGCATGAAAATGAAGAATGCTTGAGTTTGTATTTTGAAAGTTCAGAAAAATATTATGAAATAAGGTGTTAGATATGAATTTGAAATTGAATATTTATATGTTCATAACACCCTTTTGAAACATCATGAAGATCTGGAAATGTATCATGAACAAATTCCAAGTTTGAGTGAAAAGATGGAATGAAAAGGCATGATCAAAAGGCATGAACAAGGCTGTTATTTTTCAAATTCGTGCAGTGTGTAATCGATTGCACCCTTAGTGTAATCGATTGCACAAGGTTTTTAACAACTATAATTTCAAAAATTTTAAGAGTGCAATCGATTGCATTAACAATGTAATCGATTTCATGTAAAGTCAATAACAAAATTTAACTGAGTGCAATCGATTGCACTAACAATGTAATCGATTGCATAAAGAAACAGAACCAAAAGATTTAAAATTTTTGAAGAGTGAAATCGATTGCACTAAGAGTGAAATCGATTGCATGCAGATGAAAAGTGAAATTGTATCTTTGAAAAGCTTGAGTAATGATTCTTAAACATTTCTTTTTCATTTTTGAGCATCTATACCTTAAGATCAAAGTAGATAATATTATTATACCTTTAAAGTTATTGAGAGATTTGATTGAAGATATTATCCTTAGATGCTTAGATGCTTGATCAAAATCTTTGCCTTCTTTGTTAGCCATGGTTTGTCTTAATCAAAACAAAAGCTTATTTGAGAAGCTTGATTTTACATACTCTATATTTAAGCAAGCAGTTACCAGCTCTCCCTCTAGTTCACTTATGGCTCTTTTGTTTTTTATTCTCTCTAGCTTGCACCTTGAACAATTGTTATTAAAAAGTTTTATTTTTCTACAAACATTATTTTCTGCTTGTATTCTTCTTTTTGATACCTTCTACTTTTAGAATTCAGCATTAATTTTCGGGTAATTTTATTCCGTAGGCAGTAAAAACCTCACCGTCAGAGCAATATTTTTCCACATCGGAGAAATAATGCAATATTAGTTTGTTTCCAGATCTCCAGAAATTGTTTAGGATTACTCTGATTTTATTCAAGCTATTTTTACTTAAAGTCAATCCTGCCGCTTGTGGTGGACACATGCATTATTGGAATTTACTACTTTATATTCGCTTTCAGGTTCATATTTTAATAAGCATATTTATTTATTCTCTGCTATGCACGCGTTGTCGAATTTACATTTTAATTTTATGATATTCTGCAATAATATTATGTCTGGCTAGATTCCCTGTACCGGTATGTAGAACTTGATCGAAAAGGGTTCGATAATTAATTGGCATTATTATTTTTACAAAAAGAATACTTTTCTGGTTTTAATTTTCAATTGAATATTTAAATATTTTTGTACGGAAGTAAGAAACAGTCTAAGGTTAAAATTCAATAGAGTGGAAGTTTGAGATTTTACCCGGATAGTGGGTATTGAAACGTTAATTTTAAAACATCCGAAGCTCTTTAAAGTTAATTGAATCTTATTTGTTTTCAAAAAATACTGTTGAGTTTTAAATGAAACAGCGGAAGCGCTCATTTCAAGCTTAACAGATATGATCTGATTCAATAGAAAAGAAGTTTGAGACGAAGGTTTTTAAAAAAATAGTTTCACCGAAATTTTGTTTTAATACTAAAAACAAATGCCAATGACGCACTGAACCATTTAAGTTAATGAAATACATAGCAATGTCCCTCATTAATTATTAAATTCTAGTTAATTCCCTATTAAATCCAAACACTTAAATTTATTATTAGCCTTAGCTCTACATAGTAACCTTTAGATAATAGTAGTTTTCGACTATCAGTCCTTGTGGGTTCGATATCTTTTAAAACTATGCAATAGACTGTGCACTTGCAGTCACTACACCTGATAGACCTATAAAGTCGCGATCAAGTTTTTGGCGCCGTTGTCGGGGACTGAATTGGTCGAATATTATAAATCCCTTGTTATGCAGTATAGACTAAGGCAACCAATTTTATTTTTTATTTTTACCGTTGATTGTATGCCAAGAAATAGCTCTAAAGGCGAGTAATTAGAGCAACCAATCAACAAAGTCGAGCAATTTGTTAGCATAAGACGCCAAATCAGAGAGTACCAAGCCAAGTACAATCTTCCTGAAATCAATCTTCCCAACTTTTCTCTTCCTGACCCTAAAATGGCTGAAGGACCCCAAAATCGTCCTCTGAAGGATTATGCTGCCCCATTGCAAGAGGAACCTCACAATAGTATTGCTGCTCCCGCTATCGCACAGAACAATTTCGAACTAAAACCTTCGCTTTTGCAAGCTGTTCAACAAAACCAATTTTCAGGATGTCCTACAGATGATTCAAACCTTTATATGTCTATGTTTGTGCAGTACGCAGACACAGTGAAAGCAAATGGAGTCATTCCCGAAGTGATAAGACTCCATCTTTTTCCTTTCTCTCTAAGATATAGAGATAGAGAATGGCTCTAGTCTCTACCATCTAACTCTGTTACAACATGGAACGAATTGAAGAAAGTTTTCCTAGCGCGGTATTTTCTGCCAAGTAAGACGGCTATGCTAAGAGCTAATATTAAGGGTTTTAAACAAAAGGAAAGTGAATCTCTTTTTGAAGCATGGGAAAGATACAAAGACATGTTGTGACTCTGTCCGCATCACGGTCTAGAGGAATTGCTGATCATCCACACCTTTTACAATGGTCTCTTGTACAACACAAGACTAACGATTAACATAGCTGGTGGTGGTGCATTGATGGATAAACCATACCATGATGCCTATCAACTTATCAAAAGTATGGCTCAAAATCACTTTCAGTGGGGAAGCGATAAAACAATGATGGAAAAATCTACAATTAACAGTGGTATACATGAAGTTAGCAGCTTAGATCAAGTTAATGCTAAGGTAGAAGCCCTTACCCAAAAGATAGAAAGCTTTACCACAACTCCCGCAGCCACCGTGGCTGCAGTAACTCCAACTTGTGATCTATGCGGACTTCACGCGCATAACGCACCCGAATGTCCACTATTAACAGGAGTACCAGTTGATCAAGTGAATTATGCTCAAGGAAACCCCTATGGTAATAACTAAAACCTTGCTTGGAAGAACCATCCAAACTTTTTATACAAAAGCAATAACACTTTGTACGCACAAGGGCAAGCTCCTACTACACCTCCAAGATTTCATAAATCCACCCAAAATGTCCTAAATTTCCCTAGGAAGTCCAACATCGAAATTATGATAGAAAACTTTGTAGCTAACCAAGCTCAAACTAACAAAGATTTCATGAATCAAAACATTCACACCAATGAACAGATTAAGCGATTGTTTAATAATATTGATGCCCTTGCAACACACAATAAAATGTTAGAAACACAAACTTCACAGGTGGCTCAACAGCAAGCAGCTACGGCTGCTCCAGCTGGAACTTTTCATGGACAACCCCAAACAAATCCGAAGGGACACGCTAATGCCATAATACTACGAAGTGGGACAGAACTAGTGGACCAACTAAACCTAAAATCGAGAACCCAGCCATGTACCAAAAACATGGAGAAGAAACTGAGACAGAAGTTGAACTAAAGGAAGTAGAAAAAGAAGGCGATGAAGAGGACGTAGAAAAAGAAGAACCTTATGTGCCTCTGCCACCCTATAAACCACCCATTCCATATCCTCAAAGACTTGCTGAGTCTAAAAACGTAGGGCAATTCAAGAAATTCATTGAACTTCTGAAAAAACTTAACATTACCATACCTTTTACAAAAGCTATCACACAAATTCCCTCATCTGCTAAATTTCTTAAAGAAATCTTATCCAATAAGAAAAAGCTTGAGGATAACGAAACTGTATTGCTCACTGCTGAGTGCAGTGCTACAATAAAAAATAACATGCCTCCTAAACTTAAAGACCCATGTAGTTTTTCTATACCTTTCTAATCGGAAAATTTGTCATAGACAAAGCACTATGCAATTTAGGAGCCAGTATTAGTCTGATGCCATTATCAATTTGCAAGAAACTCAACATGGGAGAACTAAGACCAACGAGAATGTCCGTACAATTAGCAGATCGACCAGTGAAATTTCCTTTAGATATGTTAGAAAATGTTTCTGTACGTATAGGACAATTCTATATCCCCACTGATTTCATAATCATGTACGTATAGGAAAATTTTGAATTCATCTTATCTAAATTCCACATGGCACCAGCTGTAATACGGTGGGAGAACTGACTTGGTTGTTTGGAGTTTGATCGCAATTGTTGCGGATAGCAAGAGTCACCATCGACTTTTCTTTTATCCAATAAAGGACAGGTTGAAAATAACAGGAAAGACCTTTAGAGATGTGTTCTTGAGTTCGGGGGATAGGTTATGAAAAGGGAAGGTATTAGCACCCTTTTCATCTGTAGTTATTTACGGGCTCTTAGTTGCTTGCTAGATCAAAAATGATTTTGTTTGAAAGTGTGCTTTGTGGTGTGGGTTTGAAAATATTTTGAAAACTTCTTTGTAATGATTCTCGTCTCTATAAGAATGCGTACAAAGTTTTGGTTTTAAAAATAGTTCAAAGATATGTTTGTTGTGGAAGATGTTTTTGAAAGTGATTTTGAAAAGTGCCTTTGTAATGATTCTCATCTCTATAAGAATGCGTACAAAGTGTTTTGACTTTTGAAAATATTTCAATTAAAAGTGTTGGTGTGAAAATGGTTTTTTAGTTGTGAGAAAGCAAGCAACTACGAGCGTGCTACCTACTCGAAAGGTCTTAGTTCTTTTCCTCCTTCTTTAGATGTTTCTATCTTACCATTGATTGATAAGAAGCCCCATCGTTGGATGTGAAGGGACGGGCGTGGGTCATTTGTATAGTCATAGAAGGCAACTTATGAGACGTTTTAGCAATTTTCGTAAGGGACTAGATCGTTTAGCAAAGGCAACATCAAGGGACTATGATCTTTTTATCGAGGGTCTTTGCTAAAATGCCCATGTTCGAGGGACATGACTATTTTCATAGGCAACAAGTGCTATTAACGTAGAGGTGCATGTGTGTGAATGGTGTGTTTGATTGCATGCATTTAGTCTTGAATTTGGGTTGTCTACTTGTTGATTTTAACTTTCCATACACAACCTAATTACTAGCATTTTATGAAAGCAATAAAAATGCGGAAAATAAATGTTCTACACTATTACATATTTTGGGGGATGGGGTATACATATTTATAAATGGGGTTTAGAAGGCAATAAAAAGACCTAATTATTACAACCATATTGAATAGCAAGAAAATGTAAATATATAGAAAATATAAAGATAAAAATAGTGTAAAAGAGAGAAAGGAAAGACATCCTGGATCGAAGGATGTGCCTTTCGATTGCCACAATCTTTCTTCTTTGAGTTTGGGCATGTACCCAGTGTGTATCGAAGTATGTAACCTTCGATTCACACCACCTTCTTTTTCTGTTTGCAGCTGTGAAGCAGTAAGGGGCGAAGCCTAAGGCTTCGATTTATACAAACTTTTTCTTTCGTTTGGGTCTGTGCAGGTTAGTTCTTGCTTGAAGGAAAAACAAACCAAAAGGGTAGAAACGAAAAAATGCGTAAAAAGGTTATTTACATGCTTGAAATGAAAGGGTTAAAGTCAGGAAGACTTACCTTGCTTGAAGCCAGAATGTGGGTTTTGGGCTTGAGTTGCTGCCCTGGGTGCACCTGGATTCGAAGGGAGAGAAACAAGTGTTGTGTTTCTTTGACTGGATTCGAAAACCAAGAAAAGTAAAGTTGCATTTATTTGTTTCTGGATTCGAAGTAAATGAAACAAGTGTTGTGTTTCTTTAGTTCTGGATTCGAAAGAACAGAAACAAGGGTGTGGTCTTTTGATTATGGGTTTGAGAGTGTGTGAAGTGTTTTCTCCTTTCTTTGTGTTGTTAGCGAATCTCTCTCTAGCCATTAAAAAGCCACCTTTAGCTTGCAAATGGTTTCTCTATTTATAGAGAAAAGGTTAGAGATGTTGGAGTAACCAGGTTTGTAAGATAACAAACCATGGTTTGGTTGAAAACGAAAGAATCAAGTTTTATGGATTTACATAGTTCCCTAGTTCAAGTACAAGTGGGGGCCTGATGTCTGTTAGGGGCAGGAGATTGTACTTATGCTTTTGGCACTGCTTGTGTTCAGATAAAATTAGGTTGGGAGCTCAAAAAAATAACTTTGTGATTAAAGTAATCTTTATGAAAAAAGGATACGTAGCTTTTTGCCATTTCATCCAAAAATGGTATAATTCAATGGATAAAGCTTTGAACATTTGTGTAATGTATCACAAATTTGTGTAAGCCTCTGAATATGTAAAGATATGGAAGTAACATAGCCTGACAAGTGAGATTTAGAGGATAAGGCTATGTGATTTGATCAATGTTCTTCAACCAAGCTTGCCCGAAGGAGGCCAAAGGCCCAATCCAAGCTTGTGAACCAAGCTTGCTCGAAAGAGGTCAAAATCCTAATTGAAGCTTGTGTGAAGATAGCCATTTGTCTGATTGAAGCTTGGTATCAAGATAGCCATTGTCCAAACAAAGCTTGCATGCAGGAGGCCACTGCTTTGTGAATCAAAGAAAACGTGCAGGAGGCTATTGCCTTCTGAATCGAAGCTTGCACGGAGGAGGCCACTGCTTTGTGAATCAAAGCAAACATGCAGGAGGCCATTGCCTTATGAAGTTTGTGGACCACTTGCTCTAAGGGTTCATAGTTGGATTCTAAGTATGTTGCTTCAAAGGAAACCAATACTCCAATCGAAGCTTTGTGTAAAGGTAGCCCTTTGTCTAATCAAAGCTTGGTATCAAGATAGTCATTGTCCAAATGAAGCTTGCATGCATGAGGCCACTGCTTTATGAATAAAAGAAAACCTGCAAGAAGCCATTTCCTTCTGAATTAAAGCTTGCATGCAGGAGGCCATTGCCTTCTAAATCGAAGCTCGCATGCAGGAGGCCATTGCCTTCGAAATCGAAGATCGCATGCAGGAGGCCATTTCATTCTGAATCAAAGCTTACATGCAGGAGGCCAGTGCTTTGTGAATCAAAGCAAACCTGTAGGAGGCCATTGCCTTCTGAATTTTGTGGATCGCTTGATCGACGGGTTCAGAGTTAGATTCGAAGTATGTAGCTTCAAAGAAACCAATACTCCAATCGAAGCTTTGTGTGAAGGTAGCCCTTTGTCTGATCAAAGCTTGGTATCAAGATAGCCATTGTCCAAACAAAGCTTGCATGCAAGAGGCCACTGCTTTGTGAATCAAAGAAAACCTGCAAGAGGCCATTGCCTTTTGAATCGAAGCTTGCATGCAGGAGGCAATTGCCTTCTGAATCAAAGCTTGCATGCAGGAGGCCATTGCTTTCTGAATCGAAGCTTGCATGCAGGAGGCCACTGCTTTGTGAATAAAAGCAAACCTGCAGGAGGCCATTGCCTTCTGAAGTTTATGGATTGCTTGCTTGAAGGGTTCAGATTTAGATTCGAAGTATGTTGCTTCGAAGGAAACCAATACTCCAATTGAAGCTTTATGTGAAGGTAGCCCTTTTTCTTATCAAAGCTTGGTATCAAGATAGCCATTGTCCAAACGAAGCTTGCATGCAGGAAGCCAAATGTCCAATCGAAACCTCTAAACTAGGCTTGCTCGAAGGAAGTTAAATGCTCAATCGAAGCCTCTGGATCGAAGCAAACTGTTTCACAGGGAGACATTACCCAGTCGAAGCTAGCATGAAGGAAGGAGTTCAGTCGAAGCTAGCATGAATCAAAGCAATTCCCATTCGAAGCTAGTATGAATCGAAGCAAGCTTGCTTTTCTTCAATTTTGTCAAAAAAAAATCAAATTTATCTACTTTGCTCTTTCAATAGTTTCCTATTTGACTTGATGCTTGAAAATACAATATGATCCATGGAGACTGTGATACGGTGGAAGAACTGACTTTTTGTTTTGTGTTTGATCGCAAATGTTGCGGATAGCAAGAGTCGCCACCTACTTTTCTTTTATCCAATAAGGAAAGGTGAAAAAGTACAAGAAAGACCTTTAGAGATGTTTTCTTGAGTTCGGGGGGTAGATTATGAAAAGGGAAGGTGTTAGCACCCCTTTCATACATGGTTTTCCATGGGCTCTTAGTTTACTCGCTAGATCACTTGCTTTGTTCGAAAGTTATGCTTTTGTGTTGTGATTTTTTGAAAGTATTTTGAAAAAAACGTCTTTCTAATGGTTCTTGTCTCTATAAGAATGCGTACAAAGTGTTGTCATTTGAAAATGTTTAAAAAATGAGAGTGTTGGTGTATAAAAATGTTTTTGTTGTGAGCAAGCGAGCAACTAAGAGCGAATCTACCTACTCAAAAGGTCTTAGATGTTCTTTTCCTCCTCCTTTAGATGTTTCTATCTTACCATTGATTTGGTAAGAAACCTCATCGTTGGATGTGAAGGGACGAGCGTGGGACGTTTGTATAGTCATAGAAGGCAACTTATGAGACGTTTTAGCAATGTTGTTTTAGGGACTAGATCGTTTACCGGAGGAAACATCGAGGGTCATCGAGGGACTATGATCTTTTATCGAGGGTCTTTTGCTAAAATGCCCATGTTCGAGGGACATGACTATTTTTCTGATAGGCAACAAGGTGGGATTACCCTAAGGGTGCTAGTTTGAAATTGTATTTGATTGCATGCATTTTAGTCTTGATTAGGGTTATGTTTTTGTTGATTTCATATCTTGCTATACACATCCTAATTACTAGCATTTTATATTTGGAAAAGCGTTAGATTGCGGAAATATAAAAGTCATACGCTATTACAATATTTTAGGGATGAGGGGTACATATTTCACAAATTTGGGGTTGCAATAATTTAAATCCTATTTAACTATTACAAAGATATTAAAATGTACAACATAAGAAATAAAAATGACATTGTTTAGAAAATTGTTCTTTTGTCTTAATGGATTTAAAAAAAGAGGAAATAAATTAGTTAGTGAAAAGAAAATATTTTCATATCTTTTTTTATATTGATAAAAAGAGTATTAATATTGAAAATGATAAAAGGAAAATAAATAAAAGATAGAAACGGCGTGCCGCTGCAAGCAAAACAACAAGGATCAGAAGTTCTAAAGCCAGACGCGTTGTGACTCAAAGGAACGTCAATGGAATCGGAAGTTCTGGATTGATACACTCTAAAGCCCTGCAAGAAACGTCAGAGGGAAAGGAAACAGAGGTTCTGGGTGGTATTCAGACGGTGAGCCAAAAGTCAGAAGTTATGTGTTGTGATAAAATAGTGAGTGAACATCAGAAATTCATTGTGTTGTCAGCGCGTGAAAAATCAGAAATTCTATGTTAAAACAGCTAGCGGAAGCATCAGAAGTTCAGTGTGCTTAACAGTAAGAAAGCCTAGAAGTCCTGTGTGTTAATCGTGTAGGGAGAACTCAGAAGTTCTATGCTGTACTAAAACAGTGAGTGAGCATCAGAAGTTCTCTGTGTTAAAACAGTAAGAAATCCTAGAAGTTATGTGTGTTTAACGTGTAGGGAGAACTCAGAAGTTCTATGCTATATGCTAAAACAGCGAGTGAAAAAACAGGGGTTTTGTGCCATGTTTCAACTCCTTCTTCATATTAGTCATCACATCAGCAATTTATTCAGTATTTAACAAACAGCAGGTCAGAAAGATAAAAGCACAACAATTTATAGATGTTCAAATCCCTAATCTGAGCCTAGCCCTAATCAAGAAGTTCTGATCCACAGTTTTCCTACTTAAGCAATGATATGGACAACATTAATACTGTGATATTTACATATTTTAATGATGTTATGAATGAAAAGATGCAAAGTTAGTAAGACTTACCTTGAACCTAGAGCGTGAGTTTAGAACTTGAACTGCTACCTTCAGATGTTCTGGAATCAACAAGAGCAACGGAAGAGAATATGCCAAGTTCTTTGACTCAAACGGAAGAACAAGAGTTTGGTTTTCTGCTTGGGAATTATGGATTTTTACGAAGGTTTCACAGTTTTCTTTTCTCTCTTTTGACAATTCTATCTCTCCAAATGCCATCCTAGAACGTGTGATGGAGCCACTTATTTATAGATGGGTTTGCTGTGGTTTTGGGGGGAAAAACAAATGGGATTTTTAATCTTTTTGGCATACTGTTCCATTGCTTTTTAATCACAGTTTTTGTAGGCTAATTTCATGCAAATATGGGGTTTGAGAAAGTGCAAGCATGGACTGGATCAGCAGCTGATTGCAGGACTGTGATATAGCAGGGCAGTAGGTTGCTTAAACGAGGTTTTGGGATTTAGTGATGTTTTGATCGCAAAAGATCAGAAACGTAACCTCCATATGATGAAGAGTCATGTTCTGACAGAAGAACATTGCTTCCATATGTTCTGATTTAAGCATCATGTTCTGAACCGTGTCTGCAAATTCTGTTTACACTCGCGTGAAGGCTAGCCCAGAAGTTCTGAAGTATCATATTCTCTTAACACTTAGAAAATTTTCTAAATGTTTAGAAATTTGATTTTTTCAAAGTAATTTCTGACTTCTGATTTTTTGATGAACCAATTTCATGTCTTGATGAAATATAATTGTTGAAACTTGATTTTTGATCTAAAAGTCAATGTTTGACTTTTCAGTATGCTTTTGACCATTTTACCCTTGTGAATGTTTTTCTTGAAAAGTTATAATTCAAGACTTGGGACTTGATAGAAGCAAACCTGAGGGTCCAGGATGATCCTTTGAGAAATGAGAGGGCAAATTTTGGGGTACAACAGCTGCCTCTGTTCAATCTTCTTAAGCCCGAGGATGTAGATTGGCTGGTCTGCCTTTCGTGATCTGAAGGTGGAAGATGATTGAACACTAGAGTGCCCAGAAATTTGCACTCTCATGAAGTAATGTTGATTGGTGATATCGGGAATGGGATTACATATTCCATTTGGAAGGCGACGGAGAATAATCGGAGATGGGCTTAAAGATGCCATCCAGAAAAGATCAGTTGCATAAGAGATTCCTTGGCGAGAATTCCTGTACCTGCTATTGACGAGGACTTTGCCAGGGAATGTTGATTTATGTCCTGGGAAGTAAAGTCTAGGAGCTTCGGTTGTCCATTACTCTACTGGGGAATTAACTCTTGATTGAGGGGGTGAAAGTAGAATGTATACCTGGTCAGGGTTCAGGATGTACAACGACTTACTGGGGAATTATGAAACCAACCGTATCTGGCCGGGTCCGGGCCTTACTGTGTTGTAAACTGTTGTTTGGAGATAACGGAGAAGGAACCTGGATAGTAGGGTTACTTCAAAATGAAAGCCTGGATAGTAGGGTCGTGAGAAGTAACCTGGGTAGTAGGGTTACTTCGAGATGAAAGCCTGGATAGTAGGGCCATGAGAAGGAACCTGGGTAGTAGGGTTACTTCGAGATGAAAGCCTAGATAGTAGGGCCATGAGAAGGAACCTGGGTAGTAGGGTTACTTCGAGATGAAATCCTGGATAGTAGGACCGTGAGAAGGAACCTGGGTAGTAGGGTTACTTCGAGATGAAAGCCTGGATAGTAGGGCCGTGAGAAGGAACATGGGAAGTAGGGTTACTTTGAGATGAAAGCCTGAATAGTAGGGCCGTGAGAAGGAACCTGGGTAGTAGGGTTACTTCGAGATGAAAGCCTGGATAGTAGGGCCGTGAGAAGGAACCTGGATAGTAGGGTTACTTCGAGATGAAAGCCTGGATAGTAGGGCCATGAGAAGGAACCTGGGTAGTAGGGTTACTTCGAGATGAAAGCCTGGATAATAGGGCCATGAGAAGGAACCTAGATAGTAGGGTTACTTCGAGATGAAAGCATGGATAGTAGGGCTTATGGGAAGGAACCTGGATCGTAGGGTTATCTCGCTTGATCATGTAAATTAATTGGCCCGTTTAGTTTCGGGATCTGATTTTTCGTTAGTTGTCTGCAGATATGACATGTATAACTGCTAGAATTGTTGGTGATAATTGTCTTTCCTGAAAAGATAACATGGTTAATTATATATGATGCATGAAATGCATTGTGAGATGATGTTCTCAAAATAAATGAGATTATGTTGTATGTGATATGTATGCGCATGTCATGATGTATGAGCATGAGATGTTAGTTGTGACATATTCGAGTCCAGGAAAATAAATCCCTGACTGCTGCTGGAGACTATAACATTTCTGACTGTTGTAGAGAACTGTGGTTCTTCTACTTCCGTTGGAGATGGCGAATGGAAATGACTGTGCTGGAGATTTGCTTTTCGTTGTTTGTGAATATTCTGCCAGGGAGAGACTTTGTATGAGAATAGCCCTGTGGGGGAATGACTCTGTTAATCTCTGTTGGGGATTGAGCCTCTGTATCTAGAGAAACAAACTCTGCTTGGGGAGATAATAATTTATGATGATCCGCTCGCGATTATGCAATTCAGCCGGGGGATATAGATGTCAGGTTTCTGGACGACCCTGGCTAGGGAGATTACTTCCAATTTTGAGAGAACTGACATCAATTATTTGATTACCTTTATTATGTGGGGGATACATATGCTTCAAGGTCGTATGCGCTAATGATTATGTTTCAAGGCTGTCTCTGCCCTGGTATCGGCTGGATAGAGTAGCTGCCGGGTTTTGACTTTTCTGGATTTTCCCCCTGTTTCTTAAGTTACGAGCAATTGTCTTTCTGTTTCTTATGTAAATATTTATAAGCAGTAACCATATTCAATGCATATGTCAAGAATAAGTCATTGGACGTTTTTTGCATAACAAAACAGAAAAGGACAAAAACTCATATATTATTCTTTTTTGTAAAAATGATTTGTATTGATTTTCGAAGTTGGCGTATAATAGGTGTTTTTGTACAAGGAGGCTGACGCTCTAGTAAGAGAACACCTCCGTAAGAATAGAAGTATACAATATTGTGTAAAAAGAAAACAGCTATGTGCAACAATCCCATTGGGTTCCAATTCTGCTATTGTCGCTATGTCTTCGAGCGTCTCATCACTTTGCTGCTTGTCCGAAGCTGATTAGGTTGATCGATGCTGTTTGAGCTTGACAATTGATACTGAGGTCAGACCGCAGGGTGATCCAATGGGACATAGTGATACGCTTTTCATCCCTAACTTTTTCCTGGACCGCCCTTTCTGGTTTTCAGTCCACCAGGATACCCTTTTTTGCCCAAGTCGCCTTTTCAGGTTTTCGACTTGCCGGATGTACAAAATTTTCATTTTCATCCCTTATTTATGCCCGAACCCTTTTAGTTCACCGGGAAGCCCTTATTTTTGCCTAGGCCAGTCGACCTAGCGGGTCTTTTATCATGCGTACTATCTTTTCACTATGTCCGCATTGACAGGGTGAGGAAGGTCGTCACCGTCCATGGTGGTCAGAATCATGGCTCCACCCGAGAAAATGTTTTTAATCACAAATGGCCCTTCGTATGTGGGAGTCCATTTGCCCCTGGGGTCACCTAGCGGCAGTATGATGCGCTTGATCACTAGATCCCCGACTTGATACTCTTGGCGTCTGACCTTCTTGTTGAAAGCCTTGATCATCCGTTTTTGATACGTTTGACCATGACAGACAGCAGTAAGTCTCTTCTCATCGATCAGATTCAGTTGACCAAGTCGAGTCTGGATCCAGTCGTCTTCATTTAAACCTGCATCTTTCATAATCCTTAGAGAAGGAATCTGGACCTCAATGGGTAGGACTGCCTCCATGCCATATACCAGAGAGTAGGGTGTTGCCCCTGTCGACGTCCGTGCTGAGGTAAGGTACGTATACAGAGCGAATGGTAGCATCTCATGCCAGTCTTTATATGTCACTGTCATCTTCTGTATAATCTTCTTGATGTTCTTATTAGCCGCTTCAACAACGCCATTCATCTTCGGCCGATAGGGAGAAGAGTTATGATGTTGTATCTTGAACTGCTTACAGAGTTCGGTGATCATCGTGTTATTGAGATTCGTACCATTATCGGTGATAATTCTCTCTAGCACACCATACCGACAGATCAGGTTATGCTTGATAAACCGCACCACAACATTCTTGGTAACAGTAGTAAAGGAGGCCGCCTCAACCCATTTCGTGAAGTAATCGATGGCCACTAGGATGAAGCGATTCCCATTGAAGGCAGTGGGCCTGATTTCTCTGATCATGTCAATTCCCCACATTTCAAAGGGCCATGCAGCTGTCAAGACATTCAAAGGAATCAGAGGCACATGCACCTTATCAACATAAATTTGACACTTATGATAAGTTCGGGAGTGCTGATAGCAATCTGCTTCCATACTGAACCAAAAATATCCTGCCCGTAAGATCTTCTTAGCCATGGTATGTCCACTGGAATGGGTTCCGAAGGTACCTTCATGTAGATATGTCATAATCCTCTCTGCTTCGCTCTTGTCTACACAACGCAGTAAGGTAGAGTTATGATTGCGCTTGTAGAGGATTCCATTACTGAGGAAGAATTTCGCAGCGAACCTTCTCAGAAACTTCTTATCATTGACATATGCCTCTTAAGGATACTCTTGAGCCTTGAGATACTTCTTTACTTCATGAAACCAGGGTTTGTCTGCCACCTCTTCAGTATCAATCTCACAACAGTGCGCTGGTTCATCCAACCTTTCAATGGTGATTCGGGGAGCTTTGTTGTCCCACCTAACTTTGAACATAGAAGACATGGTAGCTAGCGTGTCCGCTAACTGATTATCCTCTCATGGGAAATGTTCAAAAGTCACCTCCTCAAAGTGGTGGAGCAATGTCAGCATGTGCTCTTTGTATGGGATAAGATTTGGATGCTTTGTACCCCATTCGCCTTTGATCTGACTTATCACCAAGGCTGAATCCCCAAATACATTTAGGAACTTGATCCCGAGGTCAATAGCGGCTTTGAGACCCATGATGCAGGCTTCATACTCCGCCATTTTATTAGTACAGTTGAAACATAATCGGGAAGTGAAAGGAGTGTGACAGCCCTCAGGGGATATGATTACAACGCCGATGCCATTACCAAGTGCATTTGAAGCTCCATCAAAGACCATAGTCCATCGAGATCCTTCTTCAGGTCCTTCATCTAGTCCAGGTTCTTCGTAGTCAGTCACCAGCATAATGTTCTCGTCCGGGAACTTAAAATTCATGGACTGGTAGTCATCCACGGCCTGATGAGCCAAATGATCAGCTAATACACTCCCCTTGATTGCTTTCTGGGTTGTATATTATATATCGTATTCGGTTAAGATCATCTTCCATCTCACTATTCTTCCAGAGAGTGCGGGCTTCTCGAAGATGTATTTGATTGGATCCATCTTAGATATCAACAGAGTAGTGTGGGTCAACATATACTGTCTCAGTCGGCGAGCAGCCCATGCCAAAGCACAACAAGTTTTCTTGAGCAATGAGTATCTTGTCTCACAGTCGGTAAACATTTTGCTAAGGTAGTATATTGTATGCTCTTTTCGACCAGACTCGTCATGTTTCCCCAGCACACACCCCATTGAATTGTCTAGCACCGTTAAGTATAATATCAAAGGTATTTCCTTCAACTAGAGGCATCAGAATTGGCGGTTCTTGAAGATATTCTTTGTTCCTTTTGAAGGCAGTCTGGCATTCGTCATTCCACTTTACCACTTGATCTTTCTTCAGAAGCTTGAAGATGGGCTCACAAGTAGCAGTCATATATGAAATGAACCTGGCGATATAATTTAAGCGCCCCAAGAAACCTCTAACCTCCTTCTCTGTGCGGGGAGCGGGAATCTCTTGTATGGCCTTTACCTTTGTGGGGTCTACCTGAATACCTTTGTCACTGACGATAAAACCCAGAAGCTTATCAGACCTCACCCCGAAGGTGAAGTTGTTCGGATTCAACCTTAACTTGTATATCTTCAACATGTCAAACAACATTTGTAGGTGGTCGAGGTGCTCTTCTTCGGTTTGAGACCTGGCTATCATGTCATCAACATAAACCTCGATCTCACGGTGAATCATATCATGGAACAAAGCGACCATGGCTCGCTGATAGGTTGCCCCAGCATTCTTCAACCCAAAAGGCATTACCTTGTAACAGAAAGTGCCCCACTGTGTGACGAAGGTTGTCTTCTCCATATCTTCAGGAGCCATCTTGATCTGATTGTAGCCAGAGAAACCATCCATGAAGGAGAAGATTTTGTGTTGCACGGTGTTGTCAACCAGAACATCAATATGGGGACGCGGGAAGTCATCCTTGGGGCTTGCCCTGCTCAGATCTCTGTAATCCACACACATCCGTACCTTGTCGTCTTACTTAGGTATCAGAACAACGTTAGCAACCCACTGCGGATAGGAGGTGACAGCTAAGAACCCTGCGTCGAACTGCTTCATGACCTCTGCCTTGATCTTCTCTGATATTTAAAGGTGCATACAACGAACCTTCTGTTTAACCGGAGGATAATCCTCTTTAGTTGGCAGACGATGTACCACAATGTCAATGTCTAAACCAGGCATGTCTTCATATGACCAAGCAAAAATCTCAAGGTAGTCGCATAACATCTGTGTCAACTGATGTTTGATCTTAACTTCTAGATTTATGCCGATCTTGACTTCTTTTATGTCCGTCTCTGTGCCCAAGTTTATTGTCTCAAATGGCTCTTCATGAGGCTGTATAGCCCTCTCGTCACGTTGTAATAGTCTAGCCAGTTCTCCATGCACCTCACAATCATTCTCACCTTCTTCCTCGGCTCGGTTGATCGGATTTTCAAAGTCATATCTGGTAATAGTAGGATTGTTATCAATGGGATCCAGAGTGGTAATGGATCCGCAGTTGATACGTGTGTGTGTGTAAGAGCATAACTGAATTGATAAAGTAAAAACAGAAGAAAAAAAACATAGAGCGCAAAATTTGTATGCAAAGAACATCCAATGCTTCATTGATGATATATGAAAAGACATATAATACCCCTCACAGATAGAACCATTGTGCCTCGGGTAAGACACAAGGCCAAAAAGTTTTAAAAGTTGTTCATTACAAATTCAGAACATAAGTAAGACAATTACTGCGAAATAAAAGAAACTGGAATAAAATCTCTAGCCGTCCAGTTATTCGATCCACCGTTGGTAGTCGGGTAGATCCAACTGTCAATGTCAGGGTCTTCCTCACTGTCTTCAATAGCGTTGACCCCACGATTGCTGATGCATAGGGGAGGTCCTCCAGCCCGAGCGCGTCGAACAACCCTCTGAGCCCCAGAAGTAAATCCCAAACCAAATTTGTCAGTTTTGTGAGTAAAATCAGGGAGCCGTCCCCAATTGGTACACCCACCTTCTTCAACCACTGTTCTGGCGTCCTTGAGATAAGCCATCTTCAAAGGAAGTTTGGTACTGGTGATAGTCTCGGTCGACGCCAAAATCTGGGGAACCTCTTCAAAGTTTTGACAAGGGGTCTCTATGAATTCCCCTTCCATCTCTACGTACCTGAAGGAGTTCAGGTGGCTCACCATATACTCCTCTTTGCCATGCACAGTGACTATCTTCCCCTTCACCGGATACTTCAACATCTGGTGTAGTGTAGAAGTAACAGCCCTAACTTCATGGATCCAAGGACGACCCAACAAACAAGAGTACGATGGCCTGATGTCCATCACGTAGAAGGTGGACTTAAAAGTTTGAGAGCCTATCTTGACATGGATGTCTACCTCCCCATGCACCATTCTCTTTGACCCGTCAAAAGCCCTTACCATAATGTTACTGGGCTTTAGGGTCAAGCCTTCACAATCCAACTGATTAAGAGCCTTCTTAGGCAGCACATTCAGGGAATACCCAATATCCACCAGCACATGAGCCATAGTAGTGCCCCTGTATTCGATCGAGACATGCAGAGCATTATTGTGTTTTCTCCCTTTCGGAGTTAAGTCGGCATCTGAAAAATCCAGCCCATTGTCAGCAGTCAAGATGGACACACAATATTTGAATTGATCGGCTGAGGTTTCTTGTGGTCCATGCACCGTCTTGAGAAATGAAATCAAAGCCTTTGCATGGGCCTCAAAACATAACAACAAAGACAACATCGATATCTTCGAAGGGGTCTGCCCCAGCTGCTCCACCATATTATAGTCGCTCTTTTTGATTATTTTTAAGATTTCCTCTATCTCTTGCTTAGAGGTTTCTATGATAATCTTTCTAGGTGCCTCTGTACGGGAAGGCTCACCTATAGCTTCTTTGCCTCGAGTCTCAGATGACTCTACGGCAGGAGTAACAATTGGAGTAAGAACATGAGTAGCGACGGAAGTACTGGTAGGAACAACAGATGAAATAACAACAGGCTTAGTGACAGTCTTTGGGGAGATCTTAGGAGAAAAAACCCTTCCACTTCTAGTAATCCTACTGGTCCCGACAATGTTACTGACATCGGGATCAGCCTTTTCATTCTACAGGTCTTGTTTAACGCCATGATAGTAGATATCGACGCCATAATGCCAAGGGACAGATTTGTCTGAGGTGTACGGGACAGGACCAGGACAGGTGATTATTAACGGAGCAACTCTCGGAGCGGGTGTAATCCTAACAGGTCTTCTCGAGGAGGCCTTGGAAGGATTGGAGGAAATGGTTATAATAGCAACATCTTCGAACGGAACAACAAGAGTCAAAGTTTTCTCGAACAAAATTTCTATGTTGTCCATCAGGCGCTAGACACCTGTCTTTAGTAGATAGCAACCAGAAGGAAGAGATGAACGCATGTGGAAACCTTCGCCACAACCCGGAAATAAACCGGCCAACAACAAATTCTTCTTAACAGTCATAAGGGGAGTAGAAACTTCATCAACTGAGGTCACAAACAGATCGGTATCAACGGCGTTAACTCCACGGTTGTGCTTAGGCATGGGAGCATTTATGACATTGGGCTTCTCCGGAGCATCGAACTCAATCTCCTCGGCTTTAATCAGATCTTGTACTTTGTTTCTTAGAACCCAACAGTCATTCGTATCATGACCAGGACTCTCAGAATGATAGGCACATCGAGAATTTGGATTGTACCAAGGAAACATGGTATTAGGATTCTTGGGAGCCTCCTTCAAGGTTGCCAAATTGGATCTCAGCAGATGGGGTAGAACTTCTGTCAATGTCATGTTAATCCGGGTGAACTTCCTTCGTGGTCTTTCCACCCTTTGCTGATAGTTGCATTATGGGGCAGCCGCAGTCATAGGTATCATTACAGCACTTACCGTTGGACTGTATTCTGTTATGCTCTGACCTCTCAGACTATAAGCGGAACTGGCCTCCTTCTTACCGGTGAAGGGCCTCTTTACTGAACTCGAAGAGGTGTCTTTCTGTATTTTACCGCTTCGGATCCCAACTTCTACCCTTTCTCTAATTAATATCAGCTCAGTGAAACCAGCTGACGAGCTGCCGATCAAATGGTTGAAGAATGGACCAGACAACATCCCAAGATACATGTCAACCAACTCCCTGTCAGATAAAGGGGGTTGAACTCTCCCAACCAAGTCTCTCCACTTCTGCACATAGTTCGTAAAGCCTTCACCTTCACCCATGGACATACTCTGGAGTTGAGTACGAGTAGGTCCAGGTCGGCATTGTATTGATACTGCTTCTAAAAAGCAGCAGCTAAATCCTCCCAGTTTCGGAAATTGGTTCCCTCCAATTGGTAGAACCTTTCAAGCTGAGTCCCTGACAGGCTGTCTTGAAAGAAGTGAACCCACAAATTTCTATCAGCGGTGTGGGGCTGGATCTTCCTTACACAGGAACGGATATGAAGCTTTGGGCAAGACACCCCATCATACTTTGCGAAAACTGGAGCCTTAAATTTCTGTGGGATGACCACTCCCGACACTAATCCCAGTTCCTCAAAGTCCAACCCAGGTATTCTCTGGACTTCCATGGCGCTCAGCCGATCCTCTAACTGCTTGTATCTATCCTCAATGGGAGGATATTTCTCATCATTATAGTCGGTATCATTGTCAGAAACTTCAGGACTGGGGTCCTCTTCCCTTGTCTGCCTCTCTTGATTCTCCCCTTCTTTGGACGAGGAGGTCAGATCGACTGATTGCTTTAGCGCCCCCCCGAATCTTCTGCCCATATTAAGGATACCAGCGGGTTTCTTCTTCTTCTTCTTCTTCTTCTCTTTTAGGATGAGGGCCTTCATATCCTCCTTCCCTTTTGCCAGAGTTATGAACATCTGTTGAAATTGAGCATTTTGTGTCTGAAGATATTTGATGCTTTGTTCAGAAGACGTTTTTTCTAATATAAACAGTGAAGGATATGAGAAACCTGTAATGGTACCTGCTTATGCAATGTTATGGATGATATGTGTATGCAATGATTTCAAGGATTCTTAAAAGCTCAAATTTTCTTAACCAAAAAAGAAACACACGTTAATTGTATTTAATGAGTTTGAATTGTTACAAAGAATTCCTTTTAGGCTTACAGTTTAAACAAAACAAAACTCAAAGCAAAAAGAAACTAGGTCTCCCAAGAGCGCATCCTCTTTGGTGCAATGTAGGCGTTTATGTTCCTTTCTTCATGAAGTGGCCTAGTGAGCTCCAGGACCTTCTTCTCGCTGGCATAGAACTGGGCTTCAAATGTGTCACACTCCTCTTGAAGTTGAACCCATGACTTCTGTAACTCCTCATGATCAGTTGGTATGTCAGGATGATGAATAAGGGAAGCAATATCTCCTTCAGCAACTGGTTCCATAATTATTGGTAGGATAGCAGGGTAAGGCATCATAAGACTTTGAGCGCGGGCTCGTACCCATCGGAGATAGGGCTCAAGAGGGATGGAATTCTTGTGCCCCAGTATCTTGCCATCAATTTTATGTACCATTCCCCAAGCTTTTATGAACCTTTTGCGGTAACCCTGAGTATCATTCTCATAGTTGAAAGTGATTCCTTGGATAAGCGTATCATGAGGGACATCCCTCCTTGTATAACCAAACTGTCGTAGTGCCAAACAAAGGTTATAAGTGATTCCTCTCCTAATGCCTATGAGAGGGACATTAGGGGATTCACCACAATGATCGATGATGGTAACATCTTCCGAGGACCTTGAACACCAATGAATGTCTGAATGTGTAAGAGACATCAGCCTATGAGACCATTTCATACCCTGCTCATTCTTCAAAATAGATCTCGGTAGGTGCAAAACAAACCACCTAGCCAATAGAGGAGTGCAACACAGGAGGGTCCCCCTTCTCATTAGAGTGCGAGCATATAGAGAGTGCAGAACATCCCCAAGTAATGTAGGCACCGGATTATGAGACAGAAAAATCTTAATCGTATTCACATCTTCGAGTTGGTCTGCATTAAGTAAAAGCACCATCCCGTAGATGAGGAGTGCCAATACCTCTTCAAACGCTTGTAAATCTAGGGTATCCCAAAAATAGTAAGCCTTCTCAAATAGAAATTTAACCGGGATTCCTTGGACATTTCCTCTAGTTTCCCAATTTGTCACGACATCGGACCATTGTAAGGATAGAGCTCGAGCAATCTCTTCGGGCTTTGGTCATTCTTTCGTACCGTTGAAAGGTGACTGATCTAGAATAGGTACCCTTAACAATCAAGAAAATTCCTCCATAGTAAGCACTAGCTAGTAATCCGTGAAGGTGAAGTAGTGGTGCAAAGGGTCAAAGAACTGAAATAGCACTTTTAACAATTCTTCATCAGGTTTTGGAGTGACCAAGTTGAGTACCTGACCATGTTTTTCAGTGAAGGGAGAGCTTTCAGGGATCCTTAATGCCAAATCCTTTAGTTGGAGAGGAACTTTTGCAAGGTTAATCTGGATAGTGTTCCTGCGGGCGGGTGCCATGTCCTACAAAACAAAGCAAAGATGAGCCCTAGAGAATCCTTGAAATGGTTATTATGACATGCAATGCTTATGACGTCATGATTATGCTAAAAAAAATCACATGTATAGCAAGAAACAAACAAGTCACACCAAGTCCTTGGGTTTAAGGCCTGCATGAGTTTTAAGGTCATACCCTCTTGAAGTTGGGTTGGTTCAACCTGTTCTATAAATAGTAGCCGGGTTCTAAGGGATCTCAATATCATCGATCTTTCCCCCAAGCTTCGTTCAATAGGCGATTGAATCGCAACCAAACAAAACTCGAGTGTCAAATCTCAATGAGTGTAGCATCGAGTATCTGTCGACCTTGGGAATACACCAAAGTCGGCCATCTCACTACGTCCTACTGGCCAAGTTGTGCAATTTAAAGGTTCTAAGGTCAGTTGATGCTTTATGACACCACATAGCGGCCCCATACTCTCCTTAATTGACTCAAGGGTTACCAGTACCAACCAAAGTGCCACATCAACGTAGCTACTGCTTCAACCGTGTCGGTATACCCCGTATAGTTCCCTCACAGTTTATTTCTACTTACCTAAAAGGTGTCCCCAAATCCGGGTGTAGGATTTTTAACGGTAACCCAAACAGGGACCCGAAATGTAAAGCATACAAGTCAATCAATGAAAGCAAGTAAATGTGATCTAACCCTAAGGTAACCCCACTTTTTTAGAATAGTCCCCAGTAGAGTCTCCAGTTCTATGATACGGTGGGAGAACTGACTTTTTATTTTGCGTTTGATCGCAAATGTTGCGGATAGCAAGAGTCGCCACCAACTTTTCTTTTATCCAATAAGGAAAGGTGAAAAAGCACAGGAAAGACCTTTAAAGATGCTTTCTTGAGTTCGGGGGGTAGATTATGAAAAGGAAAGGTGTTAGCACCCCTTTCATCCATGGTTTTCCATGGGCTCTTAGTTTACTCGCTAGATCACTTGCTTTGTTCGAAAGTTATGCTTTTGTGTTATGAGTTTTTGAAAGTATTTTGAAAAAAATGTCTTTCTAATGGTTCTCGTCTCTATAAGAACGCGTACAAAGTGTTTTCATTTGAAAATGTTTCAAAAATGAGAGTGTTGGTGTATAAAAATGTTTTTGTTGTGAGCAAGCGAGCAACTCGGAGCGAATCTACCTACTCAAAAGGTCTTAGATGTTCTTTTCCTCCTCCTTTAGATGTTGATATCTTACCATTGATTTGGTAAGAAACCTCATCATTGGATGTGAAGGGAAGAGCGTGGGACATTTGTATAGTCATAGAAGGTAACTTATGAGACGTTTTAGCAATGTCATTTTAGGGACTAGATCATTTACCGAAGGCAACATCGAGGGTCATCGAGGGACTACAATATTTTATCGAGGGTCTTTTGCTAAAACGCCCATGTTCGAGGGACATGACTATTTTTCTGATAGGCAACAAGCTGGGATTACCCTAAGGGTGATAGCGTGCAAGTGTATTTGATTGCATGCATTTTAGTCTTGATTAGGGTTATCTATTTGTTGATTTCATATCTTGCCATACACATCCTAATTACTAGAATTTTATATTTGGAAAAGCGTTAGATTGCAGAAATATAAAAGTCCTATGCTATTACAATATTTTAGGGATGGGGGTACATATTTCACAAATGGGGGGTTGCAAGAATTTAAATCCTATTTAACTATTACAAAGATATTAAAATGTAAAACGTAAGAAAGAAAAAGGACTTTGTTTAGAAAATGGTTTTTTGTCTTAATGGATTTAAAAAAAGAGGAAATATATTAGTTAGTGAAAAGAAAATATTTTCATATCTTTTTTATATTGATAAAAAGAGTATTAATATTGAAAATGATAAAAGGAAAATAAATGAAAGATAGAAACGGCGTGCCGCTGCAAAAAAAACAACAAGGATCAGAAGTTCTGAAGCCAGGCGCATTGTGACTCAGAAAGGAACGTTAGTGGAATCAGAAGTTTTGGATTGATACACTCTAAAGCCCTGCAAGAAACGTCATAAAGGAAACAGAGGTTCTGGGTGGTATTCAGACGGTGAGCCAAAAGTCAGAAGTTATGTGTTGTGCTAAAATAGTGAGTGAACATCAGAAACTCAGTGTGTTGTCAGCGTGTGAAAAATCAGAAATTCTGAGTGTTAAAACAGTGAGCGGAAGCATCAGAAGTTCAGTGTTCTTAACAGTAAGAAAGCCTAGAAGTCCTGTGTGTTAATCATGTAGAGAGCACTCAGAATTTATGTGTTATGCTAAAATAGTGAGTGAGCATCAGAAGTTCTCTGTGTTAAAACAATAAGAAAGCCTAGAAGTTATGTGTGTTTAACGTGTAGGGAGAACTCAAGTTCTGTGCTACGCTAAAACAGCGAGTCAAAAAACAGGGGTTATGTGCCACGTTTCAAATCCTTCTTCATATTAGTCAGCACATCAGCAATTTATTCAGTATTTAACAAACAGCAGGTCAGAAAGATAAAAGCACAACAATTTATAGAAGTTCAAATCCCTAATCTAAGCCTAGCCATAATCAAGAAGTTCTGATCCACAATTTTCCTACTTATGCAATGATATGGACAACATTGATATTGTGATATTTACATATTTTAATGATGTTCTGAATGAAAAGATGCAAAGTTAGAAAGACTTACCTTGAACATAGAGCGTGGGTTTGGAACTTGAACTGCTGCCTTCAGATGTTCTAGAATCAGCAAGAGCAATGGAAGAGAATATGCCAAGTTCTTTGACTTAAAGGGAAGAACAAGAGTTTTGTTTTCTGCTTGGGAATTCTGGATTTTTACGAAGGTTTCACAGTTTTCTTTTCTTTCTTTTGACAATTTTCTCTCTCCAAAAGCTAGCCTAGAACATGTGATGGAGCCACTTATTTATAGATGAGTTTGTTGTGGTTTTGGGGGGAAAAACAAATCGGGTTTTTAACCTTTTTGGGATACTATTCCATTGCTTTTTAATCATAGTTTTTATATGCTAATTTGATGCAAATATGGGGTTTGAGAAAGTGGAGGCGTGGACTGGATCAGCAGCTGATTGCAGGACTGTGATATAGCAGGGCAGCAGGCTGCTTAAACGAGGTTTTGGGCTTTGGTGATGTTCTGATCGCAGAAGATCAGAAACAGAACCTCCATATGCTGAAGAGTCATGTTCTGACCGAAGAATATTTCTTCCATATGTTCTGATTGAAGCATCCTGTTCTGAACCGTGTCTGAAAATTCTTATTGCACTCGCATGAAGGCTGGCCCAAAAGTTATGAAGTATCATATTCTCTTAACACTTAGAAAAGTTTCTAAATGTTTAGAAATTTGATTTTTTCAAAGTAATTTCTGACTTCTGATTTTTTGATGAACCAATTTCATGTCTTGATGAAATATAATTGTTGAAACTTGATTTTTGATCTAAAAGTCAATGTTTGACTTTTCAGTGTGCTTTTGACCATTTTACCCTTGTGAATGATTTTCTTGAAAAGTTGTAATTCAAGACTTGGGACTTGATAGAAGCAAACCTGAGGGTCCAGGATGATCCTTTGAGAAATGAGAGGGAAAATTTTGGGATACAAGAGACTTTGTGGGGCATTAAAAATCCAATTATACTTGTGCAATCTTGAACTTTAATAAATCCTTGTGAGAAAATGTCTTGAGAAAAAAGAGGGCAAATTTTGGGGTACAACAGCTGCCCCTGTTCAATCTTCTTAAACCTGAAGAGTTAGATTGGCGAGTCTGCCATTCGTGACTTGAAGGTGGAAGATGATTGAACACTAGAGTGCCCAGAAATTTGCACTCGATGATGTGGTGGTTGATTGTGTAGGGAATGGGCTTAAAAGATTCCATTTGGAATGATGATGGAGAGTTGTCGGAGATGGGCTTATAGATGCCATCCAAAGGTGATTGTTGGTAGAAATTGGAAGAAGTATTAGAATAAATCTCTGGTCGATTTATACTGAAATAATAGACGTAATGGGATGAGTATTAGAGTAATATCCATAAATGGATCATATCTGACTCGCTTTTGAAAGATGTACTGAATGAGAGTCAGAATGACATCCGCATTTGGATCGTATTTGGACTGTATTTGAGAAATGTGTTGAATGAGTGTCAGAAAGACATTCGTATCTGGATTGTATCTGAACCATTTCTAGAGAAAGTCTAAAGTAAGTATCAAAATAATATACGTCTCTAGATCGTGTCTGAACTATTTCTAGGGGAAGTCTGGAGTAAGTACCAGAATAATATTTGTCTCTGGATCGTGTTTGAATCATTTTTAGGGGAAGTCTGGAGTAAGTATCAGAATAATATCCGTCTCTGAATCATGTCTGAACTGTTTCTAGGTGAAGTCTGGAGTAAGTATTAGAATAATATCTGTCTCTGGATTGTATCTGAACCGTTTCTGGAGGGAATCTGGAATAAGTATCAGAATAATATCCATCTCTGGATCATATCTGAACTGTTTCTGGAGGGAATCTGTGTAGGGCTGCTTGAGCTGGTCGTGTAGATAGCTGCCCTGGCTTGTTTCAGGATTTAATCTCTGACCTATTTGAGAAATAAATATAGTTTCCCCGGCTTGTTTCAAGAGTTAATATTCAATCTGATCATGTAGATAGTTGTCCTATCTTGTTTCAGGTATTAATCTACAATCAGTCGCTTACAGATAGTTGTCCTGTTTTGTTTCAGGTATTAATCTAGAACTTGCTTTTTGTTGGTCGTAGAGATAGTTGCCCTGTCTTGTTTCAGGTATTAATCTGTAACTTTCTTTTTGTTGGTCGTAGAGATAGTTTCCATGTCTTGTTTCAGGAATTAATCTATGACCTATTTGAGAAATGGTTGTGGTATTTTCCAAAGAGGACTTTTGTTGATTGACTTTTCCCTGCAAGGAAGGGAGTTAGTTGCATGCAGATGTATGCATGACTTGATGATGTTCTCAAGATAAATGAGATTATGCTGCATGCATTTATCATGTATGTAATGTGATGTATAAATGTGAAATATTTGTTGAAATTTATCTTTGCTTCGGAAAATAAATCCTTGACAAGTGCTGGGGAGCTTTGGGATGTTAAATCCCGGAATAGTGTTGGGGATGAAGAGTATGTGCATCTTCAACCTTGTTTAGAATGTTTCCATTGGGGATTCCTCTTTTGTTTTTTGAGGAAAAATCCGCTGGGGAAGATTGGCTTTGGCTTTGCAGCAACTCTCTGGTGATAGTGGTAAACTCTACTGGGGAAGAGGAGCTTTGTTGAGGACTTCAATGGGGGATTACGAGTTTTTTCCCTCAATTTGTAAAAGTCTGAAAGGTAAACTCAAGCTGGGGAATCTGTAGTTTGTTGGGGAAATAAACTCTGTTGAAGAGATTATTTGACAAACTGTCGGGGAGGTGTTTTCTTTTGGCAGAACTCCTTGAGGATTCTTCTTGAGACCAACTCAGTTGGGGAGAGGTTTTCCAGAGACTGGAACTCTGGATGGGGATTGCACGGATATAATTTTATGGGGATATCCATGAATTTGGCCTTGAGGGGTTTGTACCCTTATCCGTGAAGATTATTCTGTGGGGATAACCTTATAGAGATGACTCTGTGGGGACTTGACTGGGGATCACCTTATGAAGGGGACTTTATGGAGATTTGTCACTTCCCCTAGTGTGAATTTCTCCGCTGTCAAACAAATAACCATATGCAAACAGCGGTATTCAAACAATGCAAAGTTTATGCTCGTCTTGAATTTTTGAAAATTCATTTTATAAAGTAGAAGAATTTTGTAAAAAAACATGAATTCAACCCAGGATTTGCAGTAAGCCTTACAGGAGTCAAGATACCTTTTGTAACAGTATGCTTTCAAACTAACCCATGCTTCAATTAGGACTTTTAAGGGGTTGTATCGTGACTTGGTTCACGGTTTAAGAAACAAAGGATAAGGCTCAAAGTGTATTTGTACCCACCCGTTCTTCATGATGTTCTCCAGTCTTATACTCAGTTAATTACGCATTTGAATTCCACTTGAGTCTGAAATGACTTTTTGGTGATGGTTCGAACAAGTTAAGTTTGTTGGAAGACAAACATTTTTGCAACATTTTTCATGTTTGTCGAGGATTTGTAGCGACCTCTTTTTTTGATTTATTATCCCTGATTTTTTCCTGATTGTTCTTGTTTTGAGATTACAGCCAGCGGGATGCCCCAGTTTTTTCTTAAGTATCCTTAATAGGTTTTGACTTAATGGGCTTTTCTTTTGAGAGATAATGATTGCCTATTTGATAGGGAACCATCGCCGTCTTTTGATTCAGAAGGACGTTTCCTTTGTCATTCATTGTGTATGAAGTGAAAGCTTGCGACTGAACACGCATTTGAATTAATTGAGAGACTACCCTACCCCGGGTTTATGATTAAAGGTTTCAATTTGTGTGAAAAAGAAAACTCTCACTTCTTTGGCTAAAAGGGGTTGACTAGGGATTATCCTCCTTATAACTCCAGTATTTAGGGATTGAAACAAACGCCTGTACATCGTCAGCAAGGTCTGTTCAAAAGCATATTGTATGAGATTATAGAATTGTTTTCATCATCCTCCCTCGAAAGGCTTGCAACTTTTAACGAGAGCTGAATATCACGAAAAACAAGGAATAAAAAGCACAGTTTAAATATAGTGAAGAAAAATGGATTAATTCAAGGCAAACATATGCAATGCATTAATGAAATTAACCAAAGTCTGACATACAGATAAGTGTTTAAACAAACAAAGAAATTACAATTGAAATTTCAAAATGAACTGGACGCTCAATGATTTGGCATGGGAGTAGTGGCCATGTTGAGAGTTTCAGGAGGGTCGAATTCAATCTCGTTGGCATCAATCATGTCTTGAATTTTGTTCTTCAGAGCCCAACAACTATTCGTGTCGTGTCCAGGACTATCGAAATGATATGCACACCTTTCATTGGGATGATAACTAGGAGCAGAAGTATTGGGATTCCGAAGAGGAGCCTTTAATGTAATCAGCTTTGCCTTCAACATGTGTCGTAACGCTTGAGCCAGTGACATATTGATCTTGGTGAATTGTCTTTTAGGCGCGACTTCCTTATGCTGATTCCCTTGTTGACGTTGTTACACCGATGTAGGATTAGAGATCAGGACTGCCCCCACGTGTTGGTCGTGGTTACTCTGGTTATGACCTTTTTGACCGTACACAACATCATACTCTTTCTTCCCATTGAAAGGTTGTTCCCCTGAACTTGAAGATGCACCCCTTTAGATTTTATCGCTCTTGATGCCAACTTCTACTCTTTCTCTTGTCAGTATTAGCTCGATGAACCCAGCTGAGGAACTTCCAATTAGGTGATTGAAGAAAGGTCCTGTCAAAGTTCCCATAAAGATGTCAATAAGCTCCCTGTCAGTTAAGTGTGGATGCACCCTGCCATCCAGGTCTCTCCACTTTTAGGCATATTCTTTGAAGTCCTCGTTGGAACCCATGGTCATATTCTACAACTGCACACGAGTTGGTTCAAGATCAGCGTTGTATTGGTACTGCTTGTAGAAAGCAGTAACTAGATCCTCCCAGGTGTGGATGCGAGAACCTTCCGATTGATAGAACCATTCAAGTTGAGTCCCAACTAGACTCTCTTGAAAGAAATGGACCCGTAGCTTTTGGCCAGTAGTGTATGGCTGAATCTTGCGGACATATGATCTTAGATGGATTTTAGGACAAGAGACCCCATCATACTTGGCAAAAGCAGGGATCTTGAATTTTGGTGGGATGAACACTCCAGAAACCAAACCCAATTCTTTAAAATCCAGACCAGGTACCCTCTGAGTTTCCATGGAGTTGAGACGATCCTCCAGCTGTTTGTATTTGTCGCCCGCGTGAGGATATTGTTCTTCAGCGTAGCCAGCATCTTCTTTGTTAGACCCCAGACTGTGGTCCCCTTATTTTGTCTGGTTGTCCCTCTCAATTGATGGAGTTGCGAATTCTAGAGCTCGCTTTGCTGGTCCTCTGAACCTCCTTCCCAAGTTCAGGACACCCACTGATTTCTTTTTCTTCTTGTCTTTGAGAATGAGAGTTTCAGGTCCTCTTGCCCCTTAGCCATAGCCAGGAACATTTGTTGGAATTGGGCATTTTGTACTTGAAGATCCTTCACTGTTTGTTCCATATCCATCTTACTGAAATAAACATTAGAAAGATAAGTAAACCTGTGTGGGGAAAACCTGTCATGATATGACGCATGATATGTGGATGCATGTTTTCAAGGATCTCGCGGGGTAAACACAAGAATATGTAGAAGTTAAACTTTGATCACAACTTTGAGTGAAGAACTTCGTATTTTTGAATGTCCTTCCACGAGAATCAAGCTCACCATGTCAAGTGGGTCATAGCCCTTAACCAAGTTATCGTGCTTTGGTATTTTACAACATTTGGTTAGAGGAGAATAAATCCTCTTGCCCCTTGGTGGACGTCTGGTTCAACATGACCCTGCATCATAGGCCCTTGAGATCCTTGAAATGGTTATTGAAAATGCTATATTATGATGTCATGATGTACAAGTGAACAAAGCAAACAAGTTTTTATGTACAAATAATCACACACAAAGCAGACAAGTCCTTAGGTTTAGGCTTGTATGGAGTTTGTAGGTAAATACCCTCTTCAAGTTTAGTCGGCTCAACTTGTCTTAGAAATTAATCAGGTTCTAAGGAGTCTCATATCATTGACCTTTCATTTAGGCATTGTTTTAGCTCAAGCACCGAAGTATTGCAGCCAGGATATCCCAAAAGTCCAATCTCAATGAGTGTAGCATCGAGTATCAACCAATCTTCGGTAGGAACCAAAGCCGTCCATCTCACTACTTTCTAGTGGCTCAGAATGAGTCAATTAAGGGTTCTAAAGGTCAGTTAGGGCTTAATGTCACTATAAGGAAGCCTAATGTTATCCTTGACTGACTCAAGGAACATTAGTACATGCCAGAGTATCACGCTAACGTAGCTATCACTTTGTCCATATCGGTCTACACCGTATAACCTCCATGATTTATTGCTACTTACCTAAAAAAGGTGCCCCGGATCCGGGTGTAGGATCTTTAACAATAAACCCAAACAAGGACCCCAAAAATTTAAAGCAAGCAAGTCAAACAAAGAAAGAAAGTAAAGGTGATATATCCCTAAGGTAACCCCACTTTTAAGTAATTCCCCAGCAGAGTCGCTAGTTATGTAATACGGTGGGAGAACTGACTTAGTTGTTTTACGTTTGATCACAATTGTTATGGATAGCAAGAGTCACCATCGATTTTTCTTTTATCCAACAAAAGAAAGGTTGAAAAGAACAGGAAAGACCTTTAGAGATGTTTTCTTGAGTTTGGGGGGTAGGTTATGAAAAGGGAAGGTAATAACACCCCTTTCATCCATAGTTATCTACGGGCTCTTAGTTGCTTGCTAGATCTAAAACGCTTTTGTTTAAAAGTGTGCTTTGTGGTGTGGGTTTGAAAATATTTTGAAAACGTCTTTGTAATTATTCTCGTCTCTATAAGAATGCGTACAAAGTGTTTGTTTTGAAAATAGTTCAAAGAGATGTTTGTTGTGGAAGATGTTTTTGAAAGTTATTTTGAAAAGTGACTTCGTAATGATTCTCGTCTCTATAAGAATGCGTACGAAGTGTTTTGACTTTTGAAAATAATTCAATTGAAAGTGTTGGTGTGAAAATGGTTTTTTAATTGTGAGCAAGCAAGCAACTATGAGCGTCCTGCCTACTCGAAAGGTCTTAGTTATTTTCCTCCTCCTTTAGATGTTGCTATTTTACCATTGATTGATAAGAAGCCCCGTTGTTGGATGTGAAGGGACGGGCGTGGGTCATTTGTATAGTCATAAAAGGCAACTCATGAGACGTTTTACCAATTTTCGTAAGGGACTAGATCGGTTACCAAAGGCAACATCGAGGGACATCTAGGGACTACAATCATTTTATCAAGGGTCTTTGCTAAAACGCCCATGTTAGAGGGACATGACTATTTTCCGAGGCAACAAGTGAGATTACCCTAGTGGTACATGTGTGTGAATGGTGTGTTTGATTGCATGCATTTAGTCTTGAAGTTGGGTTGTCTACTTGTTAATTTTAACTTGCCATACACAACTTAATTACTAACATTTTATGAAAGCAATAAAAATGCGGAAAATAAATGTCCTACACTATTACATGTTTTGGGGGATGGGGTATACATATTTACAAATGGAGTTTGGAAAGCAACAAAATGTCCTAATTATTACAACCATATTGAATAGTAAGAAAACGTAAATATATAGAAAATATAAAGACAAAAATAGTGTAAAAGAGAGAAAGGAAAGACATCCTGGATCGAAGGATGTGCCTTTTGATTGCCACAATCTTTCCTTCTTTCGATTTGGGCATGTACCCAGTGAGTATCGAAGTCTGTAACCTTTGATTCACACCACCTTCTTTTTCTGTTTGCAGCTGTGAAGCAGTAAGGGGCGAAGCCTAAGGCTTCGATTCATACAAACTTTTTTCTTTCGTTTGGGTCTGTGAAGGTTAGTTCTTGCTTGAAGGAAAAACAAACCAAAAGGGAAGAAACGAAAAAATGCACAAAAAAGTTATTTACGTGCTTGAAACGAAAGGGTTAAAGCCAGGAAGACTTACCTTGCTCGAAGTCGGAATGTGGGTTTTGGGCTTGAGTTGCTTCCCTGGGTGCTCCTGGATTCGAAGGGAGAGAAACAAGTGTTCTGTTTCTTTGACTGTATTTGAAAACCAAGAAAAATAGAGTTGTGTTTGTTTGTTTCTGGATTTGAAGGAAAAGAAACAAGTGTTGTGTTTTGTTTCACCCCAAAATTTTCTCTCCCTTTTTACTCAACACATGCCCATTGAGATCCCCAACTTGCCCAAGGATGACCAAGAATTGACCAGACAAATTCTCCTCCTAAGGCAATGAACCTCTGACTAGGTTTCCAATTTTCATCAAGATATGTGAGCTCTAATGGCCTCAAATGTTTTCCATGGTCCTAATATGTCTTCAAGATTTTCCATGCCACATTTCATGCCTTGCACTACAAGTTTGCTCAGTCAACTGCTCAAATGCCTGAAAATCAACTACACTAAGTCAAAAGTCAAATGTGGCCTATATACAGTCAAACTTCAATATATTTTGTCAACACAAATATTTTGAAGTTATATCCATCATTTGATCAAGGGTTTATCATGATTCCTCAAGAAATTCTCCAAATTCAACAAAAGTCAAAAATTGCTAATTAGGGTTTCTATAGGAAAAGTCAACCAAATTTTGACCAGGCATAACTTTCTCATACTTTATCAGATATTTTTCCACCAAAGCTCACTTTTAAGAGAGTCCAATTCCCTACAACTTCTCTTCATCCCTCAAGTTCAATAAATTCACCAATTGAAAGATACAAACTCAGACATTATGGGGCCTTTCAAAAGGTCACCAAAAACACCTTTTGGGTCCAAGCTTGGTACGTGAACATGGAAGATTAAATTGAGATGAAACCAAAAGGGTTGTTTAGAGGACAACATAAGATCTCTAAAAAGTCAAAGAACACCCTCATAGGGTTAAAATTGAGATATATATGCATTTCTAAAGTTGGCAAATTTTTGGAAAAGTGCATGAAGCAAATTTTGAACAAACTTGGAATTTTTCCAAATGAGCCTATCTTTTTATGTTTGAAACTTATTTACAACATGGTCCACGACCTCTAATCCCATCCATGCCTAATTTGGTCATTTATTTTATTTATTATGATTTTTAATCATTAAAATTCAATTTAAATTAAATAATTGATAAAAAAAATATGAAGATTGCATGGGCTTGATTTCCAAATCTCTTAAGGCCTAAAATAACTCAGGATTGGTTGGAAAAATGCGTGGAGTTTATTTGTGCAAGATTTGGCCAAATTTGGGAATATTTCATATTATTCCAAAACAAATATTATGTGATGAATGTATGAGATCTTTTCCATATTTGTTGACCTAATGTGATTCATTATATATGCATAACAAGATGCCAAGACAAAGACACGCGCGACTGCCTTAGAGAAGCCCTAAAAAGTTTCAAAACGTTTTCAAAGGAGTGCAACCTTGGTTTATACGATCCAGCCAACCTCAGCCAAAACTAAGGACTCCATCAACCTCCTGGAGATCTCAGCACCTCATTCCATCCATCCTTGAAGGCCTAATCATCCCAGAACCAGCAAACCAGAATATCTCATCGTGGGTACTTTTTTTGATTTCATATTGATAATTCTATGATGCATTAATCCCTTTCATGGCTTGATTCGTATTCAGGATGTCATTTAGGACATGACCAACGTGAAGCATGAGTGATTCGATGTGAATCAAGAATTTTTCCATGTTTAGGGAAAAGTCTGTATCGTGTTTTGAACAAGGAGATACATGCATGATCCATGAAAACTAGGATTGGATTTGAACTCAAGAGCAATTTTCGCGTGGAATAGGCTTTTGATTTAGGGTTTAAGCTTCCAAAATTCGCAGATCACGTTTTTGTGCTCCTGGAGAAGATGACCGGAGATCCACTCCGGCATCATTGACCTATTTGAATCTGTTTGGAGCATGCATGTCATTTTGTTTTAATCTGATTGGCTCATTCATATTGCTGACGCGCGCATTTTTATTGACTAGGATTAGCACTAAATTACCATTAGAATATTATTGTGCTATTATATACATGAATTAACAGGAAGCTCAGATGGTAAGGGTGCAAGCGTGTGAGGGAAGGGACCTGGGTTCGATCCAAGGTCCAGCAATTTTACATTTTTTTAACATTTCTTGCAGGTTCCAGTACATGACATCCCAATACGTCCACCGTGCATCTTCACTCTCATCCATTGGATCATCCATTTATTCAGATCTAGCGCCCAACATGCAATCTCCATGGTGAACCCCCAGGGGCTAGCAACACTGGATCTCATGCAGCTATAGACCAGCGCAACTTGGGCCTAACAATTTCCAGGTTCACACCTCCCAATTGCCTAATAACACCAGACCCATTTTCCATTCAATTTTATTATTTCATTTTGTTTTAATTATTTTATTTTTCTTAAATTCATTTCTTTTATTAGTTTAAACATAAAATCAATAAAAAATCAGAAAAAATATATTTAGGTTTTTTTCAATTAAATTTAAATTTTTGTAAATTAATTAATTTAATTATTTTAACCTGTTTTTTCTTTAAACTAAAATTAATAGAATTAGGTTAAAACTTTAAATAATTTTTTCAATAAAATACCAAAAAACTTTTTTTCTCTATATTAATTAGATTCTTTAGGTTTTTTTCAAACTTGTTCCCATTTTAATCTTCGCGCGTTTATTATTTTCCGTATCATTATTTTTCAATTTATTGTAACTGATAATGGTTTGTAATAGTTTAAACTAGGGCTTATTTACTGTCTTTATCCCCAAGTTTTGGTTATGTATCCCCCTCCCCGAGGCCCTGTAATAGCTAAGTTTAATCTCTGCCTTTTAAATTCTTGCACTATTATTAACTACTTAGATTAATAGGATTGCATGGAAAGACTGTAAATTAAAACGATTAGATAACCCTAATGCACAATGTTGTACCCCAAAATTTGCCCTCGCATTTTTCCCCAAGAAATCTCAGCTTCAGACATTTCCTGATTTTTTAAACTGGCTCAAGAATCGGACAAACGGACTTTTCTTGACAGTCAAGCAAAATTAGGGTTTTTACTGATTTTCAGAGCTCTGGATTGTTTCATACAGTGGGCTTAGGGTTTGGATGATTTTTGGTTCAATTTTGATCAGGCGAGCGTTATTTGGCATTTAATCAGGAATTAAGGGTTTTATGGGCATGTTCTCAGAAAGGTTAAAATTCCACAGCACTTTGCCGTTTATTCCGAGATCGGGGTTAAATTCGCATTGTTTTGATTTAATCAGTGAAAGAGACAGTGGTTTGAATTCATGTTGTTTTCTTTGAGCCAGTCAAATACAGTATGCAGTATTGGATTCACAGTGTTTATGGCAAATCAGTGAAGAAGGAATGCGCTTGATCAGTTTATTTTTGGTTGACTGCTGCTTTGCTTTGGATATTGGAAGAGACAGGTTTAATTGATCAATATTGTTTTTATTTAAGTTATTTATTATTCTAAAATTGAATGATTGAAATTTATTTTTCAATTGTTTTAATTCAAAGAGTTTTAAATAAATAAATAAACAATAAAGAAAGAAAATTAGAATTAATTGGATAATTTAGATTTTATTGATATTTGAATTATTTGTACAAATTGTTGTTTATAATTTAAATTACAAACAATAATTTACATTAATTTAAATATTAAATAAAATAAAAAAAACTATCCTATTTCTAATATTCTTCATTCTTCACTTCGTTCCGGTGCTCCGTTATTCATCTGCAAAAAGAAAAGAGAAAGTCAGAAAGCAGTTGAATTAATTAAAAAAAGACAGATAAAATTTGCTCATCATTAGGGGCCACTGACTGGGATCAGTTGACCCTCTCTGCAAATCACGGGATTTCTCCCGGTTCACAAAGAGGGAAGAATTTCATTTTATTCATAAATGCAAATGTCAAATGCATAAATTCCAAAGTTCAAGCTGCATAAAATCTCAAACTTCAAATTCAAACTAAACTGAAAAAATCCAATTCCCACTTCCTATCAAATGCCAAAGTCTATCAAAAGCAAAAAAGAGCAATTTACTGTCAAAAGTACAAGTCTACTCAAGGTTGCCAATAAAAAAGATTTGACAAAGATTTTGGAAAGATATCAATAAAAGCACACAAAACTGTCAAAGAAAAGAGATAAAGAGGATACAGTCAAGAAATGTGTTATGCAAGCTAAATCCTTAATCATCACTTCCCATCAAGGGCCCCTTCAGAAAAGTACAAGTAAAAACATTTAAAAATTCTTTAACTGTACTATAGAGGAAGAGAAGAGAGATAAGATAAGAGTTCAGGTCTTAGGCAGAGGCAGGTATACAACAAAAATATATAACACAAAGAAAAGAGGACACAGTTCAGCAGCAAGATAGAGGAAGAAAAATATACAAACCCACAAGCCTCACAACAAAGCAAGCATATAACTTGCAATCTGAGAGACCACCAAGCCTGAAGCTGACCTGCTGTAAAAACCTCACAATAACCTGCCAACTGATAAAACCCTTGGAAATTCAAGCCTAACCACAGCATAGCTTGCCTAAACACATAAACTGAACATACAAACACATGAACTGAACCACCATACTGTCAAAAACCATCAAACCTCATACCTGTCTCAAGAACTACCAACACCCTGTCTTAACCTCAAAACCAGAAACAGACCAACCTGCCTAACCACATAAACCTGATAAAACCCTTGCAAATTCAAGCCTTACCATTTTGTAAAACCAGCATATGCCCTGCAAGACCAGTTCACCCAACACCAAAACCTTTCAATCCAAGCAACTCAGTGTCCAAGCCCTAAGCCCTCAGCATAAACATCACTGGGCGATAATCAATCTCAGAATCTCTCCAACATTCAAGGCAATACCAAGGCAGCAATATTCTAAAGCGTGCAAATATTCAAGAGCAAGCAAATGACATATATCAAGCAAACATACAGGAGCAAGTATGTTCAGGCATACTCAGAAGCAAATGTTTGAGGCAACAAGTTCATATTTCAACAGGTAAACAACATCCAACTCAACAAAAGTATCAAAGGCAACCTAGGCCCTCAGACCTCTGAGATCATCACAGGGCAATACAAACAAGTATACAGCGTTCAAGAAGAAGAGAGAAAGTTCGTCCAAGCAACGACAGTTCAAGACAACAATTCAAAGCAAAAGTATCAAAGGCAACGGGTACACAGTAGGAAAGAAGAGATAAAGAAGTGAATTGTTTCAAGAGGGTTTCTCAGCTAAGATCATCATCAAACCCTAAAAAATGGCGAAAAGATAAAAGATACCAGGGTCATCAGAAGCAAAGACTCATCACCGAACCTCCGCTCGTTCCGGCCTCCTGAGCGCCACTTCCCCGTCTCTCCTCCTTCTCCAAAGTCAGGTAGTATAATCTTCTCCCTCTTCTCTTCTCCTTCATCTCATAATGAAAGATAAAAGTTAAGATTCAAATCAAAACAAAACATGCAATTCGTAAAAGAAAAAGGAACATAAACACTGAAAGCAAACCTTGTATCAAGAGGACACTGAGACCGTGCTATGGAGGGAAGAGAGATTTGGGAGCAACACCGGTGGCCGGACGGAGGAGCTATGGTCAGAAGGCAACGATGAACGAACGAACGAACGCGGCGCCGTTCAAACCCTAATGCGTCTCACTGAACAAACATTCCCTAACCCTAAATCGTTTGCTTGAACCATGGGCCTAACCCGTTTTTGACATCTCTAAAAGTCCATTAAGAACCCTAAACCCACTTATACAAAACAAACCTTTTTTTATAAAACAAATTGTTTTCTTTTTTATTATTAACTAACTTAACCCTTTTTTACAAATATTTTTATTAACACTAATTTCTTTTATATATAAACACCTTATATTTTTCTAATTTAATACATTTGTCATAATAATACATTAATATTAAAAATACTAAAATACTTAAAATTACTTCCTTTTAATCTTTGATTTTTTATTTAAGCACATAATTAAAATACATTTTGTCATATATTAAAAATTGAAAATACTTTCTTTTTTTACTTTATTTACTCTTTAAATAAAATACATTTGTACATACTAAAATAAATATACATTTTCTTGCATAATTTAAATTTCTTAAGACATTTTATACATAATTTAATTAGAAACTTGAATATTCTATTAAAAACATTTTCTTTTGTACATAAATTTTGAAAACATTAATTTTGTACATAACACATGGAAATATATTCTTTTTTCTCAAAACATCATTTCACAATTTAATTAAAACTTGAGCATTTAAGTTAAAACATTTTCTTATTGTACATATCTAAATACAAAAATACAAGACTAAGTAAACATTTCTCTAGGTCAAAAACCCTAATACGCTTCAATTTCACATGTCGCACTTGTAAATAATTACACATACTCATATATACATGTACACTTACACAATACATTCACATTGCCCTATACACATTTATTTATCTTATATTTGTATATTCGATATTTACATTTGATCGCACATTCGATTTGGTTGTAACTTATCGGATACTATAAGTCTCATCCCCTTTTGTACATTTATACCCCCACTCCTGGATACTATTTTGTAATAGCGTAGATTTTACATTTCCGCAATTTACAGTTTTCCAAATATACCATGGTTAGACCTAGGGTTTGCATGTACATAAAATCCAACGCTAGATAACCTAATACAAGACAAATACATGTAATCAATACACAATCACACTTGCACCCTCTAGGGTAATCCCACATGTTGCCTTCCAAAATGGGCCATGCTTGCACGTCGAGTATCTTTGGCAAAACAAAATCAAATGATCATAAGTCTCAAAGTGTTGCCTAAACGGAATGATCATAGTCCCTTCAAAGCAAAATTGCCAAAGACACTTGGCATCATTGCATTCATGGTCCATACGATGACCCGCGCCTGTCCCGAATAAACTTCCTAAACGCAAGATTGTCCATCAAATTCAATGATGAAACAAAATTGCTAAAAGGGGTTAAAACATAACAAAAACCTTTGAGTACAATAGGGTAGACAAAACTCTTAGTTACTTGAGATCAAACTGGCAAAAACACTTGCCTTCTTTTCAAAAACCACAATCCACAACACTTTCAAACAAACTCTCAAAAACATTTGAAAACATCTTTTCGAAAAGATCCACACTTTTGTAAAACACTCAATCACGAGTCAAATACATTAGTTGCCTAAGACAAGGCATCTTTTTCCAAAACATTTTCAAAAAGCACCCACACACACACCATTTTCAAAACAATCGAAAAACAAGGCAAGTGATCTAAAAAACCAAGTAACTAAGAGCCCATGGATAACCATGGATGAAAAGGGTGCTAATACCTTCCCTTTTCATAATCTACCCCCCGAACCCACGAAATATCTCAAAAGGTTTTTGCTGTGCTTTTTTAACCTTTCCTTTAGGATAAAATAAAAAGTCGGTGGCGACTCTTGCTCAACCGCACAAGTGCGAATACGAACGCAAAACACTAGTCAGTTCTCCCACCACACCACAGAACTGGCGACTCTGCTGGGGAGTTTATTTCAAAGTGGGGTTACCTTAGGGTTTAGATCACCTTTACTTTCAATTGATTGCTTTGTTTGCTTTACATTTGTGGGCTTTGTATCGGAGTTTTATAGATCCTAACCCGGATCTGGGGGAAACCCTTTTAGGTAGCATAATCTGTGAGGGACCTGTCCGGCGTATACCGACATGGGTGAAGCAGTGGCTACGTTGGTGTGGCATCTTGGTCTATACCGATATCCCCCGCGTTAAGACGGGGAGAATATGGGTCTTCCAAGGAGTCATTAAGCACCAACCGACCTTAGAACCTTAAATTGACCAACTTGGCCATTAGAACAGTAGCAGTATGCTACACTCATTGAGGCTAAACTCTCGAGATGATTCCGGCCGCGAGAAAAGGTTGCGATGCTGGAGTTATGACCGATTGAGGGTAGCCAATGATATGAGATTCTCTAGAACCCGGTTACTTTTGATAAGACAGGTTTTAACCAACAAACTGAAAGAGGGTAGTACCTGAACCTCATGCAAGCCTAAACCTAAGGCCTTGTGTGCTTTGTGTGAATATGTTTGCCTGTATATACACTTGCCTGCTTTTCGCATACATGGACATAACATCATGACATCATACCATAGCATTTTCAATAACCATTTCAAGGATCTCGGGGGTTCTGTTGATGCAGGGTTACGTTGAACCAGACATCTATCAAGGGGCAAGAGGTTTCTCCTCTAACCAATCCAGTCAAAGTTCAAGTGCAACAACTTGAATCAGTGGCTATGAGCCACTCGACATGGTGAGCTTGATTCTAGTGGAAAGACATCCACCGATACAAAGCTCTCCAATCAAAAGATCAAGAACAAAAACTTGAATCAGTGGCTATGACCCACTTGACATGGCGAGCTTGATTCTCGTGGAAAGACGCCCACCGATGCAGAGATCTCCAATCCAAGAGCAGAGTTCAACCTCTAACATTTTCTTGTGTTTACCCCAAGAGATCCTTGAAAGCATGCATCCACGTATCATGCATTGCATTTTGCCAATCTTTCCTTTTTCAGGTTTCCTTACTCTCCTGCTGTTTATTTCAGCAAGAGATGGCTCTAGAAAGGTCTGTCAAAGACATCCAAGACCAGACTGCTCAGCTGCAGGAGATGTTCCTGAACTTGTCTCTGGGGTAAGAAGAGATGAAAGCTCTCCTCACCAAGGGCTTGGGGAATTCCAACAATGCCAGGAGTGATCAGATTGCGGAGCTGTAGTTTGATCTGACAACCTTAAGGACCCAAATGATGGGACAGTTGGTGGGCCAGATGGCTCTCATCCAAGACCTATCTCAAAGACAAGAGGAACTCAGAGTTCTTGTCCGCCAACTGCTTCCAATCAACCAACTGGGGCAAACATCTGAGGTTGAAGAGCCGGTCACCGCTCAGCCTCCGTCAACTCAAGAAGACAAAGGGAAAGCTCCTTTGCTAGCTTCAGGGTCACAAACCCATCAACAACCTCGCCAGCGTTAACGGGGCAATCGACGTAAGCAAGAAAAGTCGGGAAGACAGTTTACGGAGACTGAAATACCATCATTCTTCATACTGAAGCGCCTGTTGGAGGTCGATTTGCTCACCTTAAAGGACCCTCCTCAGAAGCTCAATATCTCCTCTCCTCACTTTAACCCCGACGCATTCTGTGTTTACCATTCCCACAGCCCGGGACACGGCACCAACGACTGTTGGGCCTTGAAGAACAAGATTCAAGATCTGATCGACATTGGGGTGCTGGAATTCATGCCAGACGGTGAGATGAAGATCTTCCGTTAAAGGGTTCTCCGCTTGAAGTGATGAAGTTCAAGCTGAAAGACTTTTGCTTCTTTTTGAATTTTCAAAGTTGTAATTTCTTTTGCTGTCAAACAATTATCTGTTGATGTTAAACTCTGTTTTCATTAATGCATTGCATATGTTTGTCTTGAATTCATCCATTCGTTTCACTACTCTTATGCTTTTCTTTATGATATTTGACTCTTGATAAAAAGCTGCGAGCCTTTAGAGGGAGGATGACGAAACAATACCGTGATCTTATACAGTATGCTTTTGAACAGACCTTGCTGATGATGTACAGGCATTTCTTTCAATTCCCAAACACTGGAGTTATAAGGAAGTTAATCCCTAGTCAACCCCTTCGAGCCAAAGAAGTAGGAGTTTTCTGTTCTAAACAATCGAAACCTTTGATATAAACCCGGGGCAGGGTAGTATCTCAGTTAATTCAAAAGAAAATGCGCATTGAAGTCGCAAACTCTCGGTTCGTAATACAACGAACGACGTCGAAAAAGAAAGCATTCCTTTGGAATCAAAAGACAAGGGTGGTTCCCTACACATAGACAGTCAATCTCTCAAAAGAGAAAAGCCCACCAAGCCAAAACCTATAAAGGAGGCTTAAGAAAGCTGGGGCATCCCGCTGACAGTAATCCCGAAAAACGGTAACAGTCAGGCAAAAGTTAGGGACAACAAATCAAAATCAAAATAGTGAGGTCATTACAAAATCCTCCGCAACATGAAAAAATGTTGAAGATGACTGTCTCCCAAATTCAAACTGGTGAACCATCGCCCAAAAGTCGTTCCAAACTCAAAACAGAGTGTGACGCACAATTAACTGAGCTTAGGTTGAAGAACATCACGAAGAGCGGGTGGGTACAAATATACTTTGAGCCTTTATCCTTTGTTTCTTAAACCGTGAACCAGGCCACGTTACAACCCTTTAAAAGTCCTAATTGAAGCATGGGTTAGTTCGAAAGCATACTGTTACAAAAGGTATCCTGACTCCTGTAGGGCTTTGCTCTAAATCTTGTGTTAACTTGTCTTATGAAAAGTTTTCTGCTAAAAAACGCATTTTTCAAAACTTCGAGACAAACATAAACTTTGCATTATTCGAATATCACTGTCTGCATTTGACCTTTTTGTTTGACAGCGAAGAAATTCATACAGCGAATGTTCGGAGAAACGAAAACTCTCTCAGTAAGCAAAAATCACTTCAAGAGGATGACACTTCCATCAAGTCCCCTTATCAACAAGGGACATGACATGTCACAATCCAATTAACCTGGGGCAGTCCAGTCAAGGTCCAACAGATCTTTCAAAGTTCAGTTAACCTGGGGCAGTCCAGTCAAGGTCCAACAGATCTTTCAAAGTTCAGTTAACCTGGGGCAGTCCAGTCAAGGTCCAATAGATCTTTCAAAGTTCAGTTAACCTGGGGCAGTCCAGTCAAGGTCCAACAGATCTTTCAAAGTTCAGTTAACCTGGGGCAGTCCAGTCAAGATTTCAAGAAATCTCTCAATATGCAGAGTAATCTGATTCAAGATTCCTTCATCACCACTTGGGGCATTCGAATGTCAAAAGTGTTCAACAAATCAACTACATTATTTCCAGACTCGACTCCTGTATCTAGCCAGGGCACGTCTGAAGAGTTCGAGGATTCGATTCCTGTATCCAGCCAGGGCATATCTGTTGACGACTATTTCCAGATTCGACTCCTGTATCCAGCCAGGGCATATCTGTTGATCATATTTCCAGACTCGACTCCTGTATCTAGCCAGGGCACGTCTGAAGAGTTTGAGGATTTGATTCCTGCATCCAGCCAGGGCATATCTGTTGACGACTATTTCCAGACTCGATTCCTGTATCTAGCCAGGGCACGTCTGAAGAGTTCGAAGATTCGATTCCTGCATCCAGCCAGGGCATATCTGTTGACGACTATTTCCAGATTCGACTCCTGTATCCAGCCAGGGCATATCTGTTGACGACTATTTCCAGACTCGATTCCTGTATCTAGCCAGGGCACGTCTGAAGAGTTCGAAGATTCGATTCCTGTATCCAGCCAGGGCATATCTGTTGACGACTATTTCCAGATTCGACTCCTGTATCCAGCCAGGGCATATCTGTTGACCACATTTCCAGATTCGATTCCTGTATCTAGCCAGGGCACGTCTGAAGAGTTTGAAGATTCGATTCCTGTATCCAGCCAGGGCATATCTATCAACTATCACCTTTCCAGATTCGATTCATGTATCCAGCCAGGGCATGTCCGAAGAATTCCAGATCAACACCTGTAACAATCCAGGAAACATCTGTGAATGAACGATTGTAGACCAACACCTGTAATAAGCCGGGAATTTATCTACATCACCACTTGGGGCATTCGAATGTCAAAAGTGTTCAAAACGCGATGCAGTTTTACACAAGCTCATCATCAGGAAGCCCTACACCGGTTCCTCTTCAAGACTTCTGAAACAAGTTTACGGATTCTTCCCAACAACGAATGTTAATCTACCAACTTGTTCAGACTCTTCTCAACCGTTGAAAACAGTTTACGGACGCTTCCCAACAACGGATGCGGCTCTATTGCTGATTCAACTTCAAGATTTCTGAAAATAGTTCACGGGTTCTTCCCAAGTAAACGGATGTTAACCTATCACTTGTTCAGATTCTTCTCAAGCTAACAACCACGGAAGATCGCGCCCGCCAAAATTCTTCCTATCCTCAGCGGAGTTCATCAAAATTCCCCAACAGTAACTTATCTTTGCAAATCCCCAGCAAAGCTAAAACTTCAGTTTATCAATCCCCAGCGGAGCCGGACCATTGAACCTTCTCCCCACAGAGTTTTGGAGAGGGTAAATCTTGAGTTCCCCAGTGAAGTCGCCAGAGTTACTTCCCATCAAGCTGAAGATTCTCAATCTGGCCTCCCCGGCATGAGTCTACTAGTTTGGAATTCCCCAGTAGAAATCATCAGGAATTCTCTTCCCCAGCGACAGCCAAGGATTTATTTTCCCCGGCAGCAGTCAAGAGGCTTTTATCTTCAGCCATCTCGGATTCATGTATCCTCGGCAAGATTAGCTCATCAGCTTACATGCGCATTCATCGCATTCATGTCATAAACATTGATGTCACGTGCGTTGCATCATGCATCATAACATTGCATACAACTAACCCTTTGCCTTTTCAGGTAAGATCAGTCGACAGACACAGATCAACTCCCAAGATTCATCCAGAAATAGTTCAGATGTGACCCGGACACGGCGACATTCTGATACTTATTCCAGATCCATCCAGACGCATTATCGAGAAACCCTACATCGGTTCCTCTTCAACTTCAAAACTTCTGGAAACAGTTTACAGATTCTTCCCTACAACGGATGTCAATCTACCAACTGATTCAGACTCTTCTCAAATTTCAAAAATAGTTTACGGACATGTCCCAACAACGGATACTGCTCTATTGCTTATTCAATCTCAGATAGTTTACAGATTCTCCAGATATGGACGTCAATCTGTTACTTGTTCGGACCCCGATTCAGAGATGTTCCAAAACATGGAGGCCCTCCTGATACTTGTCCACTCACCATTGACACACAGCTCAACATGTCCAGATGGCATCTATAAGCCCATCCTCCTACCAGCAGTCGCCGAATGGCATCTGTAAGCCCATTCTCAGATGGCATCTCTAAGCCCATTCCCCGACAAAATTCTCTCGCACCAGATGGCATCTTTAAGCCCATCACCAAATGGCATCTTTAAGCCCATTCACATCTACCATCACATCGCCGAGTGCAAATTTTCTGGGCACATTAGTGTCCAATCTCCTTTTACCTTCAAGTCGCGAAAGGCAAACTTGCCAATCTAACTCTTCAGGTCCAAGAAGATTGAACAGGGGCAACTGTTGTACCCCAAAATTTTCCCTCACATTTTTCCCCAAGAAATCTCAGCTTCAGACATTTCCTGATTTTTTAAACTGGCTCAAGAATCGGACAAACGGACTTTTCTTGACAGTCAAGCAAAATTAGGGTTTTTACTGATTTTCAGAGCTCTGGATTGTTTCATACAGTGGGCTTAGGGTTTGGATGATTTTTGGTTCAATTTTGATCAGGCGAGCGTTATTTGGCATTTAATCAGGAATTAAGGGTTTTATGGGCATGTTCTCAGAAAGGTTAAAATTCCACAGCACTTTGCCGTTTATTCCGAGATCGGGGTTAAATTCGCATTGTTTTGATTTAATCAGTGAAAGAGACAGTGGTTTGAATTCATGTTGTTTTCTTTGAGCCAGTCAAATACAGTATGCAGTATTGGATTCACAGTGTTTATGGCAAATCAGTGAAGAAGGAATGCGCTTGATCAGTTTATTTTTGGTTGACTGCTGCTTTGCTTTGGATATTGGAAGAGACAGGTTTAATTGATCAATATTGTTTTTATTTAAGTTATTTATTATTCTAAAATTGAATGATTGAAATTTATTTTTCAATTGTTTTAATTCAAAGAGTTTTAAATAAATAAATAAACAATAAAGAAAGAAAATTAGAATTAATTGGATAATTTAGATTTTATTGATATTTGAATTATTTGTACAAATTGTTGTTTATAATTTAAATTACAAACAATAATTTACATTAATTTAAATATTAAATAAAAAAAAAACTATCCTATTTCTAATATTCTTCATTCTTCACTTCGTTCCGGTGCTCCGTTATTCATCTGCAAAAAGAAAAGAGAAAGTCAGAAAGCAGTTGAATTAATTAAAAAAAGACAGATAAAATTTGCTCATCATTAGGGGCCACTGACTGGGATCAGTTGACCCTCTCTGCAAATCACGGGATTTCTCCCGGTTCACAAAGAGGGAAGAATTTCATTTTATTCATAAATGCAAATGTCAAATGCATAAATTCCAAAGTTCAAGCTGCATAAAATCTCAAACTTCAAATTCAAACTAAACTGAAAAAATCCAATTCCCACTTCCTATCAAATGCCAAAGTCTATCAAAAGCAAAAAAGAGCAATTTACTGTCAAAAGTACAAGTCTACTCAAGGTTGCCAATAAAAAAGATTTGACAAAGATTTTGGAAAGATATCAATAAAAGCACACAAAACTGTCAAAGAAAAGAGATAAAGAGGATGCAGTCAAGAAATGTGTTATGCAAGCTAAATCCTTAATCATCACTTCCCATCAAGGGCCCCTTCAGAAAAGTACAAGTAAAAACATTTAAAAATTCTTTAACTGTACTATAGAGGAAGAGAAGAGAGATAAGATAAGAGTTCAGGTCTTAGGAAGAGGCATGTATACAACAAAAATATATAACACAAAGAAAAGAGGACACAGTTCAGCAGCAAGATAGAGGAAGAAAAATATACAAACCCACAAGCCTCACAACAAAGCAAGCATATAACTTGCAATCTGAGAGACCATCAAGCCTGAAGCTGACCTGCTGTAAAAACCTCACAATAACCTGCCAACTGATAAAACCCTTGGAAATTCAAGCCTAACCACATCATAGCTTGCCTAAACACATAAACTGAACATACAAACACATGAACTGAACCACCATACTGTCAAAAACCATCAAACCTCATACCTGTCTCAAGAACTACCAACACCCTGTCTTAACCTCAAAACCAGAAACAGACCAACCTGCCTAACCACATAAACCTGATAAAACCCTTGCAAATTCAAGCCTTACCATTTTGTAAAACCAGCATATGCCCTGCAAGACCAGTTCACCCAACACCAAAACCTTTCAATCCAAGCAACTCAGTGTCCAAGCCCTAAGCCCTCAGCATAAACATCACTGGGCGATAATCAATCTCAGAATCTCTCCAACATTCAAGGCAATACCAAGGCAGCAATATTCTAAAGCGTGCAAATATTCAAGAGCAAGCAAATGACATATATCAAGCAAACATACAGGAGCAAGTATGTTCAGGCATACTCAGAAGCAAATGTTTGAGGCAACAAGTTCATATTTCAACAGGCAAACAACATCCAACTCAACAAAAGTATCAAAGGCAACCTAGGCCCTCAGACCTCTGAGATCATCACAGGGCAATACAAACAAGTATACAGCGTTCAAGAAGAAGAGAGAAAGTTCGTCCAAGCAACGACAGTTCAAGACAACAATTCAAAGCAAAAGTATCAAAGGCAACGGGTACACAGTAGGAAAGAAGAGATAAAGAAGTGAATTGTTTCAAGAGGGTTTCTCAGCTAAGATCATCATCAAACCCTAAAAAATGGCGAAAAGATAAAAGATACCAGGGTCATCAGAAGCAAAGACTCATCACCGAACCTCCGCTCGTTCCGGCCTCCTGAGCGCCACTTCCCCGTCTCTCCTCCTTCTCCAAAGTCAGGTAGTATAATCTTCTCCCTCTTCTCTTCTCCTTCATCTCATAATGAAAGATAAAAGTTAAGATTCAAATCAAAACAAAACATGCAATTCGTAAAAGAAAAAGGAACATAAACACTGAAAGCAAACCTTGTATCAAGAGGACACTGAGACCGTGCTATGGAGGGAAGAGAGATTTGGGAGCAACACCGGTGGCCGGACGGAGGAGCTATGGTCAGAAGGCGACGATGAACGAACGAACGAACGCGGCGCCGTTCAAACCCTAATGCGTCTCACTGAACAAACATTCCCTAACCCTAAATCGTTTGCTTGAACCATGGGCCTAACCCGTTTTTGACATCTCTAAAAGTCCATTAAGAACCCTAAACCCACTTATACAAAACAAACCTTTTTTTATAAAACAAATTGTTTTCTTTTTTATTATTAACTAACTTAACCCTTTTTTACAAATATTTTTATTAACACTAATTTCTTTTATATATAAACACCTTATATTTTTCTAATTTAATACATTTGTCATAATAATACATTAATATTAAAAATACTAAAATACTTAAAATTACTTCCTTTTAATCTTTGATTTTTTATTTAAGCACATAATTAAAATACATTTTGTCATATATTAAAAATTGAAAATACTTTCTTTTTTTACTTTATTTACTCTTTAAATAAAATACATTTGTACATACTAAAATAAATATACATTTTCTTGCATAATTTAAATTTCTTAAGACATTTTATACATAATTTAATTAGAAACTTGAATATTCTATTAAAAACATTTTCTTTTGTACATAAATTTTGAAAACATTAATTTTGTACATAACACATGGAAATATATTCTTTTTTCTCAAAACATCATTTCACAATTTAATTAAAACTTGAGCATTTAAGTTAAAACATTTTCTTATTGTACATATCTAAATACAAAAATACAAGACTAAGTAAACATTTCTCTAGGTCAAAAACCCTAATACGCTTCAATTTCACATGTCGCACTTGTAAATAATTACACATACTCATATATACACGTACACTTACACAATACATTCACATTGCCCTATACACATTTATTTATCTTATATTTGTATATTCGATATTTACATTTGATCGCACATTCGATTTGGTTGTAACTTATCGGATACTATAAGTCTCATCCCCTTTTGTACATTTATACCCCCACTCCCGGATACTATTTTGTAATAGCGTAGATTTTACATTTCCGCAATTTACAGTTTTCCAAATATACCATGGTTAGACCTAGGGTTTGCATGTACATAAAATCCAACGCTAGATAACCTAATACAAGACAAATACATGTAATCAATACACAATCACACTTGCACCCTCTAGGGTAATCCCACATGTTGCCTTCCAAAATGGGCCATGCTTGCACATCGAGTATCTTTGGCAAAACAATATCAAATGATCATAAGTCTCAAAGTGTTGCCTAAACGGAATGATCATAGTCCCTTCAAAGCAAAATTGCCAAAGACACTTGGCATCATTGCATTCATGGTCCATACGATGACCCGCGCCTGTCCCGAATAAACTTCCTAAACGCAAGATTGTCCATCAAATTCAATGATGAAACAAAATTGCTAAAAGGGGTTAAAACATAACAAAAACCTTTGAGTACAATAGGGTAGACAAAACTCTTAGTTACTTGAGATCAAACTTGCAAAAACACTTGCCTTCTTTTCAAAAACCACAACCCACAACACTTTCAAATAAACTCTCAAAAACATTTGAAAACATCTTTTCGAAAAGATCCACACTTTTGTAAAACACTCAATCACGAGTCAAATACATTAGTTGCCTAAGACAAGGCATCTTTTTCCAAAACATTTTCAAAAAGCACCCACACACACACCATTTTCTAAACAATCGAAAAACAAGGCAAGTGATCTAAAAAACCAAGTAACTAAGAGCCCATGGATAACCATGGATGAAAAGGGTGCTAATACCTTCCCTTTTAATAATCTACCCCCCGAACCCACGAAATATCTCAAAAGGTTTTTGCTGTGCTTTTTTAACCTTTCTTTTAGGATAAAATAAAAAGTCGGTGGCGACTCTTGCTCAACCGCACAAGTGCGAATACGAACGCAAAACACTAGTCAGTTCTCCCACCACACCACACACAAGATAAATGAACTGAATCAATACGCTTGCACATGCTCACCCCTAGGGTATCTCCCACTTCGGTTGCCTTTGAAAACGGTCATAATTCTCGAAATGTGAGATTTTTTAGTGGTTGTCCTTTAGTTCAAGAGATCACAAGTCCCTCGATGACCCTTTCGATGCCGCCTCGGTTAAAAAGTGACCTCAGAACTTTAGGACAATTACTAAAAGTTCTTTCCCAGTTGCCTTAGTGACCGTAAACGTCCCTTCAATAGTCCTTCAACATCCAACGATAGGGCTACCTACTCACTAATAGTAGGATAGAACTATCTAAAGGAAAGGAGGAAAAGATTGCCTTTTTTCGAGTAGGTAGATAACTGTTAGGTACTTTCTCAAAATAACCCTTTTCACACTACACTTTTAAAACATTTTCTAAAAATGCTTTATCAACACTCTTGAGGTCTGATACAAGAGTTATCATAAAGAAAACAAACTTTTCAAAACACACAAACACGAAACCAATTTTAAAAATGAGCAAGTACCTAAGAGCCCATGGAGAACCACAGATGGAAAGGGTGCTAACAACTTCCCTTTCCATAATCTACCCCCCTTACTTAGAAAAATATCGAAAAAAGGTATTTTTCTGTTCTTTTCACCCTTTCCTTTATTAGATAAAAAAAGTCGATGGCGACTCTTGCTTACCTCACATTTTCGGATACAAAATGCAAACCAGTATAAAAGTCGGTTCTGCCACCGTATCACAGAACTGGCGACTCTGCTGGGGAATTTTAAAGTGGAGTTTACCTTAGGGTCTAGTTCATTTCTAATTTGTTTTTACTTGTTTGTTTCGATTGCTTTACTTTTAAGGGTATTGTTTGGGTTATTATAGATCTTACACCCGGATCTGGGGAAACCTTTTAGGTAAGTAGCAATAGATCATGGAAACTGTGTGGGGTATACTGACACATTTAAAGTGATAGCTACGTTGATGTGATACTTTGGTTGGTACCGGTAGCCCTTGAGTTAATCAAGGAGAATACGGGGCCGCTGTGTGGTGTCATGAAGCATCAATTGACCTTAGAACCTTAATTAAACAACTTGGCCATTAGGACGTAGTGAGATAGTCGTCTTTGGTGTATCCCCAAAGTTGGTTGATACTCGATACTACACTCATTGAGATTGAACTCCTGAGTTTTATTTGGTGGCAATTCAGTTGTCTATCGGAAATAAACTTGTGGGAAAGATCAGTGATATTGAGATCCCTTAGAACCCGGTTACTATTTATAGGACAGGTTGAACCAATCAAATTTCAAGAGGGTATTACCTTAAAACCATGCAAGCCTTAAACCTAAGGTCTTTGTGTGATTTGCTTGTGTTTTCTATATCTGTAATTCCTAGCATAATCATGACATCATAACATGGCATATCATACTAACAATTTCAAGGATTTTCTAGGGCTTATCTTTGTCTTGTTTTGTAGGACATGGCATCCGCTCGCAGGAACACTATCCAAGTCAACCTTGTAAGGGTACCTCCTCAACTTAAGGAATTAACATCAAGGATTCCTGAAATCTCTCCCTCACTGAAAGACATGGTCGACTTCTCAACTTGGTCACCTTAAACCATGATGAAGAAATGATAAAGGTTCTCTTTCAGTTCTTTGACCCTTTACATCACTGCTTCACTTTTCCTGATTACCAGTTAGTACCTACTATGGAGGAGTTTTCTCAGTTATTAGGGGTACCTATCCTTAATCAGTTACCATTCAAAGGTATGGAAAGAGACCCAAAACCTGAAGAGATTTCTCAAGCTCTGTATTTACAACGGTCTGATGTAGTGGAAAATTGGGAAATTAGAAGAGGCGTCAAAGGGTTTCTAGCTAAGTTTCTATTTGAGAAAGCTCACCATTTTTGGGATACCCTAGATTTACAAGCTTTTGAAGAAGTGTTGGACCTTCTCATCTATGGGATGGTACTATTTCATAATCCGGACCAACTCATAGATGTGAATGCGGTCAAGGTTTTTCTGTCTCATAATCCGTTGCCTACTTTACTTGGAGATATTCTACACTATCTGTATACTCTCACTCTAAAGAGAAGAGGGACCCTTCTGTGTTGCACTCCTTTGTTGGCTAGATGGTTTATTTCGCACCTACCTCAGTTTGTTTTGAAGAATGAGCAGGGTATGAGATGGTCTCATAGGTTGATGTCCCTTACACATTCAGGTATTCATTGGTGTCCTCGGTCCTTGGAGAATGTTACTATCATTGATCACTGTGGGGAATTCCCTAATGTCCATCTCTTAGGCATTAGCGGAGGAGTCACTTATAATCCTTGTTTGGCATTGTGATAGTTTGGTTATTATAGAAGGGATGGTCCTCATGATGCGCTCGTCCAAGGAATTGTATTTGACTATGAGAATGATGTTCATGGTTATCGTAAGAGGTTCATTTGAGCTTGGGACATGGTAAATAGAGTTGATAGCAAGACACTGGGGCACAATAATTCCATCCCTCTTAAGCCCTACCTCAAATGGGTTCGAGATCATGCTCAAAGTCTTATGATGCCTTACCCCGCCATCCTACCTGTGATTATGGAGCCAATTGTTAAGGGAGACACTCCTTACATTGTTCTTCATCCTGACATGCCAACTGATTTCGAGGAGCTACAAAAATCTTGGATTCAACTCAAAGAGGAGCGGGATACTTTTGAAACCTAGTTCTATGCCAGCGAGAAGAAGGTTCTAGAGCTCACCAGGATACTTCATGAAGAGAAGAGTATAAATGCCTACACTGCACCAAAGAGGATGCGCATGTGGGAAGCTTGAGTCTTTCTTTGCTCTGAGAGTTTATTTTTGCTCTGTTACTTCCTTTGTAAGCCCAAGAGGCATCGTTGTAACCGTTTAAATTACTTGATGCGATTAACGTGTGTTTCCCTTTGGTTATGAAAATTTAAGCCTTAAGAAATCCTTGAAAACATTGCATACACATATCATATATGGCATTACATTAAACAGGTTTCAGAGCAAGTTTCTCATCTTCTTCGCTGTTTATTTCAGCAAGTAAAGAAATGGCTCTCGAACAAATAGTGAAGGATCTCCAAACTCAAAATGCTCAGTTTCAACAAATGATCATGGATCTGACCAAGGGGTAAGAAGAGTTGAAAGCCCTGATTGTCAAAGAAAAGACCAAGAAGCCAGAGAAACCAACTGGTGTAGTGAATTTGGGAAGAAAGGTCAGAGGACCAGTGCGGCGAGCTTCAGAACTAGTCACTTCATCAAAATAAGGAGACAATCAGGAAGGGGAGACAAGAGAGGAAAACCTCAGCCCAAAGGAATCTGATAATGAATCTGACTATAATGAGAAGCAGTATCCTCCTGTTGATGATAAATACAAACAGCTAGAGGATCGTCTAAATGCAATGGAAATCCAGAGGGTACCTGGATTGGACTTTGAAGAGTTAGGTTTGGTTTTTGGGGTTGTCACTCCGCAGAAGTTTAAGGTTCCGGTGTTTGCTAAGTATGATGGGATCTCATGTCCCAAGATGCATCTCTGATCTTATGTGAGGAAGATTCAGCCTCACACCGCTGACAGGGATTTGTGGGTCCACTTCTTCCAAGACAGTCTATCCGAGACTTAGCTAGAGTGGTTCTATCAGCTGGAGGGAACCAATATTCGTAACTGGGAAGACCTGGATGCTGCTTTCTTTAAGCAGTACCAATATAATGTAGACCTCGCTCCGACTCGTAAACAACTCCAAAGTATGTCTATAGGTTCTAGCGAGGGTTTTAAAGACTATGCCCAGAAGTAGAGAGACCTAGCAAGAAGATTCCAACCCCCTCTGTCTGATAGGGAGTTGGTAGACATGTTTTTGGGTACTCTATCTGGTCCGTTTTTCAACCATCTGATTGGAAGATCCTCAACTAGTTTTACTGAGCTGATCTTAACTGGAGATGCATCTTGGAAGCTGGTATTAGAAGTGGCAAGATTCAAAAAGACACCTCTTCAAGTGCAGGAAAGAGACCTTTCATGGGAAAGAAAGAGGTCAATACTGCTTACAGTTAAAGAAATCAGGGCAGAACCAAACACCGTCCAACAGTGGGGGCTGTAATGATATCCAACCCTGCAGCTACTCAACAATGGAACAATCACCCTAGAGCAAAAAGGCCTACGAGACAGTTTACCCAGATTAATATGACTCTGTCTTAAGTTTTACCACACTTACTGAAATATAATCTGGTAACTTTGAGGGAAGCTCCCAAAATCCCAACACTACATCTCTTCACTATAATCCAAAGGCTCAATGCGCCTACCATTCTGAAAGTCCAGGCCATGACACAAACGACTGATGGGCTTTAAAGAACAAGGTGCAGGATCTGATTGAGGCAAAGGAGATTGAATTTTATGCTTCGGAAACTCCTAATGTTATAACTTCCCCCATGCCCAAGCACGACCATTGTATTAATGTTGTTGACGATGATATGTTTGTTGCTTCCGTTGAGGAACTTGTTACTCCTCTCATGACTGTTAAAAGGAATTTGTTGCAAGCCAGTTTATTTTTGGGTTGTGGTGAAGGTTTCCACTTATGTTTGTCCCTACCAACTGGTTGCCATTTGTTGAAAGAAGGTGTTCAATGCCTGATAGATGATAAAGAAATTTTATTTGAGAAGACTCTCGTCCCAACTGTTTCTTGTAAAGATGTTACTATTATAACCATTTTCGCCAATCCTCCCAGGGTCTCCACCAAAAGACCCGTCAGGATTACATCTGCTCCAAAGTTGGCTCCCCTGATCATCATTGTGCCAGGGCCAATACCATATTCCTCAGACAAAGTTGTTCCCTGGAATTATGGGGCTGGCGTCTATTACCAAGGTGTCAAGCAAGACCTATTGGCTGCTGAAGATAAAGTTACTGGAAGTACTGATCCTGACATCGACAATACCGTTGGGACCAGTAAAATGATAAGAAGCGGAAGAGTGTTCTCTCCCAAGATCTCTCCTCCTAAATCCGTTACTACTCCTGTGATCATTCCTGCTTCTGCTCCTGCTAATACTACCACTATAACTCCTGTGATTAACCCTGTTACACCCCTGTCACTGAGTCAGCCGATACTCGGGACAAAGAGATATTGGTTGAGCCTATCCAGACAAAGGTGCATTCAGAATCCATTCCTGAGGTTTCTAAGAAGGAAATGGAAGAAATCCTGAAAATAATTAAAAAAGAGAGACTACAATGTGGTTGAACAACTAGGGCAGAATCCTTCCAAGATGTCAATGCTGGCCCTACCGTTGTGCTCTGAAGCCCATGCAAAGGCTTTGGTAAAATTCCTCAAGACAATTCATGTGCCACAGGAAACCTCCGCTGATCAATTCGAAGATTATATGGCTAGTTTGACCGCTGATAATGGACTGGATTTTTCTGATGCTGATTTGACACCCAGAGGAAGAAAACACAATGATGCGCTGCATGTCTCCATCGAATGCAGGGGAAACACTTTGGCCCATGTTTTGGTGGATACCGGTTCATCGCTGAATGTTCTTCCCAAGAAGGCTCTTGACAGATTAGATTGTGAAGGTTTGACTTTGAAGCCCAACAACATTGTGGTGAGGGCTTTCGATGGTTTGAAAAGAATGGTGCACGAGGAGGTGGACATCCCTATAAAAGTTGGTTCCCAAACCTTTGAATCCACCTTCTACGTGATGGACATTCGACCATCTTATTCCTGTTTGTTGGGACTCCCTTGGATCCATGGGGATGAAGTTGTTACTTCCACTCTACATCAGATGTTGAAGTACCCAGTGAGGGGAAAGATTGTCACAATATGTGGTGAGGAGGAGTACATGGTAAACCACCTGAACTCTTTCAGGTATGTCGAAATGGATAGCGAGTTCATCGAGACCCCATGTCATAACTTTGAAGAGGTGCCTCAGACCATGGCTGCAACCGAGACTGTTATCAGTGTGGCAAAGATCACCAGACCTCCATTGAAGATGGCTTCTCTCAAGGAAGCCAAAGCAGTAATTGAAGAAGGTGGGTGTACCATTTGGGGCCAACTCCCTGACATTCCATACAAATCTGATAAGTTTGGTTTGGGTTTCACTTCAGGGGCTCAAAGGGTTGTTCGTCGTGCTCGTGCTGGAGGACCTCCCCTATGCATCGACAATCATAAGATCAATGCTTTACAAGACATTGATGGTGACTATGACATGGACAGCTGGATCTTCCCTACTACCAATGGTGGACCTAGTAATTGGAAAACTAAAGACTTTGAGCCGATTACTTTTATTCAGGAGTAATTGTCTTTTTGTTTTTCTGGATATGTTATAAACGAACAACATAAACTCTATGGCCTTGTGTCTTACCCGAGGCACAATGGTTTATTTGTGAGGGTTATCATTTTTCAATGTCATATGTCATTAATAAAGCATTGGACGTTTTTGCATACAAATTTTGCGCTCTTTGTTTTTCTTTTCTGCTTTTACTTTATCAATGCAACTATGCTCTTACACACACTCACGTATCAAACTGCAGATCCACATCCACTATGGATCCCATTAATAACAGTTCTTCTATTTCCAGTTATGACTTTGAAAATACGATTAACCAAGCCGAGGACGAAGGTGAGGAAGATTGTGAGGTACTAGGAGAGCCTGCTAGACTGTTACAATAGGAGAAAAGGGCTATACAGCCTCATGAAGAGCCAATTGAGACAGTGAACTTGGGTACAGAAGAGGACAAGAAAGTAGTCAAGATAGGTCCCAGTTTGGAACATAGTGTCAAGGAGCGTTTAATACAGATGTTACATGATTATGTGGAGATCTTTTCCTGGTCATACAAAGACATTCCAAGACTTGACAATGATATTGCCGTTCATCGCCTGCGGACAAAAGAGGACTGCCCCCATTAAAACAGAAGGTTCGTCGTATGCGCCCTAAAATTTCAGAGAAGATCAAAGCCGAAGTTGTGAAGCAGTTCAATGCTGGGTTCTTAGCCGTCACATCTTATCCATAATGGGTTGCTAACGTAGTTCTGGTGCCTAAGAAGGATGGAAAGGTACGTATGTGTGTGGACTACAGAGAATTGAACAGGGCAAGACCCAAGGATGACTTCTCGCTTCCTCACATTGACATTCTGGTTGACAACAGCGCACAACATAAGGTATTCTCCTTCATGGACGGATTCTCTAGTTACAATCAGATCAAGATGGCACCCGAAGACATGGAGAAAACAACGTTCGTCACACAATGGGGCACTTTCTGTTATAAAGTGATGCCATTTGGATTGAAGAATGTTGGAGTAACCTATCAGCGAGCCATGGTAGCTTTGTTCCATGACATGATTCACCATGAGATAGAGGTCTATGTTGACGACATGATAGCCAGATCTCAAACGGAAGAAGAGCACCTTGATCACTTGCAAAAGCAGTTCGATAGGTTAAAGACATACAAGTTGAGATTAAATTCGAACAAGTGCACCTTTGGGGTGAGGTCTGGTAAACTCCTAGGTTTCATTGTCAGTGAAAAGGGTATTCAAGTAGACCCTGAAAAGGTAAAAGCTATATAAGAGATGTCGGATCCTTGCACTAAGAAGGAAGTTAGAGGTTTCTTGGGATGCCTAAATTATACTGTCAGGTTCATTTCCCATCTAACTTCTACTTGTGAGCCAATCTTCAAACTCCTGAAGAAAGATCAAGTGGTAAAGTGGAATGACGAATGCCAGACTTCCTTCAATAGGATCAAGGAATACCTTCAAGAGCCTCTAATTCTGATGCCTCCAGTTGAAGGAAGACCTTTGATAATGTACTTGACAGTATTAGATAATTTAATGGGGTGTGTGCTGGGGCAGCATGACGAGTCTGGTCGAAAAGAGCATGCAATATACTACTTTAGTAAAAAGTTTACCGACTGTGAAACAAGATACTCACTGCTCGAGAAAACTTGCTGCACTTTGGCATGGGCTGCTCGCCGACTAAGACTGTATATGTTGACTTACACTACTTTGTTTATATCTAATATGGATCCTATCAAGTACATCTTCGAGAAACCCGCTCTCTTAGGAAGAATAGCGAGATGGAAAATGATCCTGACCAAATACGACATTCAATACACAACCCAAAAAGTAATCAAGGAAGTGTATTAGCTGCTCATTTGGCTTATCAGGCCGTGGATAAATACCAATCCATGAATTTTGAGTTCCTGGACGAGAACATCATGGTAGTAACTGATTCTGAAGAACCTGGACCAGATGAAGGACCTGAGAAAGGATCCCGATGGACTATGGTTTTTAACGGAGCTTCCAATGCACTTGGAAATGGCATCGGTGCTGTAATCATATCTTCCGAGGGCTGGCATACTCCTTTCACCGCCAAACTATGTTTCAACTATACCAACAATATGGCTGAGTATGAAGCATGCATCATGGGTCTCAAAGCTGCTATTGACCTAAGAATCAAGTTCTTGAATGTTTTCGGAGATTCGGCCTTGGTAATAAGTCAAATCAAAGGAGAGTGGGACATGAAGCACCCTAATCTCATCCCTTACCGAGAGCATGTACTAACATTGCTTCCACACTTTGAAGAAGTCACCTTTGAACATTTTCCACGAGAAGAGAATCAGTTAGCAGACGCGCTAGCTACTATGTCATCCATGTTCAAGGTTAGATGGGACAATAAAGCTCTTCAGATCACTATTGAGAGATTGGATGAACTAGCTTACTGCTATGAGATTGATACTGAAGGAGTAATGGACAAACCTTGGTTCCATGAAGTGAAAAGGTATCTCGAAGCTCAAAAATACCCTGAGGGGGCATCTGTCAATGATAAGAAATTTCTGAGAAGGTTCTCTGCAAACTTCTTCCTCACTAATGGAACCCTCTACAAGCGCAACCACGACTCTACTTTACTTCAGTGTATGGACAAGAGCGAAGCAGAGAGGATTATGGCGGATTTACATGAAGGTATATTTGGCACCCATTCTAGTGGACACACCATGGCTAAAAAGATCCTATGGGCAGGATATTATTGGTCCACTATGGAAGCAGATTGTTATCAACATTCACGGACTTGTCAGAAATTCCAAATCTACGCTAACAAAGTACATGTGCCTCCGGTTCCCTTGAATGTCTTGATTGCTCCCTGGCCCTTTGCAATGTGGGGCATTGACATGATCGGAGAAATCATACCTACCGCTTCAAACAGGCATCGCTTCATCCTACTCACCATTGATTATTTCATAAAGTGGGTTGAGGCTTCCTCATTTGCTTCTGTTACCAAGAATGTTTTGTCGCGGTTCTTCAAGCATAACCTTATCTTTCGGTATGGTATCCCCGAAAGAATCATTACAGATAATGGTACAAATCTCAACAACACTATGATTACCGAGCTCTGTAAGCAATTCAAGATCCAGCATCATAACTCTTCTCCTTATCGGCCAAAGATGAATGGCATTGTGGAGGCTGCTAATAAGAATATTAAGAAGATCATCCAAAAGATGACGGTGACATATAAAGACTGGCATGAGATGTTACCATTTCCTCTTCATGGTTACCGCACCTCAGCACGTACGTCAATAGGAGCAACACCTTTCTCTCTGGTGTATGGTATGGAGGCTGTCCTACCTATTGAGATCCAGATCCATTCTTTAAGAATCATGAAGGATGCAGGTTTGAACAAAGATGATTGGATCCAGACCCGACTCGACCAACTGAACCTGGTTGATGAAAAAAGGCTCGCGGCTGTTTGTCATGGTCAGATGTACCAAAAGCGTATGATCAAGGCTTTTAACAAGAAGGTCAGACATCAGGTATATCAAGTTGGTGATCTGGTAATAAAATGCATCATTTTGCCGCAAGGTCATCCCAGGGGCAAATGGACTCCTACATACGAAGGGCCATTTGTGATCAAGAACATATTTTCTGGTGGAGCCATGATCTTAACCACTATGGACAGTGACGACATTCCTCACCCTGTGAATGCAGACATAGTTAAAAGATACTACACATGAATAAAGACCTGCTAGGTTGACTGGCCTAGGCAAAACTAAGGGCATCCCGGCGAACCAAAAGGGTTCGGGAAAAAATTAGGGATATACATAAAAGATCTGTACACTCGGCAAGTCAAAAACCTAAAAAGGCGGCTTGGGAAAAAAAGGGTATCCCGGTGGACTGAAAACCCGAAAGGGAGGTCCAGGAAAAAGTTATGGATTTAAAAGCGTATAACTATGTCCCGTTGGATCACCTTGCAACCAAACTTTAGTATCAACTATCAAGCTTAAACAGTACCAATCAATCCAGTCAACTTCAGACAAGTAGCAAAGTGATGAGACGCTCGAGGACATAAGGGAAATAGCTGAGTTGAAACTCAATGGTATTATTATACATAGTTGTTTTCTCTTTGTATAATATTTTGTATAGTTTCCATCTTTCACGACGACATTCTCCTACTAGAATGGCATTCTCTTTGTACAAAAAACGCCTATTATAGGCAAACATCAAAATCAATACAAATCATTTCTTTGTAAGTACAAAACTTTTCATTTTCATTTTTTCTGTTTTGTTTTGCAAAAAACGTCCAGTGATTATTTTTGACATATGCATTTGAATATGATTACTGTTTAAAAATACTTGCATAAAAAACAGAAAGACAGTTGCTAATGACTTTAAGAAATGGGACAAAGTCTAAAAAGTCATTTGTAGTCCCTGCAGTTATTTTCTCCACCAGGTACAAAGGTAGAGACGTCTTACTGCAATGTCACCGCTACATCCTCAGCATGCGTCCTAGTGATGTCTATGTCCCTACAGAGTGAAAACAACCAAAGTTTTGACCTTTTCTTCCCCAAGCAGGAATTACCTCATCCAACAAAGTTCCCTCAGAGAGCTGAAATCCATGTTCCCCAGCTAAGTTTTATAATCTGAAACAGTTTATAAAGCCTCATCCCATGTAAAGTGCATTTCTCTAGCTGCGAAAGTTCATCCCCCAACAGTTTATTTCTCTACATTGGTAAGATCTTCCAACAGAGCATCTTCTCCCGAACGGAATATTCTCAAGTAGAAGTCAAAGATCCCTGGCAGAGTACCCTCAAACATAAAGAGGAAATCCCCAGCAAATCATCTCCATTCATCATCCCCGGCGGAAATGAAAGAACCACTTTCCTCATCTACCAAATAGCAGTCCGGGATTCAACTTCCCAGTATGCTCCAGCAGTAGTCAGAGATTTATTTTCCTATACTTGGAATTGCCGCAACAACATTCCATGTTCATACATCATGGCATGCACACACATATTGCATACATCACAATCTCATTTATTTTGAGAACGTCATTACACAATGCATTTCATACATCATGAAATTGCATATGACTAACTCTTTACCTTTTCAGGAAAGATCAATCAACAAACATCACAAACTACTTTTATGACCTGACAGTATTTTCAAAGGTTACCTCTGACGAATGGCTATTCCAGCATTTTCTTCAGAAGATCATATTCAAGACCCTTATTGGTTCAATTTAAATCGACCAATGATTTATTCTGATTCATTCCCAGTAGGCATTTTCTCTGGTTCAGTTAAATCGACCCTAAGATTTTTCTGATTCTTGTCCAGTGAAAGACAATTAAAGACTTCTCTGGTTCAGTTATATCGACCCTAAGATTTCTCTGATCCTATTCCAGTTGAATATAGCATAATACCTCTGCTGGTTCATTTTAAATCAACCAATGATTTATTCTGATTCTTCTTCGGTAGATACTTTCTCTGGTTCAGTTAAATCGACCCTAAGATTTTCTGATTCTTATCCATTTAAAGATACTGTAAAGCCTGGAGTCCGACTAGATAGCAATTTATTTTGTTAATTACTATGAAGCCTAGACCCGACCATATGATAGTATAACCTATGACACCAAATCCTAGACCCGACCAGATAACAGTATACCTAAGATTCAAGTTGAAGCCTGGACCCGACCAGATAACAGCTTAATTTCTTCAAATCACTGAAGCCTGGACCCGACCAGATAACAATATACCTCATTTTCTAGTTTAAGCATGGACCCGGCCAGATAACAGCTTAATTTCTTCAAATCACCGAAGCTTAGACCCGACCAGATAACGGTATACCTCAGATTCGAGTTGAAGCCTGGACCCGACCAGATAACAGCTTAATTTCTTCAAATCACCGAAGCCTGGACCCGACCGGATAATGGTATACCTCATATTCAAGTTGAAGCCTGGACCTGACTAGATAACAGCTTAATTTCTTCAAATCACCGAAGCTTGGACCCGACCAGATAACAGTATACCTCATATTCAAGTTAAAGCCTGGACCCGACTAGATAATAGCTTAATTTCTTCAAATCACCGAAGCCTGGACCCGACCAGATAACAGTATACCTCAGATTCAAGTTGAAGCCTGGATCCGACTAGATAACAGTTTAATTTCTTCAAATCACCGAAGCCTAGACCCGACCAGATAACAGTATACCTCAGATTCAAGTCGAAGCCTTGACCCGACTAGATAACAGCTTAATTTCTTCAAATCACTGAAGCCTAGATACGACCAGATAATAGTTCAATGTCTACAATTACTATGAAGCCTGGAACCGACCAGATAGTAGTTAATTTCATATTCCCTGATAAGACGCTGTGAAGCCTGGAATACGATCGGATAACAGTCAGCCTTATTATCCTTAGCAAGTCGTTGTGAAGCCTAGATCCCGACCAGATAATAACTCGCTTTTGTCTCTCAAGTCAAAAGATAACTCCCCAGTAGAGTAAGGGACAACTGAAGCTCCTAGACTCTATTCCCCTAAAACATTCCCTAGTGGACTCCTCCTCAGACAGCAGGAACATGAATCCCCATAAAGAGACTTCTTATGAAGTCAGCATCTACTTTGGATGGAATCTCTAAGCCCATCTCCAACGACTCTCCGTCATGTTATTTGGATGGCATCTCTAAGCCCTTCTCTGACGACTCTCTGTCATATTCCTTGGATGGCATCTTTAAGCCCATCTTCGGTAGTCTTCTGTCATCCTTTCCAAATGGCATCTGTAAGACAGCTCCAGATGTTATCCACCAACAATATCACTTGAGACGAGTGCAAATTTCTGGGCACTCTAGTGTTCAATCATCTTCCATCTTCAGATCACGTAAGACAGACAAGCCAATCTTAATCTTCAGGTTTAAGAAGATTAAACAGGGGCATCTGTTGTACCCCAAAATTTGCCCTCCATTTTTACTCAACACATGCCCATTGAGGTCCCCAACTTGCCCAAGGATGACCAAGAATTGACCAGACAAATTCTCCTCCTAAGGCGATGAACCTCTGACTAGGTTTCCAATTTTCATCAAAATATGTGAGCTCCAATGGTCTCAAATGTTTTCCATGGTCCTAATATGTCTTCAAGATTTTCCATGCCAAATTTCATGCCTTGCAATACAAGTTTGCTCAGTCAACTGCTCAAATGCCTAAAAACAACTGCATTAGGTCAAAAGTCAATTGTGGCATATATACAGTCAAACTTCAAGATTTTTGGTCAAAACCAACATTTTAAAGTTATATCCATCATTTGATCAAGGTTTGATCATGATTCCTCAAGAAATTCTCCTAATTCATCAAAAGTAAAAAATTGCTAATTAGGGTTTCTATAGGAAAAGTCAACCAAACTTTGACCAAGCATAACTTTCTCATACTTTATCATAAATTTTTCCACCAAAGCTAATTTTGAAGAGAATCCAATTATCTACAACTTCTCTTCATCCCTAAAGTTCAAGAAATGCACCAATTGAAAGATACAAGCTCAAACATTATGGGTCCTTTCAAAAGGTCAACAAAAACACCTTTTGGGTCCAAGCTTGGTACATGAACATGGAAGATTAAATTAAGATGAAACCAAAAGGGTTGTTTAGAGGACACCCTAACCTCTCTAAAAAGTCCAAGAACACCCTCATATGGTTAAGATTGAGAGAGATATGCATTTCTAAAGTTGACCAGTTTTTGGAAAAGTGCATGAAGCAAATTTTGAACAAACTTGGAATTTTTCCAAATGGGCCTATCTTTTTATGTTTGAAACCTATTTCCAACATGGTCCACGACCTCTAAGCCCATACATGCCTTATTTGGTCATTTATTTTATTTATTGTGATTTTTAATCATTAAAAATTCAATTTAAATTAAATAATTGATAAAAAAATATATGAAGATTGCATGGGCTTGATTTCCAAATCTCTTAAGGCCTAAAATAACTTAGGATAGGTTGGAAAAATGCGTGTAGTTCATTTGTGCAAGATTTGGCCAAATTTGGGAATATTCCATATTATTCCAAAACAAATATTATGTGATGAATGCATGAGATCTTTTCCACATTTGTTGACCTAATGTGATTCACTATATATGCACAACAAGATGCCAAAACAAAGACACGCGCAGCTGCCTTAGACAAGCCCTAAAAAGTTTCAAATTTTTTTCAAAGGAGTGCAACCTTGGTTCATACGATCCAGCCAGCCTCAACCAAAACCAAGGACTCCATCAACTTCCTAGAGATCTCAAAACCTTATTCCATCCATCCTTGAAGGCCAAATCATCCCAGAACCAGCAAACTGGAATATCTCATCATGGGTAATTTTTTTGATTTCATATTGATAATTCTATGATGCATTAATCCCTTTCATGGCTTGATTCGTATTCAGGATGTCATTTAGGACAAGACCAACGTGAAGTATGAGTGGTGCGATGTTAATCAAGGATTTTTCCATGTTTAGGGCAAAATCTGTATCGTGTTTTGAACAAGGAGATATAGGCATGATCCATGAAAACTAAGACTGGATTTGAACTCAGGAGCAACTTTCATGTGGAATAGGCTTTTGATTTAGGGTTTAAGCATCCAAAATTCGCAGATCACGTTTTTGTGCTCCCGGAGAAGATGATCGGAGATCCACTCCAGCATCGTTGACCTGTTTGACTCTGTTTGGAGCATGCATGTCATTTTGTTTTGATCTGATTGGCCCATTCATATTGCTGACGCACGCATTTTTGTTGACTAGGAATAGCACTGAATTACCATTATAATATTATTGTGCTATTATATACATGAATTAACAGGCAGCGCAAATGGTAAGGGTGCAAGCGTGTGAGGGAAGGGACCTGGGTTCGATCACAGGTCCAACAATTTTACATTTTTCTAACATTTCTTGCAGGTTCTAGTACATGACATCCCAATACGTCCACCCTGCATCCTCACTCTCATCCACTGGATCATCCATTGATTCAGATCTAGCGCCCAACAAGAAATCTCCATGGTGAACCCCCAGGGGCTAGCAACACTGGATCTCATGCAGCTATGGGTCGGCACAACTTAGGCCTAACAATTTCCAGATTCACACCTCCCAATTGCCTAACAACACCAGGCCCATTTTCCATTCAATTTTATTATTTCATTTTGTTTTAATTATTTTATTTTTCTTAAATTCATTTCTTTTATTAGTTTAATTATAAAATCAATAAAAAAATCACAAAAAATAGATTTAGGTTTTTTCAATTAAATTTAAATTTTTGTCAATTAATAAAATTAATTAATTTAATTACTTTAACCTGTTTTTTCTTTAAACTAAAATTAATAGAATTAGAATAAAACTTCAAATAATTTTTTTCAATAAAATACCAAAAAACTTTTTTTTTTCTAAATTAATTAGATTCTTTAGGTTTTTTTCAAACTTGTTCCCATTTTAATCTTCACGCGTTTATTATTTTCCGTTTCATTATTTTTCAATTTATTGTAACTGATAATGGTTTGTAATAGTTTAAAGTAAGGCTTATTTACTGTTTTTATCCCCAAGTTTTGGTTATGTATCCCCCTCCCGAGGCCCTGTAATAGCTAGGTTTAATTTCTCCCTTTTAAATTCTTGCACTATTATTAACTACTTAGATTAATAGGATTGCATGGAAAGACTGTAAATTGAAACGATTAGATAACCCTAATACGCAAGATAAATGAACTGAATCAATACACTTGCACATGCTCACCCCTAGGGTATCTCCCACTTTGGTTGCCTTCGAAAAAGGTCACAATTCTCGAAACATGATAATTTTTAGTGGTTGTCCTTTAGTTCAAGAGATCACAAGTCCCTCGATGACCCTTTCGATGTCGCCTCGATTGAAAAGTGATCTCAGAACTTTAGGACAATTACTAAAAGTTCTTGCCCAGTTGCCTTAGTGACCGTAAACGTCCCTTCGATAGTCCCTCAACATCCAACGATAGGGCTACCTACTCACTAATAGTAGGATAACACTATCTAAAGGAAAGGAGGAAAAGAACACCTTTTTTCGAGTAGGTAGATAACTGTTAGGTACTTGCTCAAAAATAACCCCTTTCACACTACACTTTCAAAACATTTTTCAAAAACGCTTTATCAACACTCTCGAGGAATGATACAAGAGTTAGCATAAAGCAAACAAACTTTTAAAAACACACAAACACGAAAGAAATTTTCAAAAATGAGCAAGTACTCAAGAGCCCGTGGAGAACCACGGATGGAAAGGGTGTTAACACCTTCCCTTTCCATAATTTACCCCCTTACTCAGAAAACTCTCGAAAAAGGTCTTTTTTATGTTATTTTCACCCTTTCCTTTATTGGATAAAAGAAAAGTAGGTGGAAACTCTTGCTTACCGCACATTTGCGAATACAAAATGCAAACCAGTATAACAGTCGGTTCTGCCACCGTATCACATGTTTCTTTAGTTCTGGATTTGAAAAAACAGAAACAAGGGTGTGGTCTTTTGATTCTAGGTTTGAGAGTGTGTGAAGTGTTTTCTCCTTTCTTTGCCTTGTTAGGGAATCTCTCTCTAGCCACTAAAAATCCACCTTTAGCTTACAAATGGTTTCTCTATTTATAGAGAAAAGGTTCGAGATGTTGGAGTAACCAGGTTTTTAAGATAACAAACCATGGTTTGGTTGAAAATGAAAGAATCAAGTTTTATGGATTTACATAGCTCCCAAGTTCAAGTACAAGTGGGGGCCTGATGTCTATTGGGGGTAGGAGATTGGACTTATGCTTTTGGCACTACTTGTGTTCAGATAAAATCAATTTAACCTAAAAAGGTAAAATCAATTTCATGCGATGTCATGATGTATGAATTGCATGATGCTCCCAAAATAAATGAGATTGTGATATATATATATATATATATATATATATATATATATATATATATATATATATATATATATATATATATATATATATATATATATATATATATATATATATATATATATATATATATATATATATATATATATATATATATATATATATATATATATATATATATATATATATATATATATATATATATATATATATATTTGTATGCATATACCCTGATGTATGAATATGTAATGTTATTGTGAAGTATATAAAATCCCTGACTGCTGTTGAAGAGCACCAAGAAGTTGAATCCCAGACCTTTGTTGGCGAGTGAAGAAAGTGATTCTTCAATTTCTGCTAGGGATAATGAATGGAGATAGTTTTGCTGGAGATTCCCTTTCTCTTCCGGGGATCTTCGAATTCTGCTTGAGAATGATTATGCTGGGGGAAGAGTTCTGTTGGAAGATTTCACCAATTTATAGAAATAAACTCTGTTGGGGGATGAAATTCCGTAGCTAGACAAATAAACTCTACTGGGGATAAGGCTTTATAAACTACTTGAGATTTATAAAACTCTATTGCGGAGTACTTTGATTTCAGCTCTCTGAGGGAACTTTGTTGGAGAGAGGGATTTGCCAGTGATTTGTGGTAGAAACACACTCAAGTTGGGAAGTGTCAGAATAAATCCCTTCCTTGATTGTATTCGAAGATGTATCAAATGGGTATCAGAATAATATCCATATTTGGAGCATATCTGAGTTGTATCTGAAAGAGAAATCTGGAATGAGTATCAGAATGGCATCCGTATAAGGAGCGTATCTGAATTGTATCTGACAGCTGTATTGAATGAGTATCAGAATGGCATCCGTATCTTGAGCGTGTCTGAACTGTATATGGAAGCTCTATTGAATGATTATCAGAATGGCATCCGTATCTGGAGCATATCTAAACTGTATCTGACAGCTGTATTGAATGAATATCAGAATGGCATCCGTATTTGAAGCGTATCTGAACTGTATCTGGAAGCTTTATTGAATGAGTATCAGAATGGCATCCATATTTAGAGCATATCTGAACTGTATCTGGAAGATGTATTGAATGAGTATCATAATGGCATCCGTATCTGGAGCATATCTGAACTGTATCTGGAAGCTGTATTAAATGAGTATCAGAATGGCATCCGTATCTGGAGCATATCTGAACTGTATCTGGAAGCTGTATTGAATGAGTATCAGAATGGCATCTGTATCTGGAGCATATTTAAACTGTATCTGGAAGCTGTATTGAATGAGTATCAGAATGGAATCCGTATCTAGAGCGTATCTGAATTATATATGGTTGTTGTATTGAATGAGTATCAGAACGGCATCTGTATCTGAAGTGTATCTGAACTGTATCTGACAGCTGTATTGAATGAGTATCAGAATGGCATCTATATCTGGAGCGTATCTGAACTGTATCTGGAAGAGAAATATGGAATGTTTAGAGTGTTTCTGCTGGGACTTCCTGTTTTGTTGTTTTAAGAAGAAATCCGCTAGGGAACATGAAAAGCTTTTCAACTAGGCTACATAATTCTTTAAGATTCCAGAGCAGTAATTGGAGATTCTTGCTCTGCCGGGGATACAAGAATGCTTGACATCACTTAGCTGTAAGCTGAGGATATGGCAGTGACTTTTTAGTAGAGTGCCTCTGCCTCTGTACCTGCTGGAGAAAGTAGCTGCGGAGGTTTTGTGTATGGTTTGAGTGTCATCCCAACGCCTGGGGTTTTGAATAGATGTTGATTATGGAGATAAATGATAAGATGATGGGACATAGTCGTACGCTTTAATCCCTAACTTTTGCCTGGACCGCCTTTTCGGGTTTTCAGTCCATCGGGATACCCCTTTTTGCCCAAGCCGCCTTTTCAGGTTTTTGACTTGCAGGGTGTACAGTTTTTTTCATATGTATATCCCTAATTTTTGCCTGAACTTTTGGTTCACCAGGATGCCCTTATTTTTTCCTAGGCCAGTCAACCTAGCAGGTCTTTGTTCATGCATAGTATTTTCTGACTATGTCCATGTTCATCGGGTACGGAGGATTGTACTTGTCCATAGTGGTAAGTGTTGCCACACTTCTAGAAGATGCTTGCTTGATTGCACGTGATTCGTTTCTGGAATTCATGTCCAATGCCCCAAGTGATTTAGATGGAGATCTACCCCTGGATATTTGGCATTTTTGAGAGATTCCTTGAACCTTGACTTGACTGCCCCAGATTAGCTGGACACCATGTTCCGCCCCTTGATTATGAAGGGCCTGTTACTGGAAATGTCTTTTTCGTCTTAGGTGATTCTGTCCATTGAGAAGATCTTCGTTTACTGAATACTCGTTGTGCGAATTTCTCTACTGTTTGAACAATTAGCCATATGCAAACAATGTCATTTAAAGAAAGCAAATCTTATGTTTGTCTTGAAGTTTGAAAATTCATTTTTTAGTAAAATAAACAAATTTCGTAAGAGTGTGATATCAGCTCAGGATTTATAGCAAACCTTATAGGAGTCAGGATACCTTTTGTAACAGTATGCTTTCGAACTAACCCATTCTCCAGCTAGGACTTTTAAAGGTTGTAATGTGGCCTGGTTCACGGTTCAAAAAACAAAGGATAAAGGCTCAAATTTTATTTGTACCCGACCCGTTCTTCGTGATGTTCCTCAATCCTATGCTCAGGTAATTGTGAGTTTGGATCCCAATTGAGTCTGGGATCTTTGCTCAGATACTTGGTGATGGTTCAGAAATTGAATGTTTGTTCGAGAAGGAAGTCATTTTTGTAATCTTCTTTTTGTCGAGGATTTGTAGTAACCTCTTTTTTTGTTTTCGTTATCCCTAATTTTTCTTGAACTGTTTCTTTTGTGTTTACAGTCAGCGGGATGCCCCGATTTTTCTTAAGTCCCCTTCATATGTTTTGACTTAGTAGGCTTTTATTTTGAGAGATAATGATTGTCGGCTTTAATGATTATGCGGAACCATCGCCATCTTCTGATTTGGAAGGAAGTTTTTGATGCCATTCATGATGTATGAAGTGGAAGATTGCGACTGACTGCGCATCTGAATTAACTGAGAAAACTACCCTGCCCCAGATTATGATTAAGGGTTTTAATTTTATGTGAAAAGAAAAAACTCCTACTTCTTAGGCTTAAAGGGGTTGACTAGGGATTATGTTCCTTATAACTCCACTGTTTGGGATTTGAAACAACGCCTGTACAATGTGAGCAAGGTCTGTTCAAAAGCATGTTGTAGAGATTATGGTATCATTTTCGTCATCCTCCCTCTAAAGGCTTAGAGCTTTTAATCAAGAGTTGAATATCACAAACAGGAAGTAAAAGCACAGTTTAAGTATAGTGAAAACGAATGAAATAATTCAAGACAAACATATGCAATGCATTGATGAATTAGCAAGGTTTGACATAAATAAATGTTCGAACAATCAAAATAAAATTACAAATTGAAAATTCTAATGAACAAAAGCCTCTTTGTCTGAACTTGTCACTTCAGATGATGTGCCTTGGAGGGATGACAAAAAAATTCCAGTTGACCATCTTGTGCGAATTATAATGCTCCTTCATCAATCAGGTCTTGAATTTTGTATTTCAATGTCCAACAACTATCAGTGTCATGCCTCAGACTATTGGAGTGATATGCACATATTGCATCAGGATTGTAAGTAGGAGCGAAAGTATTAGGATTACAAGGAGGATCCTTCAATGTGACCAAATTCAACTTTAACATGTGTTGCAAGACTTACGACATTGGTATGTTGAGTTTGGTATATTGCCTAGTAAATGAATCCCACTTATGCCGATTTCCCTGTCGTTGTTGGCGAGGTTGTGATTGGGCTCGTGATGTAGCAGAAATTTGGAAAGCTCTACTCTCCAAACCAACTTTTTGTCCCATGACTTGATCCCCAACCTTGACTGTTTTCCTCATACGGTTGCATCCGTCTTGATGAAGCTTGTTGATAATGCCTCTCAGCTCTTCTTGCCCTCGGGCTAGGCCTTGGATAATAGCCATCTTCCCCAGCATCTGGGTACTCATTGCTTCTACCTCAGCTTGAAATTGTTCCAACTGTTCATCCTTGTTGTTGCAGGATGTTTCTTGGTCATATTCCCAGCAAGGAATGCTTTCAATTGTTCTTGCCTCTTGGATAGGTTGAGGAACATTTCCATGAATTGAGCCTCTTGAGTCTGTAGATCTCTGTTGTTCTTTTTGAAAGCCATTGCTGAAATAAATAGCAAGAACATGAGAGACCTGTACTGAAAGACTTGTTATGTAATGACATGCATGATGTGTAAATGTTTTCAAGGATCTCGTGGGGTAAACACAAGAAAATGTTAGGAGTTGAATTTTGTAGCTTTGATTGAAGAACTTCATATCGTTGAAGGTCCTTCTACAAGAGTCAAGCTTACCATATCGAGTGGGTCATAGCCCCTGACTAAAGTTATCGTGTTCTGATATTTTGACGGTATTGGCTAGAGGAAAATAAATCCCCTTGCCCCTTCCTAGACATCTGCTTTATCATAACCTGCATCACAGGCCGTTGATATCCTTGAAATAGTTAAGGAAATGCTATGGTATGATGCTATGATTTGTATGCTATGCGTCAAGAAAAAGTGTAAGGTGATGAAGACGAGTGAGTCTTATAAGTCCAGGTTACTGGATAATGACTGTAAACAAACCCTGCAGAGAAATCAAGTTGTTAGATAATGAAATAAAATTCTGCAAGTAGTTCAAGTTGAAAGCAAACAAGTCACAAAAGCAGCCTTGGGTTTAGGCTTTCATGGGGTTTGTAGGTAAGTACCCTCTTGAAGTTTAGTTGGCTCAACCTATCCTAGTAATAGTAATCAAGTTCTAAGGGATCTCAATATCACTGATTTTTCCCACAAGTTTCATTCCGATCGACAATTGACTTGCCACCAAACAAAACTCGAGAGTCAAATCTCAATGAGTGTAGTATCGAGTATCAACCGACTTTGGGCTATACCAAAGACGGCTATCTCACTACTTCCTAATGGCCAAGTTGTTCAATTAAAGGTTCTAAGGCCAGTTGATGCTTGTGATACGGTGGGAGAACTGACTTGAGGTTTTTGTGTTTGTGTTTGCAAATGTTTCGGTTTAGCAAGAGTCGCCACCGACTTTTTATTTTATCCAAAGGAAAGGTCAAAAAGCAAAGGAAATACCTTTGAGATGTTTTCTTGGGTTCGAGGGGTAGATTATGAAAAGGGAAGGTGCTAACACCCTTTTCATCCATGGTTTTCCATGGGCTCTTAGTTACTTGTTTTAGATCACTTGCTTTTGCTTTTCAATTGTTTGAAATGGTGCTTTGTGTGTGGTTTTTGAAAATGCTTTGAAAAAGAGGCCTATGTTTAGGCAACCTTTGTAATGATTCTTGTTTGAATATATACAAAGGTGTGTGTCTTTTTGAAAAGATACTTCAATGTTTTGAAAGTTTGATTTGGAATTGTGTTGTGAGGTGTGTTTAAAAGTAGCAAGGATATTTTGCAAGCTTTTGATCAAGTAACTAAGAGTTGTCTACCCTATTTTACTCAAAGATCTTTCTTATGTTTTCAACCCTTTTGACAGTGTTATTTCACCATTGTATTTGGTGAACAACCTTGTGTTAGGATGTTAAACAGGACAGGCGCGGGTCATCGCATACAATCATTGAAAGCAACTTATGAGACACTCTAGCAATTTTGTAAGGGACGAGATCGTTTTATCAAAGGCAACATCGAGGGTCATCGAGGGACTACGATCTTTGTTTATCGAAGGGGCATTTTCTAGAGTGTCTTATATTCGAGTGACATGATTTCATTTTCCGAGGCAACGAGTGAGGTTACCCTAGAGGTGCAAGTGTGAATTGTGTTTGTCAATTTCATGTATTTGTCTTGTATTAGGTCATCTAGCGATTGATTTTAGACTTTCGCATACAAACCCTAATCTTTAATCATGGCATAATTTAAAAGCATAAAATGCGAGAATTAAATTCTAAGCTATTACAAAAGAGTATCCGGGGATGGGGGTACAATTATTTACAAATGGGGATGGATCTCATAAGGATAATAAAGTCCAAATATGTGTTATAACCAAATTGAGTCGTCGCAATTCAATTATAACAAATTATAAAAATAAGGAAAAATCAGTAAATTATGAGATGCATGTATAAATAGAAATCTATTCTAAAAAAAAGAAAGATCAGGTATTATTATTATTTTTGTGTTTTTTATGAATTATGTAAATAAAAAGTTTAAAAGAAAAAAAAAGTTAAATGAACAAAGTTTCTATTATTCTTATATTTTATTAATCAACAAAAGGGGTTAAAGAAAACCAAAATTAACTAAATCAAACTAAATATTCTCTCTTTTTTTGTATTTTCATTTAAACAAGATTAATAAGAAAAAATAACTTTAACTAAAAAGAAAGTAAAACAAAATTAATTTAGTATTTTTATTAGCTAAAAGAAAGAAAGCAAATTAAAAAAAGTATTAGTTTGAAGAGATTAAAAAAGGAAGAGAAGATGGGCTTAGGAGTTTGTGGCCCAAATAAAAAATGGAGAAGAACAATTAGTGAGTCAGAATGAAAAAGGGGGCGCGCTTAGAGTGATGTTGTGGGCTTAAGGCATTTTGTGCAAGACAGGCCCAATTACAAGCTTGCTTCAATTTGTTAGGGGTTTGGTCAGTTTTAGGGTTTGTACATTAGGGTTACAGTGGCGCCGCTCTTGCTCTTCTTCTCCATTTCTTCATCTTTCTCAGGCCATGAGCACTGATCTTTCCTCCATGCCTTAGGTCGTCGGAGCGCCGCCCCCTCTCACTCTCTCCCTTCTCACAGTGGCCCACGGTTTTTGTTTGAACGGTACAAATTGTTATCTTTTTCTTTCGCGTTTTTTACAGTTTTGTTCATTTGTTTGATTCTTGCTTGCATGTTTCAATCCATGGATTTTATGCTTGAGATGCAGTAAAGGGGTTGAGAAAAACTTACCTTGGGGAAGATGGAGAGGAAAATGGAGGGAGAGATTGGAGGGTGAGCTGGTGGCGCTTCTGGTGGCCGGAGCGGAGGAAGAACGTGATGGACTTTTTTGGTATTTTTTGTTGTTCTTTTGATTTGAATGTTATTTGATAATGATGATTTTCTGAGAACTATTTGTTCTTTGTTGTTGATGAACTTGGTTTCTGAAACTTGTTTTGAAACTTTTGTTGATGTTGATGATGATCTTAATTCTGAAACAAAGTTGGCTTCGCTTCTGAAAACTCTTCCTTTCTCTTTGTATGTTAATGATGAGCACCACTCTGAAACTGTTGTTTTTGTGGTTGACAAGGGTTCTGAAATTTGTTGTTGAAGTTTTTTGAAACTCTGTTGTTTTTGAATATGCTGTTTGATGATGGAATGTTCTGAAAACTTGTGCTTTTTTTGCTTCCAAAACTCTTTCCTCCCTCTCTAATATAGATTGTTGATGGTATGATGATGATGTGATTCTAAGAACCTGTTATTTGTTGATTGTTGAGGATGATGTGATTCTGAAACTTTTGTTTTTGTTGATATTGTCTTCCTCTTTCTGAATGTTCATGGTTGATAGTTGAGGATGATGTATTTGATTCTGAAACTGTTTGGCAAAGCTTGTTTTTTAGTTTGGTACAGGTTTTGGCTTGCAGATTGTTTAGGGTTTGTTGCAGGTTTGAGCAAGCTTGTGTTTTGTTTGACTTGCAGTTTTAGCCAAACAGGTTTGGAGTTTTGTTTGCAGTTTTGACAAGTTGGTTGAGAAACTTGGTTTAGTTTGTTTACTTCAGGCTTTTAAGTTGTTAGTTTGAAACTTGCTTGGCTTATGGTTTTTGCAGTTTGAACTGCAGGTTTTGGGCAAGCTTGGCTGGGAATCCGTTTGGGCTTGCTTGCTATGCAGGTGTTTAGCAGGTTTGATTTGCAGTTTTGGACTGTAGGTTAGGTTTATAGTTTTGGACTGTAGGTTTTGGGCAAGCTTGGCCGTGGTTTCACAGTTTGCAAGTTGTGCAGGTTTTTTGCTAAGTATTTTCTCCTCTCCCTACTGTGTTTGATGCTAGACCGTTATATATCTTTTGTTTTTTGTCTTTGATAACTTGAAAAATAGCCTGCTTTTGCCAAAACTGCAAACTCTTTTCACTAAAGGTCCTCTCTTTCTCTCTCTCTCTCTCTCTCTCTCTCTCTCTCTCTCTCTCTCTCTCTCTCTCTCTCTCTCTCTCTCCAATAAGCACTTTTGCTTTGTTTATTATATTTTTCTGAAAAGTTTGTCTAGGCTGGAAAATGATGATGGCTATTACAAGCCTCTTTGGCTTGTAATTTGGTTTTCCTCTTCATTTACCTGCTATTTGATTTGCCATGCTGCATTTTCTGCTGTACCTTCTGTACTTGTATACTTTTGTTAGTTGGCTTACTTGACAATTTTGCATTCAGTTGGGCATGCTTAGTTTGCTTTGCTGACTTGCTTATGTTTGCCTTGCAATTTGTTGCAATGTTTGCAATGTTTAGTTACTGCAGTTTGGTATTCAGTTTGACATAGTTTTGCTGCAAGTTTGCTTTGTATGCAGCCTTGTACCTTACTTTGTATTTCAACCATGTTTTTGCATTTGAACCAATTGTATGCTTGCATTTTATTTTTTACTTTTCTCTTTGTGAACCAAGAAGAGTAATCTTCTTGTGATTTGCAAAGAGAAAAATAAAAACATGATGATCAAATAACATTCTGATTCCAGCCGGTGAACTTTAATGATGACCTTCTTTTCTTTCTTTTCATTTGAAAATTCTTATACTAATTTTCTTTTCCTCTGTCTTTTGCATGTGAGTACCAATTGGATGATAGAGGAAGCAGTAGAAGCCAAAGATCTTGAGCATGGGAGCACTTGAAGCATAAGAGATTAGGCTTAGATTTATTTTTCATTTATTGTAAACAAATATTATCTTAAATACTATAAGTTGTAAACTTACAATATTCAAATAAATTTTGTAACAACATTTGAAATGAATAAAAGTCTCTATCCAAAAGAATATTTCTACTGTCAAATATCTTTCAATTTTTCCCTTTGCCTCTTCACTTTTATATTTAAGATTCCTGATTAAAAATAAACTGAAACGACATTCCAGCATTTCCAATACAGATAACTTAAAATCCAAGCAATCCCTAAAAACTCTGCAATCTCATAGCTTGTGACAACATTCCAATTAACATACGTGTTGTATAATAAACAAGCAAGCATTCCATTAACCGGTAAACCTTTTATTCCAATAACAATCAGATGTTTTAACAGACACACATCATCTGGTTAATCCAGATTAGACAGTTTCAGCTCCTATCTCTTATCCCAGATTAATCAAGCCTTGAGAACAACCAATAAATTTGAACAAGCATGAAAATAATGTAACCGTTAACTGAATTTCTGAGGATTCAATTTCTTCTGAGAAATACGAGCAAAAACCCTAATTCCAGATTTGTTGCCAAAGAAAGGTCTGCTTGATCAATTCCCAAGCCAATCTCAAAAATCAGAGAAAACCCTAGGGTTGTGATTTCTTGTGAAAAAGGGAGGGTAAATTTTGGGGTACAACAGTTGCCCCTGTTCAATCTTCTTGAACCTGAAGAGTTAGATTGGCAATTTTGTCGTTCGCGACTCGAAGGTAAAAGATGATTGGACACTAGAGTGCCCATAAATTTGCACTCGTCAAGGCATAGTTGAGGGAATGGGCTTAAAGACGCCATTTGGAGATGTGACAAAAACTTCTCGGAGATGGGATTAAAGATGCCACCCAAGAATGTTTGTTGAACTGTATGTTGTAGGGGAAAGAATGAGTATCAGAAAGGTATCTATGTTTGGAACGTCTCTGAGCTGGGGGTCTGAATAAGCAATAAATTAGCATCCGTGTTTGGAGAATCCGTAAACTATTTTCAGAAATCCTTGAAGTTTGAAACCTGCTAAACTTATCCTGCGACGGGTAATATATTAGTTGAAACACAAAGTTATGTTGCATGAAATGTATGATGCAATGTATGCGCATGTAAGCTGATTAGCTGTCTTGCTGAGGAAGATAAATCCTGGATAGCTGGAGATAATAAAATCTTTGACAACTGTCGGGGAAAATAAATCCTTGACTGCTGTTGGGAATTGAAAATCCTTTCATCGTTGAGAATGAGAAGTCCTGGGACCACTATTGAAGAGTATGTGTGTCTTCAAGCTTTTTGACAATCTCTGTGGGGAGAAGTTATACTGCTTGGGGAAAGTCAGGAGTTTGGGTTGTATGCCAATCTACTGGGGGATTCCTGTTTTGAGGAGAACTCTGCTGGAGAATATTTGAAAACTCTGTGGAGAATTGAGAATGAGAATCTTCATTCTGCCAGGGGGATTCGTGTTAAGGAGTCAAGAACGAGAATCTTCGATCTGCAGGGGATTTGAAATTCTGACAAATTCATGCTGAGGGTAAAGAAAGCTCTGGAGAATTAAGGATGAGAATCTTGATTTTGTTGGGGAGTAAGAACTCTATGGGGAATAGCCATACTGTTGCGGAGTGGCTATCCTGCTGGAGAAGCTTATTCCTGTTTTGAAGAAGTTCAAAAGTTAAGTCGTATGCCACTTTGAGAATGAGAATTTTCATTCTGTCGGGGATATCAAGTTATACGGGTGTATATACCACTTTGAGAATGAGAATCTTCATTCTGTCGGGAATATCAGAAACTTAGGTTATATGCCACTTTGAGAATGAGAATCTTCATTTGGTCGGGAATATCAGGAATTCAGGTTATACGCCACTTTGAGAATGAGAATCTTCATTCTGTCGGGAATATCAGGAATTCAAGTTATACGCCACTTTGAGAATGAGAATCTTCATTCTGTCGGGAATATCAGGTTATATGCCACTTTGAGAATGAGAATCTTCATTCTGTCGGGAATATCAGGTTATATGAGTGTATATACCACTTTGAGAATGAGAATCTTCATTCTATCGGGAATATCAGGAGGTTGGGAGTATGCCAATCTACTGGGGAAGCAAAAATGAGAATCTTCATTCAGGCGTTTGGGTCAGAAGGTTGGGTGTATGCCAATCTACTGGGGTTTTAAGGATGAGAATCTTCATTCTGTTAACAGTGTCAGGAGTTTGGGAGTATACCAATCTTTTGAGGTTTCAAGGATGAGAATCTTCATTCTGTTAACGGTATCAGGAGCTTGGGAGTATACCAATCTTCTGAGGTTTCAAGAATGAGAATCTTCATTCTGTTAATGGTATCAGGAGCTTGGGAGTATACCAATCTTCTGAGGTTTCAAGGATGAGAATCTTCATTTTTTGAGAGAAAAAGAATTTTAGGAGTTTCATTTGTCCGTCATTCTGCTGGTGGGTTGTTTCTGCTGAGATTTAGGAACTTGTCTGTAATTTGACTGAAGTAAAAGCTTTATCGCTTGAATTTGATTGTACTCTTCCTGAAAGGTGAAGGTTAGTGGCATATATCAAACAATGATGTTCTCAAAATAAATGAGATTGTGTTGCATGATATCCTGATGCACGGAGGTGTAATGTTTTTCAAGACGACCTTTCGTTGGGGAAAATAAATCCCGAGCTGGTGAGGGAGAAAAGAGTTGGACTCTTCATCTATGATAGTGAAAAGATCAGAATAAATCGCTGAGAGATTTATCTGAAACAGCAAAAACCCAGAATATCTTCCACTGGAATAAGAAACAGGGAGATCTTAGTGTCGGTCTTGACCAAAATAGAGAGGGTCTTAGATTAACTTTGACTTAACCGGATGATGGAGGAATCTTGGACGACTGTAACTCCAACAGGTGATGAAGGAATCTTCGACGACCGTAACTTCCAACAGGTGTTGAAGGAATCTTTGACGATCGTAATTTCTAACAGGTGATGAAGGAATCTTCGACGACCGATCAATCTGTGTATGTTACAAATGTCGTTGAAGTGTAATTTGTTTTGGAGAATAGATCCTTGACAAGTGTTGGGGAAATAAACCCATGACTGTTGGTCTGCTAGAGAGGTGATAAACTTCTCGAGGACGCTTGAATTTATTTTCAGAAATATTTTGGAGAGATTCGTCACTGTCCCTAGTATCAAATGTTTGTGACACTTCCAGGAAATTTGGAATGTATGTAACCCTTTGATGAGATTGACGTTTAATGCCCCAAGTGATGGTGATGGAAACTTGCCCCAGGTTAATCTGCAATTGAGAGATTTCTTGAAATCTTGACTGGACTGCCCCCGGTTTACTGGGCTTTGAAAGATTTGTTGAAATCTTGACTGGACTGCCCCAGGTTTACTGGAAAATGCCAAACCAAGTCCCCTTTTGTTGATAGGAGATTTTTGCAACGGGAGTGTCATCCCACTTGAAGTGATTTTATTCATTGAGAGAGCTTTCGTTCATTCGAACATTCACTGTGTGAATTTCTTTGCTGTCAAACAAATAACCATGTGCAAACAATGATATTCAAATAATGCAAAGTTTATGCTTGTCTCGAAGTTTTGAAAAATGCGTTTTTAGCAGAAAACTTTTTTATAGGAAAAATTCAGCTCAAGATTTAGAGCAAAGCCTTACAAGAGTCAGGATACCTTTTGTAACAGTATGCTTTCGAACTAACTCATGCTTCAATTAGGACTTTTGAAGGGTTGTAACGTGGCTTGGTTCACGGTTTAAGAAACAAAAGATAAAGTCTCAAAGTATATTTGTACCCACCCGCTCTTCGTGATGTTCTTCAATCCTAAACTCAATTAATTGTGCACCTGAACTCCAAATGAGTCTGGAACAATGTTTTGGTGATGGTTCACACAAGTTGAATTTGTTGGAAGGCAGTCATTTTTTGCAACATTTGTTGAGGATTTGTAATGACCTCTTTCTTTTGATTTGTTATCCCTAATTTTTGCCTGACTGTTCTTGTTTTTGAGATTACAGTCAGCGGGATGCCCCAGCTTTCTTGAGCCTCCTTTGTAGGTTTTGGCTCAGTGGGCTTTTTTTTTTATAGATAATGACTGCCTATGAGATAAAGAACCATCACTATCTTTTGGTTCCAAAGGAATGTTTTTGATGTCATTCATTATATTATGAACTGGGAGTTTGCGACTTCAACGCGCATTTTGAATTAACTGAGAGACTACCCTGCCCCAGGCTTAATCAAAGGTTTCAATTCGTGTTTAAAACAGAAAACTTCTACTTCTTTGGCTCGAAGGGGTTGACTAGGGATTATCTTCCTTATAACTCCAGTGTTTAGGATTTGAAAGAAAACACCTGTACATCATCAGCAAGGTCTGCCCAAAAGCATAATGTATGAGATTATGGAATTGTTTTCGTCATCCTCCCTCTAAAGGCTTGTAACTTTTAGCAAGAGTTAAATATCATAAAGAAAGTAGGAAGCATATTTCAAGAATAGTGAAAACGAATGGATGAATTCAAGACAAACATATGCAATGCATTAATGAAACAGAGTTTGACATCAACAAATAATTGTTTGAATAACAAAAGAAATTACAACTTGAAAATTCAAATGAAACAAAAGTCTCTTAGTTCGAACTTGTCATTTCAGGTGGAGAACCCTCGGCGTAAGATTTTCATCTCGCCATCCGGCATGAATTTCAGCACTTCTCTGTCAATCAAATCTTGGATTTTGTTTTTCAAAGCCCAACAGCCGTCGGTGTCATGTCCAGGACTATAGGAGTGGTATACACAAAATGCGTTGGGGTGATATCCAGGAGCAGAGGTATTGGGATTCTGAAGAGGATCCTTTAAAGCAGTCAGATTGACCTCCAACAAGCGTTCCAGTATTAGAGATAATGGTATGTCAGTCTCAGTGAAATGTCTTCCAGATGTATTTTGCTTACGCCGATTACCCCGTTGACGCTGGCGAGGTTGTTGCTGGGCTTGTGACCCTGAAGCAAGCTGAGGAGCCTTTCCCTTTTCTTCTTGTCTCAAAGGAGGCTGAATGATGACTTGATCTTCAACCCTAGTTGTTTGCCCCACTTGGTTATCTTGAAGCAGTTTGTTGATGGGGACCCTGAGCTCCTCTTGTCTTTGAGCCAGGTCTTGAATGAGAGCCATTTGGCCCACCAGTTATCCCATCATCTGGATCTTCATTGTTGCCAACTCAACCTGTAGCCTTTCCAACTGATCATTCCTGATGCCGCCTGGATTCCCTAGGACCATGCCCCTTGTGAGGAGAGCTTTCACTTCTTCTTGCCCCTGGGACAGGTTCAAGAACATTTCTTGAAGTTGAGCGTTTTGATCCTGGATCTCTTTGACAGTCCTCTCTAGAGCCATCTCTACTGAAATAAACAGTAGGAGAATAAGGAAACCTGAAAAGGGAAAACCTGTCATGATACAATGCATGATATGTGGATGCATGTTTTCAAGGATCTTGCGGGGTAAACACAAGAAAATGTTAGAGGTTGAACTTCGATCAACATATTTGATTGGAGAACTTTGCATCGGTGGATATCTTTCCACGAGAATCAAGCTCACCATGTCCAGTGGGTCATAGCCCTCGATTCAAGTTGTTGCACTTGACTTTTACGGTGTTTGTTTAGAGGAGAATGAATCCTCTTGCTCCTTGGTAGACGTCTGGTTCAACGTGACCCAGCATCAAAGACCCTCGAGATCCTTGAAATGGTTATTGAAAATGCTATGGTATGATGTTATGATGTTATGTACAAGTATGCAAACGTAAGCAAGTGTATATACAGGTAATCACATTCACACAAAGCAGACAAATCCTTAGGTTTAGGCTTGCATGGGGTTTGTAGGTAAGTACCCTCTTGAAGTTAGTTGGCTCAACCTGTCCTAGAAATAGTAACCGGGTTCTAAGGAGCTCAATATCACTGGATCATTTTCTGTGTTCATTGTTTCAGTTTAGCCACTTTACTGGCGACCGAAATATTCCAAGAAAACAACCCTCAATGAGTGTAGTATCGAGTATCTACCAACTTCGGACTGTACCAACGCCGGTCATCTCACTACCCCTAAAAAGGCCAAGATGGTCAAGTAAGGTTCTAAGAGTTCGTTAGTGCTTCATGACATCACTCAGCGGCCCCGTATTCTCTTTGATTGACTCAAAGGCTACCGGTACCCACAAATATGTCGCACTAACGTAGCCACTGCTTCAACCATGTCGGTATACCTCACACAGTTCCCTCACAGTTTAGTGCTATTTACCTAAAAGGTGTCCCCAAATCCGGGTGTAGCATTTAAAACAAGCCCAAGCAGGAAACCAAAAAGTAAAGCATACAAATCAAGCAAGATAAGCATGTAAAGGTGATCTAAAACCCTATGGTAACCCCACTTTTAGAAAGATATCCCCAGCAGAGTCGCCAGTTCTGTGATACGGTGGGAGAACTGACTTGAGGTTTTGCGTTTGTGTTCGCAAATGTTTCGGTTTAGCAAGAGTCGCCACCGACTTTTTATTTTATCCAAAGGAAAGGTCAAAAAGCACAGGAAATACCTTTGAGATGTTTTCTTGGGTTCGGGGGGTAGATTATGAAAAGGGAAGGTGCTAGCACCCTTTTCATCCATGGTTTTCCATGGGCTCTTAGTTACTTGTTTTAGATCACTTGCTTTTGCTTTTCAATTGTTTGAAATGGTGCTTTGTGGGTGGTTTTTGAAAATGCTTTGAAAAAGAGGCCTATGTTTAGGCAACCTTTGTAATGATTCTTGTTTGAATATATACAAAGGTGTGTGTCTTTTTAAAAAGATACTTCAATGTTTTGAAAGTTTGATTTGGAATTGTGTTGTGAGGTGTGTTTAAAAGTAGCAAGGATATTTTGCAAGCTTTTGATCAAGTAATTAAGAGTTGTCTACCCTATTTTACTCAAAGATCTTTCTTATGTTTTCAACCCTTTTGACAGTGTTATTTCACCATTGTATTTGGTGAACAACCTTGTGTTAGGATGTTAAACTGGACAGGTGCGGGTCATCGCATACAATCATTGAAAGCAACTTGTGAGACGCTCTAGAAATTTTGTAAGGGACGAGATCGTTTTATCAAAGGCAACATCGAGGGTCATCGAGGGACTACGATCTTTGTTTATCGAAGGGGCATTTGCTAGAGTGTCTTATATTCGAGGGACATGATTGCATTTTCCGAGGTAACGAGTGAGGTTACCCTAGAGGTGCAAGTGTGAATTGTGTTTGTTAATTTCATGTATTTGTCTTGTATTAGGTCATCTAGCGATTGATTTTAGACTTTCGCATACAAACCCTAATCTCTAATCATGGCATAATTTAAAAGCATAAAATGCGAGAATTAAATTCTAAGCTATTACAAAAGAGTATTCGGGGATGGGGGTACAATTATTTACAAATGGGGATGGATCTCATAAGGATAATAAAGTCCAAATATGTGTTACAACCAAATCGAATCGTCGCAATTCAATTATAACAAATTATAAAAATAAGGAAAAATCAGTAAATTATGAGATGCATGTATAAATAGAAATCTATTCTAAAAAAAAGAAAGATCAGTAATTATTATTATTTTTGTGTTTTTTATGAATTATGTAAATAAAAAGTTTAAAAGAAAAAAAAAGTTAAATGAACAAAGTTTCTATTATTCTTATATTTTATTAATCAACAAAAGGGGTTAAAGAAAACCAAAATTAACTAAATCAAACTAAATATTCTGTTTTTTTTTTGTATTTTCATTTAAACAAGATTAATAAGAAAAAATAACTTTAACTAAAAAGAAAGTAAAACAAAATTAATTTAGTATTTTTATTAGCTAAAAGAAAGAAAGCAAATTAAAAAAAAGTATTAGTTTGAAGAGATTAAAAAAGGAAGAGAAGATGGGCTTAGGAGTTTGTGGCCCAAATAAAAAATGGAGAAGAACAATTAGTGAGTCAGAATGAAAAAGGGGGGCGCGCTTAGAGTGATGTTGTGGGCTTAAGGAATTTTGCCCTAGACAGGCCCAATTGCAAGCTTGCTTCAATTTGTTAGGGGTTTGGTCAGTTTTAGGGTTTGTACATTAGGGTTACAGCGGCGCCGCTCTTGCTCTTCTTCTCTGTTTCTTCATCTTTCTCAGGCCACGAGCACTGATCTTTCCTCCATGCCTTAGGTCGCCGGAGCGCCTCCCCTATCACTCTCTCCCTTCTCACAGTGGCCCACGGTTTTTGTTTGAACGGTACGAATTGTTATCTTTTTCTTTCGCATTTTTTACAGTTTTGTTCATTTGTTTGATTCTTGCTTGCATGTTTTAATCCATGTATTTTATGCTTGAGATGCAGTAAAGGGGTTGAGAAAAACTTACCTTGGGGAAGATGGAGAGGAAAATGGAGGGAGAGAGATTGGAGGGTGAGCCGGTGGCGCTTCTGGTGGCCGGAGTGGAGGAAGAATGTGATGGACGCTTTTGGTATTTTTTGTTGTTCTTTTGATTTGAATGTTGTTTGATGATGATGATTTTCTGAGAACTGTTTGTTCTTTGTTGTTGATGAACTTGGTTTCTGAAACTTATTTTGAAACTTTTGTTGATGTTGATGATGATCTTGATTCTGAAACAAAGTTGGCTTCGCTTCCGAAAACTCTTCCTTTCTCTTTGTATGTTAATGATGAGCACCACTCTGAAACTGTTGTTTTTGTGGTTGACAAGGGTTCTGAAATTTGTTGTTGAAGTTTTTTGAAACTCTGTTGTTTTTGAATATGTTGTTTGATGATGGAATGTTCTGAAAACTTGTGCTTTTTTTGCTTCCAAAACTCTTTCCTCCCTCTCTAATATAGATTTTTGATGGTATGATGATGATGTGATTCGGAGAACCTGTTATTTGTTGATTGTTGAGGATGATGTGATTCTGAAACTTTTATTTTTGTTGATATTGTCTTCCTCTTTCTGAAAGTTCATGGTTGATGGTTGAGGATGATGTATTTGATTCTGAAACTGTTTGGCAAAGCTTGTTTTTTAGTTTGGTACAGGTTTTGGCTTGCAGATTGTTTAGGGTTTATCGTAGGTTTGAGCAAGCTTGTGTTTTGTTTGACTTGCAGTTTTGGCCAAATAGGTTTGGAGTTTGGTTTGCAGTTTTGACAAGTTGGTTGAGAAACTTGGTTTAGTTTGTTTACTTCAGGCTTTTGAGTTGTTAGTTTGAAACTTGCTTGGATTGTGGTTTTTGCAGTTTGAACTGCAGGTTTTGGGAAAGCTTGGCTGGGAATCCGTTTGGGCTTGCTTGCTATGCAGGTGTTTAGCAGGTTTGATTTGCATTTTTGGACTGCAGGTTAGGTTTGTAGTTTTGGACTGCAGGTTTTGGGCAAGCTTGGCTGTGGTTTCACAGTTTGCAAGCTGTGCAGGTTTTTTGCTAAGTATTTTCTCCTCTCCCTACTGTGTTTGATGCTAGACCGTTATATATCTTTTGTTTTTTGTCTTTGATAACTTGAAAAACAGCCTGCTTTTGCCAAAACTGCAAACTCTTTTCACTAAAGGTCCTCTCTTTCTCTCTCTCTCTCTCTCCAATAAGCACTTTTGCTTTGTTTATTATATTTTTCTGAAAAGTTTTTCTAGGCTGGAAAATGATGATGGCTATTACAAGCCTCTTTGTCTTGTAATTTTGTTTTCCTCTGCATTTACCTGCTATTTGATTTGCCATGCTGCATTTTCTGCTGTACCTTCTGTACTTGTATGCTTTTGCTAGTTGGCTTACTTGACAATTTTGCATTCAGTTGGGCATGCTTAGTTTGCTTTGCTGACTTGCTTATGTTTGCCTTGCAATTTGCTTCAATGTTTGCAATGTTTAGTTACTGCAGTTCGGTATTCAGTTTGACATAGTTTTGCTGCAAGTTTGCTTTGTATGCAGCCTTGTACCTTACTTTTAATTTGAACCATGTTTTTGCATTTGAACCAATTGTATGCTTGCATTTTATTTTTTATTTTCTCTTTGTGAACCAAGAAGAGCAATCTTCTTGTGATATGCAAAGAGAAAAATAAAAACATGATGATCAAATAGCATTCTGATTCCGGCCGGCGAACTTTAATGATGACCTTCTTTTCTTTCTTTTCATTTGAAAATTCTTATACTAATTTTCTTTTCCTCTATCTTTTGCAGGTGAGTACCAATTGGATGATAGAGGAAGCAGAAGAAGCCAAAGATCTTGAGCATGGGAGCACTTGAAGCTTAGGAGATTAGGCTTAGATTTATTTTTCATTTATTGTAAACAAATATTATCTTAAATACTATAAGTTGTAAACTTACAATATTCAAATAAATTTTGTAACAACATTTGAAATGAATAAAAGTTTCTATCCAAAAGAATATTTCTACTGTCAAATATCTTTCAATTTTTCCCTTTGCCTCTTCACTTTTATATTTAAGATTACTGATTAAAAATAAACTGAAACGGCATTCCAGCATTTCCAATACAGATAACTTAAAATCCAAGCAATCCCTAAAAACTCTGCAATCTCATAGCTTGCGACAGCATTCCAATTAACATACGTGTTGTATAATAAACAAGCAAGCATTCCATTAACCGGCAAACCTTTTATTCCAATAACAATCAGATGTTTTAACAGACACACATCATATGGTTAATCCGGATTAGACAGTTTCAGCTCCTATCTCTTATCCCAGATTAATCAAGCCTTGAGAACAACCAATAAATTTGAACAAGCGTGAAAACAATGTAACAGTTAACTGAATTTCTGAGGATTCAATTTCTTCTGAGAAATACGAGCGAAAACCCTAATTCCAGATTTGTTGCCAAAGAAAGGTATGCTTGATCAATTCCCAAGCCAATCTCAAAAATCAGAGAAAACCCTGGGGTTGTGATTTCTTGTGAAAAAGGGAGGGCAAATTTTGGGGTACAACAATGCTTCATGACACCATACAGCGGCCCCGCATTCTCCTTGACTACTCAAGGGCTACCAGTACCCACCAAAGCATCACATCAACATAGATATCGCTTCAACTGTGTCGGTATACCCAACACAGTTTCCATAATCTATTGCTACTTACCTAAAAGGTGCCCCAGATCCAGGTGTAGGATCTATAGTAACCCAAACAAAGCCCTCAAAAGTAAAGCAAACAAAGCATATAAAAGCAGTTAAATAATGAACCAACTCTAAGGTAACCCCACTTTTTATTGTGTCCCCAGCAGAGTCACCAGTTCTATAATACGGTGGAAGAACTGACTGTTAATATACTAGTTTTGCGTTTGTGTTTGCAAATATTGCGATAAGCAAGAGTCGCCACCGACTTTTCTTTTATACAACAAAGAAAAGGGTGAAAAGAACAGAAAAAAGACCTTTTTCGAGAGTTTTCTGAGTAAGGGGGTAGATTATGGAAAGGGAAGGTGTTAACACCCTTTCCATCCGTAGTTTTCTACGGGCTCTTAGTTGCTTGCTAGTTCACTTGATTTTGTTTGAAAATGTGCTTGTAGTGTGGGTTTAAAAATACTTTGAAAACGTCTTTGTAATGATTCTCGTCTTTATAAGAATGCGTACAAAGGGTTGGTTTTGAAAATAGTTTAAAGAAGTGTTTGTTTGTGGAAGATGTTTTTGAAAGTGATTTTGAAAAGTGCCTTTGTAATGATTCTCGTCTCTATAAGAATGCGTACAAAGGGTTTTAACTTTTGAAAATGTTTCAATTGAAAATGTATGTGGAAAAATGATTTTTTTGTTGTGAGCAAACAAGCAACTATGAGCATCTTACCTACTCAAAAGGTCTAACGTTCTTTTCCTTATCCTTTAGATGTTGCTATCTTACCATTGATTTGGTAAGAAGCCCCGTCGTCGGATGTATGAGGGACATTCTAAAAGGGACGTACAATCATAAAGGAAACAATGTAGAGACGCTTTAGCAATTTCTATTTAGGGACTCGATCATTTATCGAAAGGCAACTGTAGGGTCATCGAGGGACTATAATCTTTTGATTTATGGGTCTTTGCTAAAGCGTCCCTGTCTCGAGGGACATGACTGTTTTATTTCCAAAGGTAACCAAAGTGGGGTACCCTAGAGGTGTATATGTGCAAGTGTTTTATGTTCAGTTATTTTTTGTCTTTTTAGTTAGGTTTGCTATCATTTTAATTTTCAGTCTCATCATGCAATCCTAATTACTAGCAGTAGATATATATACAGGAATTTAAAGTGCAGAAATGTAAAGTGCGGGAATGTAAATCCTACGCTATTACATGGCTTTGGGGATTAATTACATGTCCAAGAATGAGGGGGATAAAGCAGTAAATATCCTAGTTTTAATCTATTATATCCAGTAGGCAGATACAATAATATGAAAATATGCGAAAATAAATAAATGCGCGCGAAGTAGAAAAGACGTCTGAAAATCCTTAGGTGTAAAAATCTTTTTGTTTGTTTTCAATTTTTATGCAAAGAAAATAAATTGAGAAAATAAAATTAGACCTACATTCTAATTTATTTTAATTCATTTTGAAAAGATGGTGTTAAAATCAATTAATTAATTATTTCAGAAATTAATTTAATTAATAAAAAAACTAATCCTAAGTTCTTTGTGATTTTTTTATGTGATTTTTTATTTAAAATAAGTGAGTAAAAATAAAAATAAAAATAAATTAAATAAAAAGAATCCTTCGATCAAAGAAATGATGGTCTTCGATCCATGAAGGATGGTGGTCTTCGATCCATGTGAAGGACAACCTTCGATCATGTGAAGACATGCCTTCGATCCAACAAAGAATATTGTTGGAGGCATATGATGACTTGCCTGTGGAGGAAAGCACTGAAACATGTAAGAGAAAGTGTCAACAAAACAAAAGCATGACCTGGGTGTCGAAACCTAGGTCCTTCGATCATGTGCGTGTTGGGTCTATTCAGGCTATATCTGCAACAAGTGTTAGCAACAAAACAAATGGAGACCTGGGTGTCGAACCCATGTCCTTAATCTTGAATTAGATTGAATGAACTACAAATGCTACTATGTCATGCAAATGTAAGTTTGACCTTTTTACCCATTCTTACTAATGGTGATAGATGAATCTATGGCCTCGGGCGTGAGTGCCTTTGTTTAAGGGTTGCTTCGATTTGGTACCTCTGGATGTGTGCTTACTTAGGGGCTAGGGATGATTGGAAAAGCCTCAGGAAACCTCCAAGAATGTGTTTTTAATTTCGTGTGACTCTCTCTCCCGTTGTGTCCAGCCTCCTTTAGATGTTGCTAGTGTGTTCTTTATATATAGGGGATGGAGGGGACAAGAAAACAAAGGTTTAAACAGCCATAAACAAGTGTTTTCAAAGCCATGAATGATGTTTTGTAACTTTGCCAAAGTCATGGAAACTTGTCCCTTTTTGAATTTGAATGAACCTGGACATGCTTCCCTCTTTCAAATACCTTCGGTCCATGCCATTCGATTGGCCTCAAGTTTCCTCCTTCGACTGGGTCTTTTGAATGGACCTTTGGTTGCCTCCTTCGAATGGACTTTTTGAGTGTCTATCATATATATGCTTTGTTCCCTCTTTGAATGGGCCACCAAGGTGTGTCCTTCGAATGGCTCAAATCTCATCATTGAGGCCTCTTAGATTGAGCCCCAACAAAAAACTCTTTCCAGGCTAATCGAAGCTTCCTTCAGAATGCTTATGCAGGAAACTTGAGTATGGCAACATGTGGGATTTTTGGGCCAACCAGCATCTTTGCATATCTCTCTTTCGTTTTGGCTAGCAATATGTGTATCTTTCATTTTGAACCAATGTGTGTGTTCTTTTGAAGGGACCACATACATCACTTGTGTGCATCATTTGCAATTCCTTCGAATGGGCCAACAAAGTAAATCCTTTGAATGGAACACCCATGTATGCCCCTTTAAATCCATAAATAAATGTCTTTTGAATGGGGCAAATATATGTCCTTCAAATGGACCATGCGCCTATCCTTCAAATGCGCCAGTTGTGTACCTTATGAAGGGGGCATCCAAGTACGTCATAGTTCAAAAACTATATGTGTGTTGAAGGGTCTTGGAATTGAGAGCAAGCACAAAATATGTCTTTGCCTTATGCATTGAAGGCAGATATAGAAGAAGTCTTTGCCTTGTGCATTGAAGGCAATTATAGAAGAAGCCTTTGCCTTTACGAATCCAACGCAAGAATGGAGGGGCTTTTAGCCTAGTGAATCGAAGGCATACTGATGGGTCTTTGCCTTGTGAAACCAAGGCAAGCATGATGAGGCATATGTGCGCTGGTGACAAGCCGGGGGGCCTTTTTCCCAGTGGATCAAAGGAAAACATGAAAAGGCATTGCCCAATCGAAGCTAGATAGCCATTGCTTGGTCTAAGGCTTTCAGAAGCCCAGTTAAAACTACTTGTCTAGATGCCAATCAAAGGATATTGCTGACATGCCATTCGAAAACTCTTTTGTTTACCTTCCAGTCGAAGGATATTGCTGATATGCCAATCGAAGACTCTTTTATTTACTTTCCAGTCGAAGGATATTGCTGACATGCCAATCGAAGGATACTTAAACATCATTCAAAAATTTCCTTTTCTTTAGGCAAGTGTTTGTGACCACCCATATAAGAGAAAAACTTTGGAAAATATGAGAGGGAAAATTTTGGGGTACAACACCCTTCATTGACCAAATGCTTGAACGGCTAGCTAAACACTCTCACTTCTTCTATTTAGACGGATATTCCAGATTTTTCCAAATTCCTATCCATCCTGACGACCAAGAAAAAACTACTTTCACTTTTCCTTATGGTACGTTCGCTTATCGGCAAATGCCATTCGGATTATGCAATGCCCCTGCAACATTCCAGAGATGTATGATGTCCATCTTCTCTGATTTTCTAGATGGCATGATGGAAGTTTTTATGGATGACTTCTGTCTGCGGAGAAAGTTTTGAGGGATGTTTATCGAACCTTGAAATGGTGCTAAAAAGATGCGTAAGTGTAAATCTCGTGTTAAACTGGGAAAATGCCAATTCATATACCGATAAGGAATCATCTTAGGGCACATAGTATCCGATAATTGAATTAAAGTTGATAAAGCAAAGATCGAAGTTATAGAAAATATTCAACCGCCAAAAACTGTTAGAGAGATAAGAAGTTTTCTATGACACACCTGTTTTTATCGACGTTTCATAAAGGACTTCTCCAAAATAACCAAACCTCTAACTGAACTCCTAATGAAGGATGTTGAGTTCATTTTCACCGGAAAATGTTTGGACGTGTTTACAACTCTAAAAAAAGCATTAATTTCAACACCTATTATGCAACCTCCTGATTGGAATGAACCATTCGAGATAATGTGTGATGCCAGTGACTATGCCGTAGGTGCAGTCCTAGGACAAATAAAGGATAAAAAGCTTCATGCGATCTACTACGCAAGTAGAACCCTAGATCCTGTACAGACAAAATACGCTACCACTGAAAAAGAATTGTTAGCTGTTGTGTTTGCTTTAGATAAATTCCGTTCCTACCTAGTAAGAGCACGAATAATTATCTATACTAACCACGCTGCAATCAGGTACCTCTTGAGTAAGAAAGACGCCAAACCAAGATTACTAAGGTGGATCTTACTTCTTCAAGAATTCGATTTAGAAATAAAAGACAAGAGAGGCACCTAGAATGTAGTCACTGACCACCTATCCAGAATAGAAGGCATCAAACCAGATCATGTTCCCATCAATGATGATTTTCCTTATGAATGCCTTGTCGCCCAACTAGAACTAGACAATATCATAACTGAGTACCCTGTGACTTATGAAGACAAGAACACAAACGAAATTTTGGATGAAATATGCACCACAACTATTCTATCATGGTACGCTGATTTAGTTAACTATTTGGCTGCCGGAGTGCTTCCACCCGATATGTCTTATCAACAAAAGAAGAAATTATTTCATGACCTTAAACATTATTATTGGGATGAGACTTTACTTTTAAAAAGAGGCGCCGATGGTATTTTCCGTCGATGTGTTCCCGAAAGTGAAATCGAAAACGTAATTATCCACTGTCATGCCGCTCCCTATGGAGGACATGCAAGTACTTTAAAGACCTATGCTAAGATATTACAATTTGGCCTTTATTGGCCTAACCTCTGGAAAGACATCCATATCACGGTTAAAAATTGCGACCAATTCCAACACACTGGAAACGTCTCTAGACACGGTGAGATACCTCAAAAGGGCATTCTAGAAGTTGAAGTCTTTGATGTATGGGGAATCAATTTCATGGGACCTTTCCCGTCTTCCTTTGGAAATCACTACATACTTGTTGTTGTCGACTATGTTTCGAAATGGATCGAGGTTGTAGCATTTCCAACAAATCACGCGCGAGTAGTAGTCGGTCTTTTCAAGGACATAATCTTTCCAAGATTCAGTGTACCGAGACTCGTCATCAGCGACGGTGGCTCCCATTTCATTTCCAAAATCCTAGAAAAATTATTAGCGAAATACGGAGTCCGACATCGTGTCGCAATGCCTTATCATCCACAAATAAGTGGGAAAGTAGAGGTCTCAAACAGAGAAATAACACAAATCTTAGAAAAAACGGTAGCAACCTCTAGGAAAGATTGGTCATCTAAGTTACATGACGCTCTATGGGCATATAGGATAGCATATAAAACTCCGATTGGAACCACACCATTCAAACTAGTTAATGGGATATCATGTCATCTTCTGGTGGAGATAGAACATAAGGCTTATTGGGCCATTAAGACCCTTAACTTAAATTACACCGCTGTGGGTGAGAAAAGAATCTTAGACATCCACGAACTAGAAGAACTTAGACTTGACGCTTACGAAAATGCTCGGATATATAAAGAGAGAACTAAAAGATGGCACGATAAACAAATATCTAGAAAAGAATTCAATGAAGGTGATATATTTCTTCTGTTTAATTCTAGACTTAAATTATTCCCGGGAAAACTTCACTCTAGATGGTCTGGTCCATTCGAAGTTACTAAGATTTTTCAAAGTGGCGCAGTAGAGATCAAAGGAATGAGTTGCAAACCGTTCATTGTAAACGGACAATGCTTAAAACATTATCATAGCATAGATAACAAATAATACTACACAACAATTAGGCTAGATGTGCTGCCACCCCATTCATCAGACTAATCCCCATGGAATGTCGAGCTTACGACTTTAAACAAAGCGCTTCTTATGAGACAACCCAACTTTGAGTCTTTTCTTTTTGTTTTTCTTGTTTTTCTATTTTATTTTTCTTTCTTGCTTTTATTATTATTAATGTTAAAATATGCAGTATTGTTTCTATAATTTTGTCCGTTACTAACTTAATGCCAACTGTCAACCTACTTCAGGCTAACATTTTGATTAGCTAGTATACTACCCACGATGAACTTGGTTGATACGATGGGCATTATGTTTAGAGGAAGGAACCAGCGGAGGAGGTTTGAGTCTCTTTCTGATAGGGAGTTAGGATTAAGTACCTACCCCGACGGACCAGCCATGATAACCTTAGGGATTCAGGATAGTATTATGTTCTTATTGAGCCAAATAGGATGGGATACATCTGCTATAAGGAGAAAATTTAGCTCTTACCGTAGACTGACTTTAGATTTTTTTAAGCTTCCTTGTCTACAAACCTTACCACTGTCTGGGATTTAATAGGGGACTGATTAGATTTAGATTGTTCGGTATAGAGTACACTTTCACCCACAGACAGCTACTTGAGTTACTAGGATTCCCATATAGCCTGGATGCATTTACCGTAGTCTAGGAAGAGCTTTTTAATATAGGAGAGCTTGATTATTTCTGGGGAGACATTACAGGAATTAGTAACCCTGAGCCTGAGGACATGCATTCTAAAAACATCCATAACCCAACTTTTATATATTTCCACAAAATTCTAGCCCACGCCCTATTTGGTAAAGCTAAAAACATTACCATCATTTCTAGAGCTGAGTTGTTTATCATGTTCTGCGCCTCGCAAAACCGTCCTATAAACGTAGCTACATTTATGCTAGCAAATTTTCACCGTCTTGTGAGGGTTGAACATGAACCCATTCTTATAGGTGGTTTAGTGACCATGATAGCTAATGATATCGGATTAAGACAACAATTGTTGGACCTTGTCCCTCAGGGTAGATTCCAGCCCGTGGATATTGATTTCTGTTTCAATAGGGGTATCATCGGGAACCTAGGCCCAGGTAGCTTCGACCTCCTCATTAACAATCAATTAATGGAACTTTTCACCTTACCTGACCCTAGGACGAGCATACATGACCGACGTAACTGGCTATATTATTGGGACGCACCACATATATCACCGCCACACACTCTTGAGACACCCATGATATATGACCACCTAGATGATTTCCTTTCCGATGAGGATATTGATCTGATACCCCTCCTTTTTACCATGACTTCCCACCTCCTGAATAGATAGGCTCGAACTTCCCTGACTCTCCAGTTGTTTCTCTGCCTCCTGTATTTCATCCTGCTCCCGTTTTGACTGCCATTCAATCACAGATTGATATGTTAAAGGACGAGCTTGTTATTTTGCGGATTGACTTCCATTCCTTTATGGATACGGTAGTCGAACAACTGGATTACATTTATCATCATCTTTTCTCTGTATCGCTGGACCGCCGTGGCTAATTTACCTGACATACTGCTTTATTTTATTTTCTTTCCATATTTAAAACATTAGGGAAAATGTTTTGTTTAAGTTCGGAGAGACGTTTTATTAGATTTTCATTATTTGGCACTTTATTTTTTCAGTATTTTTGGAACTTTACCATTTAGTACAATTTTATTATTCAGTATTTTTGGAATTTTATCATTCAGTACAATTTTTATCATTTTTTAGTTCCATTTTATTATGAGTTTATTTATTTCGTTTATTATGCATTAACACCAATATTTACGTGTATATGATATGCTTAAATGATTCAATATTATTTACCCATATATATGTAGAATTATTGAATTGGTATTCTGCAATATAGAATAATATAAAATATTCAATTCTGGAAGTGTGCCGCTCGCCACACAAGCGTGACGCCTGTCACGCTTCACATAGCCTTGTGCCGCTCAACACATATGTGTGGCACTCGACACACACTGATATTACACGCATTCCTGTAATACAGAAACCCTCGCAAAAACATTTTCACCCTTCCAAATCCTTCAATAGCTGCTCATAATTCATTGAAACTTTGCCTAAATATCTCCCCACATTCATTACCATAAAAATCCATTAAAACCCACATATCACCTCCACTATATCTCCCTACATAAATCATCCCCAAATTTCTCACATAAACCTTCACCAAATGACATGAAGAAATTCCAGACCTGAACCTGATCTTTCCGGTATTATATTTGGTAACGAAGAAGCAGAGAGCCCCAAAGGGCTCAGTACCTCAAGTTCTATCAATGCTCCATCGTACCGATACAATATGTGGATATTGAGTGCCTCTGAAAATTAGGCTTACTCGACAGCGTCCATTGGCTACTCCATCACTCAGATTTGCGCCCATCTGCATGCAGAACCTCCTGACATACGAGTCGCTAACCTTGGAGTTTATGAGTTTGTCCTCTTACAAACGGTCGTGTGACGAGAACAAACACCTATCCGGATCCTCCACCTTTATAATGTTCAACAACGAATATTCTGTTAGTCAATCTACTCTCAGTGCCTTCTTCCACTTTCCTAACGAAGGGACGGTACACCACTGCATTCCAGAAGACCTCGATTGGGCATATACAGGTTTTAAGCTTTGGAAGGTTCTTACCAATGAAGAACCAAACTGCTGGGAAGGACTTTATTCTTCTTCCATCCACAATCCCGCAATAAGGTACTTCCACCGTGTCATCTCAAATACCATTTTTGGAAGAATGAACAACAACAAAGTTAATTTAAAAGAGATGTACCTCCTCCACTGCGCCTTCAAACCCAACCAAAAGATCAATGCAAGCACCTTCCTTTTATCATATATCAAGTCCTTGTGCGCCATAGGATCTACGCCTTTCTGCATTGGAGGGATAGTCACCTCTATAGCACTTGGCCTTAACCTTCAAGATAAGCTTGCAAATCTGCCATCACTTCTGCCCATGTTTATTGACATTGATAACTGTCGAGATGACCACTTGATTAAGGTCAGGAGAGATGGTAGATACAACCTCATGGTGCACAACAATGTAGTTCCAAGTATCATTTTGCCAAACTCTGCGCTTACTAATATTACAAATTTTTCTAAGTGGCTTTATGACCTTGATGCTCCTGCACCTGGAGATAATGTGATAAGCGACCAGGGGAATGTCCAAGCGGATGAAATGGAACAGGGAGACTCTGAACAGCAAGCTCCTCCTGAAAACGTGGCAAGCACGTCCACTAGACCTAGGAGAAGAAGAGAAAGACAACTGGCCTCAAATGATGACATTATGGCTGCCATGATGGAACAAGATGAGAGAATGCAAGCCATGAAGAATAATTAAAACCAGATGATGCAACTGATGCTGGCTATGCAAACTCAGCAGCAAGAGTACGATGAAAGAAACAAGCGTCGGGCTACGAGACTAACTGAGGATATGGCAGCATTGACCGTACACGTGAATAATTTTCATGATTATATTTACCATGTAGCCATGCCCCATCCTCCGGGTACACGTGGGCAAGCACGAGGACGAGGAAGAGGACGCGATAATGAGCAAGAATAGATCTATTTTGCTTCTCTTCTCGTTTCCTTATTGTTTTTAAGCATTGGGACACTGCTTGTTTCAAGCTTAGGGGAGCTAGTTAGTAAGAACCTTTTGTTGTTTCCTAGGTAGATCTTTCATTTCTATTTCCTGTAATCAAAACAATTTATGTACTTTCAGCTTCATTTATGCAATTTTCCGTTGTTATCTAATTTCCCACCTTCTTGAGCCATAACAAAAAAATCTTTTTGTTCGTTACTTGCATAATTCGACGCATTCGAAGAATATATAGGTTGCTCACTTTTCAAAAGATATATGAGAAACTTTGAGCAAAACAGAAGTACGATGGATACCGTCGTAACACTCTAAATCCCCAGATTGCGTTAGATCAATTTCAGTACCCTTTATACCAAAACCTTGAACTTTAGCTTTAAAATAACCCCGAGTAGTTTATCTAGCAGTCAGCACCGTCTTAATCACAAACTACCTATGGAGTCGATGAATATAAGTGAATGATCCAGTGTATTTGAAAGATATATGCTTTGCTGTAAGAAAATAGGGAATGCACCAATTAAGTTGGGAGATCCTCACACGATCGCTTAATCCAACAGGTGTATAACCTACGTGATATAACGCAAAAACATGTTGTCAGTTCGTTCAGAGGTGTCTGGTACTGAACTTGGTAGGGTGAACTATGGTCCAATCCCCCGCAACTTACAATTGGATGAATTAAAGGAGCTTACCGCATTCATGTTCCAGAACCTCATGCTTAAAAGGATCATAGTCACTAACCGGCTAGTCTACTATGTGTGTGTAAAGATAAAGGGCTTAATGTGATTGCGCTAGAATGAAAACTGGTAAAAATTTAGCGAAAAGAATTGGGTTGAGCTATAATGGTATGAATGGAATTAGTCTTTATAATAGGGGATGTTTAGTGTTATTACCGTATCTTTTGTGTCATGTGGAGCTTATGTTTCCGCAAAAACTTAGGCAGCCTCTTATGATTCGAATTGTGTCGTGAAATTGCATTTAACTTGTGCCTTAATAATTTTTATACTGATTTTATTACTTGAGGACAAGCAAAGGTCAAGCTTAGGGGAGTTTGATGACACGAAAAGATATAGCATTTTCCGTCCGAATTACATAGATTAAATTCTTGATTCTTCGATTATTATGTCATATTTTATCCCTTTTTTGTAGTTTTGAATCATATTCTAGGTACTTTGCATTTGTAAGGCATAAATAATAAAAGGAATAAAAAGAATGGAAAAATGAAGAAGAAATGGCTTCAAAACAACAAAAATGTATTTTTGTACAAGAGAAGTGTGACGCCCGCCACAAGGCCATTACGACTGGCACAAGTTGAATTAGTGTGCTGCCCACCATAAGGCCATTAGGACCGGCACAAGTTTAATTATTGTGCCCCTCGGCATGCTCACATTACGACTAACACACTTGTGATTACGTTCCACAATTCAAGCAGCTAGAAAGTCTTCGCCAGTATAGCATATTAAGCGCACGTCACATGGATTTTCTCTTCATAAACAACGTGAATCATGGAAGTTACCTATTTTTCCTCAACAAAAATGGACTCTATATTTAAGAAAGCAGTTACCAGCTCTCCCTCTGGCTCGCTCCTGGCTCTTTTGTTTTTGATTCTCTCTAGCATGCACCTTGAAAAATTATTATTACGAAGTTTTATTTTTCTGCAAACATTATTTTCTACTTGTATTCTACTTTTTGATACCTTCTAGTTTTAGAATTCAGCATTAATTTTCCGGTAATTTTATTCCGTAGGCAGTAAAAACCTCACCGTCAGAGCTGTATTTTTCCATATCGTAGAAATACTGCAATATTAGTTTGTTTCCAGACCTCCAGAAATTGTTTAGGATTACTCTGATTTTATTCAACCTATTTTTATTTAAAGTCAATCCTACCGGCTTGTGGAGGACACACACATTATTGGAATTTACTTCTTTGTATTCGCTTTCAGGTTTATATTTTAATAAGCATATTTATTTATTATCTGTTATGCATGCGTTGTCGAATTTACATTTTAATTTTATGGTATTCTGGAATAATATTATGTCTGGCTAAATTCCCTATACCGGTATGTAGAACTTGACCGAAAAGGGTTCGGTAATTAATTGGCATTATTATTTTTACAAAAAGAATACTTTTCTGGTTTTAATTTCCAATTGAATATTTAAATGTTTTTGTACGGAAGTAAGAAACAGTCTAAGGTTAAAATTCAATAGAGCTGAAGTTTGAGGTTTTACCCAGATAGTGGATATTGAAACATTAATTTTAAAAACAGCGGAAGCGCTTTAAAGTTAATTGAATCTTATTTGTTTCAAAAATACTTTTGAGTTTTAAATGAAACAGCGAAAGCGCTCATTTCGAGCTTAACTGATATGATTTGATTCAATAGAACAGAAGTTTGAGACGAAGGTTTTTAAACAAATAGTTTCACCGAAATTGTGTTTTAATACTAAAAACAAATGCCAATGACGCACTGAACCCCTTAAGTTAACGAAATACATACTGGTGTCCCTCATTAATTATTAAATTCTAGTTAATTCCCTATTAAACTCAAACACCCAAATTTATTATTAGCCCTAGCTCTACATCGTAACCTTTAGATAACAGTAGATTTTGACTATCAGTCCTTATGGGTTCGATATCTTTTTAAACTACGCGATAGACTGTGCACTTGAAGTCACTACACCCGATAGACTCATGAAGTCGCGATCAGTCATCATAACAAGAACAAATATGTTAAGAAAAGAAAAGGTTGAATACAAAAATTATTGGGTGAGAGTCAAGTCCCTCATGTATAATTTTGTCATTCCATGTATAATTTAGACTTTCCAGGAATAATTTAGTATTTTGTTAGCAAGATTGTTGTGTGAGAGTCAAGTCCCTCATGTTCATGTATTTTTTATCCCTTGATGAAGTTTTTGCTAGGTATGATTCATGATTGAGCATGTGTTATTTTAGAATGTTTGGCATGACTTTTGTAGTTAGGATTTGTTTCATAATCATGTTTTTGTTGTAGTATAATGGTAAGCATTACTTTTCTTGTACATTTTAAATTTTGAACAATACATTTGTTTTCGTTTTTCTAAACTTGTCGATTCATGATTTCTTGAATGTTGCTTTTTGTTTGTTTAGGTTAGAGAGGTCTTTGTTTGAGGACAAACAATTTTCTAAGTTGGAGAGAGTTGATTAGTTCCAAATTGTGGTGTTTTTTAGTGTTAATAATTGACACTTGTTAGCTTGATTCATTAGTTTTTCTAGAAATAACCTCAACTTTAGTGTGAATAAGTAATTGTTTAGTATTTTTAGTATAGTTTTGTCAGTTTGTGTAAATATCATTGAGTTTAATTGTTTTTTATCTAATTTTTATAAGTATTAAAGCAAAGATATTTAGTTATTTTAATATAGAGCATTTAATAAGCTTTCCAACTCTTTAAACCGTATGTAAATCAGAGTTATAATTCTTAAGTTATGGCAAAAACAAGAGCTGAATTTTTCTCTAAACACAGTAGAGTGTGCTAAGCGAGCTCTGAGATGGCTAAGCAAGGCATGCGACTTTGAAAGTGTATAATAGAGTTTTAGTCAGATTTTAGAGAATTCTTTGGGTATTTTTTGCTCCCAACTCCATCAACTTCATTCTTTTAATTTGAGAGCTTAAACAACAATATTTGGAGGTTGCAAATGGATGATCTGGGGTTGAAGCTTCTTTGATCGTGATTGACACCACGAGATATTTTGATTCTTCTCCTTTATTCCCTTTGTAGTTTCTCTTTGTTGGGGTTTTGTATGTAAGTTTACTCGAATCTTATGTATACTTGTTGCTCATGATATTGTATAAAGTCTATTTTACAAATCAATATTGATGTTTATCCTTGTTTTTGCTTTGTGCTTGGATTTGAGTTGCTATATACATATACTCCTCAAATCTTGTTCTTGTATGAATATTTTCTAGGTTCTAGACTCTATAGATAGATTTAGACTTAGTAATCACAATGGATATCGACTCTTAATGCCTCCGTGTTGTTTGAGTTGCACGAGTCTTCACTGATGAGAGAAAACGATTGATATCTCAACTTTACGTTAGACATAACCTTTGTCGTGAGTGATACGTGGTGATATTAACGAGTGATTTAAGTTGAATACAATTGATCAATAGATTTAAGTATTTGATGGATAGATGAAATTCAATCCCAAAGAGTTTTCTCTTCTTTAAAGAATGTGTTATTTTTCTTGTTCATATTTTAATTCCCGCACTTTACACTTATAACCATTCAAAACCAAGCTTAGAGACGCACAATATATTAAACGGAACTCTTTCCCTCGCACTAATCCTTGCGGAGATGATAAAACAAAACTAAAAATACTTACTTTTGATTGTTACTTTACCGCAACAACAAACTGGCGCAGCTGATGGGGATTGGTGTTTAGATATTGAATCACATTTCAATAGTTTCTATGATTTTGAACTTTGTACATACTTGTTTATATTGTATAATATGTTTGTCATACTTGTTTATACTGTATATATTTGCTTTTTACATACTTTCTATACTTGTGTATATTGTATATATTTGTGTTTTCCTACACGTATGCTAAAGTGTTAGTTAGGAGTTGTTGTTGGTGACAACTATCCAAGTAATAAGGTAACATGAAGGAATGTCAATAAATAAAGGCGTCGAACTAACGACATAAAATAAGCGCTTGTTAGGAGGCAACCCAACTTTCAAATGTTGTACAACTTTTTATTTAAGTACTATAGGTTGTAGATGATGAAAGTCGGCTAAGAAAGCTAAGTTTTGAGCCATTTTTAGAAAGACGAGACAAAAGGTTTCACACTTAGCACGGTATATGCACGCTTAGCATGCTCTACTGTTCCTTTTCGTCATTTTTGTTGTTTGTCTTAAAATACTTGTCTTTGTTTAGCATGAAGAAGCATGAACTGATTTCAAGTTTGATTGTTTCAACAATGCAATTGTGTGATAATGATAGTATTTAAAGTTGGTACATTGCAAGAAACTCGTTTATTGCTTTCTAGAACATATCATGACTAGGAAATTTTAACTTTGTACAAGTACCATTTCATTCATTCTCTTACACTACTTATTCATGATTGAATTACTTTAGATCTTACCCCAAATGTAAAGAAGTTTCCCATTGTTCACTATATGCACAGGAGACCAACATTATTGTTTTAACTAATTTTTATTATGTTTAATATTTTATTTGTGTTGATTGTATGAAAGAATGAAAATGATCAAAGCATTTTGTTTGATTTTGAGCATAACCACCTAACCTAAAGTAACTTACCTTATGAGTGAGCGAGTATTTTTTAACCCCTATGAGTCTTTTTGTTAGGATCCATCTTGGTGTTGAACTGTGAACTTGTGCATGAGTAAGTAATTCATCATGAATTCTAATGTTTTTTTTTACTTGACTGTTCAATCATATATTGCGGTTGGAATTTTTCCTTGCCTTAGAAAGTAAGATCATTCATGTCACTATGTGTGGTTGTTTTCAAGTTAGGAGAGCAAGGATTGATTGCATATAAGTAGGTTGCTAGAGGTTGGATAATAAAGTTGTCGTAAAAGAAAAAAATATGAAAAAGAAATTTGATAAGAAATAGAAAGAAAAAAGAAAAAGAAAAACCTTGAAAAAGGAAGAAAAGATAGCAAATAATTGTGCTAATAAGTTATGTGAAATGGTTTAACAATTGGGAAAGGAGAAAGAGTGTGATCTAAGTTTTGTTCTTGAACCCCAGTGAATTGATAATTCCCATAGGGTTAGGAAAAAATTTATTTCAATTTCCTTTAGAAATTGACCCTGTTTGTTAACCAAGCCACATTACAACCCTTGATAGTCCTTGTGATTCTTTCTTTTAAGTTTTCGATACGATTTTTTAGGATGAATTCATAATTTAGTATTTTGTTAGCAAGATTATTGGGTGAGAGTCAAGTCCCTCGTATATGTGTATTTTCATCCCTTAATGAAGTTTTTGTTAGGTGTGATTCATCATTGAGCATGTGTTGTTTTGGAATGTTTGACATGACTTTTGTACTTAGGACTTGTTTCAGAATCATGTTGTCATTGTAGTATAGTGGTAAGAATTACTTTTCTTGTATATTTTTTATTTTGAACCATACATTTGTTTTTATTTTCTATAAACTTGTTGATTCATGATTTCTTGAATGTTGCTTTTTGTTTGTTTAGGTTAGAGAGACCTTTGTTTGAGGACAAACAATGTTCTAAGTTGGGGAGAGTTGATAAGTACCAAATTATAGTGTTTTTTAGTATGAATAATTGTCACTTATTAGCTTTATTCCATATTTTTTCTAGCAATAACCTCAACTTTAGTGTGAATAAGTAACCGTTTAGTATTTTAGTATAGCTTTGTCGGTTCGTGTAAATATAATTGAGTTTGATTGTTTTTTATTTCATTTTTGTCGGCATTCGAGTAATGATATTTATTAATTATAATTTGAGAATTGAATAATCTTTCCAATGCTTCAAACCGTGTGTAAATCAGAGTTATGCTTATCAAGTTATGGCGAAAATAAGAGCTAGATTTTTTTCTCAACACCAGCAGAGTGCACTAAGCAAACTCTGAGATGTCTAAGTGAGCCTGCAACTTTGAAAGTGTATAAATAGAGTTTTAGTCCGATTTTAGAGCATGGTTTAGGTTTTTTTTTCTCCCAACTCCATCAACTTTATTCTTTTGACTTGAGAGCTTAGACAACAACATTTGGAGGTTGCAAATGGATAATTTGGGGTTGAAGCTTCTTTGGTCGTAATTGACACCGTGAGATATTTTGATTCTTCTCCTTTATTCCCTATGTAGTTTCTCTTTGTTGGGGTTTTGTATGTAATTTTACTTGAATCTTATGTATAATCACATTAGGTATCAACTCTTAATGCCTCTGTGTTGTTTGAGTTGCGCGAGACATCGCCGATGAGAGAAAAATAGTTGATATCTCAACATTGTGTTAGATATAACCTTTATTGTGAGTGATATGTGATGATATTGACAAGTGATTTAGGTTAAGTACAATTTATCAATAGGTTTAAGTATTTGACAGGTAGATAAATTCAGTCCCGACGAGTTCTCTCTTCTTTAAAGAATGTGTTAATTTTCTTGTTCATATTTTATTTCCCGCACTTTACACTTATAAACCATTCAAAATCAAGCTTAGAGACACAAAAACTATGGAATGACATCATTTACCACCCACTAATCCTTGTGGAGATGATAAAACAAAACTAAAAATACTTACTTTTTCTTGCTGCTTTACTACAACAACCATCACCAAAATAATACAACCTTCAAACACATATCAACTAAAAAATACTTGAATCTTTAGATAAACAACTGGAGTTAGACAAATATGATAAATTTGGGGATCCAGACAAACATGTAGAATACATCGACATTATGCTTGATTATCACCATGAAGAAAGTTCAATAAAGTGTAAGATGTTTTCATTGACCCTCATTGAGGCAGTTACTGTTATGTTGTATTTAAAAACCTTAGAGGATAATTCAATCAGATATTGGAGAAATTTTTGTAACGAGTTCATGAAAAAATTCATAGCACGAAATCGTTAACCATAAAAGATATCTATAATATAAGAAAAGTTGATGTTCTGGAAATCACTTTTTTACCCTTTGATATTTTTCAAATCCCAACACTAATTTGGGGTTAAATAATGTCTTTTTTATGATAGTATAAAAAATTAGATGTTCTGGAAATCACTTTTTATCCTCTGTTAATTTTCAAACACATCACTAAATTAAGGTTAAATAATGTCTTTTTTATGATAGATTCCAACCAATTCTTACATTTGGTTGTTTATCAAGTAATAACGGGTTATATTATAATATAATATTGGGAAATTTAAATTTTTTTCCTTCTTTCCAACCAGAAATCACGTGGTGTTAGTTCCCAACATCTATATATTAAGCAAAACGTCTCTCACTCTTCCCAAAATACTGTGCCTCTGCAAAAGCCTAATAAAATGCTTACCAACATGCTTTATGAGTATTGTCTTTTCATTGCTTCTCTCTCTCTCTCTCTCTATATATATATATATATATATATATATATATATATATATATATATATATATATATATATATATATATATATATATTCTCATTCTTCAACTCAAATCCAGCTTCGCTTTTTCTATCAAAAACCCCCAATTGTTCAAAAATCTTAAACTGGTTTTCACATCAATATGGCAAGACCTTTTAAAAATGTGAAGGACATCAATGAATTTAAGGAGCTCTGGAAGATAGCGGTAAGAATCCATCACAAATGGATAATTGTCTCCAAGAGTAAAGAACCCTTTGAGACGATACTGGTTGATAAAGAAGTAAGTTTTCAGTTTTATGGTTTCGTAGTTTTAGGGTTTGTTTACAATGCCTTAAAGATTTCGTTCATGTATTGTTGTTTTACAGACTATACTTTTGGTTTCATATAACATACTTCTTTTTTGGTTTTACGGGTTTATAGTTTTAGGGTTTGTTTACAATGTTTAATATCATTGTCCTTTAGCATAGTCTTTCAAATATTTGGTACTTTTTAGAATAATAACTCTGCATTTGGTTTCATATAACTATGTCTTATGTAGGTTTCATTTTATCATATTTTATGGTTTTTTCATATTATATTATTATTTTCCTGCCCGTTCATGTACTTCTTTTTTGCTTTCAGGGAACTGATATACACTATAAAGTTCCTAATGCTTTTAGACAAACTTATGGTTCTGTTTTGACTATCAACAACACTCATACCATAGAAAACTTCCAAGTTTCTTTGAATGATTTGTTGTTCAAGACTTCTGAGCACAAATTTATCTTGACTTTCACTGGTGGAATGTCGGTAACTGACAACAACATACATGAAATACCTCTTAAACCCCTCATTTTCACACCTTTTGCTGATATTGTAACTGTAAATTGGAAGAGGGGTGTTTTAATAGGTCTGCACATATATGTTTGTTGCACCCCAAAATTTTCCCTCCCATTTTATTCAGGGCATGCTCATTAAGGTCCTCAATTATTCAAGGTTGACCAAGAATTGACTAGACAAATTCGCATTCTAAGCAATGGAATTCCATCTAAGATTTCATTTCTCACAAAGAATTTTGGTTTGCAAGGGCTTCAAATGATTTTCATTCCACCCCATATGCCTCAGCATAATGGCACAACTGAAAGAAAGAAAAAGTGTGCATGACAAAGTGTAGGTCGAAGGCTGAAAATATGCCTAAAAGCTTTTGGGTCAAAGCATCTTCGATAGTAATATGCAGGATAATTTGAAGGATGGAAGGAAGGCTAATTCAAAGGAAAATGTGAGGAGGCTAATTTGAAGTCTTTGATTGGAGCTTCGAAAGGTTCGTTTTTGAACCACTAAAATATAAGCTATTCGAAATATCCAAGGAAGGCTGGATCCAAAGAAGGCGCGTGAGGAGGCTTTTTCTAAAGTCTTCGATCAGAAGAGCTAGTAAAGGCATCAAAGGGTGTTATTTTTGAATCATGGAAATATAAGCTATTCGAAGCACTACAATAAAAAACCTTTCGATTGACACATTGTTCGAATGGGCATTTTGAAAAGAAGAATATTTTGGGAATCAAAAAGCTTTTATTTTATCCAAAGAAACATGTGGGCTAATGATTCGAAGGACATGCAGCCTTCAAATATGGCGTGATCGAAGGACAGCTAGAAATGAGTCAACCAGATATGAGTCATCTTGTAGTTTTAGGATTAATATGCCTCAGGCATGTGCCTGAATATACAAGGGAGTTGGGTGATCGAAGGTGCTCATAGGTTATCCTTCGATTGGTGCAATACAAGTTGTATTTACCAATTGAAGGTGAACTAAGGGTCAATAAGGATGGCTTTGTAAACAAAAAAAAAGTAAGGATTGTAGTCAAAACTGTGTTCGAAAGAGGTGAACAGGAGGAAACTCCAAGAAAAGGAAATTGAAGAGAATAAGAATAGAGTTCGACTAGCAAAATTTTCCAGGTCAAACAACCAATGTAGATGGACTAAATCGAAGGAGCCATGAGGATGAAACTGTGAGCAATTCAAATTAAAGCCCAGAGCCATCGAAAGGAGAAATTCAGAGCCAATCAAAGAACAAGGCTTGAGGGCATTCGAAGGAGTCAAGATGAGAAACCTGTCCAGGTTCATTCAAAACCCAAAAGGGTAGAAAATCATCAAAAAAAGAAACCTTTTAAGGCTTTCAATTCTGCCTTCAAAGCCTGGTTAATGACTGATTCTTGCCATTTCCATTCACCACTTCCCCCTATAAATACAGAGTTAAAAGCGCAAGCAAAGGCCCAGACACAAAAACGTTGCCACCAGAGACAAACACTTTGGCCAGACAGAAATATTTTGCCACACACACACGCATTAGCCAGACGAAAACATTACCCCCAAAAAACCACACCATCTTTTCTCCAGATTTCAACAAAGTGGTTCCATACTCAAAACTGCAGATCAAAGTATACCGATCATAGGTATAAATTTTGAAAATAAATCTCTTAATTCAAGCATTTTTCGTTCTAACGTGTTTGTGTGTGTTATAGTCCTCACATTCGAATACTGGCATCGGGATAAAAATCTGCCATTTGTTTGGGCATTTGAAACGGTTTCATTCAGCCATGGCATATTATTGTTTTATTCAAACATATTTCTCACTGGGTTTCAAATATATTACTGTTTTGTTGTTTGTACTAACAATTGAAGCAGGTGGTTGGGTGGTGAAGAAGCGCGTGATGGGATAGAGGACCTGGGTTCGATCCCAGGCTTCAACCTTTCTATTTTTCTCATGTTATATTGATAGATCTGGCGCTTCAAGTCCAAATATGTGCACCATGCACTCTACCATCAGCACCATCAGATCCATACAACATGGATCCAGCGCCTCCAGCATGCAGTCCCTACCGTGGACTCTCCAGATGCGTTCTCACCAGATCCTAACGCACCCTGGGTCAGCTTAATTGGGCCTGACCAATTTCAAACATTGCACCCCCTTTATTATTTTTTTAATAGACCCATTTGCGTTTTCCTCTTCTACTGTTTTAGTTTGTTTTGTTTATTTGTTTCATATTTTATTTTCAAGATTTAATTTTCTTTTAATAAATAAATAAAATCACAAAAAAACATTAGGTTAGTATTTTTATTAATTAAGCTAATTTTTTAAATAAAATAATTAATTACTTTAACATTTTGTTTAATTTAAAATTAATAGACTTAAGATTCTAATCAATTTTAGTCCTATTTCTCAAAAATACCAAAAAAATCATTTTTCTTAGTACTTAAGATTTCAGGACCTTTTTATATTTTTTCTTATCATTTTTATTTTTATTTTCCATTTAAATTCTAGAAAGGATGTATAGGTTGCATGGGAAATTTTGTAATAGTTTAGTTTATTTTTCCGTATTTTTCTATTATGTAACTGCCCACATGATGTGATAGCATAGGATTTAATTTGCACACTTTATATTTCCTGTACATATATTAACTGTTTAGATGTATGCTAATAGGATTGTATGGCAAGAGATCAAAATCAAACATTAGCAAAACCTAACATCAAGATAAATAATTCAAACACAATACAATTTCACATGCGCACCTTTAAGGTACTCCCACTTTGGTTGCCTTCGGGAAATAGTCACAAATCTCGAAACGTGAGAGATTTTAGTGGCTACCCTTCAGTTTAAAGATCACAAGTCCCTCTATGACCCTCTCGACGTTGCCTCGATAAAGTGATCTTAAAACTCTAGGGTAGTTACTAAGGTTTCTTGCTCAGTTGCTATTATGACTATAAACATCCCTTTGAATGTCCCTCATACATCCAACGATAGGGCTACCTACTCAATAATAGTAGGATAGCATTGCCTAAAGAAAAAGAGGAAAAGAACGAACCTTTCAAGTAAAAGTAGATCGTTCCTAGATGCTTGCTCAAAAACAAGTTTTTCACATACATAAAACACTTTCAAAAACATTTTCAAATGCTTTATCAACACTCTTGAGGATTGATACAAGATTTATTATAAAGCAAATCGCCTTACTATTGGCATTTCAAAAATACTTTTCAAAAAAACATAAAGCACAAGGTATTTCAAAATGAGCTAAGCATCTAAGATCCCATAGATAACTACGGATGGAAAGGGTGCTAACACCTTCCCTTTCCATAATCTACCTCCCTTACTCAGAAAATCTCGAAAGGTATTTTTCTGTTCTTTTCACCCTTTACTTTGTTGGATAAAATAAAAGTCAGTGGCGACTCTTGCTTACCGCAACATTTGCGAATACAAACACAAAACCAGTATAATAGTCGGTTCTGCCACCGTATCACAGAACTGGCGACTCTGCTGGGGATATATTAAAAAGTGGGGTTACCTTAGAGCTTAGTTCATTTTTAAATTTATTTATATTGTGTGTTTGTATGCTTTATCTTTAAGAGTTTGGTTTGGGTTTACTTGTAAAGATCCTACACCCGGATCTGGGGCACATTTTTAGGTCAGCATCAATAGATCGTGGAGACTGTACGGCATAAACCGATATGGTTGAAACGACATTTGCGCTAGTGTGACACATTTGTTTGTACCAGTATCCCTTGTGTTAAATCGAGGAGAATACAGGGCTGCTGTGTGGTTTCATAAAGCACTAACGAACCTTAGATCCTTAGTTGAACAAACTTGGCCATTAGAAAGTAGTGAGATAGTTGGCCCCGATATAAAGTTGAGGATTGGTTGATATTCGATGCTACACTCATTAAGATCGGACTTTCGGGATATTTTGGCCACGAGAAAAGATCTCCTGAGCTAAAACAATGCATGATAAAGAAAGATCAGTGATATTGAGACTCCTTAAAACCCAGTTACTTTTCTAAGACAAGTTGAACCAACTACACTTCAAGAGGGTATATGTCTATAAACCCCATGCAAGCCTAAACATAAGGTCTTGTGTGTATGCTTGTGTGTGATTAAATTGTTCAAACATAACATCGTGCATCATAAAATCCATATTCATTTCACTAACCATTTCAAGGACTGGGGGAATTTATCTTTGTTCTAATTTATAGATCATGCCTTCTATTCATAGAAATACCATCTGAATCAGCTTTGTGAGAATACCTCTCCAACTCAAGGAGTTATTATCAAGGGTTCCTGAGACTTCCTTGTTCACCAAGAAATATGGTCGACTTCTCAACCTGGTTACCTCAAGCTTTGACGAGAAGATGATGGGGGGTACTCTTTCAGTTCTTTGACCCCAAACACCATTGCTTCACATTTCCCGATTATTTATTGGTACATGGAAGAGTTATCTTAATTATTGGAGGTGCCCATTCTGGATCAAATGCCTTTCACCGGTTTAGAGGAGGCTCCAAAGCCAGAGGTTATTGCAGCAGCCTTGCATCTGAAACGGTCTGACATTATATCCAACTGTGAAACAAGAAGCGGAGTTAAGGGTTTCCTAGGTAAGTTCCTATTAGAAAAGGCTCAATTATTTTGGGATGATTTGGATTTCCAATCTTTCGAAGAAGTCACGACTCTTCTAATTTATGGGTTAGTACTGTTCCCTAATCCGGACTTGCTCATAGATGTGAATGCTGTCAAGGTTTTTCTCTCCCGTAACCTTGTGCCTACTTTACTCGGAGATATCTTACATTGCCTCCACACTCGTACCATGAAGAGAAGAGGGGTTCTTAAGTGTTTCATACTATTGCTGTCTAGGTGGTTTATTTCACAGCTTCCTCAATCAGTATTGAAGAATGAACAAGGTTTGGGTTGGTCACAAAGGATAATGTCACTTTCTCACTCAGATATTCTTTGGTACTCCCGGTCCATGGGAGATATTTCTATCATTGATCGCTGTGGGGAATTTCATAATGTACCACTCCTCGGTATTAGGGGAGGTATCACTTATAGTCCTTCCTTGTCTCTACAAAAATTTGGTTATGCTCGGAGAGATGGTCCCTATGATATGCTTATCCAAAGCATTATGTTCAACTATGAGGATGATATTCAAGGGTATCGTTAAAGGTTTGTACGAGGTTGAGGAATAGTAAATAAGGTGGATAGGAAGGCTTTGGGGTACAAGAATTCCATCCCTATGGAGCCTTTTCTTAGATGGGTACGAGCTCACGCCCAAAACCTTATGATGCCATATACAACCATCTTACCAGTGATTATGGAAGCTGTCACCGAAGAAGATGTTCCTTATACAGTTCTCCATCCTGACATGCCCATTGATTTTGAAGAGCTGCAGAGGTCTTGGATTCAACTGAAGGAAGAACGGGATACCTTTAGAGATCGATTCTACACCAGTGAGAAGAAAGTGTTGGAGCTCATGAAGCAACATCACAAAGAAGAGAGTCTTAATGTCTACCTCGGCACGAATAGGAAGTGCCCATGGGAGAAGAAGATCTGGCTATGAGACAAGAAGATATGAAAGCTCTCATCATCAAAGAGAAGATAAAGAAGGAAAAGAAACCAGCTGGTGTCTTGAATATGAGGAGAAGGTTCAGAGGACTGGCTAAGAGAGTTCTAGATTTCGCAACCCCGTCAAATGAGGGGGACAATCAAGAAGAGAAGCCAACAGAAGAAAACAATAACCCCGTGACTGATGAGGAAGAGTCTGACTACTCTGAGGAACAGTATCCTCCTGCTGATGATAAATACAAACAACTAGAGGATCGTCTCAATGCTATGGAGATTCAGAGGGTGCCCGGTCTGGATTTTGAAGAGTTAGGACTGGTCTCAGGGGTGGTCATCCCGCAGAAATTCAAAGTCCCCACATTTGCTAAGTATGAAAGTGTCTTCTGTCCTAAGCTGCACTTAAGGTCATATGTCAGGAAGATTCAACCCCACACTACTGATAGGAATCTGTGGGTACATTTCTTCCAGGAAAGTTTGTCAGGGACGCAATTGGAATGGTTCTATCAGCTGGAGGGAACCAACATTTGTAATTGGGAAGACTTGGTTGCTGCTTTTTACAAGCAGTACCAATATAATGCTGACATCGCTCCAACTCGTACACAATTGCAAAGTATGTCTATGGGTTCTGGCGATGGTTTTAAAGATTATGCCCAAAAATGGAGAGATCTTGCAGGAAGTGTCCAGCCTCTTCTGTCTGATAGAGAGCTGGTAGACATGTTTTTGGGCACTTTGTCTGGTCCATTTTTCAACCATTTGATTGGAAGCTCTTCAGCTGGGTTTACTGAGCTGATATTGACTGGTGAGTGAGTGGAAGCTGGTATCAAGAGTGGTAAGATCCAGAGATATGCATCCTCTAGTACAATAAAGAAACCATTCTCTGGGAAGAAGGAGGTCAGTGCTGCTTATGGCCAGAGAAAACAAAGCAAAACTGAACTTCGTTCGATGGTAGGGGCTGTTATGATCCCCAATCCTACATCAAATTAATAATGAAATAATCAGCACAGACCGGATGCACCCAGAAGACAGTTCACCCAGATCAACATGACCTTATCTCAGGTTTTGCCACACTTGTTGAAATCTAATTTGGTTACTCTAAAGGAGGCTTCTAAGAATCCCAATACTGCATCTCCCCGCTACAACCCAAATGCTCGACGTTCCTATCATTCGAAAGTCCGGGGCATGATACCAACAATTGTTAGGCTCTAAAATATAAGGTGCGGGATCTTATTGAGGTGAAGAAGATTGAGTTTGACCCTTCGGAGACCCCTAATGTAATAACTACACCAATGCCCAAACATGGCCTGGGTGTCAATGTCGTTGGTGACGACCTGTTTGTTTCTTCTATTGATGAATTAGTTACTCCTCTTATGATTGTTAAAAAGAATCTATTGCGAGCCAGTTTATTTCCGGGTTGTGGTGAAGGTTGCCACCTATGTATGACTCTACCCAATGGTTGCTTGTTGTCAAATATGGGTGTCCAGCTCCTGATGATTAACAAAGGAATTATGTTTGAGAAAGTTCCCCCTGCAAGAAATTTGTGTGAGGATATATCAATAATTATCATTTCCAAAAATCCTCCTAGGTTCTCCTCCAAAAGACCCGTAAGGATTACATCGGTTCCTAAGTTTTCTCCCTTGATTATCACTCTTCCTGGGCCAATACCATATTCCTCTGGTAAATTTGTTCCTTGGAATTATGGGGCTGACGTCTACTACCATGGCGTCAAGCAAGACCTATTGGCTGTTAAAGATAAAGTTGTTGAAGATATTGATCCTGATGTTGACAACATCGCTGGGACCAGTAAAATCACCAGAAGCGGAAGGGTTTTCTCTCCTGAAATCTCTCTGAATACTGCTTCTACCCCTTTGGTTATTCCTGCTACCACTCCTACTGCTACTCCTATTATTACTCTCGTTGCTACTCCTACTATCATCCCTGTTGTTATCCCCATTACTGAGTCAGTTGAGGCTCGAGGCAAAGAGGTACTGGTTGAGCTTGTCCGGATGAAGGCACATAAAGAAGTCATTCATGAGGCTTCTAAAAAATAAATGGAATAAATACTAAAGATAATAAAGAAGAGTGATTACAACATTGTGGAGCAGTTGGGGCAGACCCCTTCAAAAATCTCAATGTTGGCCCTACTGTTAGAATCTGAAGCCCGTGCTAAGACTATGGTAAAATTCCTGAAGGTTGTCCATGTTCCTCAAGAGACCTTCGTCGATCAATTCGAGAGCTGCGTTGCTAGTTTAACAGCTGACAATGGACTTGGTTTCTTTGATGTCGATTTAACATCCAAGGGAAGAAAGCATAATGATGCTCTGCATGTCTCCATTGAGTGCAGAGGCACTACCCAAGCTCATGCTCTTGTGGACACAGGTTCATCGTTGAATGTGTTACCCAAGAATGATTTGGATAAATTAGATTGTGAAGGACTCACACTGAAGCCAAGTAATATTATGGTGAAGATCTTCGATGGTTCTAAGAGAATGGTGCATGGGCAGGTGGAAATCCCTATCAATGATGGTACTCAAACTTTTGACTCCACTTTTTATGTGATGTATATCCGCCCGTCTTACTCATGTTTTTTGGGTCGCCCCTGGATCCATGGGGTTGGTGCTGTTACTTCTATTTTGCATCAAATGTTGAAGTACCCGGTCCACGGGAAGATTATTACAGGCCATGGCAAGGAAGAATATATGGTGAGCCACTTGAAGTCTTTCAGGTATGTTGAGATGGACGTCAAGTTCATTGAGACCCCCTGCCGAAACTTTGAGGAGGTTTCTCAGACAGTTGTTGCAACCAGAACTGCTACTAGTGTTCCGAAGATTACCAGACCTCCGTTGAAGATGGCTTCTATGAAGGATGCCAAGACAGTAGTTGAAGAAGGTGGGTGTAACATTTGGGGCCAACTTCTTGACATTCCTTACAAATCTGAAAATTTTGGTTTGGGTTTTACTCCAGGAGCCCAAAGAGATGTTCATCGTGCTTGCGCCGGGGGACCACCACTACGCACCAACAACCATGGGATCAATGCTTTGTAAGACAGTGATAGCGACTGTGACATGGATAAATGGATCTTCCCAAATATCAGCGGTGGACTCAACAATTGAGATGCCAAGGATTTTGTTACTATTACTTTTATTCAGGAGTAACTGTCTTTTCATTTTTTTGGGATATGTAATATTTAAACAATTGAAACTCTAAAGCCTTGTGTCTTACCTGAGGCACAATGGTCTGTTTGTGAGGGTTATTACTTCATCTTCATATGTAATTGTTGTACCCCAAAATTTTCCCTCTCATTTTATCAACATTTCTCATCACAAGGCTCTTGGAACTCAAGATCAAGCCAGGGTTTGCTCTGCTCAAGACACCTCCTTGCACTGTTGACCTAAATTAGGGTTTGAGTTTGCACAGGGATTTTTGGACTTTCAATGCCCAAAGTGACTTTCATAATTCATGTTGGACTCATAAGTTTGCCCATACCAAGTTTCAAGCCTTGAATCAAAATTTTGCCCAGTCAATTGGACAGTTGACCTAGAAATCAGCTGTATTGGGGAAAAAGTCAATTGTGGCCAATTTACAGTCAAACCTCATGAATTTTGACCCACATCAACATTATGAACTCATATGAACCATTTGATCAAGTTTGGACCATAATTCCACAAGAAATTTGATTAGATCACCAAAAGGGGAAAATGGTCATTTTTAGGGTTTTGACTGTACAAAGGCAATTTTTGACTGTTTGACCTAGCCAATGGTAAGTTAATCTCAAACATGGACTCAAGGACTCAATGGAATCATATTGACCTATTCAAAAAGTTCAAAAGACCTCAATTGCATGGGATTGACAGATGAATTTTTCAGTCAACTGATCAAAATTTGACTGTACACTAAAAAGTCAAACTTTGACCTTTTGGTCAAAATCAAGTGCCAAGGGTCATTTTTCATCAAGATGTGTCAAATTATGAAACTTGTTCATCAAGAAACCCAAAATTGCAAATTAGGGTTTGAAATTGAAAATTTTCATAACTTAGAAATTTTCTAAGTTATGAAATTTTCTTAATTTTTCCTAACTTTGTCCCACATTTTCACCAAGATGCAAATGGATTCAAACAAAACTTATAACATGAAAGTTGTAGTCCTACACAAAGTCCACAACTTTGATTCACAAAGTTTTCTCAAAAGAAGCTTGGATCTCATGTTATGATTTTTGGAACAAGGGTCCCTAAAACTTTTAACTTAGAGAAATTTTGCCCTAGTTTAGGTAGGATTTTGACCTATCTTCTTGGCCATTTTTCAAATAGTTCCACTTGGAGTCTCAAGTTTCATTTCAAAGATGGATTATAGAGCATTTTGCAAGCTTTCCAAATTGTCTAAGAACTCCTCAAACACATTTGTGGTTAGGGAGAATCGAATGCTTGAAGTTGGCAAAAACTCACTTTGTATCCATGGCAAATACATGTTCACTCAAGTGGCATTTTCAAAACAGCATGCTTTGTACTAGTTTGCAGGGCCTCTAAACCAATTAAAACTCCTTAATTAAATGCAAATCCATCAGTCTAAGCATTTGTTTTGGCCATTTGGGCATTGTACACAAAACTAAGCCTTAATTAGAAAAAGGTACATTTCTATTTTGGAAAAGGTATGCTTTATGTCAAAACATGATCTTTGAAGCATAGGGCCAAGATCTCAGAATCCAAATCAAATCCACAAAATTCCATCAACCAAGAGGATTGTGTGCAGCATATTAGATGGCTTGTACAGGCCTGTATAGAGGACTTCCACATCTTGACTTCAAAAACAAGAAATTGTCAAAACACTTGCCAACTTGAGAACCAGCCATTGTTAGCTTACACAAACATTGAAAACATATTTCACACAACCCTTTGAGCAAGAAACACGAGTCTTTGAGCCTCAAAACCTCCCCTAGCCAGAAATCACACTTCTTTGGCAAAACAGGGCAGGTGCTGCAACTAGAGTTCTCCAGCTCATTTGGCTCGTGCGTTTTGCCCCTTTTTGCTTCAAACACCTTCCATTCAGCTCACTCAAGCTATCCCAAACCTCCATTGCCAACTGTAACTCCATTTACAGTGTTCACCATTTTCATTTCAAGCTTGTGCAGGTTGAGTTCTAGAGGCTGATTCAGGGACATTCAAGGCAAGCTAGCTATTGGAAAAGACCAAGTGAAGTTCAGGCAAGCTACCAGACACCTCAAAACTTGTTGAGAAACACTGCATTGCCCTACACGAATCCAACTGAAACAGGTTTTTCATCACTTTCTATCTCTCTATTTAGGAACATTTAACTTTAGGTTTGTGAATAAAAAATGTAGTGTTCATTGCTAGGAAGCCATACATATGCTCAGCTTTCATTTATATTAAGTGTGCTAGGAGAATTTCATCCATGAATATGCTGAAAGAACTAGGTCAGATTTTAGGGCCAGAGAAATTCTCTCTGGTCTTTGAGAGTTAAGATTAATGCTTTATATGGTTAGAATCGTGTTGAAATTCTCTACAGGTTTTGTGTTATGTGTTTTTGTAATGGAGCTCGTTTCCAAGATGTTCAAGTTTGAATCAGGCGTGCGCGCGTTTGACAATTGCTGGAGGTTGAAGATGAAGACTTGGGCTGGGCCTGGTCTGCTTGCTTCTAACACCTCCTTTTTTCAGTTTCACACCCCCTGGCCCAATTTCTTATATTTTTGCATTTTTGCATTTTTGTTTTATTTTCTGACTTGGTTATTTTATTTCCAAATATAATAAATGTTCAAAAAATATTTTCATAATTTTTTTAATTTATTTGACATTTTATTCTAATTTTTTCTAACATTAAAAGTATTTAAATATTCTTTTATATTATTAAGACTTGAAAAATATTTACATTTTATACTTTTATTTTTATTCTCTACTTTTATTTATAATAAAAATATTTTCTTGAATATATTTTATTTTTGTACATATTTTATTTTATTTTTATACATATTTAATTTGATTAGTATACACATAATAAACATATATACTTTTATTAAATACTTAGAATAAAAAAATACAAAAATATTACTTTTTTATTTTTATAATTAAATATACTAAAAAATACCCTTTTTAAATATATTTCATTTTTACACATATTAATATATTTTCTGTATATAAATAATATATAATATTTATTTTAAAGTAAATTAGGGTTTACCCTTAAATAAATAAAATCAATCTTTTTTTTTTATTTCTTTATACTTTTTACATTGAAAATACTTTACATACATAAACAAATAAAAACTTCTTTTTGCATAATACATTTTATTTAATATTTATTTATTTTGTTTATTTAAATATTGTACATTTAAATATTGATGCATTTGAGATTCAATTTGGATGTAATAGTAATCTAGGGTTTATATTTCCTGTCAAATACCCCCATTCAAAATTGTACCCCATCCCCATAATCATGTTGTAATAGCTTAGGATTTAAATTCTCGCACTTTACGTTTTCAATTATGTCATGATCAGAGAATTAAGGTTTGTATGCAAAATCAAAATCAACAAATAGCTTGACCTAATCAAAGACAAAAATGCATGAAAAACAAACACAATGCACACTTGCACCCCTAGGGTTACAATCCACTTGTTGCCTTCAAAAATGGGCCATGGTATGCATGTTGAGTACTTTGGCAAAACAAAAACAAAACAAAAGATCATAGTCCCTCGATGATGCTATCTTGGTTGCCTAAACAAAATGATCAAGTCCCTCAAGAAAAATTGCCAAAGATACTTGACACAATTGCTATCATGGTCTATACGATGACCTGCGCCTGTCCCGTTTAACATCCTAACACAAGAAAGGGTTAAAAACATAAGAAAGATCTTTGAGTAAAATAGGGTAGATAGCTCTTAGTTACTTGATCAAAGCTTGCAAAAACATCCTTTCTATTTTCAAACACACTTCACAACACAATTTCAAAACATTTCCCAAAACAAACTTTCAAACTTTGAAATCTTTTCAAAAGACAAAAACATCTTTGTATACATTCAAACAAGAATCATTACAAAGGTTGCCACAACGATGGCCTCTTTTCAAAACATCTTTCAAAATCACACACAAAGCACCATTTCAAACAATCGAAAAGCACCATTTCAAATAATTGAAAAAGCAAAGCAAGTGATCTAAACAAGTAACTAAGAGCCCATGGATAACCATGGATGAAAAGGGTTCTTGCACCTTCCCTTTTCATAATCTACTCCCCGAACCCAAGAAAACATCTCAAAGGTCTTTCCTGTGCTTTTTGACCTTTCCTTAGGATAAAGTAAAAAGTCGATGGCGACTCTTGCTAAACCGAAATATTTGCGAACACAAAAGCAAAACCTCAAGCCAGTTCTCCCACCGTATCACAGAACTGGCGACTCTGCTGGGGACATCTTTAAAAGTGAAGTAACCTTAGGGTTTAGATCACCTTTGCATGATTATCTTGTTTGCTTTGTTTTCTTTACACTTGGTCCTATTGTTTGGGTTTGAATCCTCCACCCGGATTTGGGAAACATTCATAGGTAAATAGCAATACGTTATGGAAACTGTGCGGGGTATACCGACATGGTTGAAGCAATAGCTATATTAGTGCGACATATTTATGAGTACCGGTAGCCTTTGAGTCAATCAAAGAGAATACGGGGCCGCTGAGTGATGTCATGAAGCACTAATGAACTCTTAGAACCTTACTTGACCATCTTGGCCTTTTTAGGGGTAGTGAGATGACCGACTTTAGTGCAGTCCGAAGTTGGTAGATACTCGATACTGCACTCATTGAGGGATGTTTTCTTGGAATATTTTGGTCGCCAGTTAAGTGGCTAAACCAAAACAATGAACATAGAAAATAATCCAGTGATATTGAGCTCCTTAGAACCCGGTTACTATTTATAGGACAGGTTTGAGCCAACTAACTTCAAGAGGGTAATTACCTATGAAACCTCATGCAAGCCTGAAACTAGGATCTTGTGTGACTTGTTTGTACATGTTCTTGTGCATACATCATGAACATCATAAAGCATCATATGCATCCACTAACCATTTTAAGGGTTTGGATCTTCATCTTTGTTCTTGTTTTGTAGGTCATGGAATCTCTTCGCGGGAAAACAATACAAGTCAACCTTGTAAGAATCCCTCCTCAACTCAAGGAGCTTACTTCCAAGATTCTAGAGAATTCTCCTTTCAGTGAAAGACATGGTAGACTTCTCAACTTAGTCAACTCCAACATTAAAGAGGACATGGTGAAAGTTCTTTTCCAGTTCTTTGACCCCCTACACCACTGTTTCACATTCCCTGATTACCAACTAGTACCTACTTTGGAGGAATTTTCTCAACTCATGAGGATTCCTATTCTTCATCAACTACCCTACAACGGTACGGAAAAAGAACCAAAGCCTGAAGATGTTGCTCAAGCCTTACACTTGCAACCATCTGATATCAAAGGTCATTGGGAAACCAGAAGTGGTGTCAAGGGTTTCTTGGCAAAGTTTCTGTTTGAGAAGGCACAAGGCTGCTGGAATTCTTTGGATTTACAAGCTTTTAAAGAGATTGTGGCACTCCTCATCTATGGGTTGGTCTTGTTCCCAAACCCTTATCAGCTTATAGATGTGAATGCTGTCAAGATTTTCATATCTCAGAATCCTGTACCTATATTACTTGGGGACATCCTACACTCATTTTACACACGAACAATGAGGAAAAGAGGTGTTCTCATGTGATGTACTCCTCTTCTGGCAAGGTGGTTTATTTCTCACCTTCCACAATCAGTTTTGAAGAATGAGCAGGGTTTAAGGTGGTCACAACGGTTGATGACCTTAACACACTCTGATGTTCATTGGTGTTCTCGGTCCAGAGAAAATGTCATCATCATTGATCGTTATGGGGATTCCCTAATGTCCCATTACTTGGCATTAGGGGAGGCATCACCTACAACCCCTGTTTAGCTTTGAGGCAGTTTGGATATGCCTGGAGGGATGGCCCTCATGATATGCTGATTCCTGACCTAGTTTTTGACTTCGACAATGATGCACAAGGACTTCGACAAAGGTTTATCCGAGCTTGGAGGATTCCCAACAAAGCGGATAGTAAGACATTGGGGCACAAGAATTCCACCCCCCTTGAGCCTTACCTCAAGTGGGTAAGAACCCGCACCCTGAATCTTATGATGCCATACCCTCACATTCTCCCCGTGATCAAAGAGCCTGTTATGGAAGGAGAGGTTCCATACACCCTCCTACATCCAAACATGCCGGCATCATTGGAAGAATTGCAAAAGAGTTGGATACAACTCAAAGAAGAACGAAATGCTTTTGAAGCCAACTTCTACGCCAGTGAGAAGAAGGTTTTGGAACTTACCCTCCGACTTCATGAAGAGGAGACCCTCAACACTTACATCGCACCAAAGAGGATGCGCAATGTCTTTTTACATTAAGAATTTTGTAATATTTTGCCCATGGGGCATTTATGTACTAACAAATTTCTTCTTAATTAATATGACGTGTGTTCGTTTTGTTTGCAACAAATTTGAATTTCTGAATCCTTGAATGCATTACATGAACAACATATCATTCATCATATGCATAAAACAGGTCTTCACACCAGGTTTCCTTATCTTTCTGTTGTTTATTTCAGCAAGATGGATTTGGAGCAGACGGTTAAAGATCTGCAAGCGCAGAATTCTCAGTTTCAACAACTCCTCATGACCTTAGCAAAGGGTCAAGAGGATCTTAAAGCACTGTTGGAGAAAGAAAAAGACAAAGAGAAAAAGAAGAAAAGGACTGGTATGGCCACTTTGGGAAGAAGGTTTGAAAGCCAGGATAGAAAGGTTCTCGAGTTCCCTTCGACGTCTGATGAAGGGGTTGGTAAAGGAAAAGGAGCTGCGATACCTTCTGAATCTGAAGTTGAAGAGGAAGAGGATGAAGATTACTCTGAACAGCAATATCCCCCAGCGGATGATAAGTATAAAAATCTTGAGGATCGGTTGGCAGCCATGGAGTTGCAAAGGGTACCTGGTTTAGATTTTGAAGAACTAGGGTTGGTCGCTGGAATCGTCATTCCACCCAAGTTCAAAGTACCTACATTTGCTAAGTATGACGGTTTGTCCTGTCCAAAGATGCATATGAGGTCCTACGTCAGAAAGATCCAACCTCACTCCTCTGATAAGGATCTTTGGGTCCACTTTTTTCAAGACAGTTTGTCAGGCACGCAATTGGAATGGTTCTATCAGCTTGAGAGATTTGATGTTCATAACTGGGAAGATTTGGCTGCTGCATTCTACCAACAATACCAATACAATGCTGACTTATAGCCTACCCGTACTCAACTACAAAGTATGGGTATGGCTTCTAATGAAAGATTTAAGGAATATGCCCAGAAGTGGCGTGATCTGGCTGGAAGGGTGCAGCCACCATTGTTGGATAGAGAGCTGGTTGACATGTTTCTGGGGACCCTGTCTGGCCCATTCTTCAATAATTTAATTGGGAGTTCATCAGCAGGATTCACCGAATTAATTCTGACCGGTGAAAGGGTCGAGGCTGGCATTAAAAGTGGTAAAATTCATAAGGATGCTTCCGTTTCCATGACTGTTAAAAAGACCTTCCCAGCTAAGAAAGAAGCTTCTGCTGTTTATTCCCAGAAAAATCAAGGAAGAACGGAGCGCCGACCAATGGTAGGGGCTGTGATGATTCAAAACTCCTCAGCTGATCAACCTCGAAGCAGTCAACCTAGAGCTAACCAGCAAAGGGTAGAAAGGCCACAACGGCAGTTCACCCGAATCAATATGACATCGGCTCAAGTCCTCCCTCATTTGTTAAAGTTGAACCTCACCAATTTGAAAGAAGCGCCGAAAAACCCCAATACCTCCTCTCCTTATTATCATTCCAATGCAAAATGTGCGTACCACTCGAACAGTGTAGGGCATGATACCAACAACTGTTGGGCTCTTAAAAACAAGATCCAAGACCTGATAGACGCCAAAGAGGTAGAGTTTGATGCTCTTCAAAAACCCAACGTGATATCCGCTCCAATGCCCAAGCACGGTCATAATGTTCATGTCGTTGTGGAAGACCTTCATGTTACCATTGTTGATGACCTTTTGACTCTGTTACCAGTGATTAAAGTGAATTTGATGAAAGCTGGGATATTCCCAGGCTTTGGAAAAGACTGTTACTTTTGTTCAAACATGCAAACTGACTTCCCACTGTTGAAATCAGGCATCCAACGCCTGATGGATACTGTTGTACCCCAAAATTTGCCCTCCCATATTCTCCAAGAATTTGCAAAGAGCATGCTTCAAAATCTCCCCAAGGGTTGCACAGTTCAATGGCCTCCTTCCTAACAGTCAAAATTAGGGTTTTGGTTCTGGCAAAGAAGTTGAAGTTTTCAAGGGTCCAAACAAGTCCCACATGCCTATAAACATTGTCAAGCATCCTCATGTCAAGTTTCAAGACTCACATCACAAAATTGCACAGTCAAAACCCTAATTGCTCAACAGTCAACTGCAGGGGTAAAATGGTCATTTGACAGTCAAAAGTTCAAATTTTTGGTCAACATCTTATTTTGAAGCCACAAACATTATTTGATCAATTCTTGATCATGATTTTCAAGGCATGGCTCAAAAAGTCTCAAGATGCAAAAGTTTCCATATTTGGACAGTTGAAAAAGTCAACTGTAACTTGACCAAGGCATAACTTCCACATGGTTTATCAGAAAAATTCCATCCAAAGCTAATTTTGAAGAGAATGACATTTCCTACAACTCCTCTTCACACTTCAAGTCCAAGAAATGCTCTCACAAAAAGTTATCAATCTCAACATTATAGGTCATTTTCAAAAGTCAACAAAAAGGGACTTTAAGTCAAAGACCATAACTTGAGATTGGTAAATCAAAATGACATGGGACCAAAGGCATTGGTTAGAGGACTTCAAGACCTTTCCAAAATGTCCAATAACATGATCAAATCTTAAAAATCCAGCAAGATATGCCTTGTGGAAGTTGGGAAATTTTTGGGACTTTTGAAAAGTCAACTTTGCTTCAAATGCCTCAAAATTGCTAATGGGCCTCAATTTCTTCCAAGAATCATTATCCAAAAGTTATGCACGACCCATTGACCCAAAGGGGAGTTATTTCATCATTTTTTATTAATTATTTGAATTTTTAATGTTATTAATTCATTTAATTCAAATTAAATATGAAAAAATACTCAGCATGCATTTTAAATCTTTTTATGCAGCTAATAGGTCTATCATAACCTCAAGATTTCGTGCATCACTAATATGGAAAGATTTGGCCATGATTGGTATCAAAAGGGCATGAAAAAGATTGAAAAAAGATTCATTGAAAATCAAATATTGGATTCATGAATGCAAAGGTTTCTTGGCTTGGATTTTCACCCTAATTCATTCCTCATATAAACACAAAGCTAACCCTAATGCTCAAGACCTGGAAGCTGCGCCTCAGACCTCAAACCAACTTTGCATTTTTTCAAGAAAATTTCAAAACTGAAAACACAGTTTTAGTGCGTTTCAAGGCAGGATAACCATTCCAATAGCTTGCCAAGGTTGCAAGGGATCTATTCCAATCAAAACCACAGCCTCTAACCTCAAGAATCGGTAGAACGAAGCCGTCCTGTTCTTGATATTTTATATATTCGTGTTTTGATTTATATGCCATATTCATACATTCTAATGACTGTTTTGCACTAACATGAACTCAATAAAGCTAATGGTGCCATTGAATTGGATTAATATCGCTTGTAGAGAAAGATGCCATTAACGTTTTCTAGGTTTTCAGAGGTTTAAATTTGGGGCTTTCTTCTTCTGGAAAAATTAGACAGCAAGACTAGTACCATCAAAACCAGGGCATCTGGACGAAACGATTGATCCTATCGCGCCTAATTTATATTACGTGATACTCTATTCGCTATTTTTTGTAGGTACCACTTAGTGGGGGTTTAAAACCCCCGCTACCTGTTCTATATTTTCAGTCAAAACAAAGGCGTGATGGAGAAGACGCTGAGGTGTTGGACATGGGTTGGCCAGTTTGAATAGCTGGCGCGCTTTTTGCTTGGTTAATGCTATAAGCGCTTGTTTCGTTTATATTATTTATATTCCATTGACTAACAAACACGCCAATACAGCTCAGATGGTGGAACGTGCGTTTGGAAAACGTTGGGACCTGGGTTCGATTCCCAGGTCCCCCATATTTCCTTCTATTTTTTCTCATAATTTGATTAGGTGTCCAACACGCCCAGAAGTCCACCAAATTCCCCAGCGCCAAAGCTTGCCAAATGTCCCAGGAGATGAATCCAAGGGCCATGATAAGATTTCCAGGATACACGCTAGTCAACGCATGAGTACGTAATCAGAAGAAGTCAAAAAAGGCCTGACTATGGTGGGCCAAATTGCTCAAACATACCTCCAAAAGGGCCAACAAACCCCCCATGTTTGTCTTTCTTTTTTCTATTTTTATTCTTTTCTATTATTTATTTTAATTATATTCTTTGTTTTATTTAATTCCATAAAATTAATTTTTATAATATAAAAGACACAAAAATCAGAAAAAGTCAAAATAAAAATATGTTTTAATATTTAATTCATAAATAGTTTTTGTAAATAAATTTTGTTTACTAATTTAGTTTTAATTCTAGGTTTAATTCAATATTTCTTTTTAATAAATTAAAAATATAGAGATTAGGATTTTAATGCTTTTATTCTTTTTCTTTTCTTTTTACCATTATTAAGTATTAATTATTTTTATAAATAAATATGCCATGTAAATAATTAATGTAAATTAGGTTACAACTTAAACATTTTTTTCTAACAAATTAAAAATAGTTTAGAACTAGGGTTTTAATTCCATTTAATTCTCCTTAATTCCATAAATACAAAAACTCAAAAAATAAGTTTCTTTCTTTTATTTAATTTAATTAATTCACGATTTCGATTTAATTTCTTTAAAAGGGTCCAACGCCCTCGCATTCCCGATTTTATTTCTTTTCGCACATTTACTTTTATTTCCTTTTTTAAAGTTCATGTACTTGCCCCAAAGCCTTGTAATAGATTAATTAGGTTATTTACTTGCCGCATTTTTATTTTATTCAAATCGGGTCTTGGATTAATTTGGCGATGTAGACCCGCGCCTTTGTAATAGCGTAGGACTTTTAAATTCCGCATCTTTTAACTGTTAATAACTTGCATGAAAGAATGAATGCCAAAAATAAAAACAAAGCGTAGATCACCAATGCATGAACAAGATAAACATAATTGAAAATGACACACAATTCACACACCACTCTTAGGGTACGCCTCACTGTTGCCTTGCCCCTCGAAACGTGGTCGTCGAGTAGAGGATGTTTTAGTAAGTCCTCATGTCCATGAACATGGCATGGGGGTAGCTTCTAAGGTGTCTTCCTATTGCTCTGGTGATCACACTGTCCCTAAAACCTCGAATTGACCCGAACACCTCCAACGGTGGTGCTACCTACCTCTCAATGGTGGGATGGCACTACCTTAAGGACATTTACACAGACTAATTCCTTAGGGTAGGTAGACGACTCGTAGATACTTGCTCTAATTCAAAACAAATCAAAAACTTCTTTTCACACCGACACTTTTCAAAAAGCTTTCAAAACGATTTTTCAAACACTCTTGAGGATTGATACAAGATTCGATCTGAAACTTTAAACGAAACTTTTTCAAACCCACAGTTGAAAAGCAAACAAACAATTTTGAAAACACAAATGAGCAAGTATCTAAGAGCCCATGGATAACCATGGATAGAAAGGGTGCTAACACCTTCCCTTTCTATAAATCTACCTCCCGAACCGAGAGCAATCTCTATAAGGAATTTTTCTGTGCTTTTGTCCTTTCCATTTGGAGAAAATAAAAGACGGTGGCGACTCTTGCTTCCGCGACATTTCGCGAACCAGCGTTAAACAGTCAGTTCCAGATCCACCGATCACAGAATTGGCGACTCTGTTGGGGATTTCTTTAAAGTGAGGTGTACCTTAGGACTAAGATCACTGTGTTTTCAATTTCTTTGACTTGTTTGCTTTAAATTGTGGGACTGTCTTGGGAGTTCTATAGATCCTAACCCAGATCTGGGGATACCTTCTTAGAAAGTAGCAACAAGGCTGTGAGGGAACTGTGCGGGGTATACCGACATGGTTGAAACAGTCTGCTACATTGATGTGGCACTTTGGTGTGTACCGGTAACCCTTGAGTTCAGTCAAGGAGAGTACGGGGCCTCCATGTAGTGTCGTGAAGCATCAACTGACCTTAGGAACCTTAATTGAACTATCTTGGCCTCTTTAGGGTAGTGAGATAACTGACTTTGGTGCAGTCCGAGGTTGGTTGATACTCGATAATACACTCAATTGAGGGTTGCTTTCCTGGAATATTTCGGTCTCCAGTTCAGTGGCTAAATCGAAACGATGAACAATGAAAGCAATCCAGTGATATTGGGACCCTTAGAACCCGATTACTTCTAATAGGACAGGTTGAGCCCACCAACTTCAAGAGGGTAATACCCAGACCCCATGTTGGCCTAAACTCTAAGGGCTTGTCTTGTGTGACTTGTGTGACTTGTGTGCCTTACATGTTTGCCTTTGTAAATATTTGTGGTGTGTTTAATCATAGCATCATGACATCATCCAGCATCATATGCATTGACTAACCATTTCAGGGGTTCGAATCTTCATCTTTGTTCTTGTTTTGTAGGACATGGAAACTGTTCGCAGAAAGACAATTCAGATCAGCCTTGTAAGGATCCCTCCTCAACTTAAGGAGCTTATATCCAGGATTCCCGAGAGCTCCTCATTCAGTGAAAGACATGGAAGACTCATCAGCTTGGTCAATACCAACATTGAGGAAGATATGATAAAGGTCCTGTTCCAGTTCTTTGACCCTCTGCATCATTGTTTCACTTTCCTGGATTATCAATTGGTACCTACATTGGAAGAGTTCTCCCAGCTTCTGAAGATCCCTATCCTTGATCAACTACCCTACAATGGTACGAAAAAGGAACCCAAGCTTAAAGAGATTGCCAAAGCCTTACACCTACAATCATTTGACCTCAAGGGACATTGGGAGGTTAGAAGTGGCATCAAAGGGTTCTTAGCCAGGTTTCTGTTTGAAAAGGCCCAGGAATTTTGGAACTCCCTTGACTTACAAGCTTTTGAAGAAGTTGTGGCCCTCCTTGTCTATGGTTTGGTGTTATTCCCTAACCCAGATCAGCTTATAGATATCAGTGCTGTCCAGATCTTCATGTCCAGGAATCCTATACCTACGTTGCTGGGGGACATCCTTCACTCATGTTACACTCGAACCATGAGAAAAAGAGGTGTCCTTATGTGCTGCACTCCTCTCCTGGGAAGGTGGTTTATTTCGCACCTTCCACAATCAGTTTTGAAGAACGAGCGGGGTTTGATATGGTCACAACGATTGATGACTCTTACACATGCAGATATACATTGGTGTTCTCGGTCCAGAGAGGATGTCACTATCATTGATCGTTGCGGGGAGTATCCTAATGTTCCTTTATTTGGAATCAGAGGAGGTATTACTTACAACCCATGCCTGGCTTGGAGACAATTTGGTTATGCTCGGAGGGATGGCCCTCATGACATGTTAATTCCTGACATAGTTTTTGACTTCGACAACGATGCACAAGGACTTCGCCAGAGATTTATCAGAGCTTGGAGGATGCCAAGTAGGATAGATAGCAAGACACTGGGGCACAAGAATTCCATCCCATTGGAACCTTATCTCAAGTGGGTACGAGCCCGCTCCCAGAAGTTAATAATGCCTTATCCTCATGTGCTCCATGTGATCAAAGAGCCAGTCTTGGAAGGAGAGGTGTCCTATACCATTCAACATCCTGACATGCCCACGTCCTGGGAAGAGATGCAGAAGAGCTGGATCCAGCTTAAGGAAGAACGGAATTATCTTGAGACCAGTCTACATGCTAGTGAAAAGAAGGTCTTGGAGCTCACCAGCCTATTGCACGAGGAGAGGAATCTCAACACCTACATAGCCCCAAAGAGGATGCGTAGTGTCTTTTGGGATTGATTGGCTTTGTAATATGTGCCCATGAGGCTTTGATGTACTGAACAATTATTTCCTTAATGATAATGTGTGTTCCTTTTTGTCTACAACAAATTTGAATTTTCGAACCCTTGAATGCATTGCATAAACACATATCATTCATCATGTGCATAGCAGGTTTTCTCCTTTTCAGGTTGCTTACTGTTCTTCGCTGTTTATTTCAGCATCATGAACCCTGACTCATCATCAACCGAGATGTCTATCAAGGCCCTTCAGGTGCAGAACGCGCAATTTCAGGAGCTGATCATGGGTTTGGCTCAAGGCCAAGAAGAGCTGAAGGCTTTACTCCTGAAGAAGGAGAAGAAGAAGAAGAAGAGAACTGTTCTTTTCAACTCGGGCCGAAGGTTTGGCAACACTCTGCAGAATGAAGAAGCTGGTTCTTCTGTAGGCAAAGGCAGTCCCCAGGGGGGAAAGGCTTCAAGTCCAGTAGTCTCTGACAACGAGACTGACTTTAATGAGGAACAGTATCCTCCGGCTGAAGACAGGTATAAGCAGTTGGAAGACAGATTGAACGCCATGGAGATCCAACAAGTGCCTGGGCTGGATTTCAGAGACTTGGGCTTATCTACTGGTGTGATTATTCCTCACAAGTTTAAGGCACCATCTTTCACCAAGTATGACGGGGCGTCTTGTCCCAAGCTACACCTCAGATCTTATGTGCAGAAGATTCAACCGTACACAGTAGACAAGAACTTGTGGATCCACTTCTTCCAGGAGAGTCTTTCAGGGACTCATCTCGAATGGTTCTATCAGCTGGATGGGACCAAGGTTCGTAACTGGGAGGAGTTGGCTACTGCTTTTTACAAGCAGTATCAATATAATGTCGACCTTTCCCCTACACGTACCCAACTCCAGGGTATGTCGCTAGGATCAAGCGAAGGTTTCAAAGAGTATGCACAGAAGTGGAGGGATCTGGCTGGCAGGGTGCAGCCTCCGTTAACAGACCGTGAGCTGGTGGATATGTTCTTGGGAACCCTATCTGGGCCATTTTTCAATCATCGTATCGGTAATTCGTCTGCAGGGTTCACTGATCTTATTCTGACTGGGGAGAGAATAGAGGCTGGAATGAAGTCCGGTAAAATCCAGAAGGGTGCATCGTCAAGTTCTGAGAAGAAGCCCTTTAAGAAGGAGGCCAGTGCTGTGTATGGGCCTAGGAGGCAAGAGAAACCAGAACGCCGCCAATCTGTCAACGCGGTGATGATTACAAAGCCTGCTGCCGCCCCTTGGCAAACCAATCCACCCAGGGCTGAAAGACCTAGAAGAGAGTTTACCCGGCTGAGTATGACCTTGTCGCAGATCTTGCCGCAGTTGCTATCCACCAATTTGGTGACTGTTAGAGAGGCCCCGAAGGTTGTGAATACTGCCTCTCCGAAATACAATCCAAATGCCCGCTGTGCTTATCACTCCGATAGCCCGGGGCATTCCACTGATGACTGTTGGGCCTTGAAGAATAAGGTGCAAGACCTTTTTGACGCAAAAGAGATACAATTTGAAGCGCCTAAAAGGCCAAATGTGGTGACTGCTCCTATGCCCCAGCATGGAGTGAATGTCGTTGATGAAGATGTGTATGCCGTTTCTTTGAATGATGTAGCTACTCCTCTGATGACTGTTAAGAGGAACCTACTGCTGGCCGGTTTATTTCCGGGTTGTAGTGAAGGTTGCCTTTTCTGTGCTGTTTCCCTTTCTGGTTGTCCTTTGTTGAAGTTGGGCATCCAAAGCCTGATGGACAGCAAAGAGATTTTGTTCAAGAAGACCGATGTTCAGTTTATTCCAGTGGAAGAAGTATCTGTTGTTACAATCTTTAATAATCCGATCAAGGCTCTCCCAAGGAAGCCAGTTAAAATCATGACTGTCGCACCCATTGTGATTACTGTTCCGGGGCCTCTCCCCTATGAATATGATAAGGCTGTCCCATGGCACTATGGGGCAGATGTATATGTACATGGTATAAAGCAAGAGTTCAACATTGGCGCCAACATCAGCAATATCACTGGTCCAGCCAAAGTTACCCGCAGTGGCAGGCTCTTCTCGCCTGACATTGCGCCACCAGCTATTCGAAGACCTCTCACTATAACACCTGCAAGTGTACCTGTTCCCGTTTCTGATCAAGTTGCTTCCCCTGTTGCCGAGTCATCTAATGCTCGGGGCAAAGGGATTGAAGATGAGCCTGCCCGGATGGAGGCACCAAAATTTGTGAATGTTGAAGCCTCCCAACAAGAGATGGAGGAAATTCTGAAGATAATCAAGAAGAGCGATTTTAATGTTGTTGAACAGCTGGGGCATACCCCCTCCAAGATCTCAATTCTCTCCTTACTGCTGTGCTCAGAGGCCCATGCTAAGGCCTTGATTTCATTTCTAAAGACGGCCCATGTGCCACAAGAGACATCTGCAGTCCAGTTTACTGATTGCGTAGCCAATTTGACAGCCGACAATGGTTTGGGTTTCTCGGATGCTGACCTTACTGCTAAGGGAAAGGACCACAATGACGCCCTGCATGTCTCTATTGAATGCAGGGGCACTACTCTTGCGCACGTGTTGGTGGACACCGGTTCTTCCCTGAATGTGTTACCCAAAAAGGCCTTAGACCGGTTGGATTGTGAGGGTCTGGAATTAAAACCTAGCAACATCATTGTCAGAGCCTTTGACGGCTCTAAAAGGATGGTTCATGGAGAGGTAGACATTCCTATTCGTGTGGGTTCTCAGGTATTCGACTCTACTTTCTATGTGATGGATATCCGTCCATCGTATTCTTGTCTACTGGGTCGACCTTGGATCCACAAAGCTGGGGCGGTGACCTCTACCCTACACCAGAAGCTCAAGTACCCCGTTAGAGGGAAGATTGTCACTGTGCAGGGAGAGGAGGAGTATATAGTGAGCCATTTGAATTCCTTCAGGTATATTGAGATGGACGGGGAGTTTATTGAAACCCCCTTTCAGCATTTTGAAGAGGTACCTCCAACATTGGCAGCAGCAGAAGCATTGGTTGAAGAGGACTTTCCATTGAAGATGGCTTCCTTGAAGGACGCCCGGGCTGTAGTCAAGAAAGGTGAATGTGCTAACTGGGGCAGGCTCCCTGATTTTACACCTAAAACTGACAAGTTTGGACTGGGTTTTACTGCAGAGGCTCAGAGGGCTGTGCGTAAGGCAAAGACCAGAAGACCTCCTGTGCTCATTACCAATCCAGGAGTGAATGCCATTGGGGATGAAGATGAGGTGGAAGAGTCAGAGTTCGATAGATGGATTTACCCGACGACTGATGGTGGATTGACCAATTGGACTGCTAGAGATCATACTCCTGTTACTTTTGTTACGCAGTAATAAACTCCTTTGTTTTTGTTATTTGTAATAAACAATGAATTAAAACTCTATGGCCCGGTGTCTTACCCGGGGCACCGTGGCTTCATTTGTGAGGGTATATTAATTGTCATTTCATATATCATGAATAAAGACCTTGGACGTTTTCTCGCACTTCAAATCTTATGCTCCTTTTATTTCTTTCCTTTCTTTATATATTGCAAAATAGCTGTATTTACACACACTCACTCATATAGGTTTCAATCCACTCTGGATCTCACTGGTAACGACTCTGCTACTGCCAGTTATGACTTCGAAAATCCGATCAACTTAGCCGAAGACGAAGGTGAAGATGATTGTGAAGTGCCTGGCGAGCTTGCAAGACTGTTACTCCAGGAAGAGAGGGAAATTCAACCACACGAAGAGCCGGTGGAAACAATAAATCTGGGTACTGATACAGACAGAAAGGAGGTAAAGATTGGTGCCAACCTAGAGCTCAGCGTGAAGCAACGGTTGACTCAGATGCTACATGATTATATGGAAATCTTTGCCTGGTCCTACGAAGACATGCCTGGGTTAGATACTGACATTGTGGTCCATCACTTGCCTACCAAGGAAGACTGCCCTCCGGTTAAGCAAAAGGTCCGTCGTATGCGTCCAGAGATGTCTGAGAAGATCAAAGCCGAGGTTATGAAACAGTTTGATGCCGGGTTCCTTGCAGTGACTTCTTATCCTCAGTGGGTTGCTAATGTGGTGCCGGTACCAAAGAAAGACGGGAAGGTCAGAATGTGCGTTGATTACAGGGATCTGAATAGGGCCAGCCCCAAGGATGACTTCCCTCTACCTCACATTGATGTCCTTATTGACAATACTGCTCAGCACAAAGTGTTCTCTTTCATGGACGGCTTTTCAGGTTACAATCAGATCAAGATGACTCCTGAAGACATGGAAAAGACTACCTTTGTTACTCAGTGGGGCACCTTCTGCTACAAGGTCATGCCATTCGGGTTGAAAAACGCTGGGGCAACCTACCAACGTGCCATGGTTGCTTTATTTCATGATATGATCCATCATGAGATAGAAGTGTATGTCGACGACATGATTGCAAGGTCCCAAACTGAGGAGGAACACCTTGACCATCTGCAGAAATTGTTTGACCGTCTGAAGTTGTACAAGCTGAGGTGGAACCTGAACAAGTGCACCTTCGGGGTTAGATCTGGAAAGTTGCTAGGCTTCGTTGTAAGTGATAAGGGTATTCAAGTGGACCCTGCCATGGTTAAAGCCATTCAAGAGATGCCAGTTCCTAAGACAGAGAAAGAAGTCAGAGGCTTTTTAGGACGCCTGAATTACATTGCTCGATTCATCTCGCATCTAACTGCTACTTGTGAACCAATCTTCAAGCTGCTGAAGAAATATCAGGTAGTACGTTGGAATGATGAATGTCAGGCCTCTTTTGACAGAATCAAAGAGTATCTCCAAGAACCACCCATCCTTATGCCACCGGTTGAGGGGAGACCTCTGATATTATACCTAGCAGTGCTTGACAATTCAATGGGGTGTGTGTTGGGGCAGCATGACGATTCTGGACGAAAAGAGCATGCCATTTATTACCTTAGCAAAAAGTTTACCGACTGTGAGACCCGATACTCACTGCTTGAGAAAACTTGTTGCGCTTTGGTATGGGCTGCTCGCCGGCTGAGACAGTATATGCTGACTCACACTACCTTGTTGATCTCAAAGATGGATCCTATAAAGTACATATTTGAAAAACCTGCTCTGTCTGGGAGAATAGCAAGATGGCAAATGATCTTGACGGAATACGACATCCAGTACACAACCCAGAAAGCCATCAAAGGAAGTGTATTGGCAGACCACTGGGCACATCAGGTAGTAGATGACTATCAGTCAATGAACTTCGAGTTTCCAGACGAGAGCATCATGATAGTGACTGATTGTGAAGTACCTGGACCGGATGAAGGACCTGAGGAAGGATCCCGATGGTCTATGCACTTTGACGGAGCCTCCAACGCTTTGGGTAACGGCATCGGCGCTGTGATCATATCCCCCCAAGGCACTCATACTCCACTCACTGCCCGGCTATATTTCAACTGCACCAACAACATGGCGGAGTATGAGACATGCATCATGGGTCTACAAGCTGCGATCGACCTAAGGATCAAGTATTTGAGTGTCTTCGGAGATTCCGCTCTCGTGATCAATCAGATCAAAGGAGAGTGGGATACAAAACATCCGAATCTAATTCCTTACAGAGAATGTGTGTTGACCTTGATTCCCCACTTCACAGAGATAACCTTTGAACATTTCCCAAAAGAGGAGAATCAGTTAGCGGACGCGTTAGCTACGATGTCTTCTATGTTCAAAGTCAAATGGGACAATGAGGCTCCCCGGATCATCATCTGGAAACTGGACGAACCGGCATACTATTGTGATCTCGAGACTGAATTGGTGACTGAGAAGCCTTGGTACCACGAGGTGAAGAGATACTTGGAAGCTCAGGAATACCCTGAAGGTGCATCTGTCAACGATAAGAAGTTCCTGAGAAGGTTCGCAGCGAAGTTCTTCCTTAGCAACGACATTCTGTATAAGCGAAACCATGATTCGACCTTACTGCGTTGTGTGGATAAGACTGAAGCAGAAAGGATCATGGCAGAGCTGCATGAGGGTACCTTCGGGGACGCATTCCAGTGGACATACTATGGCAAAGAAGATCCTTCGGGCAGGGTATTTCTGGTCCACAATGGAAGCTGACTGCTACCAACATTCTCGGACATGTCACAAATGCCAGGTATATGCAGACAAGGTGCATGTTCCTCCAGTTCCTCTGAATGTCTTGACTGCACCTTGGCCTTTTGCAATGTGGGGCATAGATATGATTGGTGAAATTAAACCTACAGCATCCAATGGGCATCGCTTCATCCTGGTAGCGATTGATTACTTTACGAAGTGGGTTGAGGCAGCTTCCTACGCTACGGTAACCAAGACTATTGTGGCACGGTTCATTCGGCATAACCTGATCTGTCGGTATGGTGTCCCTGAAAGAATCATTACGGACAATGGTACCAATCTTAATAACAAGATGATCACTGAGCTCTGCGAGCAGTTTAAGATACAGCACCACAACTCTTCTCCCTACCGGCCGAAGATGAATGGGGCTGTAGAAGCAGCAAATAAGAATATCAAGAAAATTGTGCAGAAGATGACAGTGACTTATAAAGATTGGCACGAGATGTTACCGTTCGCTCTACATGGGTACCGTACCTCAGCCAGGACGTCAACTGGGGCAACTCCTTTTTCCTTGGTTTACGGTATGGAGGCAGTCTTACCGATCGAAATGCAGATACCCTCTCTCCGAATAATGAAGGATGCAGACCTGAGTGAGGATGATTGGATCTAGACACGACTTGATCAGCTAAACTTAATTGACGAAAAGAGACTCGCTGCTATTTGTCATGGTCAGACGTACCAAAAACGGATGATCAGGGCATTTAACAAAAAGGTCAGGCCACAGGAATATCAAGTTGGGGATCTGGTAATCAAACGTATCATCCTTCCTCAGAGTGATCCAAGGGGAAAACGGACCCCTACGTACGAAGGGCCATTTGTGGTTAAACATGTGTTCTCAGGAGGAGCCATGATCCTAACCACCATGGATGGTGACGACCTTCCTCACCCCGCCAATGCAGACATAGTAAAAAGATACTACGCATAAAAAAGACCCACTAGGTTGACATACCTAGGCAAAAATTAGGGCTTCCCGGCGAACCAAAAGGGTTCGGGCAAAATGAAGGGATGAAATGAAAAATTTGTACACCCGGCAAGTCGAAAACCTGAAAGGGCGGCTTGGGAAAAAATGGGTATCCCGGTGGACTGAAAACCCGAAAGGGCGGTCCAGGCAAAAGTTAGGGATAAAGCGTAATACTATGTCTCATTGGATCACTTTGCATCCAGAATCCGGTATCTATATCAAGTTCGGACGACATTGATCAATCAGCTTCATCGTCAACTAGGTCATCAAGTGATGAGACGCTCGAAGATATAAAGGAGATAGCAGAGTTGGAACCCAGTGGGATTATTCTTTTCACACAGCTGTTTTGTTTTCCCTTTGTACAAATTGTATAAACTCTTTTGTTCGGCGGCGTTCTCTTACTAGGACGTCAGCCTCTTGTATATAAACGCCTATTTACAGGCAAATTCAAAATCAATACAAATACACTTTTCAGTTAAAATTGCCAATTGTTTTTTCCTTTTTCTGTTTTGTTTTGCGAAGAACATCCAAAGGTTCACTTTGTGATATATGCATTTGACAATAATTACTAACTCATAAATACTTGCATACGAAACAAAGGATTAATTTCAGGTAACATTAGAAACAGGGGCAATAATGAGTTGTCTAAGCGATCTAATTGCTCTGTCCACCAAGGTATCAAGGTAAGTTCGGCTGAAGAACATAACCAGTATATCTTAACTCCCCAGAGAGGAGTCAGCAAGTCAGAGCACTCTCCCCAAGCAAAGCTATCAGCCTTAAGGAAGTTGGGTATCCCCGCAGATCTCAACATTCCCCAGCACGATATACAGATATTTTTAAACAAGTATCCCCGGCAGTCGTGGCCTAAAGATTGTTCCCCGGCGGTATACCAGACATTCAGCGGAGCCACTTCCCCAATACATCTCAAAATTTCCCCAGGAGAGTCCAATCAAGATTTCCCCAGGAAAGTTTGAATCATCTCCCCAGCAGGAAGCTTATCCCCAGTAGATTCTGGAAGCTTCTCCCCTGCAGAGCACGAACGCGTCTCCCGGCTTTATTCAAAGGTTATTTCCCTACCAGGATATAACTGGGTTATCCTCAGCCAAAAGCCACGGAAAGACCGTCCTCGGTGAAGTCTTCCTATCCCCAGCGGAGTCTATTGGCACTTCCAACATAACAATGGTATCCCCAGCGAAGTTATCATCAACACCCCAGCAAGTACCTCTCTTCCCACAGAGTATTGTTCCCCAGCAAGATCGCTAGAATAATTTTCTCCCCGCAGAGTGTTCTATTCGCCAAGTTTATTCCCCAATGGAGTTATCTTCTCCTACCGGTATTCTTGCAACCATCACTCCCCAGTGGAAACAGAAGCTCTACATCAGCCCAGGATATGACTTCCTGGCACCCGTCAAGGATTTATTTTCCTAAGATGAAAAACATACATTCATAAACATCGCACTTCCATACATTATAGCATGCATATATGCATCATATCTTACAAATCTCATTTATGTTGAGAACATCATTGCTTGATCCATATCATGCATTGCATATCACTGACCTTTACCTTTCAGGAAAGATCCAGTTCAGTTCTCAGCTATGTTCAAGACTTTAGCCTGGTTCAGTTAAATCGACCCTAAGATTTTCCTGATTCTTATCCAGTCAAAGGCCTTCTCTGGTTCAGTCAGATCGACCCTAAGATCTCCCTAATTCTTATCCAGTTGAAGATATTCCAAGACCTTGTCCGGTTCAGTTAAATCGACCCTAAGATTTTCCTGATTCTTATCCAGTTAAAGGCCTTCTCTGGTTCAGTCAGATCAACCCTAAGATCTACCTGATTCTTATCCATTTGAAGATATTCCAAGACCTTGTCCGGTTCAGTTAAATCGACCCTAAGATTTTCCTGATTCTTATCCAGTCAAAGGCCTTCTCTGGTTCAGTCAGATCGACCCTAAGATCTACCTGATTCTTATCCAGTTGAAGATATTCCAAGACCTTGCCCGGTTCAGTTAAATCGGCCCTAAGATTTTCCTGATTCTTATCCAGTCAAAGGCCTTCTCTGGTTCAGTCAGATCGACCCTAAGATCTCCCTTATTCTTATCCCAGTAGAAGACATCCAAGATTCTCTCCCCGTTACTGTGGAGGTAGTAATCTCCCCAGATTCTCTCATCGTTACTGTTGAGGTAGTAATCTCCCAAGGTTCTCTCAGCGTTCCTGTTGAGGTTGAAGTCGCCCAAGATTCTCTCATCGTTACTGTTGAGGTTGAAGTCGCCCAAGATTCTCTCATCGTTACTGTTGAGGTTGAAGTCGCCCAAGATTCTCTCATCGTTACTGTTGAGGTTGAAGTCGCCCAAGATTCTCTCATCGTTACTGTTGAGGTTGAAGTCGCCCAAGATTCTCTCCCCGTTACTGTGGAGGTAGTAATTGCCCTAGATTCTCTCATCGTTACTGTTGAGGTAGTAATCGTCCAAGGTTCTCTCGACGTCCCGTTGAGGTAGTAACCATCCCTGGTTCATTCATCACCTTTTGAAGCTCCAGATTCAACTCCTGTAACCAGTCAGGGCTCATCTATACAAAGAGTTTGAAGACCAGCTCCGGTAACAGGTCAGGTAATCATCTTTCTTTTTCAGGTACGCAGGTTCTCGCTAAGGAATCTCTTACGCGATCGACACCCAGATGGCATCTATAAGCCCATCCACCTTCTATCACCTCTCAGCATGGCATCTATAAGCCCATCTTCCTATCCACTAATCTCCAAATGGCACCTGTAAGCCCATTCCCACATCACACTACTATGTGAACGCAAATTTCTGGGCACTCTAGTGTTCAATCATCTTCCACCCTCGGATTACGAAAGGCACGTCAGCCAATCTACATCCTCAGGTCTAAGAAGATTGAACAGGGGCAACTGTTGTACCCCAAAATTTTCCCTCCCATATTCTCCAAGAATTTGCAAAGAGCATGCTTCAAAATCTCCCCAAGGGTTGCACAGTTCAATGGCCTCCTAACAGTCAAAATTAGGGTTTTGGTTCTGGCAAAGAAGTTGAAGTTTTCAAGGGTCCAAACAAGTCCCACATGCCTATAAACATTGTCAAGCATCCTCATGTCAAGTTTCAAGACTCACAGCACAAAATTGCATAGTCAAAAACCCTAATTGCTCAACAGTCAACTGCAGGGGTAAAATGGTCATTTGACAGTCAAAAGTTCAAATTTTTGGTCAACATCTTATTTTGAAGCCACAAACATCATTTTATCAATTCTTGATCATGATTTTCAAGGCATGGCTCAAAAAGTCTCAAGATGCAAAAGTTTCCATATTTGGACAGTTGAAAAAGTCAACTGTAACTTGACCAAGGCATAACTTCCACATGGTTTATCAGAAAAATTCCATCCAAATCTAATTTTGAAGAGAATGACATTTCCTACAACTCCTCTTCACACTTCAAGTCCAAGAAATGCTCTCACAAAAAGTTATCAATCTCAACATTATAGGTCATTTTCAAAAGTCAACAAAAAGGGACTTTAAGTCAAAGACCATACCTTGAGATTGGTAAATCAAAATGACATGGAACCAAAGGCATTGGTTAGAGGACTTCAAGACCTTTCCAAAATGTCCAATAACATGATCAAAGCTTAAAAATCGAGCAAGATATGCCTTGTGGAAGTTGGGAAATTTTTGGGAATTTTGAAAAGTCAACTTTGCTTCAAATGCCTCAAAATTGCTAATGGGCCTCAATTTCTTCCAAGAATCATTATCCAAAAGTTATGCACGACCCATTGACCCAAAGGGGAGTTATTTCATCATTTTTTATTAATTATTTGAATTTTTAATGTTATTATATCATTTAATTCAAATTAAATATGAAAAAATACTCAGCATGCATTTTAAATCTTTTTATGCAGCTAATAGGTCTATCATAACCTCAAGATTTCGTGCATCACTAATATGGAAAGATTTGGCCATGATTGGTATCAAAAGGGCATGAAAAAGATTGAAAAAAGATTCATTGAAAATTAAATATTGGATTCATGAATGCAAAGGTTTCTTGGCTTGGATTTTCACCCTAATTCATTCCTCATATAAACACAAAGCTAACCCTAATGCTCAAGACCTGGAACCTCCTATCTTGATGCCACCCGTCGAAGGAAGGCCGTTAATCATGTATCTGACTGTTTTGGATAATTCAATGGGGGTGCGTACTAGGCCAACATGACAAGTCTGGTCGAAAAGAGCATGCCATTTATTACCTTAGCAAAAAGTTTACCGACTGTGAGATTCGCTACTCACTGCTCGAGAAAACTTGATGCGCTTTGGTATGGGCTGCTCGCCAGCTAAGGCAGTATATGTTGACACATACCACCTTGTTGATTTCTAAAATGGATCTGATTGAGTACATCTTCGAGAAGCCTGCTTTATCTGGAAGAATCGCTAGATGGCAAATGATCCTGACTGAGTATGATATCCAGTATACTACCCAAAAAGCTATAAATGGGAGTGTACTAGCTGACCATCTAGCTCATCAAGCCGTCGAAGATTAATAACCTATGAGATTCAACTTCCCTGACGAGGACATCATGACATTGGACAACATTGAAGGTAACGGACCGTACGACAGACCTGAACAAGGATCCCGATGGACCCTGTACTTTGATGGTGCTTCAAATGCACTTGGTAACGGTATCGGTGCGGTACTTATTTCTCCGGAAGGTTGCCATACGCCTTTCACTGCTAGACTCTGCTTTAGCTGCACCAACAACATGTCTGAATATGAAGCTTGTATCTTCGGTCTCAAGGCTGCTATAGATTTGGGAATCAAATCTTTGGTCGTATTTAGGGACTCAGCTTTGGTTATCAGTCAAATCAAAGGAGAGTGGGACACTAAGAATCCTAATCTTATCCCGTACAAAGAACATGTCTTGACATTGTTGCCTCATTTCGAGAAGATTACCTTTGAGCACTTCCCACGGGAATAAAATCAGCTAGCAGATGCTCTGGCTACAATGTCTTCCTTGTTTAAACTCAACCAGGATAATGAGGCTCCCCAAATCACCATTGAGCAAATGGACGAACCTGCGCACTGTCATGAGATTAATACCGAAGAAGTAGTGGAACAACCCTGGTTTCATGAAATCAAAAAGTATCTCCAGACTCGAGAATACCCTGAAGGAGCTTCCGTCAATGACAAAAAGTTCTTAAGGAGATTTGCTGCCAAGTTCTTCCTGAGAAATGGTATCCTTTACAAGCGCAATCATGATTGTGTTCTAATTCGTTGTATGGACAAAGTTAAAGCTGAGTTGATCATGACTGAAATACATAGTGGCACCTTTGGCACCCACTTGAGCGGACATAAGATGGATAAGAAGATTCTAAGGGCAGGCTACTACTGGTCTACCATGGAAGCTGACTGTCATCAATATGCTCGCACTTGTCACAAATGTCAGGTCTATGCTGACAAAGTACATATTCTTCTTGTTCCTCTCAACGTTCTAACAGCCCCTTGGCCATTCGCAATGTGGGGAATCGACATGATTGGAAAGATCAAGCCCACGGCATCCAACGGACATCGCTTCATCCTGGTGACTATTGATTATTTTACCAAATGGGTCGAAGCAGCTTCCTTCGCCTCAGTTACAAAGAATGTGGTTGCCCGTTTCATCAAGCAGAATCTCATATGCTGGTATGGTATCCCTGATAGGATAATCACGGACAACGGTATAAATTTGAATAACACTGTGATCACCGCTCTGTGTGAGCAGTTCAAAATTCAACATCACAATTCATCTCCCTATCGGCCAAAGATGAACGGTGCGGTTGAAGCTGCAAACAAAAATATCAAGAAGATCATTCAAAAGATGACAGTCACCTACAAGGACTGGCATGAGATGTTACCGTTTGCTCTGCACGAATATCGTACCACGGCGCGTACTTCAACTGGGGCAACCCCCTTTTCTTTGGTATACGGCATGGAGGTTGTTTTACCTATGGAAGTTCAAATTCCTTCCTTAAGGATCATGAAGGATACTGGTTTGAGTGAAGACAATTAGATTCAGACCCGGCTTAACCAACTTAATTTGATCGACGAGAAGCGACTTACTGCTGTTTGTCATGGTCAGACATATCAAAAACGGATGATCAAGGATTTCAACAAGAAAGTCAGACGTCATGTATATCAAGTCGGAGATCTTGTAATCAAGCGGATCATCTTGCCGCAAAGTGACCCCAGGGGAAAATGGACTCCTACTTACGAAGGACCATTTATGATCAAGAACATCTTTTCTGGTGGGGTAATGACTCTAACCACCATGGACGGCGACGACTTGCCGCACCCTGCGAACACAGACATAGTCAAAAGATACTACGCATAAAATGACCCGACAAGTTGAAAACCCGAAAGGGCAACTTGGGCAAAAATGGGCATCCCGGTGAATCGAAAACCCGAAAGGGCGGTTCAGGAAAAAATTAGGGATAAATAAAAAAATTTGTACACCCGGAAAGTTGAAAACCCGAAAGGGCGGTCCAGGAAAAAGTTAGGGAATTAAAGCGTATGACTATGTCTCGTCGGATCACTTTAAGGATAATCTCTTCACCAACAAGCTCCAAGATTCTGATCAATCCAATCATCCGCGGACGAAGCAACGAATGGACAAAGACACTCAGAGTTGTGAAGGCTATAGCAGAATGGGAACCCCATGGAATTGTTACACATAGCCATCCTTCTTTGTATAAAATTTTTCTCAATTTTACGACAACATTCTCTTACTAGGATGTATGTCTCCTTTGTACAAAGATACTTACAAAAGTTAATACAAAAATACTTCAAAGTGCAGAAATTTGCTTGCCTTTCTTTTCTTTTTACACTTATGTTTTATTTGAAAACGTCCAATGATTTTTTAAATGAGCATATGCATTTGGAATATAATCACTACTTACAAATAAAACGAAATGAGAGAGGATAATTACTGGTGGATGGAAAGGGTAGGAAGATGTCCTTGTGCTATTCCAGAAGAAATCCCCTGCAGTATGTCATTCAGATCCTCAACAAAGCTAAAACCTTGGAGTATATATCCCCAACGGAGTTAAATTTCAAGATCCCCAGTGGAGCCAGAGTATTCTAAACTTTATCCCCCAGCGGAGTTAAGTTTCAAAATTCCCATCAGAGTTAAGTCTCCAAAATCCCGATCCCCAGTGGAGCCCGAAAACCCTGAAATACATATCCCCAGCGGAGCTAGAATACTCTAAACCTTCTTCCCCAGCGGAGTCAAATTTCCAACTATCAATCCCCAGCGGGAACCATTCATTTTTCCCCAACTTCCCCAGCAAGTTATCTTAAAAATCTGAGAATCAACCAGATAACAGTTAACTTTTTGTCTTATCCCCAACTAAGATGATTCCCCAGTAGATTGGCATACAACCCAAGCTCCTAACTTCCCCGGCAGAATGAACACTCTCCCCATAGAGTTATTTCCCAACAGAACGAAGATTCTAGTTCCTGTTTCTCCAATCGAAGCCTCCCAGGTTTTGATTCCCCAGTAGAGGTCTTCAGAGTTTTCCTTATTTCCCAGGAAAGTCATGAAGGATTCTCATTCCCCGCAGGAGTTGTCAAAGCTCTTGTTAATCCCCACAAGTCACCAAGGATTTTCAATCCCCAGCAGTGGTCCTAGGATTTCTCATTCTCAATAATCAAAGATCTTTAATCCCCAAGCAGTCAGCAAGGATTTCTCATCTTCAACAATCAAAGATCTCTAATCCCCAAGCAGTCAGCAAGGATTTCTCATTTTTAACAATCAGAGATTTTTGGAATCCCTAGCATCGGTCAAAGATTTACTCTCCCGGGCAGCAATCAAAGATTTCATTATCTTCAACTATCAAGGATTTATTTTCCTCAGCAAGACGGTTATTCAGCTTAAATGCACATCCATTACATTCATATATCATAAACATTGATGAAACACATTTTATTGCATCATACATATCATGTAACATAACTTTGTGTTTTAGCTAACATTTTACCCTTTTCAGGATAAGATTAAAAGGCTATCGATAACAACTATTCAGAGATTTCAGATACAGTATGGATACACCCCAGACACGGCGGACATTCTATTACTCATTCAGAATTTCAAGTCAAGATACAGTATGGATACACCCCAGACACGACGGTCATTTTACTACTCATTCAGACTTCAGCAATCCGATACAGACTAGATACGCTCCAGACACGGAAGCCATTCTATTTCTCATTCAGATTCAACTATAAACTTCAAGGTACACTCCAGATACGGAAGTCATTCTGTCACTTGTCCAGATCCCAGTTACAGTACGGATATACTCCAGACACGGAAGTCATTCTGCTACTTATACAGATCTCAATTTTAGATACAGTCCAGATACGCTCCAGACACGGTTGCCATTCTGTCACTCATTCGGAATTTATCCCCAGCACATAGATGCTTCATACACAGATGTTTCTCTGTTACCCTTTCAGAATACAGATACACTCCAGACACGGAAGTCATTCTGGTATTCATTCAAGAATCAAATACAGTTACAACTCGGATACGCTCTAGACATAGACGCCATTCCTTTGCTCGTACAAACCCAGTCTCCAGATACAACTCAGATATGTTCCAAATACGGATACCATTCTGATGTTCATTCTACTAATTTTCAACAAACAAATCTTGGATGTCATTTTTAAGCCCATCTCCAGCAAGATTTTACCATCTCCAAATGGCATCTTTAAGCCCATCTCCAGCAAGACTTTACCATCCCCAAATGGCATCTTTAAGCCCATTCCCTCAGATATATTTTGACGAGTGCAAATTTATGGGCACTCTAGTGTCCAATCCTCTTTTACCTTCGAGTCACGAAAGGCAAACTTGTCAATCTAACTCTTCAGGTTCAAGAAGATTGAACAGGGGCAACTATTGTACCCCAAAATTTTCCCTCTCATTTTATCAACATTTCTCATCACAAGGCTCTTGGAACTCAAGATCAAGCTAGGGTTTGCTCTTCTCAAGACACCTCTTTGCATTGTTGACCTAAATTAGGGTTTAAGTTTGCACAGGGATTTTTGGACTTTCAATTCCCAAAGTGACTTTCATACTTCATTTTGTACTCATAAGTTTACCCATACCAAGTTTCAAGCCTTGAATTAAATTTTTGCCCAGTCAATTGGACAGTTGACCTAGAAATCAGTTGTATTGGGGAAAAAGTCAATTGTGGCCAATTTACAGTCAAACCTCATGAATTTTGATCCACATCAACATTATGAACTCATATGAACCATTTGATCAAGTTTGGACCATAATTCCACAAGAAATTTGATCAGATCACCAAAAGGGCAAAATGGTCATTTTTAGGGTTTTGACTGTACAAAGGCAATTTTTGACTGTTTGACCTAGCCAATGGCAAATTAAGCTCAACCATGGGCTCAAGGACTCAATGGCATCATCTTTACCTATTCAACAAGTTCAAAAGACCTCAATTGCATGGGATTGATAGATGAATTTTTCAGTCAACGGATCAAAATTTGACTGTACACTGAAAAGTGAAACTTTGACCTTTTGGTCAAAATCAAGTGCCAAGGGTCATTTTTCATCAATATGTGTCAAATTATGAAACTTGTTCATCAAGAAACCCAAAATTGCAAATTAGGGTTTGAAATTGAAAATTTTCATAACTTAGAAATTTTCTAAGTTATGAAATTTTCTTAATTTTTCCTAACTTTGTCCCACATTTTCACCAAGATTCAAATGGATTAAAACAAAACTTATAACATGAAAGTTGTAGTCCTCCACAAAGTCTACAACTTTTATTCATAAAGTTTTCTCAAAAGAAGCTTGGATCTCAAGTTATGAGTTTTGGAACAAGGGTCCCTAAAACTTTTAACTTAGAGAAATTTTGCCCTAGTTTAGGCAGGATTTTGACCTATCTTCTTGGCCATTTTTCACATAGTTCCAATTTGAGTCTCAAGTTTCATTTCAAAGGTGGATTATAGAGCATGTTTCAAGCTTTCCAAATTGTCCAAGAACTCCTCAAACACATTTGTGGTTAGGGAGAATCGAATGCTTGAAGTTGGCAAAAACTCACTTTGTATCCATGGCAAATACATGTTCACTCAAGTGGCATTTTCAAAACAGCATGCTTTGTACTAGTTTGTAGGCCTCTAAACCAATTCACACTCCTTAATTAAATGCAAATTCATCAGTCTAAGCATTTGTTTTAGCCATTTGGGCATTGTACACAAAACTAAGCCTTAATTAGAAAAAGGTACATTTCTATTTTGGAAAAGGTATGCTTTATGTCAAAACATGATCTTTGAAGCATAGGGCTAAGATCTCAGAAGCCAAATCAAATCCAAAAAATTCCAGCAACCAAGAGGATTGTGTGCAGCATATTAGATGGCTTGTACAGGCCTATATAGAGGACTTCCACATCTTGACTTCAAAAACAAGAAATTGTCAAAAGACTTGCCAACTTGAGAGCCAACCATTGTTAGCTTACACAAACATTGCAAACATATTTCACACAACCCTTTGAGCAAGAAACACGAGTCTTTGAGCCTCAAAACCTCCCCTAGCCAGAAATTACACTTCCTTGGCAAAACAGGGCAGGTGCTGCAACTTGAGTTCTCCAGCTCATTTGGCTCGTGCGTTTTGCCCCTTTTTGCTTCAAACACCTTCCATTCAGCTCACTCAAGCTATCCCAAACCTCCATTGCCAACTATAACTCCATTTACAGTGTTCACCATTTTCATTTCAAGCTTGTGCATGTTGAGTTCTAGTGGCTGATTCAGGGACATTCAAGGCAAGCTAGCTATTGGAAAAGACCAAGTGAAGTTCAGGCAAGCTACCAGACACCTCAAAACTTGTTGAGAAACACTGCATTGCCCTACACGAATCCAACTGAAACAGGTTTTTCATCACTTTCTATCTCTCTATTTAGGAACATTTAGCTTTAGGTTTGTGAATAAAAAATGTAGTGTTCATTGCTAGGAAGCCATACATATGCTCAGCTTTCATTTATATTAAGTGTGCTAGGAGAATTTCATCCATGAATATGCTGAAAAAACAAGGTCAGATTTTAGGGCCAGAGAAATTCTCTCTGGTCTTTGAGAGTTAAGATTAATGCTTTATATGGTTAGAATCGTGTTGAAATTCTCTACAAGTTTTGTGTTATGTGTTTTTGCAATGGAGCTCGTTTCCAGGATGTTCAAGTTTGAATCAGGCGCGCGCGCGTTTGACAATTGCTGGAGGTTGAAGATGAAGACTTGGGTTGGGCCTGGTCTGCTTGCTTCTAACACCTCCTTTTTTCAGTTTCACACCCCCTGGCCCAATTTCTTATATTTTTGCATTTTTTTCATTTTTGTTTTCTTTTTTGACTTGGTTATTTTATTTCCAAATATAATAAATGTTCAAAAAATATTTTCATAATTTTTTAAATTTATTTGACATTTTATTCTAATTTTTTCTAACATTAAAAGTATTTAAATATTCTTTTATATTATTAAGACTTGAAAAATATTTACATTTTATACTTTTATTTTTATTCTCTACTTCTATTTATAATAAAAATATTTTCTTGAATATATTTTATTTTTGTACATATTTTATTTTATTTTTATACATATTTAATTTGATTAATATACACATAATAAACATATATACTTTTATTAAATACTTAGAATAAAAAAATACAAAAATATTACATTTTTATTTTTATAATTAAATATACTAAAAAATACCCTTTTTTAAATATATTTCATTTTTACACATATTTATATATTTTATGTATATAAATAATATATAATATTTATTTTAAAGTAAATTAGGGTTTACCCTTAAATAAATAAAATCAATCTTTTTTTTTATTTCTTTATACTTTTTACATTGAAAATACTTTACATACATAAACAAATAAAAACTTCTTTTTGCATAATACATTTTATTTAATATTTATTTATTTTGTTTATTTAAATATTGTACATTTAAATATTGATGCATTTGAGATTCAATTTGGATGTAATAGTAATCTAGGGTTTATATTTTCTGTCAAATACCCCCATTCAAAATTGTACCCCCATCCCCATAATCATGTTGTAATAGCTTAGGATTTAAATTCTCGCAGTTTACGTTTTCAATTATGCCATGATTAGAGAATTAAGATTTGTATGCAAAATCAAAATCAACAAATAGCTTGACCTAATCAAAGACAAAAATGCATGAAAAACAAACATAATGCACACTTGCACCCCTAGGGTTACAATCCACTTGTTGCCTTCAAAAATGGGCCATGGTATGCATGTTGAGTACTTTGGCAAAACAAAAACAAAACAAAAGATCATAGTCCCTCGATGACGCTATCTTGGTTGGCTAAACAAAATGATCAAGTCCCTCAAGAAAAATTGCCAAAGATACTTGACACAATTGCTATCATGGTCTATACGAGGACCCGTACCTGTCCCGTTTAACATCCTAACACAAGGTTGTTCACCAAATACAATGGTGAAACAACACTGTTAAAAGGGTTAAAAACATAAGAAAGATCTTTGAGTAAAATAGGATAGATAGCTCTTAGTTACTTGATCAAAGCTTGCAAAAACATCCTTGATATTTTCAAACACACTTCACAACACAATTTCAAAACATTTCCCAAAACAAACTTTCAAACTTTGAAATCTTTTCAAAAGACAAAAACATCTTTGTATACATTCAAACAAGAATCATTACAAAGGTTTCCACAACGATGGCCTCTTTTCAAAACATCTTTCAAAACCACACGCAAAGCACCATTTCAAACAATCGTAAAGCACCATTTCAAACAATTGAAAAAGCAAAGAAAGTGATCTAAACAAGTAACTAAGATCCTATGGATGAAAAGGGTGTTTGCACCTTCCCTTTTCATAATCTACTCCCCGAACCTAAGAAAACATCTCAAGGGTCTTTCTTATGCTTTTTGACCTTTCCTTAGGATAAAGTAAAAAGTCGGTGGCGACTCTTGCTAAACCGAAACATTTGCGAACACAAACGCAAAACCTCAAGTTAATTCTCCCATCATATCACAGTCATTAATAGATAATTGGACATTTTGAATACAATTTTTTACGCTCTCTGTCTTTCTTTTCTACTTTTATTTTTTTTAAAATAGCTATGCTCTCTTACACACACCCACATATTGAAATTATAGATCCACATCCACTCTGGATCCCATTGGTAACGGTTCTGCTATTGCCAATCATGACTTTGAAAATCCGATCTATCAAGCCAAGGACAAAGGTGAGGAAGATTGTGAAGTACCAGGAGAGCTTGCCAGACTGTTACAACAGGAGGAAAGGATAATACAGCCTCATGAAGAGCCGGTTGAGACAGCAAACTTGGTGTTGAGGAGGATAAGAAGGAAGTCAAGATAGGTGCCGATCTGGAGCATAGTGTCAAAAAGTGGTTAATTCAGATGTTACATGACTATGTTGAGGTCTTTGTCTGGTCATACGAAGACATGTCGGGGCTTGACACTGATATTGTGGTTCATCTCCTACCGACGAAAGAAGACTACCCTCCCGTGAAGCAAAAGGTTCGTCGTATGCGGCCTGAGATGTCAGAAAAGATCAAGGCTGAAGTCATGAAACAGTTCAACACCGATTTCTTAGATGTTACCTCTTATCCACAATGGGTTTCTAATATTGTTCTGGTGCCTAAGAAGGATGGTAAAGTACACATGTGTGTGGATTATAGAGACCTGAATAGGGCAAGCCCCAAGGATGACTTTCCGCTTCCCCATATTGATGTTCTAGTTGACAATACCGCATAGTATAAGGTATTCTCCTTCATGGATGGTTTCTCCGGGTACAATCAGATCAAAATGGCACCTAAAGATATAGAGAAAACAACCTTCGTCACGCAGTGGGGCACTTTCTGCTACAAACTTATGCCATTTGGGTTTAAAAACATCGGGGCAACCTATCAGCATGACATGGTATCCTTGTTTCACGATATGATCCATCATGAGATAGAGGTCTACGTTGATGATATGATAGCCAGGTCTCAGACTGAAGAGGAGCACCTTGATCACCTACTGAAGCTGTTTGAAAGACTGAAAAAGTACAAACTGAGGCTGAACCCGAATAATTGCACTTCTGGAGTAAGCTCTGGTAAGCTCTTAGGCTTTGTCAGCGGCAAAGGTATTGAAGTAGACCCTGCAAAGTTTAAATCCATACAAGAAATTCCAACTCCCCGCACTGAGAAGGAGGTTAGAGGATTCTTGGGGCGTCTAAACTACATTTCTAGATTCATTTCCCATCTAACCACTACTCGTGAGCCAATCTTCATATTACTGAAGAAAGATCAAGCAGAGAAGTGCAATGACGATTGCTAGACCGCCTTTGACAAAATCAAGGAATATCTTCAAGAGCCTCCAATTTTCATGTCGTCGGTTGAAGGAAGACCTCTGATTATGTACTTAATAGTATTAGAGAATTCAATGGGGTGTGTGATGGGGCAGCATGACGAGTCTGGTCGAAAAGAGCATGCAATATACTACCTTAGAAAAAATTTTACCGACTGTGAAACAAGATACTCATTGCTCGAGAAAACTTGATGCGCTTTAGCATGGGCTGATCGCCGACTAAGACAGTATATGTTGACTCACACTACCTTGTTGATATCTAAAATGGATCCTATCAAATACATCTTTGAGAAGCCCACTCTCTCCGGAAGAATAGCAAGATGGAAAATGATCCTATGATATTCAGTACACAACCCAGAAAGCAATTAAGGTAAGTGTATTAGGTGATCATTTGGCTCATCAAGCCGTAGATGACTACCAATCCATGAATTTTGAGTTCCCAGATGAGAACATCATGTTAGTAACCGGTTATGAAGAACCTGGACGGGATGAAGGACCTGAAAAAGGATCCAGATGGACTATGGTTTTTTATGGAGCTTCCAATGCACTTGGCAATGGAATCGGTGCTGTGATCATTTCTCCCCAAGGCTATCATACTCCTTTCACTGCCAGGCTATGTTTCAATTGTACCAACAATATGACTGAATATGAAGCATGTATTATGGGTCTCAAAGCTGATATCTACTTGAGGATCAAATTCTTGAGTGTATTTGGAAACTCAGCCCTAGTAATCAGTCAGATCAAGGGAGAATGGGACACAAAGCATCCTAATATCATCCCTTATCGAGAGCATGTGTTGACACTAATTCCATACTTTGAAGAAGTTACCTTTGAGCATTTTCCACGAGAGGAAAATCAACTAGCGGACATACTAGCTACTATGTCATCCATGTTCAAGGTCAGGTGGGATAATGAAGCTCCTCATATCACTATTGAGAGAATGGAAGAACCAGCATACTGTCATGAGATTGATACTGAAGATGTTGTGGACAAACCTTGGTTCCATAAAGTAAAAAGATATCTCGAAGCCCAAGATTATCCTGAGGGAGCTTCAGTCAATGATAAGAAGTTCCTAAGAAGGTTCTCTGCCAAGTTTTTCCTCAGTAACGGAATCCTCTATAAGCGCAACTACGATTCTACTTTGCTTCAGTGTGTAGATAAGAGTGAAGCAGAGAAGATTATGGAAGATTTGCACGAAGGCACCTTTGGAACCCATTCTAGTGGGCACACAATGGCTAAAAAGATCATACGGGAAGGATACTACTGGTCCACAATGGAAGCAGACTGTTATCAGCATTCACGAACTTGTCACAAGTGCCAGATCTATGCTGATAAAGTACATGTGCCCCCGGTTCCCTTGAACGTCTTTACTGCTCCCTGGCCATTCTCAATATGGGGCATCGTCATGATTAGGGAGATTAGACCTACAACTTCTAATTGGCACCGCTTCATCCTAGTTGCCATTGAGTACTTCACAAAGTGGGTCGAGGCAGCCTCTTTTTCTTCTGTTACCAAGAATGTTGTGGCCCGATTCATCATACATAACCTTATCTGTCGGTATGATATTCCATAAAGGATCATTATGGATAGTGGTACCAATCTTAATAATACTATGATCATCGAGCTCTGCACGCAATTCAAGATCCAGCATCATAACTCCTCCATAATGGTTGAAGATGAATGGTGCAATAGAGGATGCTAATAAAAATATCAAAAAGATCATACAGAAGATGACGGTGATATACAAAAACTAACACGAGATGTTACCATTTTCTCTTCATGGTTACCATACCACAGTGCGCACATCAACAGGGGCAACTCCTTTCTCTTTGGTATACGGTATGGAAGTTGTCCTACCCATTTAAGTCCAGATCCCTTCCTTGAGAATCATGAAGGATGCAGGTTTGAATGAAGGCGAATGGATTCAGACTCAAATTGACCAATTGAACCTGATTGATGAAAAGAGGCTCGCGGCTGTCTGTCATGGTCAGATGTACCAAAAATGAATGATTAAAGCTTTTAACAAGAAGGTCAGACGTCAGGTATATCAGGATGGTGACCTAGTAATCAAGCGCATTATCCTGCCGCAAGGTGATCCCAGGGGAAAATGGATCCCCACATACGAAGGGCCATTTGTGATTAAGAACATATTTTCTGGTGGAGCCATGATCTTAACCACTATGTACAGTGACGACCTTCCGCATCCTGTAAACACGGACATAGTTAAAAGATACTGTGCATGAACAAAGACCCGCTAGGTTGACTGGCCTGGGAAAAAATAAGGGCATCCCGACGAACCAAAAGAGTTCGGGAAAAAATTAGGGATATACATATGAAAAAAATTTGTACACCCGACAAGTCGAAAACATGAAAAAGCGGCTTTGGCAAAAAAGGGTATCCCGGTGGACTGAAAACCCGGAAGGGAGGTCTAGGCAAAATTTAGGGATTTTAAGCATATAACTATGTTCTATTGGATCACCTTACAGCCAATTTTCAAAACCAACTATCAAGCTCAAGTGGTACTAATAAATCCAGTCAGCTTCGAACAAGCAGTAAAGAGATGAGACGCTCAAAGACATAAAGGCAATAGCAGAATGGGAAATAAATAGGATTATTTCACATAGTTGTTTTTCTTTGTATACTATTTTGTATATTTTTCATTCTTATGACGACATTCTCTTACTAGGATGTCCGTCTCCTTGTACAAAAAAATGCCTATTCAAATTAATACAAAACTATCTCTTTGAAAGTGCAAAACTATTTGTTTTTATTTTTCTGTTTTGTTTGCGAAAACGTCCAGTGATTATTTTTGAACATATGCATTTTAATGTGATTACCGTTTATAAATACAAGCATAAAAAACTGAAAAACTGTTACTAATGGCTTTAAAAAGTAGGACAATGTCTAAAGGCCGTCTGCAAATCCCCGCAGATACTTTTTCCAGCCGGTACAGAGACAATGGCATCCTACCATAAAGTCACTGCCATATCCTCAGCATACAGCCTAATGATGTCAAAGTTTTGATATCTCCGGTAGAGCAAGAATCTCCAATTACTGCCCTGGCATCTAAAAAATTTCCCCTAGCCTGGCTCACAATATTTGTGGATCCCCCAGCAGGATTTCATAAAAGTCCCCAAGTGGTTCATGGAGTTTCCCTTCCCTAACAAAGTTTATTCCTCTAACAATGGAAATCTGTCTCCCAGCATTTGAACTTCAACAAAATTTTAAGACTTACACTCTTCATCCCCAGCAACAGTCAGAGATTTATTTTCCCCAGGTCAGCAACATTGTAGTAGAAAAACTGATATGTTCATACATTGCATTCATACATCATTCTACAAACATCATAGCATATGCAGCACAAATGCATATATCACAATCTCATTTATTTTAAGAACATCATTACCCGATGCATCTCATGCATCATGACACTGCATACAGCTGACTCTTTACCTTTTTCAGGAAAGTTATCAAGCAAATAAATATCATCACCAACTTTCAATAGTTCTAGATTAATTCTTGAAACTAGACAGGGCAACTATATGTGAACGACTAAGTGTAGATCAATTCCCGAAACAAGACGGGGCGACTATCTAACGGATTAGATTAAAGATTAACTCCTGAAACAAGACGGGAAAACTATTTTTCTTTCTCTTAGGTCAGAGATTAATTCCTGAAACTAGACAGGGCAACTATCTCAACAACCAACAAAAACATGTTCCAGATTAATACCTGAAACAAGACAGGATAACTATCTGTGGACGACTGATTATAGATTAATACCTGGAACCAGAAAGGAAAAATATCTACATGAGCAGATTGAAGATTAACTCTCGAAACAAGACATGGAAATGATCTTTCTTTCACAAATAGGTCCGAGATTAATTCCTGAAACCAGACAGGGCATCTATCTCGACGACCAACAAAAACAAGTTTCAGATTAATACCTGAAACAAGACAGGACAACTATATGTGAGCGGCTTATTGTAGATTAATACTTGGAACCAGATAAGACAACTATCTACATGATCATATTGAATATTAACTCCCGAAACAAGATGGGGAAACTATCTTTCTCTCTCTTAGGTCAGAGATTAATTCCTGAAACAAGACAGGGCAACTATCTCAACGACCAACAAAAGCAATTTCCAGATTAATACGTGAAACAAGACATGACAACTATCTGTGTACAGCTGATTGTGGATTAATTCCCGAAACAAGACAGGGCGACTATCTACACGACCAGACAAAGTAATCTTACACAGGTTCCTTCTCATGATCTCCAGATGCAGCCTTACACGGGCTCGTCCTGAAGCAATATTACATGGGTTTCTTCTCACAATCTCCAGATGAAGTTTAACACGGACTCATCCTGAAGCAGCCCTACACAGGCTCTTTCTAATACATTTCCGAATAACAATTAATTTCATTCTCCCTAACAAGTTACTGTGAAGCCTGGATTTCAACCAGAAAACAACTAACTTTCATCTCTCTAGTCCAGAGATAACTCCTTAGTAGAGCCATGGACAACTAAAGCTCCTAGACTCTATTCCCCACAGAGTTTTCCTCAAGCAGGAGAACAACATAAATCAACATTCCCCAATGGAGTCCTCCTCGGACAACAGGAGCAGGAATCCCCACAAAGAGACCTCTTATGAAGAAGCATCTACTTTGGATGGCATCTTTAAGCCCATCTCCGACGGCTCTACGATCTCTTCTCCAAATGGAATATGTAAGCCCATTCTCGATATCATCAACCAACAATGTTGCTTCATGCGAATGCAAATTTCAAGGAACTCTAGTGTTCAATCATCTTCCACCTTTAGATTACGAAAGGCAGACAAGCCAATCTAAATCCTCAGGTTTTAGAAGATTAAACAGGGGCAGCTTTTGCACCCAAAAATTTTCCCTCCCATTTTATTCAGGGCATGCACATTAAGGTCCTCAATTGTTCAAGGTTGACCAAGAATTGACTATAAAAATTATCCTTCTAAGCAATGGACTTCCATCTAAGATTTCCTTTCTCACAAAGAATTTTGGTTTACAAGGGATTCAAATGATTTTCATGCCACCCCATATGCCTTAGCATAATGGCACAATTGAAAGAAAGAAAAAGTGTGCATGACAAAGTGTAGGCTGATGGCTGAAAACATGCCTGAGAGCTTTTGGGTTGAAGCAACTTCGACAGTAATATGCAGGCTAATTTGAAGGATCGAAGGAAGGCTAATTCAAAGGAAAATGTGAGGAGGCTAATTTGAAGTCTTCGATTGGAGCTTCGAAAGGTTCTTTTTCAAACCACTGAAATATAAGCTATTCAAAATATCCAAGGAAGGTTGGATCGAAAGAAGGCGTGTGAGGAGGCTTTTTCTAAAGTCTTCGATCGGAAGAGCTAGTAAAGGCATCGAAGGGTGTTATTTATGAATCATGGAAATATAAGTTATTCGATGTACTACAAGAAAAAACCTTTCTATTGACACGTTGTTCGAATGGGAATTTTTAAAAGAAGAATATTTTGGGAATCAAAAAGCTTTTATTTTATCCAAAGAAACATGTGAAAGGATAATGATTCGAAGGACATGCAGCCTTCAAATATGGTGTGATCGAAGGACAGCTAGAAACGAGTCAGCAAGATATGAGTCATCTTGTAGTTTTAGGGTCAATATGCCTCAGGCATGTGCCTGAACGTACAAGGGAGTTGGATGATCGAAGGTGCTCATAGGTTATCCTTCGATTGGTGCAATACAAGTTGTATTCACCAATCGAAGGTGAACTAAGGGTCAATAAGGATGGCTTTATAAACGAAAAAAACAAAAGTAAGGATTAGAGTCAAAACTGTGTTCGACGGAGGTGAACAAAAGGAAACTCCAAGAAAAGGAAATTGAAGAGAATAAAAAAGGACTCCAAATATGTGCACCATGCACTCTACCATCAGCACCATCAGATCCATACAACATGGATCCAGTGCCTCCAGCATGCAGTCTCCACCATGGACTCTCCAGATGCGTACTCACCAGATCCTAATGCACCCTGGGCCAGCTTAATTGGGCCTGACCAATTTCAAACATTACACCCCCTTTATTTTTTTTTAATAGACCCGTGTGCATTTTCCTCTTGTACTGTTTTAGTTTGTTTTGTTTATTTGTTTCATATTTTATTTTCAAGATTTAATTTAATTTTAATAAATAAATAAAATGACAAAAAAACATTAGGTTAGTATTTTTATTAATTAAGCTAACTTTGTAAATAAATTAATTAATTACTTTAACATTTTGTTTAATTTAAAATCAATAGACTTAAGATTCTAATCAATTTTAGTCCTATTTCTCAAAAATACCAAAAAAATCATTTTTCTTAGTACTTAAGGTTTCAGGACATTTTTATATTTTTTCTTATCATTTTTATATTTATTTGCCATTTAAATTCTAGAAAGAATGTATAGGTTGCATGGAAAATTTTGTAATAGTTTAGTTTATTTTTCTGTATTTTTCTATTATGTAACTGCCCACAAAATGTAATAGCGTAGGTGTTGTACCCCAAAATTTGCTCTCTCATTTTACTCAATACATGCCCATTAAGATCCTCAAATTGCTCAAGGTTGCCCAAGAGCTTACCAGACAAACTCTCTCCTAAGGCAGTATACCTCAAATTAGGGTTTCTATTTTCATCAAGATGGGTGAACCACAAAGGCCTCATATGCTCTCCATGGTCTTAATATGTTCTCAAGACCATACATGTCAAGTTTCATGCCTTGCACAAGAAGTTTGCTCAGTCAACTGCTTAGATACTTGAGAATCGACTGTATTAGGTCAAAAGTCAACTGTGACCCACATACAGTCAAACTTTAAGATTTTTGGTCAACATCCACATTTTGAAGTGAATTTCATCATTTTATCAAGGATTGATCATGATTCCTCAAGGAATGCTCCAAATTCATCAAAAACCAAAAGTTGCTAAATTAGGGTTTTGTAGGAAAAGTCAACCCAACTTTGACCATGCATAACTTCTTCATACTTTATCAGAAATTTTCCATCCAAGGCTCATTTTGAAAAGGATGCCATTCCATACAATACATATTCATCCCTCAATTTAAAAATATTCACTCATCAAAAGATATGAATTTCTACATTACAGGTCCTTTTGAAAAGTCAACAAAAACACCTTTTGGGTCAAAGCTTCATACAGGAACATGGAAGACCCATTTGAAATGAAACCAAAAGGGTTCGTTAGAGGACAGCCTAAGATTTCTAAAAAGTCAAAGAAAATCCTCCGAGGGTCAAAATTGAGAGAGTTGTGAATTGTCAAAGTTGGCAATTTTTGGAAAATTGTCAAAAGTCAACATTGATCAAATTTGCATTTTTTCCAAAGGGGCCCATGTTTTCTTGCTTGAAACATGTTTCTAATAGGACCCATGACCCTTGAGCTTTTCCACCTAGTATTTTATTACTGTTATCATTTATTTTGATTTTTTATTCATTCAAATCAAAATAAATCAAATTAAATGGTAAAATAATGAAAACAAATCAAATCTTGAGATTTTTGTGCACATTTAGAGTCCATGTACAGCTAGCATGATGATCAATTCGTGCAAGACTCATTAGGGTTGGAAAAGATTGGATTGAAGCTTTTTTATAAAGATATCATACATGAATCAAATTAAATCACATTTTCATAATTCTCAAAGATATGATGCAATTTTACAACCCTAATTCAGTCTACTATATGTATACAACAATTGCAGATCAAAACACAGGGTTGAGCAGTCGTGAAAACACCAAACCAAATTCCAAAAAAGTGACAAAAAGTGTTGGATCGTTTTTGCATTTAGAGATCAATTCAGACTATTCCAATGCTGCTAATCGATTCTTGGACCTTCCCAGAAGCCAATTGGATCAGTTGCAAGGCTTGAAGCACCCAGAAACACGCGTAATTGCTCTCACGGTTTTCCCTCAAACTCAAAATCGATTACTGTATTCCTGGTATCTTTAGCACGTTTAACTCATATATTTGTAATCCTCATCATGTTTGCAAGCTAATTGTATTATTCAATTGCGTTTTAGAAGCCTATACACGATGTTGCCATTGTTAGGGTTTACGTTTGCAATTTAGGGCTTTCTTACACAGGTGAAATTAACCAAAAATAAGGATACCAGGGTGTTCACGAGATCACCATGAATGGAGCTATGTATTTAGATATCATTTATCGTGCATTTTTGAAATTTGCAGGGGTTATAGCTACAGACTTATGTCTGTAGGTAAAAGCCCTTCACCTAATACGACGGTTGCAGCGAAGAAGATAGTATGTGGCAGTCCACCATTAGATCTTTTGAAACTTGCGCGCTTTTCTGAATCTACTGCTTTATTTTATTTATTATATGTTGTTCTCATTATACAAACAAGTTAACAAGGTAGCGCAACTGGCAATGCATCGTTGGAGGCGAGTATAAGGACCTGGGTTCGATCCCATGTCCCAACAATTGCTTTGTATTATTTTTTCTTATGTAATCATGTGTACTACGCTCTCAACCATCCACCATGTGCTAGAAATTCCTGAACACTAGATGCACTTCTATCCATATCCAACGCTTCCAGCCATGAAGGTCCATGATACTCCTTTAGGTCAACGTTGCACAGGATCCAGCGTGGTTGACTGGGCTTGGTGTTGAATGGGCCTAACAAATTTAGTACTACACCCCCTGAATTGCTCAACAATACAGGCCCAATTTCTTTTCTTTTTTTATTTTATTTCCTTTATTTTAATTATTTGATTAATTATTACCTTTTACAAAAATAACACAAAAAAATCATTTTTTTATTTAATCATAAAATCAAGAAAACCACAAAAATGTAGAATTAGGTTTTTAATTAAAATTAGTTTTTTTTTGGAAAATAATTAATTTAATGATATTGACTTGATTGTTTTCATAATTAAAATTAATTAGACAAATTAGGTTTAATTCACAAATATTTAATTTTCTCAATAAAATACCAAAAAATATTTTTCTTTAATTAGTTAGATTTAGGTTAGGATTTCAAATATTTTTCTCAACAATAAAATACAAAAAAATATTTTCTCTTTAATTGATTAGATTTTAGAATTTAAACTTTGGTTCTCGTACTTAATTCTCGCGCGCAATATTTTATTTTCCAATTATTGTATTTGCTACGGGTTTGTAATAGTTTTTAATTAGAGTTTACCGCATATTATTTACTGTTTGATCCCGGGTTGTTGGTCATGTAACCCCCTCCCCAAAGCCTTGTAATAGCGTAGATTTACTTTTTCTCTTTTAATTTCCGCAACTATGAACTGCCTAGATGTATGAATAATAGGCTTGCATGCAAAAGACAAATAAAATTAAAATAGTAGATCACCTTAATTGTCCAAAGATTAAATAACTGAAATCAAACACTGCTTCACACTTGCACCCTTAGGGTATACCTCACTTAGTTACCTCGAAAAACAATGTTCATGTCCCTCGAACTTAGAAATATCTTAGCAAAAGACCCTCAGTTTAAAGTCATCATAAAGATCATAGTCCCTCAATCTCCCTCAAGTTGCCTACGAGAAATGATCTTGTCCCTCGATGTTGCCTACGAATATATGATGACAGTCCCTTCGAAATGTTAAGGTATCCTTACATGTTGCCTTCAATGACCATTACGTCCCTTTCGATAGTCCCTCAAACATCCAACGAATAGGGTTACCTACTCACTAATAGTAGGATAACACGGTCTAAAGGATAGGAGGAAAAGAACGCCTTTTTTCGAGTAGGTAGATAAATGTTAGGTACTTGCTCAAAAAGACAAATCTTTTACACCATACACTTTCAAACAAACTTTTTAAACTAATGTTTTCAAAACACTTCATCACACTCTTGAAGACCGATACAAGGGTTATCACAAAGTTAAACAAAAACTTTTCAAAACACACACAAGCAATTTTCAAAATGAGCAAGTACCTAAGAGCCCATGGAAAACCATGGATAGAAAGGGTGCTAACACCTTCCCTTTCTATAATCTACCCCTCGTACTCAGAAACATCTCGAAAAAGGTTTTTTCTGTTCTTTTTCCTTTTCCTGATTGGATAAAATAAAATTCGGTGGCGACTCTTGCTTACCGCGACATTTTGCGAACAAAAAACACAAACCAGTATTAACAGTCGGTTCTGCCACCATATCAGAGAACTGGGGACTAATTCAAAGTGGGGTTTACCTTAGGATCTAGGTCATTAAATTTCTTCTCTTGAGTGTCTTAATTGCTTTACTTTTGAGGGTTTGTTTGGGGTTACTATAGATCTTACACCCGGATCTGGGGGCACTCGTTAGGTAAACAGCAATAGATCGTGGAGACTGTACGGCATAAACCGATATGGTTTAAGCGATGGTTGTGTTGGTGTGGCACTTTGGTTGGTACCGGTATCCTTCATGGGGAAACGAGGAGAATACGGGGCCGTCGTGTGGTGTCGTGAAGCGCCAACGGACCTTAGAACCTTAGTTGAACAACTTGGCCATTAGAAAGTAGTGAGATAGCCGGCCTCGGTGTAGAGATGAGAACTGGTTGATACTCGATGCTACACTCATTGAGACTAGACTTTCGGGATATTTTGGCTGCAAGAAAAGATTGAGAGCTGAAACAATGCCCGATAAAGGATGGTCAGTGGTATTGAGAATCTCTAGAACCCGGTTACTTTTTAAGACATGTTTAAACCAACTAAACTTCAAGAGGGTACTACCTTTAACCTCATGCAAGCCTTAAACCTAAGGACTTTACGTGACTTGACTGTGTTTGTTATACTTTGCTTTACCTGTGGTTTATCATGACATCATGCATCATAACATGGCATCCATGCTTATTGCACTAACCATTTCAAAGACCAAGGGAATTTATCTTTGTTCTGTTTTGCAGATCATGGCTTCCATTCATAGAAACACTATCCAAATCAGCTTTGTGAAGTTACCTTCCCAACTCAAAGAGCTAGCATCAAGGGTTTCTGAAACTTCTGCATTCACTAAGAGACATGGTCAACTTCTCAATCTGGTTACTTCAAACTTTGATTAAAAGATGATGAGTGTACTCTTTCAGTTCTTTGATCCCAAGCACCACTGCTTCACCTTTCCAGACTATCAGTTGGTGCCTACCTTGGAAGAATTCTCTCAACTATTGGATATACCCATTCTTGAATAGGTACCCTTCAAAGGTCTAGAAGAAGTTCCTAAGCTAGAAGTTATTGCCTCAGCTTTACATCTGAAATTGGCCGACGTGGTACCCAATTGTGAAACGAGAAGCGGAGTCAAGGGTTTTCTAGCTAAGTTTCTGATAGACAAAGCCCAGTTGTTTTGGGATGATATGGATTTTCAGGCTTTTGAGGAGGTCTTAGCTCTTCTTATCTATGGTTTAGTTCTCTTCCATAATCCGGACTCATTCGTAGATGTGAATGATATTAAGATCTTTCTCTCTCGCAACCCGGTGCCTACTTTGCTCGGAGATATTTTGCACACTCTCCATACTCGTACCATGAGGAGAAGAGGGATTCTTATGTGCTGTATGACATTGCTGTGGAGGTGGTTTATTTCTCACCTCCCTAAGTCCATACTGAAGAATGAAGAAGGTCTGGTTTGGTCACAAAGGATAATGTCACTCGCTCATACGGATATTCTTTGGTGTTCTCGATCTATGGAAAACATTGCTATCATTGACCGCTGCGGGGAGTACCCTAATGTCCCACTGCTTGGTATCAGAGGGGGTATAACCTACAATCCTTGTTTAGCTCTATGACAGTTTGGTCACGCTCGAAGTGATGGTCCCCATGAGTTACTTATCGAGGGTATTATATTCAACTATGAGGATGATATTCAAGAGTATCGCCGGAGGTTCATACGAGCCTGGGGCATGGTAAACAGATCTGGCGTCAAGACTGTGGGGCCAAAAACTTCCGTTCCTATGGAACCTTACCTCCAATGGGTACGAGCTCGTGCCCAGAAGCTTATGATGCCCTATGTGGCCGGTTTACCAGTGATTGTGGAACCCACTACTGAAGAAGGCATTCCTTACACGGTTCTATATCCTTACATGCCCACTGATCTTGGGGAATTACAAAGGTCTTGGATTCAGTTGATGAAGGAGTGGGATACTTACAGGGATCAGTTCCATGCTCAGGAGAGGAAGGTCTTAGAGCTCACAAAGCAACTGCATGAGGTAAAAGGACTGAATGATTATCTCGACACGAAGAGGAAGCATCCATCGGACTTTTGATTTTCTTTTCTAGTTTTAGATTTGTTTTTTGTAACGCCTAAAAGGCATTTGAACTTCAAATTCAGCTAATAAAGTTTTGTTTATTTTTGGTTTGCAAATTTAAATTTCCCAAAGTCTTTGAAATCATTTCATGCACATACCATTATCATACACATCATTACAGGTACCATTACAGGTTTCTCATCTCCTTCGCTGTTTATTTCAGCAAAAATGTCTTCTGAACAAAGCATTAAGGACCTGCAGGCACATAATGCTCAATTCCAACAAATGTTAATCAGTATGGAAAAGTGGTAGGAGGATTTGAAAGCCCTCATTCTGAAAGAGAAGAAGAAAAAGAAGAAGGCTGCTGGTATTCTGAACATGGGCCGAAGGTTTGGAGAGCGGTTGAAGCGACAAGTCGACCTGACCTCTTCATCTACGGAAGGGGAGAACCAAGAAGAAGAGAAGGACCCCAGTCCTGCAGTGTCTGACAATGATACTGATTTCAATGATGAGCAATATTCTCCTGCTGAGGATAGATACAAACAGTTGGAAGATCGTCTGAGTGCCATGGAAGTTCAGAGGATACCAGGATTGGATTTTGAAGAATTGGGTTTGGTGTCGGGAGTGGTCATCCCGCAGAAGTTTAAAGCTCCAGTTTTAGCCAAGTATGATGGGGCGTCCTGCCCAAAGCTCCATCTCTGCTCTTACGTCAGGAAGATTCAACCCCACACCGCTGATAGAAATTTGTGGGTGCATTTCTTTCAAGATAGTCTGTCAGAGACTCAGCTTGAATGGTTCTACCAGCTGGAGGGAGCCAATGTCCGAAATTGGGAAGATCTGGTTGTTGCTTTCTACAAGCAATTTCAGTATAATACCGACCTTGCTCCCACTCATACTCAACTCCAGAGTATGTCCATGGGTGAAAGTGAAGGTTTTAAGGATTATGCACAAAAATGGAGAGACTTGGCTGGGAGATTTCTATCCCTGTTGTCTGATAGGGAGTTGGTTGATATGTTTCTAGGGATGCTATCTGGTCCATGTTTCAATCATTTGATCGGCAGCTCATCAGCTGGTTTTACTGAGCTAATCCTAACTAGGGAAAGAGTATAAGCTGGGATTTGAAGCGCCAAAATACAGAAGCATGCCTCGTCAAGTTCAACAAAGAAGCCTTTTGCTGGTAAGAAAGAAGTCAGTGCCGTCTACAGCCCGAGGGGTCAGAACAGGGCTGAACAATGTCAGGCAGTAAGTGCCGTGATGATACCTAGACCTGCAGTTGCTCCACAATGCAACAATCAACAAAGGGTGGAAAAACCACAATGGCAGTTTACCTGCATCAACATGACATTGGCTGAAGTTCTACCTCTTCTGCTGAGGTCCAACTTGGCAACCTTGAGAGAGGCTCCCAAGAATCCAAATACTACATCTCCCCGATATAATCCAAATGCCCGGTGTGCCTATCATTCTGAGAGTCCTGGCCATGATACAAGTGACTGCTGGGCTCTGAGAAACAAAGTACAAGACTTGATTGAAGCCAAGGAGATAGATTTTGATGCTCCAGAAAAGCCAAATGTCATAACTGCTCCCATGCCTAAGCACGACCGTGGAGTTAATGCTATTGATACTGATTTATTTGTTACCTTTGTCGATGAAGTATCTACTCCTCTCATGATTGTCAAGAAGAATTTGCTGTTGGCCGGTTTATTTTCGGGTTGATGTGAAGGTTGCCACATGTGTTCGCTTCTACCTTCTGGTTTCCATTTGTTGAAGTTAGGTGTTCAACGCCTGATAGATAGCAAAGAGATTTTGTTCGAGAAGACTATGATTACATCTGGCTCCAAGGTTTCCTCGAGAAGACCTTTTAGGATTACATCTGCTCCAAGAATTGCTCCATTAATAATCATTGTTCCTGGTCTTGTCCCGTATATCTCGGATAAAGCTGTCCCATGGCATTATGGTGTCGATGTGTACTATCATGGCATCAAACAAGATCTGAAAGACGAAGAAGTTGATCCTGATGTTGGTAACATTGTCGGAACCAGCAAGATCACCCGAAGTGGATGGGTTTTCTCTCCCGAGATTTCCCCTAAGACTATTAACAAGCCTATTGTCATTCCATCTGTTGTTCCTGCTAGTACATCAACTATTGTTCTTGTTCTTACTCCAGTCGATGAATCATCTGATACTCGCGGCAAAGAAGTTGTAGGTGAGCCTGCCCGGACAGAGGCGCCTAAGAAAATTATTATGGAAGCCTCTAAACAAGAAATGGAGGAAATACTGAAAATCATTAAGAAGAGCGACTACAATGTGGTCGAGCAGCTAGGGCAGACCCCATCAAAGATATCCATGTTGTCTCTGCTATTATGTTCTGAAGCCCATGTGAAGGCTTTGATTGCATTTCTCAAGACTGCGCATGTGCCGCAAGAGACTTCAACTGATTAGTTCAAAGATTATGTGGCCAGCCTGACTGCTGATAATGTACTGGGTTTTTCAGATGCAGACTTGACGCCAAAGGGAAGGAAGCATAATGATGCTCTAAATGTATCGATTGAATGCAGGGGCACCACTATGGCTCATGTGCTGGTAGATACTTGGTCTTCACTGAATGTTCTGCCAAAGAAGGCGTTGGACCGATTGGATTGCAAGGGTTTGACTTTAAAGCCTAGTAACATTGTGGTAAGGGCTTTTGACGGATCAAAGAGAATGGTGCACGGGGAAGTGGACATCCCTGTCAAAGTGGGTTCTCAGACTTTTGGGTCCAGTTTCTATGTGATGGATATCAGGCCGTTATATTCTTGTTTGTTGGGTCATCCTTGGATGCACGAGGCTGGGGCAGTCACCTCCACACTCCACCAAATGCTGAAGTATCCGGTGAAAGGAAAGATTGTCACAGTGCAGGGTGAAGAAGAATATATGGTGAGTCACCTCAACTCCTTCCGCTACGTAGAGATGGACGGGGAATTCATAAAACTCCTTGTCAGAATTTTGAAGAGGTCCCTCAGATCTTGGCATCAACTGAAACTACTAGCAATAAACCTCCTTTGAAGATGGATTTTCTCAAAGACACCAGGGTCGTGGTTGAAGAAGGTGGGTGTGCCAATTGGGGTCAGCTCCCTGATTTCACTCATAAAACTGATAAATTTGGTTTAGGCTTTACTACAGGGCTCAAAGGGCTGTTAGACACGCTCGGGCTGGAGGACCTCCCCTACGTATCAGCAATCGTGGGATTAATGACATTGAAGATAATGAAGAGGACTCAGACATCAACAGCTGGATCTACCCAACAACCAACGGTGGACCGAGTAACTGGACGGCTAGGGACTTCATACCTGTTTCTTTTATCCCGCAGTAATTAACTTATTTGTTTTAAGATTTGTAATAAACAATTTGAAACTTTACGGCCCGGTGCCTTGCCCGAGGCACATTGGCTTTACTTGTGAGGGCTATTATTTGTCATTTCATAATCATTAATAAAGCATTGGACGTTTCTTGTATACAGATTTTATGCTCTCTGTTTTTCTTTCATGCTTTCACTTTATCAAAACAGCTATTCTCTTACACACACTCACGTATCATAATGCAGATCTGTATCCACTCTGGATCCCATTGATAACAGCTCTGCTATTGCCAGTTATGACTTCAAAAATCCGATCAACCAAGCCGAGGACGAAGGTGAGGATGGTTGTGAGGTGCCTGGAGAACTTGCTAGACTATTACAGCAGGAAGAAAGGGCCATACAGCCTCATGAAAAGCCGGTTGAGACAGTGAATTTGGGTACAGAGGAAGACAGAAAGGAGGTTAAAATAGGTGCAAATCTAGAGCTTAGCGTCAAACAGAGGTTGATACAGATGTTGCACGATTATGTTGAGATTTTCGCTTGGTCCTATGAAGACATGCATGGTTTGGACACTAACATTATGGTACATCGCCTGCCGACTAAAGAAGACTGTCCTCCGGTTAAACAGAAGGTTCGTCGTATGCGTCTTGAAATGTCAGAGAAGATTAAGGCAGAGGTCATGAAACAGTTCCATGCAGGATTCCTAGCTGTCACTTCATATCCACAGTGGGTTGCCAACGTTGTTCCGGTACCTAAGAAGGACGGTAAGGTACGGTTGTGTGTTGATTATAGAGATATGAATAGGGCAAGCCCCAAGGATGACTTCCCACTTCCTCACATCGATGTTTTGGTCGACAATACCGCGCATCACAAAATCTTCTCCTTCATGGATGGTTTCTATGGCTACAACCAGATCAAGATGGCCCTTGAAGACATGGAGAAGACAACCTTCGTCACGCACTGGGGAACCTTCTGCTACAAGATGATGCCTTTTGGGTTGAAGAATGCTGGGGTAACCTATCAGCACACCATGGTTGCTTTGTTCCATGATATGATTCACCACGAGATCAAGGTATATGTTGATGACATGATAGCCAGGTCTCAGTCTGAGGAAGAACACCTTGATCATCTCCAGAAATTGTTTGACAGGTTGAAGACATACAAACTGAGGTTGAATCCGAACAAGTGTACCTTCGGGGTAAGATCTGGTAAGCTTCTAGGTTTTATCGTCAGTGACAAGGGTATTCAGGTAGACCCTGCGAAGGTAAAAGCCATACAAGAGATGTCGGTTCCCCACACAAAGAAAGAGGTTAGAGGTTTCTTGGGACGTCTAAATTATATCGCAAGGTTCATTTCACATCTGACTGCTACTTGTGAGCCAATCTTCAAGCTACTGAAGAAAGATCAAGTGGTAAAGTGGAATGATGAATGCCAAACCGCTTTCGAAAGAATCAAAGAATACCTTCAAGAACCGCCAATTCTGATGCCTCCAGTTGAAGGAAGACCTTTGATATTATACTTGACAATGCTAGACAATTCAATGGGGTACGTGCTGGGGCAGCATGACGAGTCTGGTGGAAAAGAGCACACCATTTATTACCTTAGCAAAAAGTTTACCGTCTGTGAGACACGATACTCATCACTCGATAAAACTTGTTGCGCTTTGGCATGGGTTGCGAGTCGACTGAGACAGTATATGCTAACTCACACTACCTTATTGATATCAAAGATGGATCCGATCAAGTACATTTTCGAGAAGCCCGCTCTCTCCGAAAGGATAGTAAGGTGGCAAATGATCTTAACTGAGTACGACATACAATATACAACCCAAAAAGCTATAAAGGGGAGTGTATTGGCTGATCACTTAGCTCATCAGGCCGTGGATGACTACCAGTCTATGAATTTCGAGTTCCCGGATGAGAATATCATGCTGGTGACTGACTATGAAGAACCTGGACCGGATGAAGGACCTGAGGAGGGATCTCGATGGTCTATGTATTTTTATGGAGCCTCAAACACACTGGGTAACGGCATTGGCGTTGTAATCATATCTCCCGAGGGTTGTCATACTCCGTTCACCGCCTGTTTATGTTTCAACTGCACCAACAACATGGCGGAGTATGAAGCATGTATTATGGGACTTCTAGCTGCTATTGACCTAAGGATCAAGTTCTTGAGTGTATTCGGGGATTCCGCTCTGGTGATAAGTCAGATCAAAGGCGAGTGGGATACGAAACACCCGAATCTCATTCCTTACAAAGAGTATGTACTGATATTGCTTCCACACTTTGAGGAGGTAACCTTCGAGCATTTCCCACGAGAGGAGAACCAGTTGGAGGAAGTGTTAGCTACCATGTCTTCTATGTTCAAGGTTAGGTGGGATGATGAGGCTCCCCAAATTACCATTGAGAGGTTGGATGAACCAGCACACTGCTGTGAAATCGATACCGAAGAAGGGGAAGACAAACCCTGGTTTCACGAAATCAAAAGGTACCTCGAGACTCAGGAGTATCCCGAAGGGGCATCTGTCAATGATAAGAAGTTTCTGAGAAGATTTGCTGCAAAGTTCTTCCTCAGTAATGAAATCCTCTATAAACGCCACCATGACTCCACACTACTACGGTGTGTAGACAAGAGCGAAGTAGAGAGGATCATGACAGATCTACATGAAGGCACCTTTGGAACTCATTTCAGTGGACACACCATGGCTAAGAATATCCTACGGGCAGGATATTATTGGTCCACTATGGAAGCCGATTGTTATCAGCACTCTCGAACTTGTCATAAGTGCCAAATCTATGCTGATAAGGTTCACGTGCCTCCAGTTCCTCTGAACATCCTGACAGCTCCTTGGCCCTTTGCGATGTGGGGCATCGACATGATTGGATAAATCAGGGCCACCGCTTCCAATGGACATCGTTTCATCTTAGTAGCCATGATTACTTCACGAAGTGGATTGAGGCAGCTTCCTTTGCTATAGTAACCAATAACATCGTGGCGCGGTTTATCCGACAAAATCTGATATGTCGATATGGTGTGCCGGAGAGAATTATTATTGACAATGGCAAAAATCTCAACAAAACAATAATCATTGAGCTCTGTAAAGAGTTCAAGATACAACATCCTAATTCTTCTCCCTACCGACCGAAGATGAATGTCACTGTTGAAGCAGTTAACAAGAACATCAAGAATATTGTACAGAAGATGACGGTGACATATAAAGACTGGTATGAGATGTTACCGTTTGCTCTTCATGGGTACCGTACCTCGGCACCGACGTCGACAGGGGTAACACCCTACTCTCTGGTATATGGCATGGAGGCAGTCCTACCCATAGAAGTCCAGATACCTTCTCTCAGGATTATGAAGGATGCGGGTTTGAACAAAGATGACTGGATCCAAACCTGACTTGATCAACTGAATCTAATCACCTTTTCTGTTTTGTTTTGCAAGAACGTTCAATGATTTATTATTTATATATGCATTTGAAAATGATTATTGCTCATAAAGATTTACATAAGAAACAAAATACAATTACTCGTAATTTTAGAAACATGGAAAAAACAAGAAGTACCAAACCCGACGGTTCCTCTGCCCAGCAGGTATTGGGATAGAGTCAGCTTTGGAACATGATTATTGGTATACGCACTCCCCACAGAGTAAAAGTATCCAAAGGCATTGATGTCATCTTTCCCAAAATAGGACATAACTATCCCCAGCCAAGGTTCATAATCGCAGGCGAATCAACAAATTTCATCCCCCAAGCGAAGTTCATTTCTACAGATACAGAAGCTCAATCACCAACAGAGCTTATCAGCTCCAGCAACGGAATTTCATCCTCAGTTGAGTTTATTTCTCCAGATCAGCAGGTCTACCAACGAAGTAACTCTTTCCCCTAAGTTTGGTCCCTGCAGAGTTATTCCCTAGCATCTCTTCCCGACAGAATATTCGCCAATTTCCAGCGAACGTCGGGGATTTATTTTCCCAGACACGAGCATGCCCCGATAGCATTTATGAACATACGTCATGACATACGCATGCATATCATATACAGCATAATCTCATTTATTTTGAGAACATCATCTCACCCTGCATTTCATGCATCGCATACAACTAACCTTAATATCTTTTGCAGGAAAAGACGATTAACTTCAACGAATCCAGTAGTTACACATATCACATCTACAGACAACTAATGGAATTTCAGTTCTCGAAATCAAACGGGTCAACTAATCTACATTATCATATCAAAGTAACCTTACCCCAGGTCCTCTTAAAGTTTTACACGAACTTATCCCAAAATAACCTTACCCCGGTTCATCCTGAAGTTTTACACAAACTTATCTCGAAGTAACCTCACCCCGGTTCCTCTTGAAGTTTTACACGAACTTATCAAAAAGTAACCTTACCCTGGTTTCTCCTGAAGTTTTACACGAACTTATCCCAAAATAACCTTACCCCGATTCATCCTGAAGTTTTACACAAACTTATCTCAAAGTAACCTTACCCCGGTTCCACCTGAAGTTTTACACGAACTTATCACAAAGTAACCTTACCTTGGTTCCTCTTGAAGTTTTACACGAACTTATCCCAAAGTAACCTTACCCAGGTTCCTTCTGAAGTTTTACACAAACTTAGCCCAAAGAAACCTTACCCAGGTTCCTCCTCAGTTCAGATGCAGTTTTACCCAAACTCCTCACGAAACAACCTTACCCAGGCTCCTTCTCACAACCCTACTATCCAGGCTTTCATATCTAAATAACCCTACTATCCAGGTTCCTTCTCACAACCCTACTATCTAGGCTTTCATATCACAGTAGCCCTACTACCCAGGTTCCTTCTCACAGCCCTACTATCCAGGCTTTCATATCGAAGTAACCCTACTATCCAGGTTCCTTCTCACAGCCCTACTATCCAGGCTTTCATATCGAAGTAATCCTACTACCCAGGTTCCTTCTCACAACCCTACTATCCAGGCTTTCATATCGAAGTAACCCTACTATCCAGGTTCCTTCTCACAGCCCTACTATCCAGGCTTTCATATCGAAGTAACCCTACTATCCAGGTTCCTTATCATAGCCCTACTACCCAGGCTTTCATATCGAAGCAACCCTACTATCCGGGTTCCTTCTCATAACCTCACTATCCAGGTTCCTCCTCTCTTATCTCCAGACAGCAGTCTACAACACTGTAAGACCAGGACCTAATCGAACACGATTGGTTTCGCATTTCCCCAGTAGAGTAACGGACAACTGAAGCTCCTAAAATTCTATTTCTCCCAGGACAGATACCAACATTCCTCAGCACATTCCTCATCAACAACAGCAATAAGGACTCTCGTCAAAGGAATATCTCAGGAAGTCAACATTCTTTAGATGGCATCTTTAAGACCATATCCGATGATTCTTCGTCGCATCCCGAATGGCATCTTTAAGCCCATCTCCGACAATTCTCTAACAACTTCCAAATGGCATCTATAAGCCCATTCCCGATATCACGAATCAAGTATCACATCATGCGAGTGCAAATTTCTGGGCACTTTAGTGGCGGGCTCATTGAAACTCCTTGTCAAGCCTTTGAAGTAGTCTCTCCCATGGTTGTTGTTGCCAAGGCCACTCCTGACACTCCCGAAGCTACTAAAGATACACCGAGGATGGCCTCTCTCAAAGATGACCGTGTTGTTGTTGAAGAAGGATATTGCACCATTTGGGGACAACTTCTTGATTTCCCTTTCAAGTCAGACAAATTTGGATTGGGCTTCACTTCCAAATATCAAAAGGAGGTTCGACGTGCTCGTGTAGGGAAACCAACTCTCCGCATTACTAACCATGAGGTTAATTCCCTTGAAGACTTTGATGCTGATAGAGACTTTGACGAATGGATCTACCCGACTGCTGGTGGAAGACTCAACAACTGGCATGCCAAGGACTTCATTCCAATCTCCTACAGCCAGGAGTAATTGCCATTTACTGGTTTTAGTACTTTGAGAACTTTGTCTGTAATTTCCATTAAAACAATGACTTTAAGCCATGTGCCTTGCCCGAGGCATAGCGGTCCATTTGTTAAGGGTTTGTTATTTTCATATGCCATATGCTCATTTTAATGAAAAAAACATTGGACTATTTTGCATTCAAATTTTGTGCTCTTTGCCTTTCTTTACTTTATTGCATTTTCAAAATAGCCATGTAACCTTACATGCGCGTACACACACACACACACACACACACACACACACACACACATTTGCAGATCTATATCCACTACGGATCTCATTGGCAACGACTATGCTATTGCCATCTATGACTTTGAACATCCAATCTATAAAGCCGAAGACGAAGGCGATAAATATTTTGAAATACCTGGGGAACTCGGCAGACTTCTGATGCAAGAGGAAAAGGCCATTCAACCACACGAGGAACCAGTTGAAGTGATAAACCTGGGTACTGAGGCAGACAAAAAAGAAGTCAAGATCAGCGCCAACTTGGAAGACTGTGTCAAGAGAAGATTGGTCCAGATGTTACACGACTATGTTGAAGTGTTCGCTTGGTCATATGCAGAAATGTCGGGGCTTGATACTGATATCGTAGTTCGTCGTCTACCAATGAAGGAATATTATCCTCTGGTCAAGCAAAAGGTTCGTCGCATGCGGCCAAACATGTTTGAGAAAATAAAAGTTGAGGTAATGAAACAAATTGATGCAGGTTTCCTGGTAGTGACATCATACCCTCAATGGGTGGCAAATGTTGTTCCAGTATCGAAGAAAGACGGTAAAGTCCATATGTGTGTAGACTATAGGGATTTGAATAGGGCAAGCCCCAAGGATGATTTCCCACTATCACACATTCACATTTTGGTTAACAACACGGCTCAACACAAATTTATCTTCTTCATGGATGATTTCTCCGGTTACAATCAAATCAAAATGGCTCTCGAAGACATGGAAAATACCACTTTTGTCACACAGTGGGGCACCTTCTGCTATAAGGTCATGACTTTTGGTTTGAAGAATGCAGGGGAAACCTATCAACGAGCTATGGTAGATCTATTTCATGACATGATCCATCATGAGATAGAAGTATATGTTGATGACATGATTGCAATATTGCAACCTGAGGAATAACACCTTGATCATCTTCACAAGATATTTGAGAGGTTGAAGAAATACAAGTTAAGGCTGAATCCTAACAAATGCACCTCCGAGGTAAGATATGGAAAACTCTTAGGGTCCGTCGTCAGTGGAAAAGGTATTGAGGTTTACCATGCAAAAGACAAAGCCATACAAGAGATGCAAGCTCCCTGTACTGAGAAGGAGGTCAGGGGATTCTTAGGTCGACTCAACTACATCACCAGATTCATCTCTCATTTAACTGCTACCTGTGAGCCAATCTTCAAACCATTGAAAAAAGATCAAGTAGTCAGATGGAACAACGATTTCCAAGAAGCTTTTAACAAGATCAAAGAGTACTTACAAGAACCCCCAATTCTGACACCTCCAGCTGAATGAAGACCTCTGATTATATACTTAACTGTATTAGAGAATTAAATGGGGTGTGTGCTGGGTCAACATGACGAGTTTGGCCAAAAAGAGCATGCAATATACTACCTTAGCAAAAAGTTTACCGACTGTGAAACCAGATATTCACTGCTCGAAAAAACTTGTTGCACTTTGGCATGGGATGCTCGCCGGCTAAGACAATATATGTTGACTCACACCACTTTATTTATTTCTAAGATGGACCCCATCAAGTATATCTTCTAGAAGCCATCTCTCTCAGGATGAATAGCTAGATGGAAAATGATCTTGATTGAATATGACATCCAGTACACTACACAAAAAGCAATCAAGGGAAGTGTGTTGGCAAATCATTTGGCGCATCAAGCTGTTGATGACTACCAATCCATGAACTTTGAATTCCCGGACGAGAATATCATGTTGATAACTGACTATGAGAAGCCTGGACTGTATGAAGGACCTGAACAAGGATCCCGATGGACTATGGTTTTTGATGGAGCTTCCAATGCTTTAGGTAACGGAATTGGTGATGTGATCATTTCCCCCGAAGGTTGCCATACGCCTTTCACCACTAGACTGTGCTTCGATTGTACAAACAACATGGTTGAGTATGAAGCATACATCTTGGGTCTATAGGCTGCCATTGACCTAAGAATCAAATTCTTAAGCGTATACAGAGATTCAGCTCTAGTAATCAGTCAAGTTAAAGGAAAGTGGGATACCAAACATCCAAATCAGATCCCTTACAAAGAGCTTATGCTAACCATGATCCCATACTTTGAAGAGGTCACCTTTGAGCATATCTGGTGGGAAGAAAATTAGTTGGCAGAAGCTTTAGCAACTATGAAATCTATGTTCAAGGTCAATTGGGACAACGAGACTCCCAGAATTACTATCGAAAGATTTAACAAACCTGCACACTATTGTGAGTTTGACACTGATGAGGAGAAGCCTTGGTACTATGAAGTAAAGATATATATTGAAACACAAGAGTATCATGAAGGAGCTTCAATCAATGATAAGAAATTCCTACGGAGGTTCTCAGCCAAATTCTTCCTAAGCAATGGGATCCTGTACAAACGTAACCACAATTCAACTCTGCTCTGTTGTGTAGACACGAAGGAAGCAGAAAAGATCATGGAAGACATGCATGAAGGTATCTTCAGAACTCACTCTAGCCAACACATTATGGCCAAGAAGATTCTGAGGGCTGGTTACTATTGGTCAACTATGGAAACTGATTGCCACCATCACTCGAGGACTTGTCATAAGTGTCAAATCTATGCCGACAAGGTTCATGTGCCTCCAATACCTTTAAACGTCATAACTGCTCCATGGCCATTTACAATATGGGGAATTGACATGATCGGATAAATCAAGCCCACTGCCTCCAACGGACATCATTTCATCCTCGTCACCATTGACTACTTCACCAAATGGGTCGAAGCTGCTTCATTTGCCTCAGTCACTAAGAATGTTGTAGCCCAGTTTATCAAGCATAACCTCATCTATCGGTACAGCATCCCTGAAAGGATTATCACTGACAAAGGAACCAACCTCAACAATGCCATGATTATTGAACTCTGCACGTAGTTCAAAATCAAACATCACAATTCTTCTCCATACAGACCTAAGATAAATGGTGCAGTGGAAGCTTCCAATAAGAACATAAAGAAGATTATGCAAAAGATGGTGGTGACCTATAAAGACTGGCATGAGATGCTACCATTTGCTCTTCACGGTTACCTAACTTCGGCTCGAACATCAACTGGGGCAACCCCTTTATCTTTAGTATATGGCATGGAAGCTGTCTTGCCTGTTGAAATTCAGATTCCTTCTCTGAGGATTATGAAAGAAGCAAACTTGGGAGAAGACAAATGGATTCAAACTAGGTTAGATAAGTTGAACTTGATTGATGAAAAAAGACTGGTTGTTGTTTGTCATGGTCAAATGTATCAAAAGTGTATGATCAAGGCTTTCAACAAAAAGATCAAACCTCGAGTATACCAGGATGGCGACTTGGTAATAAAGTGCATCATTTTACCACAAGGTGTTCCCAGGGGCAAATAGACTCCCACTTACGAAGGGCCATTTGTTGTCAAGAAAGTATTCTCTGGCGGTGCAATAACGCTAACCACTATGGACGACGAAGGTTTCCCACATCATGTGAATGCGGACATAGTTAAAAAAATACTACGCATAAAGAACGACCCTCTAGATCGACCTACCTAAGAAAAAATAAGGGCATCCCGACGAACCAAAAGGGTTCAGGGAAAAATTAGGGATATATACAAAAGATTATACACCCGACAAGTCGAAAACCTAAAAGAGCGACTTGGGAAAAAATGAGTATCATGGTGGAATAAAAACCTGAAAGGGCGGTCCAGGAAAAATTTAAGGATTAAGGCGTACGACTATATCCCGTTGGATCACTAATAGTCAGCTTTATTACCAAGGTCAAAAGTTCAAATGGTACGAGGTCAATTCAATCAACTTCTTTCGACGGTAATGGATGATGTTCGAAGACATAGGGGCATTAGTGGAGTTGGAACCCAATGAAATCACTTTCACATGGCTATACAATTTTTGTTTTCACTTTGTATTCTTTTCATCTTTTTCGATGACTTCCTCTTACTAGGATTTCTGTCTCCCTGTATAAAAATGCCTGTTTATAGGCAGATTATCAATACAAATATACTTTGAAGTGCAAACTTTTTGTTTTTTCTGTTTTGAGTGCAAAAACGTCCAATGACTGAAATTGAATGAACATATGCATATGAACATGATTAACTGTTGAGAAATGTACGTACAAGAACAATAATAAGAATTTACTAAAGGATTTGGGATATCCCCACAGAGTTACTTCAATGAGATTACCCCTATAAAGTAAAGTCATACATTCTCCATCCAGAGTTCTAATCATTATATCTCTTGGAAATTCTCTTCCCCAACCGAGTTTGGTTTTCCAAAGCTGAGAAAGAAACCTTGCAAAAATTCTTCCCCGGATGAATTCAGTTCCCCAGTAAGGTCTTCAGAATACCTTCCTCAATAAGGTTTATTTTCCCAATGGACTACAATCTCCCCAGATTGAGTTCATTCATCAGACAACTACAAATCAACGGACAAAAATCCTCTCCCCCAATAGAGTTGATGATATCCCCTGAAAGTTACTGCAAAGCCTGGAACCCGACCAAATACCAGTAAACTTTACTTTCCCCAGGCAAGTCAGAATTTTAAACATCTCTTGTATCCCCAATCAGGATATATAAGAATCAAATTCCCCAGTAGAGTAATGATCGACTAAGGTCCCCGAATTCTACTCCCCAAGCAGAAATCAACATTCCCTGCAAATTTTCTTCAAACAACAAACGGGATTTCCCAGCGGAAGCACTCTAAACAAGGTTGAAGATACACATACTCTTCATCTCCAACAGTAGTCCGGGATTTAGCTTTCCAAAAAAAAAACTCCCCAACAGTAGTCAGGGATTTATCTTCCCAGACGTAGATACATTTCAATAACATTATACATTCACACATCATGACATATGCACACAAAACACATATAGCACAATCTCATTTATTTTGAGAACATCATTACGTAATGCATGGATCATGACATTGCATACAACTAACTCTTTACCTTTAGACATATGAGTTCCATCAACAATGAATGAGTTTCTTCAAAAGACCTCTTCTGGTTTAGATTTATTTCTTCCAGTTAAAGATGGGTGAATTAAAGACCTCATATGGATAGATTTATTTCTTCTAGTTAAAGACAGGCGAATCAAAGACCTCTTCTGGTTAGATTTATTTCTTCCAGTTAAAGACAGGCAAATCAAAGACCTCTTCTGGATAGATTTATTTCTTCTAGTTAAAGACAGGCAAATCAAAGACCTCTTCTGGTTAGATTTATTTCTTCCAGTTAAAGACAGACGAATCAAAGACCTCTTCTGAATAGATTTATTTCTTCCAGTTAAAGATAGGCGAATCAAAGACCTCCTCTAGTTTAGATTTATTTCTTCCAGTTAAATACAAGAGAATCAAAGACCTCTTCTGGTTAGATTTATTTCTTCCAGTTAAAGACATGCGAATCAAAGACCTCTTCTGGTTAGATTTATTTCTTCCAGTTAAAGACGTGTGAATAAAAGACCTCTTCTAGTTAGATTTATTTCTTCCAGTTAAATATAGGTGAATTAAAGACCTCTTCTAGTTAGATTTATTTCTTCTAGTTAAAGATAGGCGAATCAAAGACCTCTTCTGGTTTAGATTTATTTCTTCCAGTTAAAGATAGGCGAATCAAAGACCTCTTCTGGTTTAGATTTATTTCTTCCAGTTAAATATAGGAGAATCAAAGACCTCTTATGGTTAGATTTATTTCTTCCAGTTAAAGATGGTTTCTTCAAAAGACCTCTTCTGGTTTAGATTTATTTATTCCACTTAAAGACAGGCGAATCAAAGATCTCTTCTGGTTAGATTTATTTCTTCCAGTTAAAGATAGCCAAATCAAAGACCTCTTCTGGTTTAGATTTATTTCTTCCAGTTAAAGACAGGAGAATCAAAGACCTCTTCTAATTAGATTTATTTCTTCCAGTTAAAGACAGGAGAATCAAAGACCTATTCTGGTTAGATTTATTTCTTCCAGTTAAAGGCAAATCAAACACCTCTTCTGGTTAGATTTATTTCTTCCAGTTAAAAACAGGCGAATCAAACACCTCTTCTGGTTAGATTTATTTATTCTAGTTAAAAACAGGCGAATCGAAGACCTCTTCTAGTTATATTTACTTCTTCCAGTTAAAGACAGGTGAATCAAAGACCTCTTTTGGTTAGGTTTATTTCTTCTAGTTAAAAATAGGCGAAGGACATCTACTGTTTCAGTATAAATCGATCAAAGATTTATTCTGATACTTCTCCCCATCTCTATCAACAGTTATTGTGGATGGCATTTATAAGCCCATTTCCGAAAACTCTTCATCACCTTTCCAAATTGCATCTTTAAGCCCATTTCCGATGCAATAAACTAACATATTAATTCATGCATCAGCAAGTGCAAATTTCTGGGCACTCTAGTGTTCAATCATCTTCCACCTTCAAGTCACAAATGGCGGACTCGTCAATCTACCTCTTCAGGTCTAAGAAGATTGAACAGGGGCAACTGTTGTACCCCAAAATTTTCCCTCCCATTTTTCTTTAATACTTTCTTCTAAATAGCTCAAATACAACACCTTGACCTAATTATATGACTCAAGACATCTCCAAAGATACAAGTGATTGATATTTGAAATTTGGATCAACTGATGAAAAGTCAATTGTCACATAAAAAGTCAAACTTTGACTTTTTGGTCAACATTGAACTTCAAAATCAAGAATCATCAAACTAATCAAAATTATCAAGCTTGATCATCAAGAATCAACAAAAGCAAGAAAAGTCAACAAGAAGTCAAAATTTCCAACACTTAGAAAAATTCTAAGTGTTTTGGCCTTAATGAATTCACTACTTCATGACAATTTTTCACTATGATGTAAGATGATTCAAGAAAAACTTAAAACATGAAGGTTGTAGAGCTTGATGAATTCTACAACTTTTCTTTTATTGGTGATGTTAAAAAATGCTTAGATTTGGAGATATAAGTCCATGAAGTCATGATATTTTCACTAAATACTTAGTGAAATTTTCAACAAGTTTAGTCAGGATTTTATCCCAACTTCTTGGCATTTTTTCACATAGTTCCAAGATGATTTTACCAAAGTGGTCAAAATAAAGGTTGTATACAATGTTTCAAGCTTTTCAAAATATCCAAGAGCATGAATTTATCATACTTGAGCTAGGATATTCAAGGGCATGGAGTTAGACGTCCATTCTTGAAACACAAGGCATTTTGTGATGAACACATAACAAAATCCTTATGCCATGCTGCAAAATCTTACTTTGCAGGAATTTTGACATGAAAATCTATCCATAATCAGATGTTTACACAATTGATTGAACTATTATCCAAATGATTCAAGTATTTTCCATTGAATCATTCCATTTATGGCACAAAGGCACCATTGTCATTCACATAAAGCGTGCTTTATACAAAGTCAGCTCTCCTTGAGCCTCTCAACTGTTGTTTCTACACACACACAATGTCAAAGCAAGAAGCAACATGCCTAAAAACTCTTAACCACTTCAGATCTCTTTTGTACCATGCATTGGAACACCAAATTTCACATAACTTGGTTGTTTCATCTCAACCAAACCAAAATTCCACAGCTTGTGAAACAAACTCTCTCATCCTCTCAAATCTTCTCTATAAATAGAGAGGTCATTTGCAAGCTAAGGCCCGAAGTTTCTTTTGCGTTGACAAGCTCTCAAAAAACCCCTCATACTCTCAAAAAACCATAATTGTCTGCAAAACCTCCATTTATGAGCTTTGAAGTCCAAATCTTCAAATCTCTCAAACCTTGCAAGTATCTTCCAAACAAATCATCCAAATACTTCATATATGTCATATAGAAGCTGTCCAAACACAAGAGCAACTTCTGTAATATCACTATCACAATCTTTTAAACTCAAAAACATTACATTACAAGTAGACTTGGTTGAGAAGGTTCAAACAATTTTCAGCACAAAGCAATGACTGGAGTATCTTTAGTGAGGAACAAGGGAGCTTAATCAATCATAATATTGCACCTAGAACAACTAGAAGAGGCTTCAGACTTTTCTTTAAGAGGTAAGTTTTCTAAAACTGTGATATCCTCATCCATACATCATTTACTTTCTTTATTTCAAAAGAACAAAACAGGACAAATCAGAGCAGAAAAGTTGCAAATACTCAAAATTCCAGAAATAATGCTTCAGGAGGCCTGGCACGGGCCGTGTCAGAGAGAAAACAGGACAAAAGGCAAGGCAGGGGGCTGACACGGGTGCTCGTGTCACAGGACACATCCCATGTCAATCCAACTTGGATTGAAATCAGGACAAAAGGCAAGACAGGGGGCTGACACGGGTGCCCGTGTCACAGGACCCGACCCGTGTCAATCCAACTGAGATTGAAAACTTGACAAAATGGCAGGACAGGGTCTTGACATGGGTGCCCGTGTCACAGGACACGGCCCGTATCAACTCAGTTATGACAAAAAAACATGCAAGGATTATTACAGCTCCTGACACGGGTGCCCGTGTTACAGGACATGGCCCGTGTCAGCCCAAACACCAAAAATCTTGATTTTGAGACTTTTTGCTGTTATTTTTGGATCATTATTGGTTTGTAATAGTGATTAGGGCTTTATTGCTTGCTTCTCCTCATTAACAAACTTGTACACCCCATTCTCAAAGCGTTGTAATAGTGTATGACATTTAATTTCCGCAATTTATTTCTTTCCTTATTATTGCTAGTAATTAGGGTTTGTATGACAAGACTTAAAACCAAACAATAGACAACCCTAAGTCAAGACAATTTAAATGAAAACAACACACTTTGCACAAATGCACCTCTAGGGTAACCCACATTTGTTGCCTCGGATATAACCAGTCATGTCCCTCGAACGTGGGATGTTTTAGCAAAAGATCCTCGATTAAAAGATCGTAGTCCCTCGATGAACCTTCGATGTTGCCTTCGGTAAACGATCTTAGACCCTCACAAAAAATTGCTAAGGTATCCTACAATGTTGCCTTCTATGACTGTACGACGACTCACGCGTGTCCCTTCACATCCAATGATAAGGTTGCTTACTAACTAATAGTAAGATAACACTATCTAAAGGAGGAGGAAAAGAACAAAGACTTTTTGAGTAGGTAGAACGTTCGTAGTTGTTTGCTCACAAACATTTCAAAACATCTTTCAAACACACCAACACTTTCTATGAAATATTTTCAAAAGTCAACACTTTGTATACATTCTTATAGAGACGAGAATCATTATAAAGTTCGCCTAAACAAAGGCACTTTTCAAAAATACTTTCAAATAAACACAAACATATTTCACAAAGTATTTTTAAAGTGAGCTTGCAACTAAGAGCCCGTAGATAATTACAGATGAAAATGGTGCTAACATCTTCCCTTTTCATAACCTACCCCCGAACTCAAGAAAGTTCTCAAAAGGTCTTTCCTGTTCTTTTCACTCTTTCCTTTATTGGATAAAAGAAAAATCAGCGGCGACTTTTGCTATCTGCAACAATTGCGATAAAATGCAAAACCCCAAGTTTGTTCTCCCACCGTATTACAGGATGACTATAGAAGTTGGATACACCCAGATTCACAATGGAAGCAAAAAACAACAAATCAATTTCGTGCTCAAGGATTTGGGGTACTTACGCATTATAGTCATCTATTAATAACTACAAATGATTTATTTCATATATTTAATTGCTTTCTTTTTTGTAGTAACAACATTGTCAATTGTATGTTATAGGAGGGTTATGCAGTGCAATTTAATGATTACAATCAGTCAATGAAGAATTTGTCTATACCTACTGTAATTGTTTTGCAATTCGCCAAAGTCAAAGAAAAAGATGACCTGTTTTATTTATAGAGTATTTCCTTTCTCTTGCTTTTTTTTCCAAACACTTATATTAATCTATTTGTGATGTATTTATGTAGGAAAATATCCATCGTGTGTTTCAAACACTTTTAATATTACTAAATTGCAATCAATGATGATCTTTCTAAAATTCGGCACTTTTTAAATAGGTTTGTCATCATCCACATTGTTCACTATTCATCTAATTCCATTTTGAATCTCTTATATTTACTCTGTTTATCTTTTTTCCTAGCATCCCTAAACTTGCTTTCGTCGAAGGTTCATCTCAAAGTGTCACTACACTCTCTCAGTTGTCTCAAACTTCTGGTAGTACTCAACTTAGTCCATACGACAAATTTATGTATAAGGCTATAGTATTCCCTCTCCGTGATATCGTAAAACTAAGACCATAAGACTATATCTCCTTAACCAATTTTAACACCTAATAATTGTTATTACTCCATTTGATTATCAACTTTTCCTTAATGTAACACACATTAGACTCAATATCAGCAACAACTTTACCATTTTTTTGATAGATATACCTATGGACACTCTACCCTTAATATATAAATCTTCACACTTTACAATCCTAAATTTGTGAACCATTACTACTACACCTTTTTAAGTGAATATTTATCAAAACACTCTACCTGTCATATGACACACTAATAATGGTTTATCTCTTCAACTTTTTACAGTTTCCCATATACAACTTTTGTCACAACATCCAATGTTTCACGGATCTCTCTAGCACGCCTATTTTCTTTTTGTACTTTCGTCTCACACGGCTTACTGAAGAGTCTATGTTCTAAAGAAATATCAAAACTTCTATCAACTATTGAAAATATAAGCATTGCCTTCACTGTGATTACATGGTCAAGCATGCCACCGAATCTGAAGTTTGCGTAGGCCAACCTCCAAAGTATGCTCCATTATATATCTTTGATACCGACAATGAAGTGGATAACAGAATTCAGTGTTTCAGGTATTCTTATTGACACATTCAGTACTTTTATTCTCAATCATGTTTTTCTTGCAAAGTTACCGATTTTGGTTTTTCATAGTGACAATTCTCAACTACCTAGGCTGTTAGTTATGCAGTTAGTAATTCTGCAGTTAGGTAGTTAGCAGCAGTCATACTAGCTGTTAGTTATACAGTTAGTTATGCTGTTAGTTATGGAAGTTAGTTACATATATGAATGCTAGCATAAATAGGTGTGTAATGCATAAGCTTGATCATATGAAATAATATGCTTCTTTCCTTTCTCTTCTTTAATCTTTCTTTCTCTCTTTTCTCTATTGAATTGAGCATGAATTCTCAATCATAATATGGTATCATTCGCTTCAAGATCCACACCTGTGGTCCTTCTTCTTTTCCCATAAACCAGTCCTTCTTCTTCTTTATACAGTGCTTCTCTTTCATCTATGGCGCGCGGTTCCAATCCTACCTCCTCAACTCAACGTGTCACCAATGGTGACATAGATTCAGTCTACTATGTACATCCTAGTGAAGGCCCTAATTCTGTAATCATCACACCTCAATTGACTGGTGTCAATTATATTTCTTGGTCTAGATCAATGAAACGAGCGCTTGGTGCTAAGAACAAGCTTGCTTTCATTGATGGCACTATTCCTATTCCTGACATTGATGATCTCAACCGCTGTGCATGGGAACGATGCAATTGCTTAGTCCATTCATGGATTCTCAACTCTGTTACATCACCCATTGCTCAAACTATCGTTTTCTTGGAGAATGCTCTTGAAGTCTGGAATGACCTCCAGGAACGATTTTCGAAGATTGATCGAATCCGTGTCTCAACTCTGCGCATGGAGATTAACAATCTCAAGCAAGGGTCGAAATCAGTTCTCGATTACTTCACTGAACTGCGTGGCTTATGGGAGGAATTAAACTCTTATCGCCCTCTACCATCGTGCACTTGTGCTCAACAATGTCGCTGCCAAGCCTTGAGAGCTGCTCGAGAATTTCGCATTGAAGATCAGGTAATACAATTTCTAACTGGTTTAAATGACAAATTTTCTGTCATCAAAACTCAAGTTCTTTTGATGGATCCTTTACCATCCATCAACAAAATCTATTCTATGGTGATTCAAGAAGAGAGCCATAACGTCTCTTTACTTTCAAAACCTGAATCTTTTGCTCTTATGGAAGAAGTTAATTCTTTGGTAAATGCTTATGACTCAAGAAGACAAGGTGATCGTGGCAAGCAAGCCAATTACTCTGGTCATAGTATCAATAGTTCCCAAAACTCGCGCAGAGACAATAGGCTGTGTACTTATTGCAATAGAGCAGGTCACACAGTTGAAGTTTGCTATAGGAAGCATGGTTTTCCTCCAAACTATGGTAAAAAGCAAACTGTTGCTAATGCCACAAATTCTTCTGCTGGTGACAACCAACAAACTGCTTCCATTGGTGAAGAAGATTCCTCTAGGAGTCAATGTGCTAGCATATCTCAAGAGCAATACTCTCAGTTGATTAACTTGTTGCAGCAAACAAATTTACTGTCTCAGTTGCCAAATTCTGCTACCAATGTTAATTCAACCACCAATCACATTTCTACATATGAGTCTACAGGTAATTCTCAAGTGCTCATAGCATCTTGTTCCACTAGTAGAAAACCTGACTATTGGATCATTGACTCAGGAGCCAATGATCATGTATGCTCCTCTCTTCATTGGTTTAGTTCTTTACATAAAATTAAACCTGTTAATGTGTGTCTACCTAATGGTGCTATTGTCATTGCTAAACAAGCTGGCACTGTTAATTTTTCACCACAGTTTTTTTTGCAAAATGTTTTGTACACTCCTGACTTCTCTCTTAATCTCATGTCAGTTTCAAAATTGTGTCAATATCTTAACTGCAAACTTTCTTTTCATGCTGATCAATGTTATATACAGGATGTGAAATCATAGAGGATGATTGGTTTGGCTAGTCAAGTAGAAGGATTGTACAAACTAGTGCTAGATGATGGTTGGTCTGCTGACAAAAGAAAACACACTTCCAACTCAGATTGTTCCAATGACCTCATTATGCCTAAAACTTCTGCCAACACATGTAAAGTGATTCCACCACAAGCCTTGTGGCATTTTAGATTAGGTCACTTATCCCATGACAGAATTTCTAAAATGCATCAATTGTATCCACAACTTGTTAATGATAATAAGGCTGTCTGTGATATTTGCCATTTTGCTAGACATAAGAAAATTTCATTTCCTATCAGCACTTCTAGAGCAAATGCTAAATTTGAACTCATTCATTTTGACATTTGGGGTCCTATTTCCATTACTTCTATTAAAGGTCACAAGTATTTTCTTACTGTTCTTGATGATTTTAGTAGATTTGTTTGGGTAATCTTGTTAAAATCCAAGGCAGAGGTGTCTGACCATGTTAAAAATTTTATCATTCTTATTGAGAATCAGTTTCATACCTGTCCCAAGTACATAAGGTCTGATAATGGACCTGAATTCTCTCTCCCTCAATTTTATGCATCCAAGGGCATTATTCACCAAAAGTCATGTGTAGAAACACCTCAACAAAATGGTAGGGTAGAAAGAAAACATCAGCATCTCTTGAATGTAGGTAGAGCCCTATTATGTCAATCAAACTTACCAAAATCCTTCTGGTCATATGCAGTCCCTTATGCTGCTTTCATCATTAACAGAGTCACATCCAATTTACTTCAACAAAAATCACCATATCAGCTATTGCATGACAATGTACCTGACATTAGTCATATTAAAGTATTTGGTTCTCTTTGCTATGCTTCTACTCTTACTTCTCATAGAACCAAATTAGAAACCAGAGCTAGAAAGGCAGTCTTTTTAGGCTACCCTGTTGGATATAAAGGCTGTTTACTTCTAGATCTCAATAATAGTGACATTTTCATATCTAGGAACATTACACATCATGAGCATATTCTGCCTTACAATACTTCTTCTGAATCTCTTGGTAATTCTTGGGAGTATTTCAGTACACAGTCCTTACAATCAGCACCACCAGTTACTAGCTCTACTCATCCTAATGTGTTTGATATTGCTGACATTTCTGATAATGTGTTTAACACATCAGCTGACCCTGCACACAATGACACGAGTATTGACAATAATGATCTTGTGCAACCTGAATTGTCTAATCATGCACATGTTGATACTCTAGTTCCAGCACAAACCAATCCTCACAGTACACCTACACTAAACACATCAGTACCTACTTCTTTCTCCACTCAACCCACCAATCAAATTCTCCCCACAAGGGTTTCTTCCAGAACAAGGCACCAACCATCTCACCTCAGAGACTATGTTTGTGCTTCCTTCAACAGCAATGACTACCCCATCACTTCATCCTCAGGTATTGCTTATCCCATTTCTAATTCTGTTTCTTATTCTCATTTGTCTCCTTCCCATTCTCGATTCACATTATCTATCACCACTCAAACTGAACCTAAAACATATGCTGAGGCTTGTAAATCTGCAAGTTGGATTCAAGCTATGAAATCTGAGATTACTGCTCTTGAAGATACTGGCACATGGCAAATAGTGGATCTTCCACCAAATGTTAAGCCTATAGGTTGCAGATGGGTCTACAAAATAAAGTATAAGTCTGATGGAAGCATAGAGAGATTCAAAGCTCGACTTGTAGCTAAAGGCTACAACCAGATTGAAGGCTTGGACTATTCTGATACATTCTCACCAGTTGCTAAACTCACAACAATTCGCCTTGTTTTGGCTTTAGCTTCTATTCATAACTGGCACTTACATCAGTTAGATGTGAACAATGCTTTTTTACATGGCACACTTCATGAAGATGTATATATGGTAATACCACCTGGTGTGAACACCACCAAATCCAACCAAGTCTGCAAATTGGTTAAGTCTCTCTATGGCCTGAAACAAGCAAGTAGGCAATGGTATGAGAGACTAACCTCACTGCTTATTCAACATGGCTACAAACAGGCAACATCAGATCACTCACTATTTGTTAAAAGTACTTCTTCTTCATTTACAATTATACTTGTATATGTTGATGATGTGCTTCTAGCAGGTAATTCCTTGGCAGAATTCCAACATATGAAGACTGTGCTTGATGTGGCTTTCAAAATCAAGGATTTGGGAAGACTCAAATACTTCCTTGGTTTGGAAATTGCTCACTCTTCCAAGGGCATCTCTATTTGTCAGAGAAAATACTGTCTTGATCTTCTTTCTGATACAGGTTTTCTTGGTTCCAAACCAAGTAACACTCCATCAGATCCTGCCATCAAATTGCATAATGATATTGGACCAGTCTTTGATGACGTCCCAGCTTATCGGAGGTTAATTGGGAGACTCATCTATCTCAACACAACCAGACCTGACATCACATTCATCACCCAGCAACTGAGCCAGTTTTTGTCCAAGCCCTCCATGATTCATTACAATGCTGCTTGCAGAGTCTTGCGCTACCTCAAGAAGTCACCAGGACAAGGACTTTTCTTCCCAAGGGATTCACACATTCATCTCATTGGTTTTTCTGATGCAGATTGGGCAGGTTGTATTGATACACGAAAGTCAGTGTCAGGATCCTGTTTTTATATTGGCAAGTCACTCATTTCATGGCGAACCAAGAAGCAAAACACAGTTTCACGATCTTCTTCTGAAGCTGAATACCGTGCTCTTGCTTCAGCTACGTGTGAGCTTCAGTGGCTGCTGTATCTTCTTAAAGACCTCTCTATCACTTGTACCAAACTTCCAGTTTTATTCTGTGATAGCCAGAGTGCTCTTCATATTGCAGCTAATCCGGTTTTCCACGAGAGAACAAAACACCTCGAGATTGACTGTCACATTGTTCGTGAAAGGTTCTTGGCAGGCACTATGAAGCTTATTCCTGTCTCCTCAAGCAACCAACATGCTGATTTCTTCACCAAATCACTACTTCCTAAACCTTTTTATGAGCTCATGTCCAAGTTGAACTTGTTAGATATCTACCACAGTTCAACTTGAGGGAGGATCTCAACTACCTAGGCTGTTAGTTATGCAGTTAGTAATTCTGCAGTTAGGTAGTTAGCAGCAGTCATACTAGCTGTTAGTTATACAGTTAGTTATGCTGTTAGTTATGGAAGTTAGTTACATATATGAATGCTAGCATAAATAGGTGTGTAATGCATAAGCTTGATCATATGAAATAATATGCTTCTTTCCTTTCTCTTCTTTAATCTTTCTTTCTCTCTTTTCTCTATTGAATTGAGCATGAATTCTCAATCATAATAAATGAACATATTCAAAAGACAATAGTTACCAATTTGAAATTGATGTTAGATGGCAATAATCCTCATGCGAAAGCTTTCGGAATGACAAGGGATATGTTGAAACAAAATCCTTGCCAAGACTTGAAGCTGAAGCTTATTGCGAATAGATCTACTGACGGTCATATTTATAACCATTCTACGGTTTCAGAAGTTGCTGCTCTAATAGTAGATGATATATATTTGTAACAAAGAGACATCATTGTTCAACATCGTGATGGTGAATTCCAAAGAATCAATGAGTTCCATTCAGCTTACCTTGCCTACTAAGCCTTTGATTTTTTCTTATGGTGAAGATGGTTATAGGGAGAAAATACTACATAAGTATAAGCATGAACAGGTTGTTACCAAGAAAAATCATCTAACAATCAAAGACCGATTATGTTTTCGATGACAAGAACATACACTTCAGACTAAAACTTTGCTACATTCCAGAAGACTCTTCCAACAATTTTTGGTAGATGGCTACGCCATGATGGAGACCGAGCGTCTAAATTGGTTGAGGTATAATCAATCCAAGCTTAGATTTGGAAAATACCAAAAGCTTAATGAATAATGTAAAGGCCAACATAGCTAACACAATAAAACAAGCCGCAGTGTGTTGCCTTCGTCATTTGTAGGCTCCAAGAGATACATGGATCAACTCTATTTTGATGGAATGGCTATTTCCAGTGTACTTGGATTTCCTGATTTATTTATAACTTTTACATGCAATTCAAATTGGCTCCTTAGCAAAAGAATTCTAAAGCCACATGATTGACCCGATATCATTACTAAGGTCTTCAAGAAAAAGTTGAACAAACTCTTGACTGATTTAACCAAGCGACATGTTCTTGGAAAGATATTAGCATGTAAGTAACTTTCTTCAATTATTTTTCATTCCATACAAGTTGCACGGTTTATACAAAAATTCTTATGCATAATATATTGATATCCAATCCTCATGATTTTTTTTATAGTCATCTATACTATAGAATTCCAAAAAAGAGGATTGCTGCATGCTCACATTCTTTTTTTCCTACATCTACAAAGCAAGTATCCTACACCATCTGACATTGACAACATCGTATCTTCAGAAATTCATGACCATGACATTCATCCAAGGTTGTATCACTTAGTCAAAACACACATGATGCATGGGTCTTATGGTCTTTCGCGCCTATCATCACCGTGTATGAAAAACAGAAAATTCTCCAAGTTTTTCCCCAAAAAAGTACAACAAAAAAACCATTGTAGATAACAATGGTTTTCCACTTTACAAGAGAAGTTCTAACTCATATCATATTATTAAAAATGGTGTGTCCTTGGACAATAGGTATGTGGTTCCATATAACACAAGATTGCTTCTAAAATATCAAGCTCACATCAATATGGAATGGTGTAACTAGAGTACTTCCATCAAGTACTTGTTCAAGTATATCAACAAAGGATATGACAGGATCGCAACATCTATAGTTCCTTCACAAAGATCATCTTCTAAAGATCAGGAAACAATTGACGAAATTAAAGAATACCTTGATTGTACGTATGTCTCACCCTGTGAAGCATGTTGGAGGATCTTTTCCTACAAAATTCATGGAAGAAAATCGACAGTAGAATGCATGTTTTACCATCTTATTGGTGAGAAGCCGATCTACTATATCGATCATGCACTGATGGAGAACATCTTAGAAAAATTAAGTGTAACCGAATCTATGTTCACTTCATGGTTGATAGCAAATGGACAGTTTGAAGATGCTGCAAATTTAACTTATGCCCAATTAGTATCCAAATTTGTATATGACAAGAAGAAGAGAACATGGAACCCACAAAAAAGAGAATTTACAATATGCCGACTCATTTGGGTTCGACCAACAACCGACGAACTCTATTATCCAAGAATGATGCTCACTGTTGTCAAAGGACCAAAAACTTACGAAGAAATTTGTAAGTTAAGAGATACATAACATCACTCTTTTAGGGAAGCATGTTTTGCCATGGGTTTCCTTGAGGATGATAGGGAGTATATGTTGGAACAAAGGATTCAAGAAAGATGATTTTTGAGAAAACAAGAAGAAGAAGAAGAAGAAAGAAATTGTGATTTAGTTAAGCGTAACTAACTTTCTAACTGAATGTATTATTGCTGATTTTATTACAAACATAATGATCCTTTATATAAACAAGATGCCCAGGCCCAAATACACATGCTAAAAGCCCAAATATAACTGAACAAGAATTATACAACTAACACACTCCTTAATTCATGTTCTCGAGACTTCTCATCCTGATGCCTTTCTTTAACTCTTCGAACCTCACTTTCTTCAGAGGTTTGGTGAATATGTCAGTTAGTTGCACTTCTATTTTGCAATGTTTTATTTCGATCTTCCCTTTGTTGACTTGATCCCTCAGAAAATGATACCTTCTTTCAATATGCTTACTTCGGCCATGACACACTGGGTGATTCGCAAGGTTTATAGCTGACTTGTTATCAACAAACAACTTCATCTTTAATTCCATTATTCTGAGTTCTTCAAGTAGCATTTCGATCCATGCTGTTTGGTATGCAACATATGATGCAACCACATGTTCTGCTTCGAATGATGACAAAGCCATAATTCTTTGCTTCCTCGAACTCCAGGAGATTGGAGCTCCTTCGATCATGAAAATATATCCTGCAGTACTCTTCTTTTCGTCTTGATCTCTACTGAAATCTGAGTTAGTGTATCCATGAACTTCGACATCTGAGTTGTTCTTAGATTTCTTTGGTAACATCACACCATGATCAATATTTCCCTTTATGTATCTCAACACCCTCTTCACTGCAATGAGATGACATTTTTGAGGCTTCTCCATAAATCTACTCAACAATCCTACACTTTGGCAGATATCTGGTCTAGTATTGTAAAGATACCTCAAGGATCCAATGATTTGTTTGTACAGGGTCGACCTTACAGATTCATCATTCGATTCCTTTCCAGTTTTGCTCCAGTATCTAATAGAGTAACAACTGTTTTACAGTTGCTCATATTGAACCTTCTCAGTATATCTTGAGCATACTTCGTTTGATGCAAGAAAACTCCTTCTTCTATGTCTTTGAATTCCATTTCCAAGAAATAGGAGAGATTCCCTAAATCATACATTTTGAATTCCTGCATTAACTTCGACTTTACCTTCATTATCTCAACTTCGTTTGCTCCTGTAATGAGTAAGTCATCAACATAGAGACATAAAATGATTCGATTGACACTTTCGATATCATTTACATATACTCCATGTTCAGATACACACTTTGTGAAACCCGCTTCGATTATGAAGTTATCTATCCTTTTATTCTAAGCTCTAGGAGCTTGCTTCAAGCCATAGAGAGTCTTCCTTAATCTGTAAACTTTTGACTCCTGCCCTTTGACGTTGAAACCTGGTGGTTGAGTAACGTAGACTTCTTCTTCCAATGGACCATTCAAAAATGCCGACTTTACATCAAGTTGGTGCATTTTCCATCCTCTACATGTAACTATTAAAACAATGATCCTGATTGTTTCAATTCTCGCAACAGGCACATATACTTCATTGAAGTCAATACCAGGTTTTTATAGAAAACCTCTGGCCACCAGTCTTGCCTTATACTTTGCAATCTCACCATTTGGCGTTTGTTTCACCTTGTAGATCCATTTCACATCGATTGGTTTCTTGTTGGTTCTTTCGACAAGCTCCCAAGTCTTGTTCTTCTCAATGGCTCTAAGTTCTTCTTTCATGGCTTCACACCAATTCAAATTGCTCAAGGCTTCGCCCAAATCAATTGGTTCTCCTTCAGCCATCATCATGGATTCTTCGGTTAAGTCACCATCTGCATCGATTGCCTGATCTGGAAGCCTCTCATATCCAATCAGCCTAGTCGACTCAGTTCTTGTTCTTATGGATCTTCTTTCATTCTGCACAGGTGGTTCTTCATTTCGACCAGTCGAAATATCACCTTGTTCATTTCGACTTGTCGAAGCTTTGTTATGTTCATCTTCTTCGAACACAGTTTTGACTGTGTATGATTCTTGTCAAATTAAACTTCGACTCTAATCCCACAATTTTCTTTCGTCTACAAGAACACCTCTACTGATCACTAGTTTATCTTTGATTGGTGAATATAACTTGTATGCACAAGTTGAATGATAACCTATGAGCATCATGACTTCACTTCGATCATCCAGGTTCTTTCTCAATTGTTCAAGTACATGCCTGAAACATATTGATTCAAAAACTCTAAGATGACTTACATTTGGCTTCGACCCTGTCTAAGCCTCATGCAGTGTCTTTTCGATCATCTTCTTCGTTGGGCATCTATTTAGAATGTATACTACTGTCGAAGTTGCTTCAGCCTAAAATCTCTTAGGCATATTCTTAGCTTTCAACATACATCTCGTCATGTTCAATACACTTCTATTCTTTCTCTCAGCTATCCCATTATGATGAGGCGTATAGGGTGCAATAACCTCATGCTTTATACATTCCTCATTGCAAAATCTAGTAAATTCAACAGAAGTATATTCACTACCACCATCAGTTCTTAACTTCTTCAATTTGCAGTCACTTTGTTTCTCAGCATGCAACTTGAACTTCTTGAACTGTGTGAATACCTCACTTTTCCTTTTAATAAGGTAAATCTACACATGTCTGGTGAATTCATCAATGAAAGTAAGGAACTACCTATTACCCCCATTCGACTTTACTTTAAAGAGTCCATGCACATCTGAATGAACCAGCTCCAGTTTTTGCCTTGATCTTATGGGCAAGTCACGTTTCAACGCATTCCTTGCCTATTTAGCTTTGCAGCATTCCTCACATATCTGCTTTGGTTCCTTCACATACGGAAACCCAAGCACCATTCTTTTCTGATTGAGCATACATAAACTCTTGAAGTTTAGATGTCCATACATGTGATGCCATAGTCAGTTCTTGTCTTCTTCTGTAGTAGAAGCAAGACATTTGTGATATGACGTGTTGAGTTCAATCTTGAACGTTTTGTTCTCCTCCAATGGTGCTTTCATTATTATCCTCCCATCAACCCTATATACCTTCATCTGATTATTCTACAACTTCATATTGAAGCCTTTTGCAAGTAATTTACCTACACTTATCAAGTTACTTGTCATCGAAGGTACATATAGAACTTCAGTGATAGTAGCCTTTCAACCATCATTTATGATAATCAAAATATCTCCTTTACCACCTAGTTTGATATGCCTTCCATCTGCAAACTTTATCACCTTTTCGATTGATTCATCTAACTTGGTAAACCAGTTTTTATTTCCAGTCATGTGATTGCTACATCCTGAATCAAGATACCACATGTTGTTTTTCTTAGTAGTCGACAGAGTGTTCACAAGCAACAACACATCATCAGAATCATTATCTCCAGCTCGTGCATATTGAGCATTATCACTATCTTTTGACCTCACAACTTTCTTTCTTCGACAGTCTCTAGCATAGTGGCCAAAACCTTGACAATTGTAACATTGTACCTCTTTCGTGTCAACTTTCTTCCCAGAATACTTGTTGGCCACACCTTTCGAGTCAGTATTCTTGCTTGACTTCTCATCACCAGCAAGATTCTTTTGCTACTTCGACTTCTCTTTTCCAGCTTTCTTGCTGAATCTTGATTGCAATGCTTGTTCAGCTGCCTTCTCTCTTTCTAAGTTTCTCTGGTACAACCTCATTTCGTGAGCCTCCAATGAAGCTTGAAGTTCTTCCAACTTCATCTCATATAGATTGTCGGCCTCTTCAATTGTCACAACAAAGTAATCGAAATCTGCAATTAAAGATCTCAATACCTTTTTTATCTTTTGTAGATCCGTACACACTTCACCACATGCCTTCATCTGGTTATTTAGCGTCACAATTCTTGAAAAATATGCAGAAATAAATTCATCCTCTTTCATCTGAAGCATCTCGTACTACTTCCTCAGTGTCTGTAACTTCACCTTCTTCAGTTTCTCATCTCTACCATACAAGGATTTCAGCTTTTCCCAAGCTCCTTTTGTTGTTTCTTCTTCAATTATCTTCTCGAATATGTCACAATCCACACACTGGTGAATCAAGAAAAACCGCCTTGCCATCTTTCTTCCTCTGATCTTTGTGCGCGGCTTTCTGGACTTCCGTAGCATCTACTTCCAGTTTTGATATTCCATCATTCAAGATTTCTACGACATCTTAAAATATGAAAGTAACCTTCATTTGCGCAATCCACCGTTGATAGTTTTCACCTTTGAAAATCAGTAGATTCGTTGGAAACTCTGTTGATGTTGTTGATCCGTTTGCCATTAGATTCTCTCTGAATCGCAAACAAGCTCTTGATACCAATTTGTTGGAACAAAAGATTCAAGAAAGATGATTTTTGAGAAAAGAAGAAGAAGAAGAAAAAATTGTGAGTTAGTTAAGCTTAACTAACTTTCTAACTGAATGTATTATTGCTGCTTTTATTACAAACATAATGGTCTTTTATATAGACAAGATATCCTGATCCAAATGCACATGTTAAAAGTCCAAATATAACTGAAGAAAAATTATACAACTAACAATATATTGGTGCAATTAAAGAGGCCAATTAATGGGGTTCTAGAAATTTTCTTAAAAAGTTATTCATCATTATGTTGTTGTCTAGTGCTATAAACAGATCCGTATATGTATGGAATGAAACATGGATTTTATTATTGGATGGTCTTCTGCACCGCGAAAGAAATTTGCCCTACAATCCAAGTATATTCCTGATTCATTTTTCGTGAAAAGCTATAAATATTTAAACATTATTAACATTCATTAGCTCATACATAACTACATATTATATTCTTGCCGCAAAAATTATTTATGTTATGGTTGTAGAATTTGTCAGATTCTATTTTTTTTAATTGCTGCAAAATATTGAGTAATTTATAAAGAAGTAAAACAATTTAGATTTTTCCTATTGTTGCCTAATAACTCACTTTTTTCATTCAAGATTATTAATATTTGTTTCTTATAACAGAATTGCAACTCACTGAAAAAGATTTGAAGAATTTAACTCTAATAGAGATTGAAGAATTACTTCAAGCTAATCGGAGGTTAGGAGATTACTATCTGATTTCAAACCAATTCCATATTCAGATAGTTATGTACTTCAACAGATAAGAAATCACCTAATCTATGAAGAGAGGAGCTATGATGTTGCACTCATGAAATTCGAATTCCATATACTTTTCAATGCATTGACAGGTTTATTTCAATTTCATATTACAATTTTCCTATTTTTTTAATGTAGAATTTTTTTATTAAACTCTTTTCCAATAATATATTCGTAGATGAACAACGAAACATCTATGACAGGATCATGTTAGCAGTCAACAATAAAAAATGAGGAGTTTTTTTTTTACGTAGATATGGGGTACATGAAAAACTTACATGTGAAAAACACTTGTAACTTCTTTGCGAGCAAAACATGATATTGTATTAACGGTGGTTTCGAGTGGAATAGCATCTCTATTGTTTCCTAAAAGGAGAATTACTCATTCTAAATTTAAACTTCCTGTGCCAATTTTGGAGAATTCAACTTGCAAAATTAACTATGATGATGACTATGGCGAACTACTTTGGGAAAATAAGTTGATTATTTGGGATGAGACCTCTATGACAAGTAAATTTTGTTTTGAAGCTCTTGATAAAATTTTGCGGGATGTCATGAGTAGCTATAACAACTTTGATCAAGTGTTTAGTGGTAAGGTTGTAGTTTTTGGTGGAGATTTCAGACAAATTTTGCCTGTTATCCCTAGAGGGAGTAGATCGGATATTGTTCATTCTACAATCAATGCATCTTACATATGACAAACTGATCAAGAAAACCTTGATATTGCTGAAATTTCTAAATGGCTTTTAAAATTGGGTGAAAGTTGGATCTCAGAGCCTAACGATGATTATGCCGATATTGATATTCCCCGTGACATTTAAATTGAAGACTTTGATGACCCTATTGTTACCATTGTAGAAATTACTTATCTTGCTTTCATGAATAATTACAAATCTTACGACTACCTCAAAAGTCGAGCTATTTTAGCATCAACCATTGAAGTTGTTGATCAAATTAATAATCACATACTAGAGATAATACCAGGTATCTTTTGCATACCTTTTTACATTTTTCTTTATTCATTACTTATTGCATTTACTTTATTCACTTACTATATATTTTTTATATAGGAGAATCAAAGGATTATTATAGTTGTAACTCAGCTGACAGATCTAAAATACATGACAACATCATTTTGAAGTCATCAGCCCCAAATTTCTCAATTCCTTAAGGACTTATGGATTGTCAAACCATCACATTAAATTAAAGGTCGGTTGCCCATAATGTTTATGAGAAACATAGATCAATCTGAGATTTATGCAACAGTACAAGGCTTATAGTAACTAAAATGGCCAATTACATTATTGAAGCATAAATTATGGGGGGATTCGTCCATTGAAAAGTTATATACATTCCATGAGTGGATACATCACCTTCAAATTCACCTTGGCTATTTAAATTAAGAAGGAGATAGTTCCCGATCATTATATCATATTGTTCACCGTATTTTCTGGTAAACAACCGCTGATCTTCCAAAAAGGGTAACTTTTTGGTTACTCGCAGGATTATCAGTTTGATCCTAGGACATATGCTAATTTATGATTTTGTTTGGACATAAACGTTAATGTGGGTGAAGAACGCACGTTCGACTGGGAAATGGATGAGTTTGAGTGCAGAAAGTAAATAGAACAAAGGGGTCAAGGAGAGTTTAGGTACAGGAATCTGGGTAAAAGTGCAGATAAAGTGCAAACAAGATAAAAAGACAAGAAATGTAAAGAGAGAAATAAAAGACTTTGATTGTAAAATGTGGTGTTTCAAACGTACATTTTTCAGTATTCTTTCTCACGCAACGGGTACTTAAATAGTATTGAATGATTTGTACGATCAGTTGAACACACGAAAATCTACATAAACTTTCTATATTTATACTAAAACTAGGTAACCGTCGAGGAGTTGCCTTGCTCTAGGATGAAGACAAGTGCCTTCTGCATGTGCTTCGACCCCTCTTTTCACGCCATGTTGCTTTCCTCAACTGCCAAGCGAACTGCTTTTCCCTCCTTTCTTCAGATTCAAAATCTTCTGGGGCAGATACAAAGTTCCCTTCTGGTCGAAGACCTTGGAGTCTCTTCAGTCAAAGGGATTGAGAACCTTCTAGTCGAAGACTCAATTTAACTTAGAATTTCTCTAAGTACTTTTCTACTTTGTCGAAGCCTTTCCAACTTAGACTTGTTCAATCTGTTTTTAGCCCATAAGGCCAACTTGTTGCAAGGAGACATGATTATTCTTTGAGATTCCCATTCGACACATGTCTTTCTCTTTGACCACAGAAATTGCTTGTGTGCTTTTCGCCTTCTACTAACCCCTGTGGGTATTCAAAGTCATCATTACCTTTTTCTCAACACGTCGTTGTCAATCAGCCATTACCATGCTGCCATGATGGCCATTATCCCTACAACCTAGGAAAGTATGGAAAACATTTTCATTTCTCGTACGATAACTTCTTTAACATTCTCCATGTGCCCCACTAACTCTGCAACATTAAATGGTCTTGGGATAAACACTCTTTCATGAACACTATAAATAGATGAATCCTCTTTTGGGAATTCTTTTACAACTCCTAGTATTCTTCACTTTCTTACAAAGAAAAAACCTTAACAACTTCATCTTCTTCGCTCTTTCACTACTACTTTCAGTCATGGCTTTCCTTTCCAATGCACACAATAATCCAAAAACTAAGAACGTTTCTGATCTCCAAAGACAACCAGAGGTTTTCTCCACTAACCCTATACCTATTTAGACTGGAGAATGAAGGGTCGTATCTGAACCCATGGCCAAAGAGTGACGTGATGCTTATGATTCCCAGTTACTTATCCTTGTTAGGTATTCTGGGCAGATGTATGCTATGTCTGGCCCATTGTCTAAATGTTTCGAGAACCCAAAACAAAATAACAACTTCTTCCCAACTCACCCTAGGCTCAGGCCTATAGGTTGTGTGGAGAAACTTAGGAATGATCTTGAAGATACAACTCCTGCCAACCAGAAACATTCTCAGACGAAGGAAGACATCAACCTTTAGTTCATGAACAATGGCAATAGGATCTTTCGATCTTGCCCTAGTCTTACTTCAGAATACTCAGAATGGCTGAGCAAGATGGAAAAAGTACAAGCCCAAATCTAGAAAGATATGGGCATCTATGACTTGATCATGTTGTCGAAGACTGGGTTAGCTTATTGTCCTCTCATGCTGGTGTCTTCATTGTATTTCTGGGACAACACACATTTTACCTTCCATTTGCCTTGTGGAATGGCAACTCCAACCCTCTTCGATATAGCCGCCATTACTGGTCTTCGACCAACGGGTGACTACTTCGACCCTGAGGATCTGTCTGAAGATTCTATTGGGTTTTCGGCCACGAAGCCCATGTATACCATATCCATTAATCATTTCCACGACAAATCGAGTACCACTGTCATTGAAGTGGAGCACATATATTTTCTGGCTTTGTGGTTACCTCGTTTTTTTTTTGCACCAAGTCACTTCAAGTGACTAAGAAAATGCTTACTCTTGCAGCACAACTTCACCATGGCTATCCTCTTTCTCTGGCTGAGTTGATTCTAGCCAACCTGTATGAGTCCATCAACAATGGTGTGACTCAACTTAAGGTTATTTGAGACAAGGCAAGTTTACTCCTTTTCGGCCCCTTTTGGCTTCTGCAACTTTGGCTAAATGCCACTTTTGAATCTTTTCTTCAACAGAAGGATAAGGTTAACGAGAGGGCTCCAGAGGTCCTGAATAGAAGGGTCGAAGGGACTAGACTAGTCCTGTTAACTCCAACTGACGAAGTTCAAAAATTCCAAAAGGCGTTTACCAACTTATTAATGATGTTTGCAAAGCAGAAGGAATTTGTTTCGACCATGGCTCCCTTTGCTAGTAGAAAGGTTGACCCGGAATGGTTCATTCGACCATATCCCTCGTCTGACGAAGAGGACCATGTGGATGAATATGTAGATATTTGGGAGTCGTTTCTTCGAGCAAGAATCATGCCTATGAGATTCAAGAGTTCGAAGAATCAACTTAGCTTAATTTCTTATCAACCGAATCTTGTCTCTCGATAATTTGGTATTATCCTGACGCTCCCATCACCAATCTACTCTCGAGAAAAGCTTTTGTTGTTTTACAATGCAGACTACTCAGAGGATGCTGCTACCAAGCATATTGGTAGGTACGTTGGTCGAACCGTACTAACTCTGTTCGACTTTAATCTCAATTTCCTGTGTTCGCCTCTTTTTGAGGACTGGTGGAAGCAATATTATAATGAAGAATTTTTTGACGAAAAAGACTTCGTTGCTCACCTTCAAGAGGCGTTTTTGCTAGTCTCTGACAAGATAAAAAAAGGTTAATCTTCTTTCTCAAAGCAAATGTCTTTATCATCTTCAATCTAATCATTCGACACCTAATTTATTCTTGTTCATTTTCTAGCGGTCAAGAGGATCGTCACCAAGAAAGTCGCTGAAAGCACAAAAGGAGGAGACCCTTCTGTGAAAACTTCACCCAAGGTAAATACTTTCTGCTGTTATATCTTTCTTTCCAGAATATTACTTTTGACGCTGATGCTTTCGACTCCTTTCTTTCTGGGCATTTGAAATCAATCCGTAGAAAAGGAAAGTTCAAGAAATTGAAATTTCTAGTGATGAAGAGGAAGAATCTCCTTATGTCCCCCTAAAAAGGAAAAAGTTAAAGAAACCATCCCTTATTCCCGAGCCTCGTCCAAAAACCAAGGTCAAGGTTAAAGTCATTGGGTCAAGACCTCCTACTGTCGTCATCAGAGAACCAACGGAGCAGGAGATAGCTACTAGGCTAAACAATCCTAGTGAGAGTGACAACTCAAGTCCTAGCGCTGAAATTCTTCCTAAGGTAATTACTTCGACCCCTCACGATTGTTTACTGACTTCGACTTCCTTTTCTTTTTTCAATAGTTCTGATAACAACCTTATAATCTTTAGGACACTGCTGGTACTTCAAAACAGAACCTCGTAGAAGAATCGGTCACCTTGAGAAACAGTGAGGGTGATCCTACTTACAGGCCTTCTTCGGCAAAAGTATCTTTTGTGAGTTCTGCTAGCAAAGTGAACCAAACTTCTGGGCACGAAGCCATTGGAAAGCCTAATGAAGAAGTTCCTAGTGAAGAGCATGTGAATCCTGGGACTTCGCAAGCTAATGATGATGGACAGAAGGATGGGGAAAAGGAGGTTGTTGACGATGTGATTGAAATGGAGAAGGAAAAAACGCCAGCGGGAGGAAATCGAACTGAAGATATTTCGGCGACTGATGAGAGGGAAGACCTCACAGGGGGAGCAGGAAACTCTGCGCGTGTTGAAGATGTCCCTGTGCAGATGCCTGTCGAAGCTAATGTGGCTCGTGTTGTAAACGAGAGGGTTACTTCGATAGGGTCTCATACCAAGGAAGATTTGGCATTGTTGAAACAGAAAAATCCTCTTGGCAACTTGACTGCCATCCTTGAGGGTAGAGAAAGTTCTTCTGATCAGAGTGCTTCGACTGTGTCTAGAAAATCCATTTCAACATCTCCTCTTGAAGAAGCACTTCAAAAGGTTAAGGAACAACTTTTCAAAAGAGATTTAATGCTAACCTTAGAGGGAGAACCTACAACTCCTTCCTTTTTGAAGACTACTTTAAGAGCTGTCGACCTTCTTGCTGCTTTGCCTGACATTTCCAGTGTTATCTTGGATATGATTTCCATTATTGATCAGGTTTCAACTGACTACAATCGTCGAAGGACTCTTACTCGTGAAATTGAGGAGGCCAATGGCCATGTAGCTGCTGCCTGGGGTGCTACTGCTAAATCCGCTTTGAAGCTGAAGGAGCTATCGAAGGCGCAAGAATCTAGGAAGAAAGAAGTAGAAGAGCTTGATCAAAATATAGCCAATATGAAGGCTCAAATAAGAGAGTTAGAAGCCAAGATTGCTGCCAACGATAAGCGAAAGGAAGAAGTTCTCGTTGTCAGCACTGATTCAGAGAGTCAAGAGGAACTCAGCAAGGGATTAGCATATGCCAAACGAGCCCAAGCATTTGATGTCAAGATTGAGAATCTTCATCAATCGAAAGCCCTGTGCGAAAGACGCTTGGAGCTGCAAAAGATAAAATACCTCCAAATCAAGGCCAACCTCCTGTTTTGATTTCAACTTTATTTTTTCGTTGTATGCTTATATATTTTATAATGACTTTCATCCATTTTTGCTTTATAATATATTTTCCATCTTGGCTTTTTAACTTGATTAAGATCAAGTATTGGTTACTCTAACCTCTTGATGTACAGGTCTATACTTTTTCAAGTATTTACCATTTATTCTCAAGAGCCTTTGGTCTTCATTTAACTCCTCGACCTCATATGCGCCACCAGATAACATTTGGATGATCTTAAAAGGTCCTTCCCATTTAGGAGACCATTTTCCCATATTTTTATCCTTTCGATCCATTGGGAGGATTACTTTCCACACCAGGTCTTCAGGCATGAATGCCTTGGGTTTTACTCTTTTATTGTAAGATCTTTCCACTCTCCTCTTTTGTGAACTTAAGAGATCCAAAGCTCTCAATCTTTTTTCTTCCAAATCAATCAATTCGTCTAACATCATATTCCAATAAACTTCAGAAGGGATGTCTTGATGTTTCTAAATTCTTGTTGATTGTAGACAAATTTCTACTGGAAATACTGCGTCATGGCCGTAAGTTAGTCGAAAAGGCGTTGTTCCGGTAGCTTCCTTATGAGACGTTCGACAAGCCCATAAAATGTGATCTAAGGTCTTGTGCCAATTTTTTGGCTTCTTTCCTACATGCTTCTTTATTAAGATGATTATTACCTTGTTTTCTGCTTCGACTTGACCATTAGCTTGTGCATAATAAGGCGTAGACGTTAATAATTTGAACTCCATTTCTGTAGCGAACTCTTGCATTTTTCGACCAATAAAGACTGACCCTTGATCAGTTGTTATTGGCTCATGGATTCTAAACCTATATATAATGTGCTTTTGAATGAATTCAATGACATTTTCCTGGTCTACATTGACTAAAGGAATTGCTTCAATCCACTTAGTAAAATAATCAATGCCCACCAATATGTACTTCTGGATTTTAGATGATGCTAGTCGAATCTCTCCAATAAGATCCAAGGCCCATCCCTTAAAAGGCCAAGGTTTCACAATTGAGTGAAGTTCGCTTGAAGGTACGTGCTATATACTTATATGTACTTGATATTCCTGACATCCTTTTGTAAACTCAACACAATCTTTCAACATAGTGGGCAAATATAGTCCTTGTCGAAACAATAACCATTTCATTTTATGCCTCTGTTTCATTTAGGAATTTTAATAGTACCCCTTCAAGAGTCTTTTTAAATAACTCGTTTCCCATTAGGGTATAACTCAGCGTCCTGTACTTTATCTTTCGTTCTGTCGAAGCTACGGGATTTTGCAAATAATCCACTATAGGATTTCTCCAATCTTGTTCTGTTAGATTATCTATGAATGAAATTTCGAAGTTTTCGTGATCAGCGTACCCAAACTTTGTTGTTTTCAAATTTGTTGGAGACAACTTGGTCAATGTCACTCTTTCTCTAACTTCGATTACCTGTTGTAATTTCTCTTTCAAAATTGTGTACCCGAATGCAATCTGTGCTAAGTCATTAGCTACTTGATTCTCCAGTCTTGGTATATGTCGGATGTTGATCTTTTCAAAGTTTTTCAACAGACGATTGACTATTACAAAATACATGATAAGATTTTCTCTTATGCATTTATATTCTTTTGTAACTTGTTTTATAACTAACTCTGAGTCTCCCATTATTTCGACTCGAGTTTCCCCAAATTCCAACAATATTTCAAGGCCTACGATTAGAGCTTCGTATTCAGCCTCATTGTTCGAACAAGAACCTTCGATCTTGTACTTGAATGTTGTTGGAATTTTTTTTGGAGAAATAATTAGAACCCCTACCCGAGTTCTGTCTTTATGACTAGAACCATCGAAGTATAACTTCCAAGGCTCGATCTCCAAGTAGTTGATTGATTCCTCATTTATTGAGTGGTCAACTATAAAATATGCTACCACTTGACCTTTCACAGCCTTAAGAGGCGTAAAAGTTAATGAATACTCAGTTAATGCAAGTGCCCATTTGCCAATTCGACTATGCAAGATGGGTTTCAACAACATATATTTGAAAACATCAAAATGAGACGAAACAAAAACATCAACTGGTTTAATATATTGCTTAAGCTTTGTACACGAGAATTAAAGACATAAACATGATTTTTCAACTTCTCTATATCTAGTTTCTACAACGTTTAAAACTCTATTGAGGTAATAAATAGGTCTTTCGACACCATGCTCATCCTCTTGAGATAACATACTTCCTATAGTTTTATCAGATGCAGCTATGTACAATCTCATACTTCTATTTCTACAAGGAGGTACCGTAATTGGTGGTTTGGCGAGGTATTCTTTGATCTTGTCGAAAGCCTCTTGTTGTTCTTGCCCTTACTCGAAGCCTCCTTTGTTGAGTCAAAGTAGTGGTGAAAAGGCTTGAGTTTTCCCACTTAAGTTGGAAATAAATCTCCTCAAGAAATTTATCTTACCAAGTAGAGATTGCAACTCCTTCTTGTTAGTTGGCGCTTTCGCTTCCAAAATGGCTTTGGTCTTGTTCTGGTTTACTTCAATTCCCTTCTTGTGGACCATAAAGCCTAAGAAATCCCATGCTTTTATGCTGAAAGCACATTTTGGAGGATTCATTTTCAGACCATAGCGTCTCATCCTTTCGAAGGATTGTCGAAGATGGTCTATATGAGTCTTCCCTGAAACAGATTTAACAACAATATCATCAATATAAATCTGCATAAAAGTGTTGATGAAATCATGGAAGATTGAGTTCATTGCTCTTTGATATGTTGCCTCTGCATTTTTTAGGCCAAAAGGCATCACTACCCATTCGTACGTGCCTAAAGCTCCAGGGCATCGAAAGGCTATTTTCGACACATCCTCTTCAGTAATGAAAATTTGATTATATCCTGAGTATCCATCAAGCATACTCATGTATTCAAAGCCAGCGGAAAAATCGACAAGCATTTCCGCCACAGACATTGGATATTCATCTTTGGGCGTTGCAGCGTTTAAATCTCTAAAATCGATGCACACCCTTAAAGTACCATTTTTCTTTATAACAGGTACTATATCTGCAATCCATTCGACATACCTGGTTGTTCGGATGAACTTGCATCTCAGCAGTCTTTCAACTTTCGTCTTGATCTTCGACAAGACTTCTGGCGCAAAACGCCTTTGAGTTTGCTTGACAGGATTTTTCCCAGGTCTTATTGGTAGTTGAAGCTCTACCACTTTCCTGTCGAGACCAGACATTTCATTATAATCCCATGCGAAGCAATCTTTGAATTCCTTCAACAATTGGATTATTTCGATCCTGAGCTCTGGATCTATCTTCATGCTAATGTATGTTGGCGTTTTTGCCAATCTTTCACCCAGATCTATTTCTTCTAAAGGATCTTGCGCTAGCATTTTAACATTGTTTGCTAACGGATCCTTTTCAAAACCCAGAGGCTCGTCATCATAAATAGCATCTAGCCTCTGGTTTTTCATTTCTTCCTCCTTCGTGTCAGGTGGTTCTGGATCGAAGTCTTTCCCAGGACCCTCTGGAAGAAATACTTGTTCATTTGCTTCAATAGCCATGTATTTGACTCCAGCCTCTAAGGCCGCTATCATTCTACTTTCGGCTACATATGCCGAAATCTTTCGTAAGGCTTATGATTCAGTCATCATCACTAAATTCACTTCCCCATCCAGTTGGCCGTATGTCATCAACTCCTCCATAGTCAATGTTTGATAAGTCTTCTCTATCCCACTGGAAACCATGGTCGGAATGTAGTTAGAGGGAGCAGAAGAAATTTGGTGCTGGGGCCAAATCAAACTCAGGAGGATTGCATGGCCCTATATGAGCCAAGTTTCTATCGAAGCTATTTTTTCCAACGTTATTAAATTCACCCGAGTAATAACTTTGGTCGGCTTCTATATTCTCTATAATTCCATCAGGGCACCAAATCGTGACCCATTGATGCATCGAAGATGGCACTGCACCTATGCCATGTATCCACTCTCTACCTAAGAGCAGATTGTAGTTGGGCTTCGCTGAAATGACCATGAACATAGTTGGTTGAAGTATTGTTCCCACCTTGAGGTCTAATTATATCACCCTCATAGTAGTTCCAATACCTCCCTCATAGTTCGATAGAACCATGTTGTGGGGTTTGATATCCCAATCTCCTTTGCCCATTTTCCTTAGCATAGATTGTGGAATTATATTTATTGTAGCTCCACAATCAACCAGAATTTTGTTGATTGTTATTTCCCCTATCTTTGATCTTATGAACAAGGGTTTTAGGTGATTTTTCATCGCCTCCGTAGGTGGCTCAAAGAATGCGTTTTACTCCTCGACGCAACCATTGTTCATCACATAATAGCATATTGGCCTATGTTTGGCCATTTCTTGTTCGACTTCCCAGTCGGTCTCTTCGACTTCGACTTGGCGGTCATATTCTCTGGGTAGCACTGATACTTTATTTACCATAATTTCTAAAGTAGCATTGGATTCAGAGTTACCTTCATCATCTGATTCACCTTGATCTGGCCACTCCAATATTCTGGAAATTGGTTTTATGATACGGTGGCCAGAACCGGACTGTTTTGAAATGCTGGTTTGCGTTTTGCGTTTGTGTTCACAAAATGTCGCGGTAAGCAAGAGTCGCCACCGAATTTTATTTTATCCAACAAGGAAAGGAAAAAAGCACAGAAAAATTCCTTTTTTCGAGATTTTCTGAGTACGGGGGGGTAGATTATAGAAAGGGAAGGTATTAGCACCCTTTATATCCGTAGTTTTCTACCGGCTCTTAGGTACTTGCTCATCATTTTCAAAATTTACTTTTGAGTGTTTGATTTGAATTTTTTTTTGTTTGACTTCGATTTAACCCTTGCTTCTGTCTTCAAGAGTGTTACAAAGTGTTTTTGAAAACTTTGTTTGAAAATTGTGTAAGTGTGAAAAATTTTGTTTGGATTGAGCAAGTACTTAAGAACTAATCTACCTACTCGAAAAAGAGAATTGTTCTATGTTTGTTTCCTTTAGATAGTGCTATCCCACTATTAGTGAGTAGGTAACACCATCGTTGGAGTTTTAAGGGTCAATTCGAAAGGGACGTACGATCACTAAAGCAATGTTAGGACGTCTTAGTAATAACACTAATATCTTAAGATCAATATTCGAGGCAACAATTCCGAGGCAACCTTTCTGAGGCAACTTTGATCTTTGATACAAAAGAGCGACCACTAAAATACCCTATACTTAATGACCGTTTACCGAAGGCAACCGAAGTGAGAGTATACCCTAGGAGTGCGCATGTGCGTGTGATTCAATTTCAAGTTTATTATCTTTGCACATTTAGGGTTTGCTAACCGTTTTAAAGTTAATCATACATTCTTGTCATGAAACCCTAATATCATACATCTAACAGTTAATATTTTGTGGAATTTAAAGTGCGGAAAGTAAAGCTATGCTATTACAAGGCTTCGGGTATTAATTACATAGCCAAAAACAACCCTTCAAAACGATAAATGAAAAGGAGAAAAATCCTAATTAATCTATTACAACTTGTGAGCAATTACATCAATATGGTAAAAATAAATAAAGCACGATGAATCGAGAACGAGAGAGAAATAGGGTTTTGACCCCGTCTAGCCTAATTAAAAGATTTTTTTTTTATTTTTTATTATTTAAGAAAAAGAATAAGGTTTTTAAATTAAATACAAAATTAATTAGTAATTGAATTAATTAAAGAAAATAATTTACATGACCTATTTTTATATTTTGTTATTTTTTAAGGAAAAGAAAATAAGAATTAAATTAAACTACAACCCTAATTTTCTAATTGTTTTAATTTATTTACAAAAGGAATTTAAGTTACCCTAAAATTGAATAAACTAATTTAATTAATTAATTAATTTTTTTGATAAAAAATAAACCTAAATCTAATTGGATGAAAAATTGTTTTTTGTGATTTTTTAATAAAAAAGGAATTGATTTTATGTTAGTAAATATAATTAAAACAATTAATAAAGACAAAATATAAAAAAGAAAAAGAAGAATTGGGCCTGAGAAGTCAGCAAAATAGGGGTGTGAATAGCAAGCCCTGGGCCCAAAAGGAAGTGATCCACGTTGACTCCCATGTTCCCATGATATGAATTGACTGTGGTTGTTGGTGGTCCTTCACATGATAGCCATCAGATCTGGCTTCCTGGACATCTGGCTGGTTGGATGATGATGGACCATGGTGGTCATCCCAGCTATACACGCGCTTGATTCCTGAAAGAAAAACAATATGAAATAATGGGGGGACCTGGGATTCGAACCCAGGTCCTGAAGCCTATTCCACCACCTCTTCACCAACTGAGATGCACGTTCTATTTGTACATAGAGAAATAATAAATGATAATATATAATAATGCAAGTTAGTGGGAAAAAAGCGCCAAAATTCAAATGGACAAGTAATATGGTGCCACGCAGGTCGTTTCTGTCCTCTCTCAGTTGGTAAAAGTTAAAAACTTTTACCTACGGACACCATCCGTCGCTACATCCCTGGCTTGTTTCAAAATCTTACATGGGCATGATAAATGAAGTCTAAGGCCGTGAATCGAACCGTCTTGACCTGCTGAGCATTATGGTGCCCTTTTTTGGGGAAAATTTTACCTGTACCAAAAGATCCTAAAATGAAGCATAAAACCCTAATAATGGAAAATTCTGATACAGTCCATAAAAATGCAATTGAATGTTATAGATAGCTTGCAAATGTTTCAAGGAGCAGGAATATACAAGTATTTTATGCTATAGATGCCAAAATCATACAATTCGATTTCAAGAAGAAACCATTGTCGTGGCTGACTTACAGTGAGTTCTAGCGCTGGAAACTCCTTGTTCTTGAATGGTATAGCTTCCTTGTGATCCCATAAAGTGAATGAGATGGTCAGGAAGCGTTGTAATCACCTGGAACTATGAAATCAACTCAACACTTTTTGTGATTTTTCCAAATTTGTTCTGCCTTTTCACGCCTCTAAAGCCTTGTGATTTTTGTCTGCAAATGTTCCCTATATACTGAGGAATGAATTAGGTTTACAAAAGTCCATTCAATCTTTGTCAATTATTGCTTTTGATCTTGATTTGATTCACTTGAAATTCTTTCCAAAATAGGCCAAAATCAATCTTTTTGTGCCCACTTTTGCCTTGCACGAATTCAATCTTTTGCTAGTTGGATATAGGACCTGAAACAAGCACAAGATCTTGAGGTTTCAATGATTTGGATTTTTTCATGATTTGTTTTGATTTAAATTGATTTAATTGCAATAAAAATCAAAATAAATAATCAAAATAAGATAAAGACAAGTGGAAAGAGCTAGGGCTCGTGGACCATGCTACCAACTCAAAACAAGTGCAAAAAGTTAGGCCCATTTAGCAAAAATTGCAATTTGAGGCCCTTTTGACTTTTGGCAATTTTACAAAAAAGGTCAATTTCACCAATGCATAACTTCCTCAATTTTGACTCTTTGAAGGTATTCTTGGACTTTTTAGAAAGCTTGAGATGTCCCCTAAGCAACACTTTTGGTCTAATCTCAATTTGGTATTCCATGTTCATGTATGAAGCTTTGACAAAAAAAGGTGTTTTTGTTGACTTTTCAAAATGACCTATAATTTCCAAATTCATAACTTCTTGTGAGTGCATATTTTGAACTTGGTAGATGAAGATTGATTGTAGGTAATTTCATCCTCTTCAAAATGAGATTTGGATGGGTCATTTCTAATAAAGTATGAGAAAGTTATGCGTGGTCAAAGTTGAGTTGACTTTTCCTACAAAACCCTAATTTAGCAACTTTTGGGTTTTGATGCATTGTGAGCAATCCTTGATGAATCATGATCAACCCTTGATAAAATTATGAACAATACTTCAAAATGAGTATGTTGACCACAAATCTTGAAGTTTGACTGTATGTAGGCCACAATTGACTTTTTCCCTAGCATAGTCGATTTTCAGGCCTTTGAGCAATTGACTGAGCAAACTTCCTCTGCAAGGCTTGAAACTTGACATGGATGATCTTGAGAACATTTTAGGACAATGGTGAGCATTTTAGATCCCTTGGACTCAAGTATCTTGATGCAATATGAAACCCTAATTTGAGGTAGACTGCCTTAGGAGAGAGTTTGTCTGGTCAATCCTTGGACTTCCTTGAGCAATTTGAGGACCTCACTTGAAATGTTTTGAGAAATACGGGAGGGAAAATTTTGGGGTACAACAGGTTTCCTTTCTAAAGACTTTCTTTGTTTGCCTTTTTCCGTTATTTGTGGGACGTTGGTGCTTGACTCTGGTTGAGGCTCTTCCGTAGCCTCTCTTTCGGCTTTTCGCCGTCTTTGGAATATTCTCCACTAGGAGCGAGATATGGGGTTCTTCCCCTTATAGTTGCTCGACACGTGAGCCACTTTGTTTGTAGTCGTAGTTTGGGACTCTTTCCTATATGTCAGGGATGACCCTCTTGGCACATCGAATGTTCTCCATTTCTCTTCACTTGGCCTTTTCCTGTTTACTCTCTTTAGCCAAGTGTCCACAGGGATATTTGTTGGAGGCCTGAAAGTTGATGGCCTCTTCATCTGGTTCATTGTTCCTCTTCTGGGATCGTATCTAACTTCAGAAACCATGTGGGGTTGGGCATTGATGGTCCTTTTCTCTTTCATTACCCTTATGCCCTGTATGTGTTCTGCAGCCTTTTTATCGAAGATGGAGCTGCATCTTGGACACAACATAACTTCATACTTTTTCTTCTGGCATTGTTGTAGAAAGTCAGCCAGATCCTCATTTTCTTTTGGAAATGCAGTTTTATTCACTTCCTCTTGTCTAATGGCTTCCTTTGAAGCCTTTTCCTCAGATACTTCTACCATGTTGACTTGTACGTTGCTCTTGGCAGCGAGATTCATTTTTTGCATTTTGGCCTCGAGGTCCTCTGTAGAACCCTTGACGGCAGCCACATAAGAACTTACATTTGTCCTTTTGCTTTAGTCTTCAACAACTCCTTTGTTTAGGCCTTTAGTAACCTTTTTGTTTAGGCCTTCAATGGCCTTTCTAACCGCTTCTGCAGTCTTTTTGGAGATGTCCCAAGTAAAACTGCCAAAGACCAGCATATTGACAAAGTCTTCATAAGTTTCAACAATGTTGATGCCTGGTGGTTCAGCATAGTGGGCATCGGCTCTCGGTGGGTCTACATCAATTTTCATTTGGGGTTTGTCAACAAATTTGAGTCTGCCTTCTTTGATCGCTCCTTGAACGAGATCCCTGAAAAGAAAACATTGTGAAGTTTTATGGCCCAAAACTTTATAATACATACAAAAACCTCTTTTCTTTCTTTGTTCTAAAGGAGGCATTTTTCCCCTGGGGGCACTATCATTTGGCCATATTTTAATACTAATTCGAATATCTCGTAATATTTTGTGACGTCGAAACAATACATTTTCTTTGGGAATCTATCGCTGTTCTTTTCAGACTCAGTAGGATTCTTCCCGTCTGAGGGCAGTAACACTCTACAAGAGTATGGAGGCCCATGTTTTAGCTCTGCTAAATCAATTTCGCTCTCTTCGATGGCCATAGGATTACTAGATGTCTCTGGATCATCATCATCCATTTGGACATAGGCTACCTGTTGTACCCCAAAATTTTCCCTCCCATATTTCTCAAAACATTTCAAGAAAGATTCTCAAGTTGCTCAAGGAAGTCCAAGGGTTGACCAGACAAGCTCTTTCCTAAGGCAGTCTACCTCAAATTAGAGTTTCACATTGCATCAAGATACTTGAGTCCAAGGGATCCCAAATGCTCACCTTTGTACTAATATGTTCTCAAGATCATCCATGTCATGTTTCAAGCCTTGCAGAGGAAGTTTGCTCAGCCAATTGCTCAAAGGCCTGAAAATCGACTGTGCTAGGGCAAAAGTCAATTGTGGCCCACATACCGTCAAACCCCAAGATTTTTGGTCAACATCCTCATTTTGAAGTATCATTCATCATTTGATCAAGGGTTGATCATGATTCATCAAGGATTGCTCATAATTCATCAAGAACCAAAAGTTGCTAAATTAGGGTTTTGCAGGAAAAGTCAACTCAACTTTGACCAAGCATAACTTTCTCATACTTTATGAGAAATGATCCATCCAAATCTCATTTTTAATAGTATTCAATTCCCTATAATCCATCTTCAGCTCCCAAGTTCAAAATATTCACTCATAAGAAGTTATGAATTTGGACATTATAGGTCATTTTGAAAAGTCAACAAAAACACCTTTTTTGTCAAAGCTTCATACATGAACATGGAATACCAAATTGAGATGATACCAACAGGGTTGCTTAGAGGACATCTCAATATTTCTAAAAAGTGCAAGAACACCTTCAAAGAGTCAAAATTGAGGAAGTTATGCATTAGTGAAGTTGACCTTTTTTGCAAAATTGTCAAAAGTCAACTATGCCTCAAATTGCAATTTTTGCTAAATGGGCCTATCTTTTTGCACTTGTTTTGAGTTGGTAGCATGGTCCACGAGCACTAGATCTTTCTACTTGTCCTTATCTTGTTTTTATTATTTATTTTGATTTTTATTTGAATTAAATCAATTTTAATCAAAACAAATCATGAAAAAATCTAAAACATTGAAATATCAAGATCTTGTACATGTTTCAGGTCCTATATCCAGCTAGCATAAGATTGAATTCGTGTAAAGCCTTGGTGTGCACAAAAAGATTGAGTTTGGCCTATTTTTGGAAGGATTTTTAAGGGAATCAAATCAAGATCAAAATCAATAATTGGCAAAGATTGAGATCATGTTTGTAACCCTAATCCAATCCTCAATACATAAGGAACATTTGCTTACACAAATCAAGAGGTTAGAGAGGCGCGAGAAGTCAGAATAAACTTGAAAAAAAACACAAAAAAGTGTTAAGTCGAATTCACAGTTCCAGGCATTCACAAGGCTTCCTGACCATCCCAATCGCTTCCTGGGATCACAAGCAAGCGAAACCAATCAAGAACAAACATTTACAGGCGCTAAAACCCACTGTAAGTCAGCCACGACTTTGGTTTGTTCTTGAAATTGAATTGCATGATTCTGACACTTATAGCATGAAATAATTATAGATTCTTGCTCCTTGAAACATTTCCAAACTATCCATAACATTTAATTGCATTTTCATGGACTGTATTAGAATTTGTCATTGTTGGGGTTTTTTGCTTCGATTTGGGATCTCTTCATACAGGTAAAATTGGGCCATAAAAGGAACACCATCGTGCTCTGCAGGCCAAGACGAATTAATCCATGGCTTTAGTTTTTATTTATCATGCTTGTATTGGATTTTGAGAATTGCAGGACCTGTAGCTATGGACATATGTCCGTAGGTAAAAGTCTGTAACTTTTACCAACGGAGAGAGGAAGAAGATGACATACGTGGCTCCATCCCATTCGTGCATTTGAATTCACGCGCATGTTTTACAGCTAATGTCATTTTATTCTTTTTATTATTTTTGTTTCATTTAATAATCAATTGAACCAAATGGCCCAGTGGTGGCCAGGTAAGCGCTAAGGCATTGGAGAGCTTGAGGTCAGGGTTTCGACCCCTGCCTCCAACATTTTCATTTTTCTTGAATTTTCTCTATAGATTCCCTGTTCCACAAGGCATGAAGATCACCATGGGGCATAATCTCCTAACCAACGGATCACCAACCATCCAGATCTGAAGGACATTGTTGTACCCCAAAATTTTCCCTCCCATATTTCTCAAAACATGTCAAGAAAGATCCCCAAGTTGCTCAAGGTAGTCCAAGGGTTGGCCAGACAAGCTCTCTCCTAAGGCAGTCTACCCCAAATTAGGGTTTCATGTTGCATCAAAATAGTTGAGTCCAAGTGGTCCCAAATTCTCAACATTGTCCTAATATGTTCTCAAGATCATCCATGTCAAGTTTCAAGCCTTGCAGAGGAAGTTTGCCCAGTCAATTGCTCAAAGGTCCAAAAATCAACTATGCTAGGGCAAACGTCAACTATGACCCACATACAGTCAAACTTCAAGATTTTTGGTCAACATCCTCATTTTGAAGTATATTTCATCATTTGATCAAGGGTTAATCATGATTCATCAAGGATTTCTCATAATTCATCAAGGCTCAAAAGTTGCTAAATTAGGGTTTTGTAGGAAAAGTCAACTCAACTTTGACCAAGTATAACTTTCTCATACTTTATGAGAAATGACCCATCCAAATCTCATTTTGAAGAGGATGAAATTCTATACAATCCATCTTCAGCTCCCAAGTTCAAAATATTCACTCACAAGAGGTTATGAATTTGGACATTATAGGTCATTTTGAAAAGTCAACAAAAACACCTTTTTTGTCAAAGTTTCATACATGAGCATGGAATATCAAATTGAGATAAGAACAAAAGGGTTGATTAGAGTACATCTCAAGCTTTCTAAAAAGTCCAAGAACACCTCCAAAGGTTCAAAATTGAGGAAGTTATGCATTGGTGAAGTTGACCTTTTTTGCAAAATTGCCAAAAGTCAATTATCCCTAAAACTTCAAATTTTGCCAAATGGGCCCAATCTTTTTCACTTGTTTTGAGTTGACAACATCTCCCATGAGCTCTAGCCTTTTCCACTTGTCCATATCTTATTTTTATTATTTATTTTGATTTTTATTTGAATTAATTCAATTTAAATCAAAATAAATCAAATAAAATCCAAAACATTGATAACAAGAGATTTTATGATTGTTTCAGGTCTTATCACACATCTAGCATCATTCAAATTCGTGCAAGGATGAACAAAAAGATTGAAAAAACCCATGTTTGGAAAGATCTTAAAAGTGAATCAAATCAAATCAAAAATCATTGAAGAAGAAAGATTTGGACCAGTTTTGCAACCCTAATACATTCACTCATACATATAGAACGAGGCCAGACCTAAAAAGAGGCTAGAAACAGGTGTAAGAAGGAGAACCAGATTTGAAAAAAAGCAAGAAAAGTGTGAGATCGAAATCCCACTTAGAGGCATCCTCAAGACCTTTGAACGATCCCAATCGACTCCTGGGACTCTCAACAAGCTAAATCCATTAAGAACCAAGCATTTTAAGCCCCAAATCGCTCTGTAAGTCGTTCACGACATACCCCTATTCTTGAATTCGAATCTCACGATTTATGCATTGTTAGGTTGAAATAATTATACATTCTTGATCACAATCATGTTTGCAAGCTCTCTTTATTCTTTAATTGCATTTTTATGGCCTGTACAGGATTTCACCATTGTTAGGTTTTAGAGCTTCGAATTAGGGTTTTTGATTTCAGGAATAATTGGCCTTCGTAAGTGGTATCATTGTGATCAGGAGGATGAAACAACCTCAACCATGGCCTTAGATATTATTTCCATGGCCTGTGGAAGATTTTGAGAAAGAACAGGTCTGTAGCAACGGACGTTTGTCCGTAGGTATATGTTAATAAACCTTTAGCCACAGAGAGAGGAAGGAGACGATATGCTGGCACCCTCCTATTGGCTTGTTTGAATTTTCGGGCTGAAATTCCATTATTGCGCTTGTTTATTATTTGTTTATTATTTTGCGTTATTATTACAACAAAAACAAATGGCGTAGTGGTGGCCACGTGAGCGCTTAAGGCTTTAGAGGCTGGAGGTCAGGGGTTCGATCCCTGCCTCCAGCATTTGCTATTTTCTTATTTTCTTTCAGGCGATTCAATACACGCGCAAGCCAGAAGATCTACCATATGCCCTCATCATCAGACGTGCCAGATGGCCAGATGGCCAAATCTGATGGCCACCCCTGAAAGTACATCATAAGCCATAGTCAACACGTATGCACAGGATCACAAAGGTCAAACGGACTCCAGCATTAATGGGCCCAGAAATTGCTATTGGCATCCCCATTCTCTATCCTTTTATTTTTTTTATATTTCATTTAAATTATTTACTATTTATTTTACTAACCATCAAATTAATTTTCTTTTTTATCAAAAAATCACCAAAATATTTTTATGTCCAATTAAAATTAGAATATTATTTTTAGCAATTAATTAATTAATTTAATTAGGTTTGATTAATTAGACAATTTTAACTTCCTTTTGTAAATAATTAAAATGAATTAGAATAAATAGGATTTATACTAACTTAATTACACTTTATTTCTTTCCTAAAATACCAAAAAAACCCAAAATATGTCATGTGGTTATTTTTTATTAATTAATTTTATCACTAGTTTATTTTTGTATTTAATTTAGAAAAACTTAGTTCCTTTATTTTAAACAATATTAAAAACAAAAAAAAAACATTTTTCTTTTAAATTAGGATAGAAAGGTCAAAATCCTAATTTCGTATTCGATTTAATTTGTCATCGTGCGCTTTATTATTCTTTATCCAATTATTGTATCTGCTCACAGCTTGTAATAGTTTTAATCAGGACTTTTACATTTATCGCTTTTACTTTCAAAGGGTTTGTTTTTGGCTATGTAAATATCTGAAGCCTTGTAATAACGTAGTTTAATTTCCGCACTTTTAAATTCCGTAAATTATTAACTATTAGATGTTTGATAATAGAGTTTGCATGACAAGAATGTATGGCTAAATTTAAAATAGTTAGATCACCTTAAATGTACAAAGATAAAATAATCTGAAATTGAAACACTCGCACATGCGCTCTCTTAGGGTACACTCCCACTTGGTTGCCTTCGGTAAACGGTCATTGAGTATAGGATATTTTAGTGATTGTCCTTTTGTCCAAAGATCAAGTTACCTCAGAAAAGTTGCCTCGGATATTGTTGCCTCGGATAAATGATCTAAGACATTAGGGTTACTACTAAGACGTCCTAACATTGCTTTAGTGACCATACACCCCTTTTCGAATTGACCCTCAAAACTCCAACGACGGTGCTACCTACTCACTAATAGTGGGATAGCATTGTCTAAAGGAAACAAGCATAGAACGATTCTTTTTTTGAGTAGGTAGATTAGTTCTTAAGTACTTGCTCATTCCAAACAAAATTTTTCACACTTACACTCCTTTAAAAACAAAGTTTTCAAAAACACTTCATTACATTCTTGAAGACAGAAGCAAGAGTTAAATCGAGGTTAAAACAAAAAACTTTTTAAAATACACAAACACAAAGAAAAAAATTTTGAAAATGATGAGAAAGTACCTAAGAGCCCGTAGATAACTACGGATAGAAAGGGTGTTAATACCTTCCCTTTCTATAATCTACCCCCCGTACTCAGAAATATCTCGAAAAAGGAAATTTTCTGTGCTTTTTTCCTTTCCTTGTAGGATAAAATAAAAGACGGTGGCGACTCTTGCTTACCGCGACATTTTGCGAAAACAAACGCAAAACGCAAACCAGCAAAATTTCCTTAAGGAAATAGGGAAACCACGTCCCAGTTTTGGCCACCGTATCACAGAACTGGCGACTCTGCTGGGGATTTAATATGTGGGGTGTACCTTAGGATTAGTTCATCATATTGTTTTCAATTGTTTGATTTGTTTGCTTTATTTTATGGGCTTTGTATCGGAGTTACTATAGATCCTAACCCGGATCTGGGGATACCTTTTAGGTAAGTAGCAATAGACTGTGAGGGAATTGTACGTCGTAGACCGGTATGGTTGAAGCAGTAGCTACGTTGGTGTGACACTTTAGTTAGTACCTATATCCCTTGTGGCGGAACAAGGAGAGTATGGGGCTGCTAAGGGGTTATTAAGCACCAACTGACCTTAGAACCTATAATTGACCAACTTGGCCATAGAAAAGTAGCAGTATGCTACACTCATTGAGACCATACTCTCGCGGTGATTCCGGCCGTAAGAAGAGTTTGCTAAACTGGAATTATGACCGATCGAGGATGGTCCGTGATATCGAGAACCTCTAGAACCCGGTTACTATTACTAGGACAGGTTGAACCAACTAAATTGCAAGAGGGTAGTACCTAAACTCCATGCCAGCCTGAAATTTAAGGGCTATTGTGTGACTTGTGTGCTTTCAACTTGAACTACTTGCACATGTTTGTTATCTAACAACATGAGTTCTTTGCAGATTTTGTTTACAATCCTTATCTAATAACTTGGATTTCTTGCCGGATTTACTTACTTACATCACCTCGCATTTGCTTAAACGCATAACATACACATCATAACATCATACCATAGAATTTCCTTAACCATTTCAAGAATCTCAAGGGTTTGTGATGCAGGTTATGGTAAATTAAACATCTAGCAAGGGACAAAGGGGATTTATTTTCCTCTAGCCAAGGTTGTCTAGAAATTAAAACACGATAACTTGAGTCAGTGGCTATGACCCACTCGATATGGTGAGCTTGACTCTTGAAGAAGGACTCTTGATGACACGAAGTTTCTTCAATCAAAGCTGCAAAATTCAAACTCTAACAGTTTCTTGTTTACCCCGCGAGATCCTTGAAAACATTGCATACATATATCATACATATCATTGCATAAGCAGGTTTCAAAGCCTGTCTCTCATGTCCTCGCTGTTTATTTCAGCAATGGCTCTCAAACAAGACAACAAAGATCTTCAAACTCAAGAAACTCAGTTCAGGGAAATATTCCTAAACCTATCCAAGGGGCAGGTAGAGTTGAAAACACTCCTCATCGGGAACTTGGTCAAGAAAAGTCCTGAAGACAATAAGCACGAGCGGCTGGAACAACTGCAAGCTGAGATAGATGCAATAAGAACCCAAATGCTGGGGCAGATGGCCCTTATCCAAATCTTAGCCCGGGAACAAGAAGAGCTGAGAACCATTATCAGCCAGCTTCATCAAGACAAATACAATAACATGAAGCAAACAATCGAGGCCGGGGACCAAGTCATTGATCAGCCTCCAAGAAGACAAAGATTTAGTTTGGTAAAGAATGGACCTCTCCAAGTTGCTACTACATCACGGGTCCAACAACAACCTCGCCAAAAATAACGGGTTAATCAGAGTAAACCAGATACACCCAAGAGGCAGTTCACCAAGCTCAACATGCCGCTGTCTCAAGCTTTACAACACCTATTGAGAATGAATCTGGTGACATTGATAGGACCTCATCAGAATCCCAAGACTGCTTCACCTAACTACGATCCTGATGCAAGGTGTGCATACCATTCCAACAGCCCGAGGCATGATACTGACGATTGTTGGAAGTTGAAGTACAAAATTCAAAACCTGGTTGATGAAGGAGCATTGGAATTCACATAAGATGGTCAACTGGAATGTTTCTGTCAATCCTCCAAGGCTCACCATTTGAAGTGATAAGTTCTGACCAAAGAGGCTTTTGTTCATTAGAATTTTCAATTTGTAATTTTCTTTTGATTTGTTCGAATATTTATTCATGTCAAACTTTGTTACTTTATCAATGCATTGCATATGTCTATTTTGAATCAATCCATTCGTATTCACTATATTTAAAATGCTTTTCTTTTTGTGATGTTCAACTCTCGATTAAAACTCTAAGCCTTTAGAGGGAGGATGACGAAAATGACATCAAAATCTCTACATCATGCTTTTGAACAGACCCCGCTGACGAGGTACATGCGTTGTTTCAAATCCTAAATAGTGGATTTATAAGGAAGATAATCCCTAGTCAACCCCTTTGAGCCAAAGAAGTTGGAGTTTTTTCTTTTCACAAATTAAAACCCTTAATCATAACCTGGGGGTAGGGTAATTTTCTCAGTTAATTCGGGTGCACAATGAATGACATCAAAGACTTCCTTCCAAAACAAGAGACAGTGATGGTTCCATATAATCTTAAGGACATGCAGTCATTATCTTTCGAAATAAAAGCCTAATAAGTCAAAACCTATAAAGGAGACTTACAAAAAACTGGGGCATCCCGCTGACTGTAATCACAAAAGAAACAATTCAGGCAAAAGACAGGGATAATAAAATCAAAAAGAAAGAGATCCTACAAACTATTAACAAAAATGACTACCTGTTCAAAATAATCTGTCAGTATCCGAACCATCACTGGAACATCAGAGCAAAGACTCAAACGGGATCTAAATGCATAATTAGCTGAGTTTAGGATCGAAGAACATCACGAAGAGCGGGTGGGTACAAATAAATTTTGAGCCTTTATCCTTTGTTTCTTGAACTGTGAACCAGGCCACATTATAACCCTTAAAAGTCCTAGCTGAAGCACGGGTTAGTTTGAAAGCATATTGTTACAAAAGGTATCCTGACTCCTGTAGGACTTGCTGCAAATCCTTAGTTGATATCACATTTTACAAAATTTTCCTGTTTTGCTGAAAAATACATTTTCAAAAAAATTTTAAGACAGGCATAAGCTTTGCATTCTTAAAATAACATTGCTTGCACATGACTATTTGTTCAACAACAGAGAAATTCGCACGACGAACATCTAATGAACAAAAAACCTTCTCAATAAAAAGGATCACCTCAAGTGGAAAAACACTTCCAACCAAGGGGCACAACATGATCATTATCCATCATCTGGGGAAGTCAAGTCAAGATTCAAGGAATCTCTCAAAGATGTCAAATAGCCAGGGGCATATCTCCATTTGAATCACTTGGGGACATCGGACATGAATTTTGGCAATGAAACATGTGCGATCAGACAAACATCTTCTGGTATTGTGGCGACACAACACCACCGACAGTGACAACTCCCTACACCCTGAGAGCGTGGACATAGTCAAAAAATACTGCGCATGAACAAAGACCCGCTAGGTTGACACACCTAGGCAAAACAAGGGCGTCCCAGCGAACCAAAAGGTTCAGGAAAAAATTAGGGATAAAAAAACAAAAAGATATGTACACCCGGCAAGTCGAAAACCCGAAAGGGTGGCTTGGGCAAAAAAGGGTATCCTGGTGGGCTGAAAATCTGAAAAGACAGTCCAGGAAAAATTTAGGGATTAAAGCGTACGACTATGTCCCATCATATTGTCACTTGCCTACCAGAAGAAGACTGATCATTTAGATCGAAAGTTACCAAGCATCTCATAGGTTGGGATAACACTCGATCCACAAGGTCTCCGCAAGCACCTTCTCCCGCAGAAACAAGGGGCAGAAAAGTTTCGATGCAAAGTCGTCATCATATCCTCAACATGTGCCCCAGTAACATTCACTCCCTGCTGAGTAAGAAAAAGATAGTGATGTTAGTTGTCCCGAACATGACACCACTCTCTCCATCTGAGGCTCGCAACCGCAAACGAATCGGTAATATTCTCCCCAAGAAGAGTTTATCTACCATCAGCACTGAAACATTATCCCCAGTGGAGTTTGAAAAATTATCCCCAGTGGAGTTTGAAAATTTATCCCCAGCGGAGTTTGAAAAAATATCCCTAGTGGAGTTTGAAGAATTATCCCCAGTAGACTCTGGAAGATTGTCCCCAGTAGAGTCTAAAAGGTTATTCCCCGTGAAGTTGCGACTGTAAAATCATCCCCAGCGGAATTCTTTCCTTTCACAAACAGAAATTTAATCCCCAATAGGTTTCATTATCACCAGCAACAGTAATTCATCCCCAATTGAATTTATCAGCAGAATCCTCAACAGAGCATCTCTCCCCCACAGAGTCATTCTCTCGTCAGTTTATTCCCCAGCAGAATTATCCTCTCCTGCAGGTTTATTCTCACAAACATCTTCATTCATTATCCCCAATGGAAATGAAGAATTCGACACTGTTCTCCAGCAGCAATCCGAGATTTATTTCCCCAGCTAAAAACATCACATTTCCATACATCATGACATGCATATGCATCATACAACACAATTTCATTTATTTTGAGAACGTCATTGCCTGATACATATCATGCATTACATACAGCTAACCTTTACCTTTCAGGAAGGATACGATTAAATTCTCACAAAATTCAAGCTATGAAGCTGGTTCCTCAGTTGAATAACGGACAAGCTCCTAAATCTCAGCATAGATGTTTCCTAAATTAAATTACGGACGAGTTCCTAAATCTCAGCAGAGATGTTTCCTCAGTTGAATTATGGACGAGTTCCTAAATCTCAACAAAGACTTTTCCTCAGTTGAATTACGGACGAGTTCCTAAATCTTGGCAGAGATATTTCCTCAGTTGAATTACGGACGAGTTCCTAAATCTCAGCAGAGATGTTTCCTCAGTTGAATTACGGACGAGCTCCTAAATCTTAGCATAGATGTTTCCTCAGTTGAATTATGGACGAGTTTCTAAATCTCAACAAAGATGTTTCCTCAGTTGAATTACGAACGAGTTCCTAAATCTCAGCAGAGATGTTTCCTCAGTTGAATTACGGATGAGTTCCTAAATCTCAGCAGAGATGTTTCCTCAGTTGAATTACGGACGAGTTCCTAAATCTCAGCAGAGATGTTTCCTCAGTTGAATTACAGACGAGTTCCTAAATCTCGACAGAGATGTTTCCTCAGTTGAATTATGGACGAGTTCCTAAATCTCGACAGAGATGTTTCCTCAGTTGAATAACGGACGAGCTCCTAAATCTCAGCATAGATGTTTCCTCAATTGAATTACGGACGAATTCCTAAATCTCAGCAGAGATGTTTCCTCAGTTGAATTACAGACGAATTCCTAAATCTCAACAGAGATGTTTCCTCAGTTGAATTACAGACGAGTTCCTAAATCTCGACAGAGATGTTTCCACAGTTGAATTACGGACGAGTTCCTAAATCTCTACAGAGATGTTTCCTCAGTTGAATTACGGACGAGTTCCTAAATCTCAGCAGAGATATTTCTTCAGTTGAATTACGGACGAGTTCCTAAATCTCAGCAGAGATGTTTCCTCAATTGAATTACGGACGAGTTCCTAAATCTCAGCATAAATGTTTCCTCAGTTGAATTACGGACGATTTCCTAAATCTCAGCATAGATGTTTCCTCAGTTGAATTACGGACAAGTTCCTAAATCTCAGCAGAGATGTTTCCTCAGTTGAATTACGGACGAGTTCCTAAATCTCAGCAGAGATGTTTCCTCAGTTGAATTACGGACGAGTTCCTAAATCTCGACAGAGATGTTTCCTCAGTTGAATTACGAACGAGTTCCTAAATTTCGACAGAGATGATTTCCTCAGTATAATACGGACGACCGAAGCTCCTAAAAATCTACTTCTCTCAACAAAGATCAACCTTCCCCAGCGGAATCTTCCTCAACAACAGGTATACAAGCTCTCGCTAAGGAATCTCTTATGCGATCGACATTACTTCAGATGGCATATTTAAGCCCATCTCCCGTCAGCAATCTCCAAATGGCATCTGTAAGCTCATTCCCGACATCACAAGACAATTACCACTTCATACGAGTGCAAATTTCTGGGCACTCTAGTGTTTAATCCTCTTCCACCACCGGATCCCGAAAGGCACGAAAGCCAATCTGTATCCTCAAGTTTAAGAAGATTGAACAGGGGCAACTGTTGTACCCCAAAATTTGCCCTCCCATATTTCTCAAAACATGTCAAGAAAGATCCCCAAGTTGCTCAAGGTAGTCCAAGGGTTGGCCAAACAAGATCTCTCCTAAGGCAGTCTACCCGAAATTAGGGTTTCATGTTGCATCAAGATACTTGATTCCAAGTGGTCCCAAATGCTCAACATTGTCCTAGTATGTTCTTAAGATCATCCATGTCAAGTTTCAAGCCTTGCAGAGGAAGTTTGCCCAGTCAATTGCTCAAAGGTCCAAAAATCGACTGTGCTAGGGCAAAAGTCAACTGTGACCCACATATAGTCAAACTTCAAGATTTTTGGTCAACATCCTCATTTTGAAGTATATTTCATCATTTGATCAAGGGTTGATCATTATTCATCAAGGATTGCTCATAATTCATCAAGGCTCAAAAGTTGCTAAATTAGGGTTTTGTAGGAAAAGTCAACTCAACTTTGACCAATCATAACTTTCTCATACTTTATGAGAAATGACCCATCCAAATATCATTTTGAATAAGATGCAATTATCTACAATCCATCTTCATCTCCCAAGTTCAAAATATGCACTCACAAGAAGTTATGAATTTGGACATTATAGGTCATTTTGAAAAGTCAACAAAAACACCTTTTTTGTCAAAGCTTTATACATGAGCGTGGAATATCAAATTGATATGAGAACAAAAGGGTTGATTAGAGGACATCTCAAGATTTCTAAAAAGTCCAATAACACCTCCAAAGGTTCAAAATTGAGGAAGTTATGCATTGGTGAATTTGACCTTTTTTGCAAAATTGCCAAAAGTCAACTATCCCTAAAACATCAAATTTTGCCAAATGGGCCAAATCTTCTTCACTTGTTTTGAGTTGGCAACATAGCCCATGATCTCTATCCTTTGCCACTTATCCATATCTTATTTTGATTATTTATTTTGATTTTTATTTGAATTAATTCAATTTAAATCAAAATAAATTAAATAAAATCCAAAACATTGATAACAAGAGATTTTATGATTGTTTCAGGTCTTATTACACAACTAGCATCACTCAAATTCATGCAAGGCATTAGAGTGAACAAAAAGATTGAAAAAAACCATGATTGGAAAGATCTTAAAAGTGAATCAAATCAAATCAAAAATCATTGAAGAAGAAAAATTTGGACCAGTTTTGCAACCCTAATACATTCACTCATACATATAGAACGAGGCCAGACCTAAAAAGAGGCTAGAAACAGGAGTAAGAAGGAGAACCAGATTTGAAAAAGAGCAAGAAAAGTGTGAGATCAAAATCCCACTTAGAGGCATCCTCAAGACCTTTGAACAATCCCAATCGACTCCTGGGACTCTCAGCAAGCTAAAGCCATCAAGAACCAAGCATTTCAAGCCCCAAATCATTCTGTAAGTCGTTCACGACATACCCATGTTCTTGAATTCGAATCTCACGATTTATTCATTGTTAGGTTGAAATAATTATACATTCTTGATCACAATCATGTTTGCAAGCTCTCTGTATTCTTTAATTGCGTTTTTATGGCCTGTACAGGATTTCACCATTGTTAGGTTTTAGAGCTTCAAATTAGGATTTTTGATTTCAGGAACAATTGGCCTTCGTAAGTGGTACCATTGTGATCAGGAGGATGAAACAACCTCAACCATGGCCTTAGATATTATTTCCATGGCATGTGGAAGATTTTGAGAAAGAACAGGTCTGTAGCAACGGACGTTTGTCCGTAGGTATAGGTTAATAAACCTTTAGCCACAGAGAGAGGAAGGAGACGATTTGCTGGTACCCTGCTATTGGCTTGTTTGAATTTTCACGCTGAAATTCCATTACTGCGCTTGTTTATTATTTTGCATTATTATTACAACAAAAACAAATGGCGTAGTGGTGGTCACGTGAGCGCTTAAGGCTTTAGAGGCTGGAGGTCAGGGGTTCGATCCCAGCCTCCAGCATTTGCTATTTTCTTATTTTCTTTCAGGCGATTCAATACACGCGGAAGCCAGGAGATCTACCATATGCCCTCATCATCAAACGTGCCAGATGGCTAGATGGCCAAATTTGATGGCCACCCCTGAAAGTACATCATAAGCCATGGTCAACGCATATGCACAGGATCACAAAGGTCAAATGGACTCCAGCACTAATGGGCCCAGAAATTGCTATTGGCATCCCCATTCTCAGGCCCAATTCTCTATCCTTTTATTTTTTTTATATTTCATTTAAATTATTTACTATTTATTTTACTAACCATCAAATTAATTTTCTTTTTTATCAAAAAATCACCAAAATATTTTTATGTCCAATTAAAATTAGAATATTATTTTTAGCAATAAATTAATTAATTTAATTAGGTTTGATTAATTAGACAATTTTAACTTCCTTTTATAAATAATTAAAATCAATTAGAATAAATAGGATTTATACTAACTTAATTATAATTTATTTCTTTCCTAAAATACCAAAAAAAACCCCAAATATGTCATGTGGTTATTTTTTATTAATTAATTTTATCACTAGTTAATTTTTGTATTTAATTTAGAAAAACTTAGTTCTTTTCTTTTAAAAAATATTAAAAACAACAAAAAAACATTTTTCTTTTAAATTAGGATAGAAGGGTCAAAACCCTAATTTCGTATTCGATTTATTTTGTCATCACGCACTTTATTATTCTTTATCCAATTATTGTATCTGCTCACATCTTGTAATAGTTTTAATTAGGACTTTTACATTTATCGCTTTTACTTTCAAAGGGTTTGTTTTTGGCTATGTAAATACCCGAAGCCTTGTAATAGCGTAGTTTAATTTCGGAACTTTTAAATTCCACAAATTATTAACTGTTAGATGTTTGATAATAGGGTTTGCATGACAAGAATGTATGGCTAAATTTAAAACAGTTAGATCACCTTATATGTACAAAGATAAAATAATCTGAAATTGAAACACTCGCAAATGCGCACTCTTAGGGTACAGTCCCACTTGGTTGCCTTCGGTAAATGGTCATTGAGTATAGGATATTTTAGTGGTCGTCCTTTTGTCCAAAGATCATGTTGCCTCGGAAAAGTTGCCTCGGATATTGTTGCCTCGGATAAATGATCTAAGACATTAGGGTTACTACTAAGACGTCCTAACATTGCTTTAGTGATCGTACGTCCCTTTTCGAATTGACCCTCAAAACTCCAACGACGGTGCTACCTACTCACTAATAGTGGGATAACATTGTCTAAAGGAAACAAGCATCGAACGATTCTTTTTTCGAGTAGGTAGATTAGTTCTTAAGTACTTGCTCATTCCAAACAAATTTTTTCACACTTACACTCCTTTACAAACAAAGTTTTCAAAAACACTTCTTTACATTCTTGAAGACAGAAGCAAGAGTTAAATTGAAGTTAAAACAAAAAACTTTTTAAAGCACACAAACACAAAGAAAACAATTTTGAAAATGATGAGCAAGTACCTAAGAGCCCGTAGATAACTACGGATAGAAAGGGTGCTAATACCTTCCTTTTCTATAATCTACCCCCCCCGTACTCAGAAATATCTCGAAAAAGGAATTTTTCTGTACTTTTTTCCTTTCCTTGTTAGATAAAATAAAAGACGGTGGCGACTCTTGCTTACCACGACATTTTGCAAAAACAAACGCAAAACACAAACCAGCAAAATTTCCTTAACGAAATAGGGAAACCATGTCCCGGTTCTGGCCACCGTATCACATCCATCCTTTGAGGGACCATGATACGCCTCAGTCAACGCATAGCACTGGAATGGGCAGGTCAACATGGGTCACCTTCTTTTGGGCCCAGATTGCTAGCAATGCACCCCCCAATTACTCATAAACAGGCCCAAATCTCTTTTCTCTTTCATTTTATATTTTCTTTATTTTTTTTCATATAAATTATTTTTACTAACAAATTAATTATTTTCTTTCTATCAAAAAATCACAAAAAATAATATTTCATCCAATTAGATTTAGGTTTATTTTTTATCAAAAAATTATTTAATTTAATTAGGTTATTTAACTTTAGTTAACATTAATTATTTTGTAAATAACTTAAAAACAATTAGAAATTAGGGTTTGTCTAAATTTAATTTTTTTTTCTCTTTCTTAAAAATAACCAAAAACACAAAAATAGGTTAAATGTAATTATTTTCTTTAATTAATTTAATTAGCTAATTAATTTTGTATTAAAAAAAAACCATATTCTTTTTCTTAAAAATAATTAAAAACAACAAAAACAATTTTTTCTTCCAATTAGGTTAGAAGGGGTCAAAACCCTATTTCTCTCCCGTTCTCGATTCATCGCACTTAATTTATTTTTACCATATTAATGTAATTGCTCACAAGTTGTAATAGATCAATTAGGACCTTTTACTTTCATTTATCGCTTTTTTAAGGGGTTTGTTTTTGGCTATGTAAATACCCGAAGCCTTGTAATAGCGTAGCTTTACTTTCCGCACTTTAAATTCCGCAAAATATTAACTGTTAGATGTATGAATAATTAGGGTTGCATGACAAGAATTTATGATTAACTTTAAAACGGTTAGCAAACCCTAAATGTGCAAAGATAATAACTTGAAATTGAATCACCCGCACATGCGCACTCCTAGGGTATACTCCCACTTTGGTTGCCTTCGGTAAACGGTCATGAAGTATAGGATATTTTAGTGATCACCCTTTTGTCTCAAAGATCAAAGTTGCCTCTGAATGGTTGCCTTGGAATTGTTGCCTTGAATAATTGATCTAAGACATCAGGGTTACTACTAATATGTCCTACCATTGCTTTAGTGACCATACGTCCCTTTCGAATTGACCCTCAAAACTCCGACGACGGTGCTACCTACTCACTAATAGTGGGATAACACTGTCTAAGGGAAACAAACATAGAACAATTCTTTTTTCGAGTAGGTAGATTAGCTCTTAAGTACTTGCTCAAAACAAATAAACTTTTTTCACACTTACACTCCTTTTCAAACAAAGTTTTCACAAACACTTCGTAACACTCTTGAAGACAGAAGCAAGGGTTAAATCGAAGTCAAAACAAAAACTTTTCAAATCACACAAACACATAAGAAATTTTGAAAATGATGAGCAAGTACCTAAGAGCCCATGGAAAACCACAGATAGAAAGGGTGCTAATACCTTCCCTTTCTATAATCTACCCCCGTACTCAAAATCTCGAAAAAAGGAATTTTTCTGTGCTTTTTTCCTTTCCAGTTGGATAAAATAAAAGTCGATGGTGACTCTTGCTTACCGCGACATTTTGCAAACACAAACGCAAAACACAAACCAGCATTCCTAAAACAGTCCCGGTTCTGGCCACCGTATCACACTACCTTTCTCGTCGATGAGTCTTAGTTGCTTTAACTTTTTAAATTTTAAGACGTTCTAACTGTCTAACTCTATCAGCCAATTGGGTCTTAGTCTAGTCTAGGCCCCCTGTATCCATTTCGACCAATTCATGCTCAGGAACTTGTGTAAATCATCTGGCTTTGAGCAATCGAAACCTATTTAGATATTCGTCTATTGGCTCGGTGAATCTTCTTTTCACGCTTTCCAGTTCTTTCAGACTTATTTTGGTTTGCCCCATGTAAAATTGTTCATGGAACAATCTCTCCAATTGATTCTAATTGTGGATCGAATTGGCTGGGAGGGTGGTAAACCAAGTAAAAGCGTTTTTTGTTAGAGAACTTGGGAAATATTTAATCCTAAGGCTCTCATTATTTGATATTTCCCCAGCTTCTATCAAATATCTCGCTATATGTTCGATAGTTGATTCCGTCGTATCCCCTGAAAACTTAGTGAACTTTGGAACTTTCCACCTAGGGGGTAAATCTGTTTGCAAGATATATTCTGACTGTGGGGATGTAAAATTTGGCCTATGAAAGCCAATGTTCATTCCATTTTGTATCATGATGTTTTCGATCTTAGCTGTCAGATTATTTTATGTGCCATTATTATGGTGTCGAACTTGCTGTATCAGTTCGTCAGCATTTTGATTCCTATTTACCATCATTACACCTTGATCACCATCTCTAGGGGTCTACGGGGGAAGACTGGGTATTTCGACCCTAGGTTGTTCGACTTCTACTCTATGGTTCCTCCTATCGAATTGTGGATTTTGGTTAATAGTTACATCTTCTTCTAAGACTACAACTTGATCCTCTCTCATAGGAGCTCTCTGGGGTTGTCGAATAGGTTGGGGAACCCCAAAAAATTCAGTCATGCGTGCCATTTGCGCTATCATTTGGTGGTTTGATTGAGTAGTATTTTGTATTAGAGGGTTCAATACTGTACTTAGAGTTTGGGCCAACATTTGTACCATGTCATGGTTGCTTTCATCCATTTGTTGCCTCAAAATTATTGTGGAAGCGTTTATGAGGCTTGGCATTGCAAGGGACGTCCCTCCTAAAAGTTGGGTCCTACCTATACCAGTTCCAGATCCCTGTAATGGCGAAGACGCACTTGCTAAAGGTTCTTAAAATGTAGATGCAACATTCATAAGGCTAGCCATTTCAGTAGTTGGCATGCCATAAGGCTGGTCTCGACCCATCCAGGCTGTCGAAAATCCTGGGGGAGCGTATGGTCGAAATCCTGGATTCACCCTTGGTGGGGGTTTTCCTATTGGACCTTTGGGACCTGTATACGAAAGGATTGGTCCCGTTTGGGTTGTTGTTAACGTTGGTATCGAACCAACAGTTGACGAGACAATTTCACGAACGGTTGGTGTTACCGTTATTCCTGTAGTAATTGGTGGAGGTATTTCTCCATTATTTGGCTGATTAGCCATATTGCTTTCACTATTTCTCTTTCTAGTTGTACACTTGTTGGTGGTTATTTTACCACTTCTTAATAGCATGCAAAACTTTGTAAAATAAAGAAAATCATGCAAAGCATTTATGTTAAGATTAATGAGAAAAAATGGAAAACAAAATAAATAAAGCAACAATAATCAGCAACATCCCACCAGGTATGCTAATTTGTTCACCGTGTTTTCTGGTAAATAACCACTGATCTTCCAAAAAGGGTAACTTTTTTGTTACTCGCAGGATTGATCAGTTTGATCCTAGGATATATGCTAATTTTTGATGTTGTTTGGACATAAACGTTAATGTGGGTGAAGAACACACATTCGACTGGGAAAGGGATGAGTTTGAGTGCAGAAAGTAAATAGAAAAAAGGGGTTGAGGAGAGGTTAGGTGCAGGAATCTGGGTAAAAGGGGTCGATGTGGCCATTTCATCAATTTCAACCCACTCTATTACATGCATTTTTTATGCTCTATACTTTTACATCAACATCTATTTTGCTGATATAATTTTTTCACCGCTGATCAAGTTATTATTCGCATGAAGATTTTTGCATCAAATATCTGACTACCAACACTTCGAAATTAAACATATATTCATGATTGTTTACCTAAAATTTATGTTGACATTAAAAATAGATGTTGATGTAAAAGTATAGAGCATGAAAAATGCCTGTAATAGAGTGGTATGAAATTGATGAAATAGCCACATCGACCCCTTTTACCCAGATTCCTGTACCTAAACTCTCCTCGACCCCTTTGTTCTATTTACTTTCTGCACTCAAACTCATCCCTTTCCCAGTCGAACGTGCGTTCTTCACCCATATTAACGTTTATGTCCAAACAACATCACAAATTAGCATATGTCCTAGGATCAAACTGATCGATCCTGCGAGTAACCAAAAAGTTACCCTTTTTGGAAGATCAGCGGTTGTTGATCGGGACTTTATAAGTCTGTCGGGATACTAACTGCAAGTATACAGTTCAGTCGTTCTAGTTTTAAAAGATTATCGAACCCACAAAGACTGAGGATCAATCGCATACGATCTAATGCTACAGTTTTTCTAACTAAGCGATGAATATTCGATATTTGGGGCTGACAGTTTAATTTAAAAGTAATAGTACTAATTATACCGGTATGTGATAATCGGACTTAGGGAATTCGATGAATCGCTTGGCCTATAAAGTATTTCGATAAAAGCTAATTGTTTAAAAACCTGAGACATACACTCTCGTGTTTATGAAATAAGTCATGCTACTAAACCTAGTGGATGCACTTTAAATTTAATAACACTTTTTGAAAATAATTTGAATTTAATTAATTTATTAAAACACTCTCGTGTATTTAAAAATCAATGCTTCGTTACCACTATCTGGGTTGAACCCCAGCTCTCGCATGCAGGTTCTTGCCTTAATTAATTTCCCACTCTCGTGGAAAAATCGTGTTAATTAACCTCTCACTCTCGTGACAAGGATAGTTAAATTAATATTGGAAATTGGAAACCAGAAATTGTTTTATAAATATTTTTGGCCAAGGTATCATTGAATTCTTTCAGTTCTTACAGTCACATACCGGTATTAATAGTTTAGCCAGACATAATTAACTTAACAGCAATAAAGTTTAAAATATAATTCATGGCAATAATTGGCATATTATAAAAACTGAATAAATAATAATTGCGATATAAGAAACCTGGAATTAAAGATGCTATAGTAATCTTGAGGGAATACAGTAATCCAATCTTCGAGCTTGACTTGAAGTAGAAATTCGTGTTAATTCTTGAAAGAAGAATTAACACTTAAAAATAGAAACTAAGGCTTGAATGAAAATTACAAGAAAATGAAAACAAAATTCCAAAACAAACAAATTGGAAATAACTGTAAAATAAAATAAATATTTGCTCTGAGTAAAATTCTTCGACCCTTGGACTGTGCCTTGGTACTCATATATATAGCAGGAAAAATCAGCAGTTTAATTTTGAATTCTTGATGAAGTCTTCATGGAGAAATTGTAGGAGCAGTAATAGTGGTGGCAATAAAATAGGAGATTCAGTAGAAACAGGGAGAACTAGTCTGCCCTTCACGCCCACGTCTTCAATCCATGCGTAACGTCCTCCTTCACGCGCGTGACGGTCGTCACAGGTGGGTGACAGTCGTCACACGCTGAAGTGGTACATTACGCTCGTTAGGTGTGTGTGACGAGCGTTTCCTTATGTTGTGGGGTGTTACGCCCGTCACAGGGACGTGACGACCGTCACCTATCCAGAAGTCCCAACTTTGTGTTTTTTTATTCTTTTTCTCTTGTTTTTCGTCTAGCCTTCTTCATGTTGTCCTTTTTCATCGGTTTGAGTCGACAAGTGTTATACCTGCAAAAAGACAAATAATTCTTGGAATAATCGGGGGTTAGACGACTTAATGAAATATAAAATCGGTAAAAAGTATGTTAATTATACGATATGTTTTCTCGTTATCAAATTCCCCCATACTTAAACCTTTGCTTGTCCTCAAGCAAATAGTCATTCAAAAGGTCGGACAAGTTTTCTGGTAAGCGCATAAGCATGACATACCTTGGATTTTTAAAGTGGTTTCTGGAAATCCTCGTTGGTTCGGCCAATACTTGAGTAAAACACTAAAGATACGCTAATGACGCAAGCAATAAGCTTACTCGTAGACTTCCAATTTAAACGAGCTATCCAACAATTCCGTTATAACTCTGCCCGGAGTTCCTCGTATCTATTTCACCCTGCTTCATTCTGGCGCAATCACATTAAGCCCTTTGCCTTAGCACGCACATAGTGGAGTAACCGGTTAGTGACTTTGATCCTTTAGCACGGGGTCTGGTACATGAATGTGGCAACCCTACATATGTTATCCAAATTGGAGGTTGTGGGGGATCGGGCCGTAGCACGCCCTACCGAGTTTAGAACCAGATACCTTTGAACCAACCAACACTGGATTCCTTCATTATTTGCTCAGCTCTTATATGCGCCCGTATATTTTGGTACACAAACTTTCTTTTCTTTTAGCAGCGAGATAGGAAGGATATTTTTAGAATCAGGCATCAAACACTTATATTCATCGATTCTCAACGTGGTTTGTGTCAAGACGGTGCTGACTGCTAGTATAAACTACTAGGGGTTACTTCTAGAACTTGAAACTCCAGATATCGGTATAATGGTTATTGAAACGGATCGCGTAAGTAGGAAGTCTACAGTGACAGAACCGTATTGATCTTGTTATGTCGTTTTCGGCTTCCTCAACTGGGATTTCGTTAAAATAGGTATGTCGGGCTAATGCGAAAATAAAAAATTTTCAGTATGGCAAAGTAAAGCGAAGAATTTGAATCGAGACATATCGGAAGAATTTACTAGTTTTATTAAAGATTCAAAGGTACCTCTCCCACACAAAATCCGACATTGTCCTCAATGTTGCGGTATATATGCGGGGAAGTACAATTACAAAAACAAAAGGAAAAGAAATGAAACAGAGAAATAACAAATTACATAGAAATTAAAGAAAAAGAAACTACTGGTGACCACGTCCTCTGCTCCTGGTGCGAGAGCGTCTGGTAGGAGTGGCTTCAGCGTCGGTGTCTTGGAAGCCATAGGTGTTCATATCTATCCTCAAGGCGTTAAGCTCTGACAGCGCCTCATCTAACCTCTCATTCATGTTGCGCTGCCCAGTCAAGATCTGAGCGTTTTGGGCACACAGAGACTCAAACTGCTCAGTTGCCTCCTTTCAAGCGCCGCGTTCATTTGATTTTACATGTGGAGGGCGCGAAGGATGTCTTCAAGATTGATAGGAGGAGGTGCAGATGAGGATCCAGGGATGTCGTGGACAGGCGGAGCACTATCCAACTCTTCTTGTATGTCTTCTGCGGCGGCCGCATGTTGGTCTTCGTGGGCAGGTGCAGGCTCTGCGGGAACTTCAGGGTCGAACAACCAGTTGGATCGGTTACTTGGATCGATTCGGACCTTGTTCAGCAAAATGATATTCTGATAGACAGTATTCCTGATTACGGGGTGGAATCTGTCATCTTCCCGCTCGTAGATGAGGTGTGCGGCTTTGCAGTGGTCCAAGGTTAGCAAAGTCGGTGCCATAGAAGGCAGGGTTGCAAGAGCAGCACCGTAATTCAGACCAATGGCAATTGAAGTAACCAGCCCTCCGAAATAGAAAGGTTTTCCACCTCTAGCACAAATAGAGTGGATGTGAGCAAGTAGGAACGGGGCGGAATTTATCTTTTGCCCAGTGAACGCGCAATGTAGAAAGAAGAGCTCCTTAGAGTTGAGCTTATGGTTGCTGTCGCGGGCGAAGATGGTGTTACTAAGGATGCGATGAAAGTAGCGGATGGTCGGATTGTGAATGTGGGTGGCGTTGAGGTGGTCGTAAGACCCGGCACGGATGTTCGTTAAACTGTGCCACAAGTTGAAAGCCTCCTCACCAAAACTATCCGGTACCCGAAAATGAGCACCTTTGTCCAAACAAAATCCCATAAGCCTCGCGATGTCGGATTGAGGCAACTGGTGCTCAACGCCAAACATGCGAAATTTTGCCACGCCTGACAATTGGTTTGTGACACCCGACGGAGTGAGGTAAGCAAACGAACTCAAGAACTCAAGAGTAAGAGTTTTGTAGATTGGCCTTGGTTCGCGATAGAGGTTCCACAAATCCACGCTTTGTAATAATCGGTGGACACTGTCGAGTAGTCCCAAACTCCGTAGGCAGCCGATGTCAACGTACCTTGTGGGTTGGAGACCTCGACGTTGGAATTTTTGAAACTTTGCTCGTTGATTCTCCCCAGGTTCGCCGATTCTGAAATTGATGGCTTGAGCGTTTGGGTTGTTTGCCATGGTGGAGGTATGATTTGATTTGGGAATGTGAGAATGGGAGGTTGTAAGGATGATAATTTGGTGTTGGGAGTTTAGAAATTAGAAGAAAAATGGAGTGAATGGGAGTTTTTTCGTGTGGTGTGGTGATAATGGAGGAAGGAAAAATGGGTTTATAAGGAGGAAATTTGGAACGGTTCCCTGCAACAGCCGTTGTGGTTTCTGTCTACGTGATGGTCGTCACAAGGGTGTGACGCTTGTCACGAAGTAAAGAGGCGCGTTACGCTCGTCACAGGGGTGTGACGGTCGTAACGCAGACAGAGTCATAAATAAGAGATCCGTTACAGGACCGTTGGAGAGTGATGAGTTTATTATTTTTTCTTGGTAATTGGATTTTTGAAGAATTTATATATATTTTTGGTTTATTTGAAATATTGGAATTAATTATTTTAATTAATTAGAGTATTAAATATAAAGGTGATATAATATTTAAATTTGTAATACTAATTACCAGAATAAAATGAAATAGAAAGATTGCGTACAAATACAAACAATAAATAAAACAGTAAACTGGGAAAGAAATTAAAATAAACTTTAATTGAATAAATAAATAAATTTATGACAATTGTTTCAAAGTAACTAAAAATAAAAGAAAATGATAATGTTGAAATAATAACTAAACTAAAAATCCCTCCCACACTGAAACTTTACAGTGTCCTCACTGTACGTAAAAATGCAAGAGAGAAGGAAATGAATAACAATGGCAACTCTTGCCACGGGGAGGTGGAAACAAATGCTGATGCATGTAGTCAACTGATCAGTCACCAAGTCCATGAAGGAAAAATGGGTTTATAAGGAGGAAATTTGGAACGGTTCCCTGCAACAGCCATTGTGGTTTCTGTCTTCGTGATGGTCGTCACAAGGGTGTGACGCTCGTCACGAAGTAAAGAGGCGCGTTACGCTCGTCACAGGGGTGTGACGGTCGTAACGCAGACAGAGTCATAAATAAGAGATCCGTTACAGGACCGTTGGAGAGTGATGAGTTTATTTTTTTTCTTGGTAATTGGATTTTTGAAGAATTTATATATATTTTTGGTTTATTTGAAATATTGGAATTAATTATTTTAATTAATTAGAGTATTAAATATAAAGGTGATATAATATTTAAATTTTTAATACTAATTACCAGAATAAAATGAAATAGAAAGATTGCGTACAAATACAGACAGTAAATAAAACAGTAAACTGGGAAAGAAATTAAAATAAACTTTAATTGAATAAATAAATAAATTCATGACAATTGTTTCAAAGTAACTAAAAATAAAAGAAAATGATAATGTTGAAATAATAACTAAACTTAAAATCCCTCCCACGCTGAAACTTTAGTGTCCTCACTGTACGTAAAAATGCAAGAGAGAAGGAAATGAATAACAATGGCAACTCTAGCCATGGGGAGGTGGAAACAAATGCTGATGCATGTAGTCAACTGATCAGTCACCAAGTCCATGAAGGTAATGAAGTCCACCCTGAGAGAAGTCAGCTCGCCCCTAATGTCTGTAATGGCCTCATGTAGGGAGTCCAGGGTAACAGCAGGTGGAGGTGGAGTAGTCTCAGGAGCCTGAGGCGCGGTCTTAGCGGAAGTAGCCTCCTGTTCCCAAGGATCAGGGAGATCATGGTAGCCTGGCGGTGTAGCAGGATCTTCTTCAGCATTAGCAGTGTTTGGAACCTCATAAATGTCAACTGTAGATGGTGAAGAGGGTGGTGAAGCAGGGTAGTGAAGGTCAAACAACCAGTTATCCCGGTTGTGCGCACTGGTTCTTGGGTCCGGAAGCTTAAAATGATGGACGATCTGATGATTAACTAGCAGGTCAAATGAATCTGGTCCAAGGTTTCCGATCATGCTAGTGTTGAAACAAAAGGCAATGTCCATCGGCTTTATGCCATAAAGCGGAGCAGAACCGAGCATAGGCCGGCAGAGTCCAATGGCATTAGACAGCATGGTAGCTAACCCACCCAACAAGATAGGTGCATTTGGAGTTTCGATGATCCGCTCCATATTAGCGAGCATATAAGCTGCACCGTTCACCGGACGGTTTTGGGATGCACAATACATAATAAACAGCTCATCGCGGGATACAGAGGTGACATTTTGCTGTTTGCCAAAGATAGTGTGGGCTATGATCTTGTGGAAATACCTGATAGCCGGGTTATGAATGCATTCAGAGTATAGATCTAACGGCTCAGGATGGTTAACACCAGCAATGCTTCCCTAGAAAAAGTCAAGCTCAGATACGGGCAAAAGGTTCTCCTGTGTTATACTGATAACATCGGGTCCAAAAGGGAACCCAAGAAGCTGGCTAAACTCCCGCAGGTTGTAAGTGTAATCCATGTTAAACATTCTGAATGTAATTAACCCATGGTTGAATCCCATTCCATGATTTGGAATGAAACTCAAGGTGCTGAGAAACTCAAGAGTCAGCCTTTTGGAGGTACAGAACCTTCGACGGATAGGAGCGGTGTCCCAACCAATCTAGTGCAGCAAGTACATGACACTCTCGCGAATGCCAAGGGAAGCCATATCATGATCATCTGCTTATATAGTAGGACACATCTCCCGTTCACCCAGGTCTGCAAACCGTCTTCTCTGGTGTCGGCTTCGCAATTTGACATTCATGAAGTTAGCATAATCCATAGCGCGAGATGTGAAAGAAAAAGAAATACCCCCGGAAAATATTTGATAAATGTTTGAAAGAAAAGGAAATTAAGTAAGTATTTTCGAGTTAGGAAATTGCCAAAGTTAAAAAGAAAAAGAAAGATGAAAGGGAGAAATAAAAACAGAAGAAAAATAGAAAGGAGTAAGAAATGCAGTCATGAAAATGTTTTAAAGATTAAGAAAAAGAAAAGAAAAATAAAAACATATTAAAGCAGAAAAAATAATTAAAGTAAAAACATGGGTTGCCTCCCACGAAGCGCCTTTATTTTATGTCGACGGCTCGACAGTAAATACCTAGTCAGTTAGGTAGCGGAGTAGGCGGCTCACTTAACTGAAGATAAGTCGAGAAGTCGATATTTCCGACGTTGAAATAGTGCTTTAAGCGCTGGCTATTAACTATGAATGGTTCGATAGAACTACCTTTAATTTCTATCGCACCACTTGGGAAAACTTTGTTAATTTCGAACGGTCCGGACCATCTGGAACGTAATTTTCCCGGGAAAAGTTTCAATCTAGAGTTGAATAGGAGTATGATGTCTCCTTCCTTAAAGTCTTTCCGCGAGATAAGCCTATCGTGCCATTTTTTTGTTTGTTCTTTATAGATTTTAGCATTTTCATAAGCGTCTAAACGCAATTCTTCTAGTTCATGGATATCTAACACTCGTTTCTCGCCAGCACTCTTATAGTTTAAGTTAAGGGTTTTTATCGCCCAATAAGCTTTATGTTCTAATTCTACTGGCAAATGACAAGATTTTCCATAGACTAACTTGAACGGCGTTGTTCCGATAGGAGTTTTGAAAGTTGTCCGATATGCCCAAAGAGCATCGTTTAGCTTGGAGGACCAGTCTTTTCTGGATGTGGCTACGGTTTTCTCAAGTATTTGTTTGATCTCCCTATTCGACACTTCCACTTGTCCACTTGTTTGAGGATGGTATGGTGTGGCTATGCGATGTTTACCGCCATATTTGGAAAGTAACCTTTCGAAAATTCTGGAGATAAAATGTGAGCCACCATCGCTAATCACTAGTCTTGGTACACCGAATCGTGGGAAGATAATATTCTTGAATAGTTTTAGTACCACACGTGTGTCGTTTGTGGGTGCGGCGATGGCTTCAATCCATTTTGATACATAGTCGACGGCTACAAAAATATATTTATTTCCAAAGGATGCGGGAAAAGGTCCCATGAAATCAATTCCCCACACATCGAAAACTTCTACTTCGAGGATTCCTTTTTGCGGCATTTCGTCACGTCTAGATATATTTCCTGTGCGTTGACATCTATCGCAGTTCATAATTGCTACGTGGACGTCTTTCCATAAGGTAGGCCAAAAGAAGCCGACTTGAAATATTTTTGCACAGGTTTTCGATGTACTAGCGTGTCCACCATAAGGGGCGGAATGGCAATAGGAAATGAAGTCGTTTATTTCATCATTGGGAATGCAGCGACGGTAGATACCATCGGCGCCTCTTTTAAAGAGTAATGGTTCATCCCAAAAGTAGTGTTTAAGGTCATGGAAAAATTTCTTCCGCTATTGGTACGTCAAATCAGGTGGTAAAACACCGGCAGCTAAATAGTTGACAAAGTCAGCGTACCATGGTAATGCGGTATTAGCACAAATGGATTTTACTACCGCAGTTGTGAAAGTTTCATTGTGTGGATCTAAACTGTCGGTAGGGTTTGTCTCTAGCTTGGCAATGAGGCGTTCATAAGGGAAATCTTCGTTTATGGGAACACTCTCGGTTTGGATTCCATCTAATCTCGATAAATGGTCAGCTACCACGTTTTCAGTTCCTCTTTTGTCTTTTATTTCTAAGTCAAACTCTTGTAGGAGTAAGATCCATCTGAGTAATCGCGGTTTGGCGTCCTTCTTGCTTAGTAGGTATCGGATCGCAGCATGATCCGTATAAATAATGATTTTAGCGCCTACTAAGTAGGAACGAAATTTGTCCAATGCGAATACCACAGCTAAGAGTTCCTTCTCCGTAGTGGCAAAATTCATTTGTGCGGGATCAAGCGTTCTGCTTGCCTAGTAGATAGCGTGAAGCTTCTTTTCTTTGCGTTGTCCTAGGACTGCGCCTACAGCATAATCGCTCGCATCGCACATTATCTCAAATGGTAAATTCCAATCAGGAGGTTGCATAATAGGTGTCGATATTAAAGCCTCTTTTAGTGTCTCGAATGCGTTCAAGCATTTATCGTCGAAAATAAACTCAGCCTCTTTCATTAATAACTCAGTTAGTGGCTTGGTGATTTTAGAGAAATCTTTTATGAAACATCGGTAAAAACCCGCGTGTCCTAGAAAACTTCGTATTTCTCTAACTGTTTTAGGTGGTTGAAGGTTTTTGATAATTTCGATCTTTGCTTTGTCAACTTCAATCCCCCTGTTTGATACAATGTGACCCAACACAATTCCTTGTCTCACCATGAAGTGACATTTTTCCCAATTGAGCACTAGGTTTACATTAACACAGCGTTTCAGTACTAATTCAAGATTTGTTAAACATCCGTCGAAACTTTCTCCACACACAGAGAAATCGTCCATGAATACTTCCAGGATTTCGTCTAAAAAGTCTGCGAAGATCGCCATCATGCATCGTTGGAAAGTTGCAGGTGCATTACATAGTCCAAATGGCATTCTCCGGTATGCAAAGGTACCATAGGGACATGTGAACGTAGTTTTCTCTTGATCATCAGGATGAATGGGAATTTGAAAGAATCCTGAGTATCCATCAAGATAGCAGAAATGGGAATGTTTGGCTAAACGCTCGAGCATTTGATCAATGAACGGTAATGGGAAATGGTCTTTGCGCGTAGCTTTGTTTAGTTTTCTATAATCGATACACATTCTCCATCCTGTTTGCGTATGCTGTGCTACCGATTCGCCTTTTGTATTTGTTATAACTGTAACACCTCCTTTCTTAGGCACCACATGAACTGGGCTGACTCAGTTGCTATCTGATATTGGGTATATGATGCCTGCCTCTAGTAGTTTTTGCACTTCCTTCTTAACGACTTCACTTAGGATAGGATTTATTCGTCTTTGATGTTCTCTAGAAGTCTTGCAGTCCTCCTCCAGCATAATGCGGTGCATACAGAGAGAAGGGCTTATTCCTTTTAGGTCTGATATATTATATCCTAATGCGGTTGGATATTTCCTTAACACACTAAGAAGTTTTTCGGTTTTGATCTCTCCTAATTCGGCATTGACTATAACGGGTCGTTCGAGTTCTTTATCTAAGAATTCATACCTAAGATCTTCAGGTAATGTTTTAAGTTCTATACTAGGTTTCTTATTAGTTGAGTCAGGATCGGGTGTTAAGGCTAAACATTCGCTTAGGTTGGCATCTAAGTGTTCTTGTTTCCAGTCTTCGTTCTTGAGGATAGTCGGTGTCTGAATTTTCAGTATCTCAGAGTAGGTGTCCTCTTGGCATTCAAGTTCTTTGACACATTCATCAATGATATCTAGGAGACAACATGAGTCATCTATAGCAGGGGCTTTAAAGAATTGGGAAAGAATGAATTCTACTTTTTCTTCTCCTACCTCGAAGGTAAGTTTTCCTTTCTTGACGTTAATGATGGCTCCTGCAGTAGCTAAAAATGGTCTTCCTAGTATGATGGGAATGTTTGAATCTTCTTTGATGTCCATTATTATAAAGTCAGTCGGTATGTAAAATTGTCCTATTCAGACATGAATGTTTTCTAGCATACCAACAGGAAATTTGACTGATCTATCGGCTAGTTGTAAGGACATCTTGGTAGGTCTCATGTCGCCTAATTTGAGCTTTTCGCAAATAGATAAGGGCATTAGACTGACACTGGCTCCTAAATCGCATAGAGCTTTGTCTATGACAGATTTTCCAATTACACATGGTATGGAGAAACTACCAGGATCTTTTAGCTTCGGAGGCATGTTATTTTGAATTATGGCGCTACATTCGGCAGTTAGCATAACGGTTTCGTTCTCAACAATTTTTTTCTTATTAGCCAATATTTCTTTTAGGAATTTAGCATATGACGGCATTTGGGTTATAGCTTCTGTAAACGGAATAGTGACGTTTAGTTGTTTCAGAAGTTCTACAAATTTCTTGAATTGTCCCTCGTTCTTGGATTTTGCAAGTCTTTGAGGGTATGGAATTGGTGGTTTGTATGGTGGTGGAGGCACGTAAGGTTTTTCTGTGGCCTCTCTGTTCTCATTCGCGTCTTCCTCTACATTTTCAGATTGATCTTTCGACTTCTCTATTTCTTTTTCAGGCTTTTGATACATGGTCGGGTTTTGGAGTCTAGGATCTACCGGTCCATCAAGGGCTATCCCACTTCGTAATGTAATAGCATTTGCATGTCCTTTAGGATTGGGTTGTGGCTGTCCAGGAAATGTACCAGCAGGTGCGGCTGAACTAGCTTGGTGTTGTGCTACTTGGGAGATTTGGGTTTCTAACATTTTGTTGTGAGTAGCTAGGGCATCTACCTTGTTTGCTAATAGGTTCAATTGTTCACCGGTGTGAACGTTTTGATTGAGGAATTCTTTGTTTTGTTGGGCTTGATTAGCGATAAAATTTTCCATTAGGATTTCAAGGTTAGATTTCTTAGGAATGTTAGGAACATTACCAGCGGGTTTTTGATAACCTGGAGGTACATCAGGTGCTTGGCCAGGTGCATATAAAGCGTTATTGTTCTTGTAAGAGAAGTTAAGATGGTTCTTCCAACCAGGATTATAGGTATTGGCATAAGGATTTCCTTGAGCGTAATTTACCTGATCAGTCATTATTCATGCTAAGATTTGAAATTCGGTTCCAACATGACCAGGTACTCCACAAACTTCGCAGCTTGGGGTAACTGCAACTACGGTAGCTGCAGGAGGTAAGGTCAAGCTTTCTATCTTTTGGGTAAGAGCATCTACCTTAGCATTAACTTTATCTAGGCTACTAATCTCGTACATCCCGCCTTTGGCTTGAGTCTTCTCCACAAATGTTCTTTCTCCTCCCCACTGATAGTGGTTTTGAGCCATGTTTTCAATGAGTTGGTTAGCTTCGTCATAAGGCTTGTCCATCAGTGTACCACCTGTGGCGGCATCTATAGATAGTCTTGTGTTGTACAAGAGTCCATTATAAAACGTGTGGATTATCAGCCATTTTTCTAGTCCGTGATGTGGGCACATTCGCATCATATCTTTGTAGCGCTCCCATGCATCAAATAGTGATTCAGTATCCTTCTGCCTAAATCTGTTGATTTGGGCTCTTAGTGCAGCGGTCTTGCTTGGGGGAAAGTATCGTGCTAAGAATACGATCTTCAGTCCTTCCCACGTAGTGACGGAATTTGATGGCAAGGATTGCAACCAAGCCCAAGCTCTATCTCTTAGTGAAAAAGGGAAAAGACGTAATCTTATAGCATCTTTACTAACACTATTTGCTATAACTGTGTCGGCAAATTGAACGAATTTTGTAAGGTGTTCATTCGGATCCTCAGAAGGATCTCCAGAGAATTGGCGTTGTTGGATAGCTGATATCAATGACGGCTTTAACTCGAAATCGTTTCGGTTTATTGCTGGAGCAACAATGCTGTTATGGGGCTCTTGTTGTGATGGAGCTGCGTACTCCTTCAGTGGATGGGTCCTTTGTTCTTCGGCCATGTCTAATTCTGGATTGGTTTCGGTTTCAGAGGAAGAATTAGAATCAGTTTCAGAATCAATCTTGATTTCTAGTTTGGGTAAAGGAATAGCGTGATTTAAACAGTAATCCCTGACTGCACGTCTTACGGAAAGAATGCGTTCAGGTTCGTCCGTCGATTTGTCAAGTGGTTCGCCTTGTGAGCGAGTCCTTGGCATACAAATCGATAAAGGGTGTCTGTTGCTTAGTCTAAACGCGCAACAGAAGAATCATAATTAATTGACTACCAGTCCCCGGCAGCAGCGCCAAAAACTTGATCGGGACTTTATAAGTCTGTCGGGATACTAACTACAAGTATACAGTTCAGTCGTTCTAGTTTTAAAAGATTATCGAACCCACAGAGACTGAGGATCAATCGTATACGATCTAATGCTACAGTTTGTCTAACTAAGCGATGAATATTCGATATTTGGGGGAGACAGTTTAATTTAAAAGTAATAGTACTAATTATACCGGTATGTGATAATCGGACTTAGGGAATTCGATGAATCGCTTGGCCTATAAAGTATTTCGGTAAAAGCTAATTGTTTAAAAACCTGAGACATACACTCTCGTGTTTATGAAATAAGTCATGCTACTAAACCTAGTGGATTCACTTTAAATTTAATAACACTTTTTGAAAACAATTTGAATTTAATTAATTTATTAAAACACTCTCGTGTATTTAAAAATCAATGCTTCGTTACCACTATCTGGGTTGAACCCCAGCTCTCGCATGCAGGTTCTTGCCTTAATTAATTTTCCACTCTCGTGGAAAAATCGTGTTAATTAACCTCTCACTCTCGTGACAAGGATAGTTAAATTAATATTGGAAATTGGAAACCAGAAATTGTTTTATAAATATTTTTGGCCAAGATATCATTGAATTCTTTTAGTTCTTACGGTCACATACCGGTATTAATAGTTTAGCCAGACATAATTAACTTAACAGCAATAAAGTTTAAAATATAATTCATGGCAATAATTGGCATATTATAAAAACTGAATAAATAATAATTGCGATATAAAAAACCTGGAATTAAAGATGCTATAGTAATCTTGAGGGAATACAGTAATCCAATCTTCGAGCTTGACTTGAAGTAGAAATTCGTGTTAATTCTTGAAAGAAGAATTAACACTTAAAAATAGAAACTAAGGCTTGAATGAAAATTACAAGAAAATGAAAACAAAATTCCAAAACAAACAAATTGGAAATAACTGTAAAATAAAATAAATATTTGCTCTGAGTAAAATTATTTGACCCTTGGACTGTGCCTTGGTACTCATATATATAGCAGGAAAAATCAGCAGTTTAATTTTGAATTCTTGATGAAGTCTTCGTGGAGAAATTGTAGGAGCAGTAATAGTGGTGGCAATAAAATAGGAGATTCAGTAGAAACAGAGAGAACTAGTCTGCCCTTCACGCCCACGTCTTTAATCCATGCGTAACATCCTCGTTCACGCGCGTGACGGTCGTCACAGGTGGGTGACGGTCGTCACACGCTGAAGTGGTGCCTTACGCTCGTCAGGTGTGTGTGACGAGCGTTTCCTTATGTTGTGGGGTGTTACGCCCGTCACAGGGACGTGACGACCGTCACCTATCCAGAAGTCCCAACTTTGTGTTTTTTTATTCTTTTTCTCTTTGTTTTTCGTCTAGCCTTCTTCATGTTGTCCTTTTTCATCGGTTTGAGTCGACAAGTGTTATACCTGCAAAAAGACAAATAATTCTTGGAATAATCGGGGGTTAGACGACTTAATGAAATATAAAATCGGTAAAAATTATGTTAATTATACGATATGTTTTCTCGTTTTCAAATTCCCCCATACTTAAACCTTTGCTTGTCCTCAAGCAAATAGTCATTCGAAAGGTCGGACAAGTTTTCTGGTAAGCGCATAAGCATGACATACCTTGGATTTTTAAAGTGGTTTCGGGAAATCCTCGTTGGTTCGGCCAATACTTGAGTAAAACACTAAAGATACGCTAATGACGCAAGCAATAAGCTTACTCGTAGACTTCCACTTAAAACGAGCTATTTAATAGTTCTGTTATAACTCTGCCCGGAGTTCCTCGTATCTATTTCACCCGGTTTCGTTCTGGCGCAATCACATTAAGCCCTTTGCCTTAGCACGCACGTAGTGGAGTAACCGGTTAGTGACTTTGATCCTTTAGCACGGGGTCTGGTACATTAATGTGGCAACCCTACATATGTTATCCAAATTGGAGGTTGTGGGGGATCGGGTCGTAGCACGCCCTACCGAGTTAAGAACCAGATACCTCTGAACCAACCAACACTGGATTCCTTCATTATTTGCTCAGCTCTTATATGTTCCCGTATATTTTGGTACACAAACTTTCTTTTCTTTTAGTAGCGAGATAAGAAGGATATTTTTAGAATCAGGCATCAAACACTTATATTCATCGATTCTCCACGTGGTTTGTGTCAAGACGGTGCTGACTGCTAGTATAAACTACTAGGGGTTACTTCTAGAACTTGAAACTCTAGATATCGGTATAATGGTTATTGAAACGGATCGCGTAAGTAGGAAGTCTACGGTGACAGAACCGTATCGATCTTGTTATGTCGTTTTCGGCTTCCTCAACTGGGATTTCGTTAAAATAGGTATGTCGGGCTAATGCGAAAATAAAAAATTTTCGGTATGGCAAAGTAAAGCGAAGAATTTGAATCGAGACATATCGGAAGAATTTACTAGTTTTATTAAAGATTGAAAGGTACCTCTCCCACATAAAATCCGACATTGTCCTCAATGTTGCGGTATATATGCGGGGAAGTACAATTACAAAAACAAAAGGAAAAGAAATGAAACAGAGAAATAACAAATTACATAGAAATTAAAGAAAAAGAAACTACTGGTGACCACGTCCTCTGCTCCTGGTGCGAGAGCGTCTGGTAGGAGTGGCTTCAGCATCGGTGTCTTGGAAGCCATACGTGTTCATATCTATCCTCAAGGCGTTAAGCTCTGACAGCGCCTCATCTAACCTCTCATTCATGTTGCGCTGCCCAGTCAAGATCTGAGTGTTTTGGGCGCACAAAGACTCAAACTGCTCAGCTTGCCTCCTTTCGAGCGCCGCGTTCATTTGATTTTGCATGTGGAGGGCGCGGAGGATGTCTTCAAGATTGATAGGAGGAGGTGCAGATGAGGATCCAGGGATGTCGTGGACAGGCAGAGCACTATCCAACTCTTCTTGTATGTCGTCTGCGGCAGCCGCAGGTTGGTCTTCGTGGGCAGGTGCAGGCTCTGCGGGAACTTTAGGGTCGAACAACCAGTTGGCTCGGTTACTTGGATCGATTCGGTCCCTGTTCGGCAAAATGATATTCTGATAGACAATATTCCTGATTACGGGGTGGAATCTGCTGTCTTCCCGCTCGTAGATGAGGTGTGCGGCTTTGCAGTGGTCCAAGGTTAGCAAAGTCGGTGCCATAGAAGGCAGGGTTGCAAGAGATGCACCGTAATTCAGACCAATGGCAATTGAAGTAACCAGCACTCCGAAATAGAAAGGTTTTCCACCTCTAGCACAAATAGAGTGGTTGTGAGCAAGTAGGAATGGGGCGACATTTATCTTTTTCCCAGTGAACACGCAATGTAGAAAGAAGAGCTCCTTGGAGTTGAGCTTATGGTTGCTGTCGCGGGCGAAGATGGTGTTACTAAGGGTGCGATGAAAGTAGCGGATGGACGGATTGTGAATGTGGGTGGCATTGAGGTGGTCGTAGGACCCGGCACGGATGTTCGTTAAACTGTGCTACAAGTTGAAAGCCTCCTCACCAAAACTATCCGGTACCCGAAAATGAGAACCTTCGTCTGAACAAAATCCCATAAGCCTCGCGATGTCGGATTGAGGCAACTGGTGCTCAACGCTAAACATGCGAAATTTTGCCACGCCTGACAGTTGGTTTGTGACACTCGGTGGAGTGAGGTAAGCAAACAAACTCAAGAACTCAAGAGTAAGAGTTTCGTAGATTGGCCTTGGTTCGCGACAGAGGTTCCACAAATCCACGCTTTGTAATAATCGGCGGACACTGTCGAGTAGTCCCAAACTCCATAGGCAGTCGATGTCAACATACCTTATGGGTTGGAGACCTCGACGTTGGAATTTTTGAAACTTTGCTCGTTGATTCTCCCCAGGTTCTGCCGATTCTGAAATTGATGGCTTGAGCGTTTGGGGTGTTTGCCATGGTGGAGGTATGATTTGATTTAGGAATGTGAGAATGGGAGGTTGTAAGGATGGTAATTTGGTGTTGGGAGTTTAGAAATTAGAAGAAAAATGGAGTGAATGGGAGTTTTTTCGTGTGGTGTGGTGATAATGGAGGAAGGAAAAATGGGTTTATAAGGAGGAAATTTGGAACGGTTCCCTGCAATAGCCGTTGTGGTTTCTGTCTGCGTGACGGTCGTCACATGGGTGTGATGCTCGTCACGAAGTAAAGAGGCGCGTTACGCTCGTCACAGGGGTGTGACGGTCGTAACACAGACAGAGTCATAAATAAGAGATCCGTTACAGGACCAGTGGAGAGTGATGAGTTTATTATTTTTTCTTGGTAATTGAATTTTTGAAGAATTTATATATTTTTTTTGGTTTATTTGAAATATTGGAATTAATTATTTTAATTAATTAGAGTATTAAATATAAAGGTGATATAATATTTAAATTTGTAATACTAATTACCAGAATAAAATGAAATAGAAAGGTTGCGTACAAATACAGACAGTAAATAAAACAGTAAACTGGGAAAGAAATTAAAATAAAATTTAATTGAATAAATAAATAAATTCATGACAATTGTTTCAAAGTAACTAAAAGTAAAAGAAAATGATAATGTTGAAATAATAACTAAACTAAAAATCCCTCCCACACTGAAACTTTACAGTGTCCTCACTGTACATAAAAATGCAAGAGAGAAGGAAATGAATAGCAATGGCAACTCTAGCCACGGGGAGGTGGAAACAAATGCTGATGCATGTAGTCCAACTGATCAGTCACCAAGTCCATGAAGGTAATGAAGTCCACCCTGAGAGAAGTCAGCTCGCCCCGCATGTCCATAATGGCCTCATGTAGGGAGTCCAGGGTAACAACAGGTGGAGGTGGAGTAGTCTCAGGAGCCTGAGGCGCGGTCTCGGCGGAAGTAGCCTCCTGTTCCCAAGGATCAGGGAGATCATGGTAGCCTGGCGGTGTAGCAGGATCTTCTTCAGCATTAGCAGTGTTTGAAACCTCATAAATGTCAACTGTAGATGGTGAAGAGGGTGGTGAAGCAGGGTAGTGAAGGTCAAACAACCAGTTATCCCGGTTGTGCACACTGGTTCTTGGGTCCGAAAGATTAAAATGATGGACGATCTGATGATTAACTAGCAGGTCAAATGAATATGGTCCAAGGTTTCTGATCATGCTAGTGTTGAAACAAAAGGCAATGTCCATCGGCTTTATGCCATAAAGCGGAGCAGAACCGAGCATAGGCCGGCGGAGTCCAATGGCATTAGACAGCATGGTAACTAACCCACCCAACAATATAGGTGCATTTGGAGTTTCGATGATCTGCTCCATATTAGCGAGCATATAAGCTGCACCGTTCACCGGACGGTTTTGGGATGCACAATACATAATAAACAGCTCATCGCGGGATACAGAGGTGACATTTTGCTGTTTGCCAAAGATAGTGTGGGCTATGATCTTGTGGAAATACCTGATAGCCGGGTTATGAATGCATTAAGAGTACAGATCTGACGGCTCAGGATGGTTAACACCAGCAATGCTTCCCCAGAAAAAGTCAAGCTCAGATACGGGCAAAAGGTTCTCCTGTGTCATACTGATAACATCGGGTCCAAAAGGGAACACAAGAAGCTGGATAAACTCCCGCAGGTTGTAAGTGTAATCCATGTTAAACATTCTGAATGTAATTAACCCACGGTTGAATCCCATTCCATGATTTGGAATGCAACTCACGGTGCTGAGAAACTCAAGAGTCAGCCTTTTGTAGGTACAGAACCTTCGACGGATAGGAGCGGTGTCCCAACCAATCTGGTGCAGCAAGTACATGAAACTCTCGCGAATGCCAAGGGCAGCCATATCATGATCATCTGCGTATATAGTAGGACACATCTCCCGTTCACCCAGGTCTGCAAACCGTCTTCTCTGGTGTCGGCTTCGCAATTTGACATTCATGAAGTTAGCATAATCCATAGCGCGAGATGTGAAAGAAAAAGAAATACCCCCCTGAAAATATTTGATAAATGTTTGAAAGAAAAGGAAATTAAGTAAGTATTTTCGGGTTAGGAAATTGCCAAAGTTAAAAAGAAAAAGAAAGATGAAAGGGAGAAATAAAAACAGAAGAAAAATAGAAAGGAGTAAGAAATGCAGTCATGAAAATGTTTTAAAGATTAAGAAAAAGAAAAGAAAAATAAAAACATATTAAAGCAGAAAAAATAATTAAAGTAAAAACATGGGTTGCCTCCCACGAAGCGCCTTTATTTTATGTCGACGGCTCGACAGTAAATACCTAGTCAGTTAGGTAGCGGAGTAGGCGACTCACTTAACTGAAGATAAGCCGAGAAATCGATATTTCCGACGTTGAAATAGTGCTTTAAGCGCTGGCCATTAACTATGAATGGTTCGATAGAACTACCTTTAATTTCTATCGCACCACTTGGGAAAACTTTGTTAATTTCGAACGGTCCGGACCATCTGGAACGTAATTTTCTCGGGAAAAGTTTCAATTTAGAGTTGAATAGGAGTACGATGTCTCCTTCCTTAAAGTCTTTCCGCGAGATACGCCTATCGTGCCATTTTTTTGTTCGTTCTTTATAGATTTTAGCATTTTCATAAGCGTTTAAACGCAATTCTTCTAGTTCATGGATATCTAACACTCGTTTCTCGACAGCACTCTTATAGTTTAAGTTAAGGGTTTTTATCGCACAATAAGCTTTATGTTCTAATTCTACTGGCAAATGACAAGATTTTCCATAGACTAACTTGAACGGCGTTGTTCCGATAGGAGTTTTGAAAGTTGTCCGATATGCCCAAAGAGCATCGTTTAGCTTGGAGGACCAGTCTTTTCTGGATGTGGCTACGATTTTCTCAAGTATTTGTTTGATCTCCCTATTCGACACTTCCACTTGTCCACTTGTTTGAGGATGGTATGGTGTGGCTATGCGATGTTTAACGCCATATTTGGAAAGTAACCTTTCGAAAATTCTGGAGATAAAATGTGAGCCACCATCGCTAATCACTAGTCTTGGTACACCGAATCGTGGGAAGATAATATTCTTGAATAGTTTTAGTACCACACGTGTGTCGTTTGTGGGTGCGGCGATGGCTTCAATCCATTTAGATACATAGTCGACGGCTACCAAAATATATTTATTTCCAAAGGATGCGGGAAAAGGTCCCATGAAATCAATTCCCCACACATCGAAAACTTCTACTTCGAGGATTCCTTTTTGCGGCATTTCGTCACGTCTAGATATATTTCCTGTGCGTTGACATCTATCGCAGTTCATAATTGCTATGTGGACGTCTTTCCATAAGGTAGGCCAAAAGAAGCCGGCTTGAAGTATTTTTGCACAGGTTTTTGATGTACTAGCGTGTCCACCATAAGGGGCGGAATGGCAATGGGAAATGACGTCGTTTATTTCATCATTGGGAACGCAGCGACGGTAGATACCATCGGCGCCTCTTTTAAAGAGTAATGGTTCATCCCAAAAGTAGTGTTTAAGGTCATGGAAAAATTTCTTCCGCTGTTGGTACGTCAAATCAGGTGGTAAAACACCAGCAGCTAAATAGTTGACGAAGTCAGCGTACCATGGTAATGCGGTATTAGCACAAAAGGATTTTACTACCGTAGTTATGAAAGTTTCATTGTGTGGATCTAAACTGTCGGTAGGGTTTGTCTCTAGCTTGGCAATGAGGCATTCATAAGGGAAATCTTCGTTTATGGGAACACTCTCGGGTTGGATTCCATCTAATCCCGATAAATGGTCAGGTACCACGTTTTCAGTTCCTCTTTTGTCTTTTATTTCTAAGTCAAACTCTTGTAGGAGTAAGATCCATCTGAGTAATCACGGTTTGGCGTCCTTCTTGCTTAGTAGGTATCATATCCCAGCATGATCCGTATAAATAATGATTTTAGCGCCTACTAAGTAGGAACGAAATTTGTCCAATGCGAATACCACAGCTAAGAGTTCCTTCTCCGTAGTGGCGTAATTCATTTGTGCGGGATCAAGCATTCTGCTTGCGTAGTAGATAGCGTGGAGCTTCTTTTCTTTGCATTGTCCTAGGACTGCGCCTACAGCATAATCGCTCGCATCGCACATTATCTCAAATGGTAATTTCCAATCAGGAGGTTGCATAATAGGTGTCGATATTAAAGCCTCTTTTAGTGTCTCGAATGCGTTTAAGCATTTATCGTCGAAAATAAACTCAGCCTCTTTCATTAATAACTCAGTTAGTGGCTTGGTGATTTTAGAGAAATCTTTTATGAAACTTCGGTAAAAACCCGCGTGTCCTAGAAAACTTCGTATTTCTCTAACTGTTTTGGGTGGTTGAAGGTTTTTGATAATTTCGATCTTTGCTTTGTCAACTTCAATCCCCCTGTTTGATACAATGTGACCCAACATAATTCCTTGTCTCACCATGAAGTGACATTTTTCCCAGTTGAGCACTAGGTTTACATTAACACAGCGTTTCAGTACTAATTCAAGATTTGTTAAACATCCGTCGAAACTTTCTCCACAGACAGAGAAATCGTCCATGAGTACTTCCATGATTCCGTCTAAAAAGTCTGCGAAGATCGCCATCATGCATCGTTGGAAAGTTGAAGGTGCATTACATAGTCCAAATGGCATTCTCTGGTATGCAAAGGTACCATAGGGACATGTGGACGTAGTTTTCTCTTGATCATCAGGATGAATGGGAATTTGAAAGAATCCTGAGTATCCATCAAGATAGCAGAAATGGGAATGTTTGGCTAAACGCTCGAGCATTTGATCAATGAACGGTAATGGGAAATGGTCTTTGCGCGTAGCTTTATTTAGTTTTCTATAATCGATACACATTCTCCATCCTGTTTGCGTACGCTGTGCTACCGATTCGCCTTTTGTATTTGTTATAACTGTAACACCTCCTTTCTTAGGCACCACATGAACTGGGCTGACCCAGTTGCTATCTGATATTGGGTATATGATGCCTGCCTCTAGTAGTTTTTGCACTTCCTTCTTAACGACTTCACTTAGGATAGGATTTATTCGTCTTTGATGTTCTCTAAAAGTCTTGCAGTCCTCCTCCAGCATAATGCGGTGCATACAGAGAGAAGGGCTTATTCCTTTTAGGTCTGATATATTATATCCTAATGCGGCTGGATATTTCCTTAACACACTAAGAAGTTTTTCGGTTTCGATCTCTCCTAATTCGGCATTGACTATAACGGGTCGTTCGAGTTCTTTATCTAAGAATTCATACCTAAGATCTTCAGGTAATGTTTTAAGTTCTATACCGGGTTTCTTATTAGTTGAGTCAGGATCGGGTGTTAAGGCTAAACATTCGCTTAGGTTGGCATCTAAGTGTTCTTGTTTCCAGTCTTCGTTCTTGAGGATAGTCGGTGTCTGAATTTTCAGCATCTCAGAGTAGGTGTCCTCTTGGCATTCAAGTTCTTTGACACATTCATCAATGATATCTAGGAGACAACATGAGTCATCTATAGCAGGGGCTTTAAAGAATTGGGAAAGAATGAATTCTACTTTTTCTTCTCCTACCTCGAAGGTAAGTTTTCCTTTCTTGACGTCAATGATGGCTCCTGCAGTAGCTAAAAATTGTCTTCCTAGTATGATGGGAATGTTTGAATCTTCCTTGATGTCCATTATTATAAAGTCAGTCGGTATGTAAAATTGTGCTATTCGGACAGGAATGTTTTCTAGCATACCAACAGGAAATTTGACTGATCTATCGGCTAGTTGTAAGGACATCTTGGTAGGTCTCATGTCGCATAATTTGACCTTTTCGCAAATAGATAAGGGCATTAGACTGACACTGGCTCCTAAATCGCATAGAGCTTTGTCTATGACAGATTTTCCAATTACACATGGTATGGAGAAACTACCAGGATCTTTTAGCTTCGGAGGCATGTTACTTTGAATTATGGCGCTACATTCGGCAGTTAGCATAACGGTTTCGTTCTCAACGATTTTTTTCTTATTAGCCAATATTTCTTTTAGGAATTTAGCATATGACGACATTTGGGTTATAACTTATGTAAACGGAATAGTGACGTTTAGTTGTTTCAGAAGTTCTACAAATTTCTTGAATTGTCCCTCGTTCTTGGATTTTGCAAGTCTTTGAGGGTATGGAATTGGTGGTTTGTATGGTGGTGGAGGCACATAAGGTTTTTCTGAGGCCTCTCTGTTCTCATTCGCATCTTCCTCTACATTTTCAGATTGATCTTTTGACTTCTCTATTTCTTTTTCAGGCTTTTGATACATGGTCGGATTTTGGAGTCTAGGATCTACCGGTCCATCAAGGGCTGTCCCACTTCGTAATGTAATAGCATTTGCATGTCCTTTAGGATTGGGTTGTGGCTGTCCAGGAAATGTACCAGCAGGTGCGGCTGAACTAGCTTGGTGTTGTGCTACTTGGGAGATTTGGGTTTCTAACATTTTGTTGTGAGTAGCTAGGGAATCTACCTTGTTTGCTAATAGCTTCAATTGTTCACCGGTGTGAACGTTTTGATTGAGGAATTGTTTGTTTTGTTGGGCTTGATCAGCGATAAAAATTTTCATTAGGATTTCAAGGTTAGATTTCTTAGGAATGTTAGGAACATTACCAGCGGGTTTTTGATAACCTGGAGGTACAGCAGGTGCTTGGCCAGGTGCATATAAAGCGTTATTGTTCTTGTACGAGAAGTTAGGATGGTTCTTCCAACCAGGATTATAGGTATTGGCATAAGGATTTCCTTGAGCGTAATTTACCTGATCGGCCGCTATTCCTGCTAAGATTTGACATTCGGTTCCAACATGACCAGGTACTCCACAAACTTCGCAGCTTGGGGTAACTGCAGCTACGGTAGCTGCAGGAGGTAAGGTCAAGCTTTCTATCTTTTGGGTAAGAGCATCTACCTTAGGATTAATTTTATCTAGGCTACTAATCTCGTACATCCCGCCTTTGGCTTGAGTCTTCTCCACAGATGTTCTTTCTCCTCCCCACTGATAGTGGTTTTGAGCCATGTTTTCAATGAGTTGGTTAGCTTCGTCATAAGGCTTGTCCATCAGTGTACCACCTGCGGCGGCATCTATAGATAGTCTTGTGTTGTACAAGAGTCCATTATAAAACTTGTGGATTATCAGCCATTTTTCTAGTCCGTGATGTGGGCACATTCGCATCATATCTTTGTAGCGCTCCCATGCATCGAATAGTGATTCAGTATCCTTCTGCCTAAATCCGTTTATTTGGGCTCTTAGTGCAGCGGTCTTGCTTGGGAGAAAGTATCGTGCTAAGAATATGATCTTTAGTCCTTCCCACGTAGTGACGGAATTTGATGGCAAGGATTGCAACCAAGCCCAAGCTCTATCTCTTAGTGAAAAAGGGAAAAGACGTAATCTTATAGTATCTTTACTAACACCATTTGCTATAACTGTGTCGGAAAATTGAACGAATTTTGTAAGGTGTTCATTCGGATCCTCAGAAGGATCTCTAGAGAATTGGCGTTGTTGGATAGCTGATATCAATGACGGCTTTAACTCGAAATCGTTTCGGTTTATTGCTGGAGCAGCAATGCTGTTATGGGGATCTTGTTGTGATGGAGTTGCGTACTCCTTCAGTGGACGGGTCCTTTGTTCTTCGGCCATGTCTAATTCTGGATTGGTTTCGGTTTCAGAGGAAGAATTAGAATCAGTTTCAGAATCAATCTTGATTTCTGGTTTGGGTAAAGGAATAGCGTGATTTAAACAGTAATCCCTGACTTCACGTCTTACGGAAAGAATGCGTTCAGGTTCGTCCGTCGATTTGTCAAGTGGTTCGCCTTGTGAGCGAGTCCTTGGCATACAAATCGACAAAGGGTGTCTGTTGCTTAGACTAAACGCGCAACAGAAGAATCATAATTAATTGAGTACCAGTCCCCGGCAACGGCGCCAAAAACTTGATCAGGACTTTATAAGTCTGTCGGGATACTTACTGCAAGTATACAGTTCAGTCGTTCTAGTTTTAAAAGATTATCGAACCCACAGAGACTGAGGATCAATCGCATACGATCTAATGCTACAGTTTGTCTAACTAAGCGACGGATATTCGATATTTGGGGGAGACAGTTTAATTTAAAAGTAATAGTACTAATTATACCAGTATGTGATAATCGGACTTAGGGAATTCGATGAATCGCTTGGCCTATAAAGTATTTCGGTAAAAGCTAATTGTTTAAAAACCTGAGACATACACTCTCGTGTTTATGAAATAAGTCATGCTACTAAACCTAGTGGATGCACTTTAAATTTCATAACACTTTTTGAAAACAATTTGAATTTAATTAATTTATTAAAACACTCTCGTGTATTTAAAAATCAATGCTTCGTTACCACTATCTGGGTTGAACCCCAGCTCTCGCATGCAGGTTCTTGCCTTAATTAATTTTCCACTCTCGTGGAAAAATCGTGTTAATTAACCTCTCACTCTCGTGACAAGGATAGTTAAATTAATATTGGAAATTGGAAACTAGAAATTATTTTATAAATATTTTTGGCCAAGGTATCATTGAATTCTTTCAGTTCTTACGATCACATACCGGTATTAATAGTTTAGCCAGACATAATTAACTTAACAGCAATAAAGTTTAAAATATAATTCATGGCAATAATTGGCATATTATAAAAACTGAATAAATAATAATTGCGATATAAAAAACCTGGAATTAAAGATGCTATAGTAATCTTGAGGGAATACAGTAATCCAATCTTCGAGCTTGACTTGAAGTAGAAATTCGTGTTAATTCTTGAAAGAAGAATTAACACTTAAAAATAGAAATTAAGGCTTGAATGAAAATTACAAGAAAATGAAAACAAAATTCCAAAACAAACAAATTGGAAATTACTGTAAAATAAAATAAATATTTGCTCTGAGTAAAATTCTTCGACCCTTGGACTGTGCCTTGGTACTCATATATATAGCAGGAAAAATCAGCAGTTTAATTTTGAATTCTTGATGAAGTCTTCGTGGAGAAATTTTAGGAGCAGTAATAGTGGTGGCAATAAAATAGGAGATTCAGTAGAAACAGGGAGAACTGGTATGCCCTTCACGCCCACGTCTTCAATCCATGCGTAACATCCTCCTTCACGCGCGTGACAGTCGTCACAGGTGGGTGACGGTCGTCACACGCTGAAGTGGTGCCTTACGCTCGTCAGGTGTGTGTGACGAGCGTTTCCTTATGTTGTGGGGTGTTACGCCCGTCACAGGGATGTGACGACCGTCACCTATCCAGAAGTCCCAACTTTGTGTTTTTTTATTCTTTTTCTCTTTGTTTTTCATCTAGCCTTCTTCATGTTGTCCTTTTTCATCGGTTTGAGTCGACAAGTGTTATACCTGCAAAAAGACAAATAATTCTTGGAATAATCGGGGGTTAGAAGACTTAATGAAATATAAAATCGGTAAAAAGTATGTTAATTATACGATATGTTTTCTCGTTATCAAATTCCCCCATACTTAAACCTTTGCTTGTCCTCAAGAAAATAGTCATTTGAAAGGTCGGACAAGTTTTCTGGTAAGCGCATAAGCATGACATACCTTGGATTTTTAAAGTGGTTTCGGGAAATCCTCGTTGGTTCGGCCAATACTTGAGTAAAACACTAAAGATACGCTAATGACGCAAGCAATAAGCTTACTCGTAGACTTCCACTTTAAACAAGCTATCCAACAGTTCCGTTATAACTCTGCCCGGAGTTCCTCGTATCTATTTCACCCGGTTTCGTTCTGGCGCAATCACATTAAGCCATTTGCCTTAGCACGCACGTAGTGGAGTAACCGGTTAGTGACTTTGATCCTTTAGCACGGGGTCTGGTACATGAATATGGAAACCCTACATATGTTATCCAAATTGGAGGTTGTGGGGGATCGGGCCGTAGCACGCCCTACCGAGTTCAGAACCAGATACCTCTGAACCAACCAACACTGGATTCCTTCATTATTTGCTCAGCTCTTATATGTGCCCGTATATTTTGGTACACAAACTTTCTTTTCTTTTAGCAGCGTGATAGGAAGGATATTTTTAGAATCAGGCATCAAACACTTATATTCATCGATTCTCCACGTGGTTTGTGTCAAGACGGTGCTGACTGCTAGTATAAACTACTAGGGGTTACTTCTAGAACTTGAAACTCCAGATATCGGTATAATGGTTATTGAAACGGATCGCGTAAGTAGGAAGTCTACGGTGACAGAACCGTATCGATCTTGTTATGTCGTTTTCGGCTTCCTCAACTGGGATTTCGTTAAAATAGGTATGTCGGGCTAATGCGAAAATAAAAATTTTTCGGTATGGCAAAGTAAAGCGAAGAATTTGAATCGAGACATATCGGAAGAATTTACTAGTTTTATTAAAGATTGAAAGGTACCTCTCCCATACAAAATCCGACATTGTCCTCAATGTTGCGGTATATATGCAGGGAATTAGAATTACAAAAACAAAAGGAAAAGAAATGAAACAGAGAAATAACAAATTACATAGAAATTAAAGAAAAAGAAACTACTGGTGACCACATCCTCTGCTCCTGGTGCGAGAGCGTATGGTAGGAGTGGCTTCAGCGTCGGTGTCTTGGAAGCCATAGGTGTTCATATCTATCCTCAAGGCGTTAAGCTCTGACAGCGCCTCATCTAACATCTCATTCATGTTGCGCTGCCCAGTCAAGATCTGAGCGTTTTGGGCGCACAGAGACTCAAACTGCTCAGCTTGCCTCCTTTCAAGCGCCGCGTTCATTTGATTTTGCATGTGGAGGGCGCGGAGGATGTCTTCAAGATTGATAGGAGGAGGTGCAGATGAGGATCCATGGATGTCGTGGACAGGCAGAGCACTATCCAACTCTTCTTGTATGTCATCTGTGGCAGCCGCAGGTTGGTCTTCGTGGGCAGGTGCAGGCTCTGCGGGAACTTCAGGGTCGAACAACCAGTTGGCTCGGTTACTTGGATCGATTCGGTCCCTGTTCGGAAAAATGATATTCTGATAGACAGTATTCCTGATTACGGGGTGGAATCTGCCGTCTTCCCGCTCGTAGATGAGGTGTGCGGCTTTGTAGTGGTCCAAGGTTAGCAAAGTCGGTGCCATAGAAGGTAGGGTTGCAAGAGCAGCACCGTAATTCAGACCAATGGCAATTGAAGTAACCAGCCCTCCGAAATAGAAAGGTTTTCCACCTCTAGCACAAATAGAGTGGATGTGAGCAAGTAGGAACGGGGCGGCATTTATCTTTTGCCCAGTGAACGCGCAATGTAGAAAGAAGAGCTCCTTGGAGTTGAGCTTATGGTTGCTGTCGCGGGCGAAGATGGTGTTACTAAGGATGCGATGAAAGTAGCGGATGGTCGGATTGTGAATGTGGGTGGCGTTGAGGTGGTCGTAGGACCCAGCACGGATGTTCGTTAAACTGTGCCACAAGTTGAAAGCCTCCTCACCAAAACTATTCGGTACCCGAAAATGAGCACCTTCGTCCGAACAAAATCCCATAAGCCTCGCGATGTCGGATTGAGGCAACTGGTGCTCAATGCTAAACATGTGAAATTTTGCCACGCCTGACAGTTGGTTTGTGACACCCGGCGGAGTGAGGTAAGCAAACGAACTCAAGAACTCAAGAGTAAGAGTTTCGTAGATTGGCCTTGGTTCGCGATAGAGGTTCCACAAATCCATGCTTTGTAATAATCGGCGGACACTGTCGAGTAGTCCCAAACTCCGTAGGCAGTCGATGTCAACGTACCTTGTGGGTTGGAGACCTCGACGTTGGAATTTTTGTAACTTTGCTCGTTGATTCTCCCCAGGTTCGCCGATTCTGAAATTGATGGCTTGAGCGTTTGGGTTGTTTGCCATGGTGGAGGTATGATTTGATTTGGGAATGTGAGAATGGGAGGTTGTAAGGATGGTAATTTGGTGTTGGGAGTTTAGAAATTAGAAGAAAAATGGAGTGAATGGGAGTTTTTTCGTGTGGTGTGGTGATAATGGAGGAAGGAAAAATGGGTTTATAAGGAGGAAATTTGGAACGGTTCCCTGTAATAGCCGTTGTGGTTTCTGTCTGCGTGACGGTCGTCACAAGGGTGTGACGCTCGTCACGAAGTAAAGAGGCGCGTTACGCTCGTCACAGGGGTGTGACGGTCATAACGCAGACATAGTCATAAATAAGAGATCCGTTACAAGACCGTTGGAGAGTGATGAGTTTATTATTTTTTCTTGGTAATTGGATTTTTGAAGAATTTATATATATTTTTTGGTTTATTTGAAATATTGGAATTAATTATTTTAATTAATTAGAGTATTAAATATAAAGGTGATATAATATTTAAATTTGTAATACTAATCACCAGAATAAAATGAAATAGAAAGATTACGTACAAATACAGACAGTAAATAAAACAGTAAACTGGGAAAGAAATTAAAATAAACTTTAATTGAATAAATAAATAAATTCATGACAATTGTTTCAAAGTAACTAAAAATAAAAGAAAATGATAATGTTGAAATAATAACTAAACTAAAAATCCCTCCCACACTGAAACTATACAGTGTCCTCACTGTACGTAAAAATGCAAGAGAGAAGGAAATGAATAACAATGGCAACTCTAGCCACGGGGAGGTGGAAACAAATGCTGATGCATGTAGTCCAACTGATCAGTCACCAAGTCCATGAAGGTAATGAAGTCCACCCTGAGAGAAGTCAGCTCGCCCCGCATGTCCGTAATGGCCTCATGTAGGGAGTCCAGGGTAACAACAGGTGGAGGTGGAGCAGTCTCAGGAGCCTGAGGCGCGGTCTCGGCGGAAGTAGCCTCCTGTTCCCAAGGATCAGGGAGATCATGGTAGCCTGGCGGTGTAGCAGGATCTTCTTCAGCATTAGCAGTGTTTGGAACCTCATAAATGTCAACTGTAGATGGTGAAGAGGGTGGTGAAGCAGGGTAGTGAAGGTCAAACAGCCAGTTATCCCGGTTGTGCACACTGGTTCTTGGGTCTGGAAGCTTAAAATGATGGACGATCTGATGATTAACTACCAGGTCAAATGAATCTGGTCCAAGGTTTCCGATCATGCTAGTGTTGAAACAAAAGGCAATGTCCATCGGCTTTATGCCATAAAGCGGAGCAGAACCGAGCATAGGCCGGCGGAGTCCAATGCATTAGACAGCATGGTAACTAACCCACCCAACAAGATAGGTGCATTTGGAGTTTCGATGATCCGCTCCATATTAGCGAGCATATAAGCTGCACCGTTCACCGGACGGTTTTGGGATGCACAATACATAATAAACAGCTCATCGCGGGATACAGAGGTGACATTTTGCTGTTTGCCAAAGATAGTGTGGGCTATGATCTTGTGGAAATACCTAATAGCCGGGTTATGAATGCATTCAGAGTACAGATCTGACGGCTCAGGATGGTTAACACCAGCAATGCTTCCCCAGAAAAAGTCAAGCTCAGATACGGGCAAAAGGTTCTCCTGTGTCATACTGATAACATCGGGTCCAAAAGGGAACCCAAGAAGCTGGCTAAACTCCCGTAGGTTGTAAGTGTAATCCATGTTAAACACTCTGAATGTAATTAACCCACGGTTGAATCCCATTCCATGATTTGGAATGAAACTCAAGGTGCTGAGAAACTCAAGAGTCAACCTTTTGTAGGTACAGAACCTTCGACGGATAGGAGCGGTGTCCCAACCAATCTGGTGCAGCAAGTACATGACACTCTCGCGAATGCCAAGGGCAGCCATAGCATGATCATCTGCGTATATAGTAGGACACATCTCCCGTTCACCCAGGTCTGCAAACCGTCTTCTCTGGTGTCGACTTTGCAATTTGACATTCATGAAGTTAGCACAATCCATAGCGCGAGATGTGAAAGAAAAAGAAATACCCCTCTGAAAATATTTGATAAATGTTTGAAAGAAAAGGAAATTAAGTAAGTATTTTCGGGTTAGGAAATTGCCAAAGTTAAAAAGAAAAAGAAAGATGAAAGGGAGAAATAAAAACAGAAGAAAAATAGAAAGGAGTAAGAAATGCAGTCATGAAAATGTTTTAAAGATTAAGAAAAAGAAAAGAAAAATAAAAACATATTAAAGCAGAAAAAATAATTAAAGTAAAAACATGGGTTGCCTCCCACGAAGCGCCTTTATTTTATGTCGACGGCTCGACAGTAAATATCTAGTCAGTTAGGTAGCGGAGTAGGCGGCTCACTTAACTGAAGATAAGCCGAGAAGTCGATATTTCCGACGTTGAAATAGTGCTTTAAGTGATGGCCATTAACTATGAATGGTTCGATAGAACTACCTTTAATTTCTATCGCACCACTTGGGAAAACTTTGTTAATTTCGAACGGTCCGGACCATCTGGAACGTAATTTTCCCGGGAAAAGTTTCAATCTAGAGTTGAATAGGAGTACGATGTCTCCTTCCTTAAAGTCTTTCCGCGAGATACGCCTATCGTGCCATTTTTTTGTTCGTTCTTTATAGATTTTAGCATTTTCATAAGCGTCTAAACGCAATTCTTCTAGTTCATGGATATCTAACACTCATTTCTCTCCAGCACTCTTATAGTTTAAGTTAAGGGTTTTTATCGCCCAATAAGCTTTATGTTCTAATTCTACTGGCAAATGACAAGATTTTCCATAGACTAACTTGAACGGCGTTGTTCCGATAGGAGTTTTGAAAGTTGTCCGATATGCCCAAAGAGCATCGTTTAGCTTGGAGGACCAGTCTTTTCTGGATGTGGCTACGGTTTTCTCAAGTATTTGTTTGATCTCCCTATTCGACACTTCCACTTGTCCACTTGTTCGAGGATGGTATAGTGTGGCTATGCGATGTTTAACGCCATATTTGGAAAGTAACCTTTCGAAAATTCTGGAGATAAAATGTGAGCCACCATCGCTAATCACTAGTCTTGGTACACCGAATCGTGGGAAGATAATATTCTTGAATAGTTTTAGTACCACACGTGTGTCGTTTGTGGGTGCGGCGATGGCTTCAATCCATTTTGATACATAGTCGACGGCTACCAAAATATATTTATTTCCAAAGGATGCGGGAAAAGGTCCCATGAAATCAATTCCCCACACATCGAAAACTTCTACTTCGAGGATTCCTTTTTGCGGCATTTTGTCACGTCTAGATATATTTCCTGTGCGTTGACATCTATCGCAGTTCATAATTGCTACGTGGACGTCTTTCCATAAGGTAGGCCAAAAGAAGTCGGCTTGAAGTATTTTTGCACAGGTTTTCGATGTACTAGCGTGTCCACCATAAGGGGCGGAATGGCAATGGGAAATGACGTCGTTTATTTCATCATTGGGAACGCAGCAACGGTAGATACCATCGGCGCCTCTTTTAAAGAGTAATGGTTCATCCCAAAAGTAGTGTTTAAGGTCATGGAAAAATTTCTTCCGCTGTTGGTACGTCAAATCAGGTGGTAAAACACCGGCAGCTAAATAGTTGACGAAGTCAGCGTACCATGGTAATGGGGTATTAGCACAAATGGATTTTACTATCGCAGTTGTGAAAGTTTCATTGTGTGGATCTAAACTGTCGGTAGGGTTTGTCTCTAGCTTGGCAATGAGGCGTTCATAAGGGAAATCTTCGTTTATGGGAACACTCTCGGTTTGGATTCTATCTAATCTCGATAAATGGTCAGCTACCACGTTTTCAGTTCCTCTTTTGTCTTTTATTTCTAAGTCAAACTCTTGTAGGAGTAAGATCCATCTGAGTAATCTCGGTTTGGCGTCCTTCTTGCTTAGTAGGTATCGGATCGCAGCATGATCCGTATAAATAATGATTTTAGCGCCTACTAAGTAGGAACGAAATTTGTCCAATGCGAATACCACAGCTAAGAGTTCCTTCTCCGTAGTGGCGTAATTCATTTGTGCGGGATCAAGCATTCTGCTTGCGTAGTAGATAGCGTGGAGCTTCTTTTCTTTGCATTGTCCTAGGACTGCGCCTACAGCATAATCGCTCGCATCGCACATTATCTCAAATGGTAATTTCCAATCAGGAGGTTGCATAATAGGTGTCGATATTAAAGCCTCTTTTAGTGTCTCGAATGCGTTTAAGCATTTATCGTCGAAAATAAACTCAGCCTCTTTCATTAATAACTCAGTTAGTGGCTTGGTGATTTTAGAGAAATCTTTTATGAAACTTCGGTAAAAACCCGCGTGTCCTAGAAAACTTCGTATTTCTCTAACTGTTTTGGGTGGTTGAAGGTTTTTGATAATTTCGATCTTTGCTTTGTCAACTTCAATCCCCCTGTTTGATACAATGTGACCCAACATAATTCCTTGTCTCACCATGAAGTGACATTTTTCCCAGTTGAGCACTAGGTTTACATTAACACAGCGTTTCAGTACTAATTCAAGATTTGTTAAACATCCGTCGAAACTTTCTCCACAGACAGAGAAATCGTCCATGAGTACTTCCATGATTCCGTCTAAAAAGTCTGCGAAGATCGCCATCATGCATCGTTGGAAAGTTGAAGGTGCATTACATAGTCCAAATGGCATTCTCTGGTATGCAAAGGTACCATAGGGACATGTGGACGTAGTTTTCTCTTGATCATCAGGATGAATGGGAATTTGAAAGAATCCTGAGTATCCATCAAGATAGCAGAAATGGGAATGTTTGGCTAAACGCTCGAGCATTTGATCAATGAACGGTAATGGGAAATGGTCTTTGCGCGTAGCTTTGTTTAGTTTTCTATAATCGATACACATTCTCCATCCTGTTTGCGTACGCTGTGCTACCGATTCGCCTTTTGTATTTGTTATAACTGTAACACCTCCTTTCTTAGGCACCACATGAACTGGGCTGACCCAGTTGCTATCTGATATTGGGTATATGATGCCTGCCTCTAGTAGTTTTTGCACTTCCTTCTTAACGACTTCACTTAGGATAGGATTTATTCGTCTTTGATGTTCTCTAGAAGTCTTGCAGTCCTCCTCCAGCATAATGTGGTGCATACAGAGAGAAGGGCTTATTCCTTTTAGGTCTGATATATTATATCCTAATGCGGTTGGATATTTCCTTAACACACTAAGAAGTTTTTCGGTTTCGATCTCTCCTAATTCGGCATTGACTATAACGGGTCGTTCGAGTTCTTTATCTAAGAATTCATACCTAAGATCTTCAGGTAATGTTTTAAGTTCTATACCGGGTTTCTTATTAGTTGAGTCAGGATCAGGTGTTAAGGCTAAACATTCGCTTAGGTTGGCATCTAAGTGTTCTTGTTTCCAGTCTTCGTTCTTGAGGATAGTCGGTGTCTGAATTTTCAGCATCTCAGAGTAGGTGTCCTCTTGGCATTCAAGTTCTTTGACACATTCATCAATGATATCTAGGAGACAACATGAGTCATCTATAGCAGGGGCTTTAAAGAATTGGGAAAGAATGAATTCTACTTTTTCTTCTCCTACCTCGAAGGTAAGTTTTCCTTTCTTGACGTCAATGATGGCTCCTGCAGTAGCTAAAAATGGTCTTCCTAGTATGATGGGAATGTTTGAATCTTCCTTGATGGCCATTATTATAAAGTCAGTCGGTATGTAAAATTGTCCTATTCGGACATGAATGTTTTCTAGCATACCAACAGGAAATTTGACTGATCTATCGGCTAGTTGTAAGGACATCTTGGTAGGTCTCGTGTCGCCTAATTTGAGCTTTTCGTAAATAGATAAGGGCATTAGACTGACACTGGCTCCTAAATCGCATAGAGCTTTGTCTATGACAGATTTTCCAATTACACATGGTAAGGAGAAACTACCAGGATCTTTTAGCTTCGGAGGCATGTTATTTTGAATTATGGCGCTACATTCGGCAGTTAGCATAACGGTTTCGTTCTCAACGATTTTTTTCTTATTAGCCAATATTTCTTTTAGGAATTTAGCATATGACGGCATTTGGGTTATAGCTTCTGTAAATGGAATAGTGACGTTTAGTTGTTTCAGAAGTTCTACAAATTTCTTGAATTGTCCCTCGTTCTTGGATTTTGCAAGTCTTTGAGGGTATGGAATTGGTGGTTTGTATGGTGGTGGAGGCACATAAGGTTTTTCTGAGGCCTCTTATTCTCATTCGCGTCTTCCTCTACATTTTCAGATTGATCTTTCGACTTCTCTATTTCTTTTTCAGGCTTTTGATACATGGTCGGGTTTTGGAGTCTAGGATCTACCGGTCCATCAAGGGCTGTCCCACTTCGTAATGTAATAGCATTTGCATGTCCTTTAGGATTGGGTTGTGGCTGTCCAGGAAATGTACCAGCAGGTGCGGCTGAACTAGCTTGGTGTTTTGCTACTTGGGAGATTTGGGTTTCTAACATTTTGTTGTGAGTAGCTAGGGAATCTACCTTGTTTGCTAATAGCTTCAATTGTTCACCAGTGTGAACGTTTTGATTGAGGAATTCTTTGTTTTGTTGGGCTTGATTAGCGATAAAATTTTCCATTAGGATTTCAAGGTTAGATTTCTTAGGAATGTTAGGAACATTACCAGCGGGTTTTTGATAACTTGGAGGTACAGCAGGTGCTTGGCCAGATGCATATAAAGCGTTATTGTTCTTGTACGAGAAGTTAGAATGGTTCTTCCAACAAGGATTATAGGTATTGGCATAAGGATTTCCTTGAGCGTAATTTACCTGATCAACCGTTATTCCTGCTAAGATTTGACATTCGGTTCCAACATGACCAGGTACTCCACAAACTTCGCAGCTTGGGGTAACTGCAGCTACGGTAGCTGCAGGAGGTAAGGTCAAGCTTTCTATCTTTTGGGTAAGAGCATCTACCTTAGCATTAACTTTATCTAGGCTACTAATCTCGTACATCCCGCCTTTGGCTTGAGTCTTCTCCACAGATGTTCTTTCTCCTCCCCACTGATAGTGGTTTTGAGCCATGTTTTCAATGAGTTGGTTAGCTTCGTCATAAGGCTTGTCCATCAGTGTACCACCTGCGGCGGCATCTATAGATAGTCTTGTGTTGTACAAGAGTCCATTATAAAACGTGTGGATTATCAGCCATTTTTCTAGTCCGTGATGTGGGCACATTCGCATCATATCTTTGTAGCACTCCCATGCATCGAATAGTGATTCAGTATCCTTCTGCCTAAATCCGTTGATTTGGGCTCTTAGTGCAGCGGTCTTGCTTGGGGGAAAGTGTCGTGCTAAGAATACGATCTTCAGTCCTTCCCACGTAGTGACGGAATTTGATGGCAAGGATTGCAACCAAGCCCAAGCTCTATCTCTTAGTGAAAAAGGGAAAAGACGTAATCTTATAGCATCTTTACTAACACCATTTGCTATAACTGTGTCGGCAAATTGAACGAATTTTGTAAGGTGTTCATTCGGATCCTCAGAAGGATCTCCAGAGAATTGGCGTTGTTGGATAGCTGATATCAATGACGGCTTTAACTCGAAATCGTTTCGGTTTATTGCTGGAGCAGCAATGCTGTTATGGGGATCTTGTTGTGATGGAGCTGCGTACTCCTTCAGTGGACGGGTCCTTTGTTCTTCGGCCATGTCTAATTCTGGATTGGTTTCGGTTTCAGAGGAAGAATTAGAATCAGTTTCAGAATCAATCTTGATTTCTGGTTTGGGTAAAGGAATAGCGTGATTTAAACAGTAATCCCTGACTGCACGTCTTACGGAAAGAATGCGTTCAGGTTCGTCCGTCAATTTGTCAAGTGGTTCGCCTTGTGAGCGAGTCCTTGGCATACAAATCGACAAAGGGTGTCTGTTGCTTAGTCTAAACGCGCAACAGAAGAATCGTAATTAATTGACTACCAGTCCCCGGCAACGGCGCCAAAAACTTGATTGGTACTTTATAAGTCTGTCGGGATACTAACTGCAAGTATACAGGTCAGTCGTTCTAGTTTTAAAAGATTATTGAACCCACAGAGACTGAGGATCAATCGCATACGATCTAATGCTACAGTTTGTCTAACTAAGCGATGAATATTCGATATTTGGGGGAGACAATTTAATTTAAAAGTAATAGTACTAATTATACCGGTATGTGATAATCGGACTTAGGGAATTCGATGAATCGCTTGGCCTATAAAGTATTTCGGTAAAAGCTAATTGTTTAAAAACCTGAGACATACACTCTCGTGTTTATGAAATAAGTCATGCTACTAAACCTAGTGGATGCACTTTAAATTTAATAACACTTTTTGAAAACAATTTGAATTTAATTAATTTATTAAAACACTCTCGTGTATTTAAAAATCAATGCTTCGTTACCACTATCTGGGTTGAACCCCAGCTCTCGCATGCAGGTTCTTGCCTTAATTAATTTCCCACTCTCGTGGCAAAATCGTGTTAATTAACCTCTCACTCTCGTGACAAGGATAGTTAAATTAATATTGGAAATTGGAAACCAGAAATTGTTTTATAAATATTTTTGGCCAAGGTATCATTGAATTCTTTCAGTTCTTACGGTCACATACCGGTATTAATAGTTTAGCCAGACAAAATTAACTTAACAGCAATAAAGTTTAAAATATAATTCATGGCAATAATTGGCATATTATAAAAACTGAATAAATAATAATTGCGATATAAAAAACCTGGAATTAAAGATGCTATAGTAATCTTGAGGGAATACAGTAATCCAATCTTCGAGCTTGACTTGAAGTAGAAATTCGTGTTAATTCTTGAAAGATGAATTAACACTTAAAAATAGAAACTAAGGCTTGAATGAAAATTACAAGAAAATGAAAACAGAATTCCAAAACAAACAAATTGGAAATAACTGTAAAATAAAATAAATATTTGCTCTGAGTAAAATTCTTCGACCCTTGGACTGTGCCTTGGTACTCATATATATAGCAGGAAAAATCAGCAGTTTAATTTTGAATTCTTGATGAAGTCTTCGTGGAGAAATTGTAGGAGCAGTAATAGTGGTGGCAATAAAATAGGAGATTCAGTAGAAACAGGGAGAACTAGTCTGCCCTTCACGCCCACGTCTTCAATCCATGCGTAACGTCCTCCTTCACGCGCGTGACGGTCGTCACAGGTGGGTGACGGTCGTCACACGCTGAAGTGGTGCCTTACGCTCGTCAGGTGTGTGTGACGAGCGTTTCCTTATGTTGTGGGGTGTTACGCCCGTCACAGGGACGTGACGACCGTCACCTATCCAGAAGTCCCAACTTTGTGTTTTTTTATTCTTTTTCTCTTTGTTTTTCGTCTAGCCTTCTTCATGTTGTCCTTTTTCATCGGTTTGATTCGACAAGTGTTATACCTGCAAAAAGACAAATAATTCTTGGAATAATCTGGGGTTAGACGACTTAATGAAATATAAAATCGGTAAAAAGTATGTTAATTATACGATATGTTTTCTCGTTATCAGTTGTTTACCAGAAAACACAGTGAACAAACTGGCACACCCGGTGGGACGTTACTAATTATTGTTGTTTTATTTATTTTGTCTTCTGTTTTTGCTTATTAATCTTAATATAAATGCTTTGCATGATTTTCTTTCTTTTACAAAGTTTTGCATGCTATTAATAAGTGGTAAAATAACCACCAACGAGTGTACAACTAGAAAGATAAATAGTGAAAGCAATATGGCTAATCAGCCAAATAATGGAGAAATACCTCCACCAATTACTACAGGAATAACGGTAACACCAACCGTTAGTGAAATTGTCTCGTCAACTGTTGGTTCGATACCAACATTAACAACAACCCAAACGGGACCAATACTTTCGTATGCAGGTCCCAGAGGTCCAACAGGAACACCACCACCAAGGGTGAATTCAGGATTTCGACCACACGCTCCCCCAGGATTTTCGACAGCCTCGATGGGTCGAGACCAGCCTTATGGCATGCCAACTACTGAAATGGCTAGCCTTATGAACGCTGCGTCTACATTTTCAGAACCTTTGGTAAGTGCATCTTTGCCATTACAGGGATCTGGAACTGGTATGGGTAGGAACCAACTTTTAGGAGGGACATCCCATGCAATGCCAAGCCTCACAAACGCTTCCACAATAATTTTGAGGCAACAGATGGATGAGAGCAACCATGACATGGTGCAAATGTTGGCACAAACTCTAAGTACAGTATTGAACTCTCTAATACAAAATACTACTCAGTCAAACCAACAAATGGCAGCGCAAATGGCGTGCTTGACTGAATTTTTTGGGGTTCCCCAACCTATTCGACAACCCTGAAGAGCTCCTATGAGAGAGGATCAAGGTGTAGTCTTAGAAAAAGATATAACTATTAACAAAAATCCATAATTCGATAGGAGGAACCACATAGTAGAAATTGAATAACCTAGGGTCGAAATACCCAGACCTCCCCCGCAGACCCCTAGAAAGGGTGATCAAGGTGTACTAATGGTAAATAGGAACCAAAATGTTGACGAACTGATACAGCAAGTTCGACACCATAATTATGGCACATAAAATAATCTGACAGCCATGATCGAAAACATCATGATACAAAATGGAATGAACATTGTCTTTCATATGCCAAATTTTACATCCCCACTGTCAGAATACACCTTGCAAATAGATTTACCCCTAGGTGGAAAGTTCCAAAGTTCACTAAGTTTTCAGGGGATACGACGGAATCAACTGTCGAACATATACCGAGATATTTGATAGAATCTGGGGAAATATCAAATAATGAGAGCCTTAGGATTAAATACTTCTCAAGTTCTTTAATAAAAAACGCTTTTACTTGGTTTACCACCCTCCCAGCCAATTCGATCCATAATTGGAATCAATTGGAGAGATTGTTCCATGAACAATTTTACATGGGGCAAACCAAAATAAGTTCGAAAGAACTGGAAAGCGTGAAAAGAAGATTCATCGAGCCAATAGACGAATATCTAAATAGGTTTCGACTGCTTAAAGCCAGATGCTTTACACAAGTGCCTGAGCAGGAATTGGTCGAAATGGCTGTAGGGGTCCTAGACTATTCTATTAGGAAGAAACTAGATACCAAATATCTGAGGGACATGGACCAATTGGCCGATAGAGTTCGACAGGTAGAACGTCTTAAAATTGAAAAAGCTAAAGCAACTAAGACTCATCGGAGAGAAAAGGTAGCCTATGTCGAAATGGATGATGATGATCCAGAGACATCTAGTAATCCTACAGCTGTCGAAGAGAGAAAAATAGATTTAGCAGAGTTAAAACATGGGCCTCCATAATCTTGTAGAGTGTTACTGCCCTCAGATGGGAAGAATCCTATTGAGTCTGAAAAGAACAGTGATAGATTCCTAAAGAAAACGTATAGTTTTGACGTCACAAAATGTGATGAGATATTCGACTTATTAGTGAAAGGTGGTCAAATGATAGTGCCCCCAGGGGCGAAAATGCCTCCTTTAGAATAAAGAAAGAAAAGAGGTTTTTTCAAGTATCATAATTTTTTGGGCCATAAAACTTCACAATGTTTTCTTTTCAGGGATCTCGTTCAAGGAGCGATCAAAGAAGGCAGACTCAAATTTGCTGACAAACACCAAATGAAAATTGATGCAGAGTCACTGAGAGCTGATGCCCACTATGCTGAACCAGCAGGCATCAACATGGTCGAAACTTCTGAAGACTTTGTCAATATGCCGGTCTTTGGCAGTTTTACTGGGAACATCTCCAGAAAGACTGCAGAAGCGGTTAGAAAGGCCACTGAAGGCCTAAACCAAAAGGCTACTGAAGGCCTAAACAAAAGAGTTACTGAAGTCTTAAACAAAAACACTACTGTAAGTTCTTATGTGGCTTTCGCCAAGGGTTCGACAGAAGATCTTGAAGCCAAAATGAAAAAAAAAAAAGAATCTCGCTGCCAATAACAAATGCAAGTCAACATGGTCGAAGTATCTGAGGCCAATGCTTCAGAGGAATCCATTAGACAAGAGGAGGTGAATAAAAATGCATTTCCAAAAGAAAATGAGAATTTGGCTGACTTTCTACAACGATGCCAGAAGAAGAAATCTGAAGTTATGTTGTGTCCAAGATGCAGCTCCATCTTCGACAAAAAGGCTTCATAACACATACAGGGCATAAGGGTAATGAAATAGAAAAAGGCCACCAATGCCCAACCCCACATGGTTTCTGAAGTTAGATATGATCCCAGAAGAGGACCAATGAACCAGGTGAAGAGGCCATCAACTTTAAGGCCTCCAACAAATGTCTTCGTGGACACTTGGATAAAGACATCACACGGGAAAAGGCCAAATAAAGAGAAATGGCGACATTCGATGTACCAAGAGGCTCATCCTTGGCATATAGGAAGGAGTTCCAAACTACAACTACAAACAAAGTGGCTCATGTGTCGAGCAACTATAAGGGAAAAAACCCCATGCCTCTCTCCCAGTGGAGAAGATTTCAGAGACGGCGAAAGGCCGAAAGGGAGGCTACAGAGGAGCCTCAACCAGAGTCAAGAACCAACATGCCACAAAGAATGGACAAAGGAAAACAATGAAAGACTTTAGAAAGGAAACCAATTTCCAGAAGATTGGAGTGGCCAGATCGAGGTGAATCAGATGGCAAAGGTAACTCTGAATCTGATGCTACTTTAGACATTATGGTAAATGTAGTATCAGTGCTACCCAGAGAATACGACTGCCAAGTCGAAGTCGAAGAGACCGACTGGGAAGTTGAATAAGAGATGGCCAAACATGGGCCAATGTGCTATTATGTGATGAACAATGGTTGTGTCGAGGAGCAAAATTCATTCTTTGAGCCACCTACTGAGGCGAGGAAAAATCACCTAAAACCCTTGTTCATAAGAGCAAAGATAGGGGAAATAACAATCAACAAAATTCTGGTTGATTGTGGAGCTACAATAAATATAGTCCACCAATCTATGCTAAGGAAAATGGGCAAAGGAGACGGAGATATCAAACCCCACAGCATGGTTCTGTCGAACTATGAGGGAGGTATTGGAACTACTATGGGGGTGATACAATTGGACCTCAAGGTGGGAACCATACTTCGACCAACTATGTTCATGGTCATTTCAGCGAAGCCCAACTACAATCTACTCTTAGGTAGAGAGTGGATACATGGCATAGGTGCAGTGCCATCTTCGATGCATCAACGGGTCACGATTTGGCGCCCTGATGGAATTGTAGAGAATATAGAAGCCGACCAAAGCTATTACTTGGGTGAAGTAATAACGTTGGAAAAAATAGCTTTGACAGAAACTTGGCTCATATAGGGCCATGCAATCCTCCAGAGTTCGATTTAGCACCAGCACCAAATGCCTTTTGCTCCCTCTACCTACATTCCGAACATGGTTTCTAGTGGGATAGAGAAGACTTATCAAACATTGACTATGGAGGAGTTGATGACATACGGCCAACAGGCTGGGGAAGTGAATTTTGTGATGATGACTGAATCACAAGCTTTACAAAAGATTTTGGCATATGTATCCGAAAGTAGAATGATAGCGGCCTTAGAGGCTGAAGTCAAATACATGGCCATTGAGGCCAATGAACAAGTATTTCTTCCAAAAGGTCCTGGGAAAGACTTCGATCCAGAACCATCTGGCGCGAAGGAGGAAGAAATGCAAAACCAGAGGCTAGATGTTATCTATGATGATGAGCCTCTAGGTTTTGAAAAGAATCCGTTAGCAAACAATGTTAAAATGCTAGCTCAAGATCCTTTAGAAGAAATAGATCTGGGCGAAGGATTAGAGAAAAGGCCAACATATATTAGCACGAAGATAGATCCAGAGCTCAGGATTGAAATAATCCAATTGTTGAAGGAATTCAAATATTGCTTCGCGTGGGATTATGATGAAATGCCTGGTCTCGACAAGAAATTGGTAGAACTTCAACTACCAATAATACCTGGGAAAAAGCTTGTCAAGCAAACTCCAAGCCATTTTGCACCAGAGGTCTTGTCGAAGATCAAGACGGAAGTCGAAAGACTGCTAAGATGCAAGTTCATCCGAACAACCAGGTATGTCAAATGGATTGCAAATATAGTACATGTTATAAAGAAAAATGGTACTTTAAGGGTGTGCATCGATTTTAGAGATTTAAACGCTGCAACACCCAAAGATGAATATCCAATGCTTGTGGCAGAAATGCTTGTCGATTCTTCCGCTGGCTTCGAATACATGAGAATGCTTTATGGATACTCAGGGTATAATCAAATTTTCATTGCTAAAGAGGATGTGTCGAAAACAGCCTTTCGATGCCCTGGAGCTTTAGGCACTTACGAATGGGTAGTGATGCCTTTTGGACTAAAAAACGCAGGGGCAACATATCAAAGAGCAATGAACTCAATCTTCCATGATTTTATTGACACTTTTATGCAGATTTACATTGATAATATTGTTGTTAAATCTGTTTCAGGGAAGAATCATATAGACCATCTTTGACAATCCTTTGAAAGGATGAGATGCTATGGTCTGAAAATGAATCCTCTAAAATGTGCTTTCAGCATAAAAGCAGGGGATTTTTTAGGATTTGTGGTCCACAAGAAGGGAATTGAAGTAAACCAGAATAAGACCAAAGCTATTTTGGAAGCGAAAGTGCAAACTAACTAGAAGGAGTTACAATCTCTACTTGGTAAGATAAATTTCTTGAGGAGATTTATTTCCAACTTAAGTGGAAAAACGCAAGCCTTCTCACCACTACTTCGACTCAACAAAGGAGGCTTCGAGTGGGGGCAAGAACAACAAGAGTATTTCGACAAGATCAAAGAATACCTCGCCAAACCACCCATTATGGTACCTCCTTGTAGGAATAGAAGTATGAGATTGTACATAGCTGCATCCGATAAAACTTTAGGAAGCATGTTAGCTCAAGAGGATGAGAATGGTGTCGAAAGACCCATTTATTACCAAAGTAGAGTTTTAAACGATGCATAAACTAGATATAGTAAAGTTGAAAAACTATGTTTATGTCTTTACTTCTCCTGTACAAAGCTCAAGCAATATATTAAACCAGTTGATGTTTTTTTTCCGTCTCATTTTGATGTTTTCAAATATATGTTGTCGAAACACATCTTGCACAGTCGAATTGGCAAATGGGCACTTGCATTAACTGAATATTCATTAACTTTTATGCCTCTTAAGGCTGTAAAAGGTCAAGTGGTAGCAGATTTTATAGTTGACCACTCAATAAATGAGGAATATATCACCTACTTAGAGATCGAGCCTTGGAAGTTATACTTCGACGGTTCTAGTCATAAAGACGAAACTGGGGTAGGGGTTCTAATTATTTCTCCAAACAAAATTCCAACAACATTCAAGTACAAGATCGAAGGTTATTGTTAGAACAACGAGGCTGAATACGAGGCTCTAATTGTAGGCCTTGAAATATTGTTGGAATTGGGGGCAACTCGAGTCGAAATAATGGGAGACTCATAGTTAGTTCTAAAACAAGTTACAAAAGAATATAAATGCATAAGAGAAAATCTTATCATATATTTTGTAATAGTCAATCGTTTGTTGAAAAACTTTGAAAAGATCAACATCCGACATATACCAAGACTAGAGAATCAAGTGGCTAATGACTTAGCACAAATTGCATCTGGGTACAAGATTTCGAAAGAGAAATTACAACAGGTAATCGAAGTTAGAGGAAGAGTGACATTGACCAAGTTGTCTCCAACATATTTGAAAATAACAAAGTTGGGGTACGCTGATCGTGAAAACTTCGAGATTTCGTTCATAGATAATCTAACAGAACAAGATTAGAGAAAGCCTATAGTGGATTATTTTCAAAATCTCGTAGCTTCGACAGAATGAAAGATAAAGTATAGGGTGTTGAGTTATACCCTAATGGGAAATAAGTTATTTAAAAAGACGCCTGAAGGGGTGATATTAAAATGCCTAAATGAAACAGAGACATACATAGCCCTTTCAACTACACATGTTGGGGCATGTGGAGCACACCAAGTGGGCCATACAATGAAATGGTTATTGTTTCGTCAAGGACTATATTGGCCCACTATGTTGAAATATTGTGTTGAGTTTGCAAAAGGGTGCCAGGAATTTCAAGTACATACAAGTATCTAATATGTGCCTGCAAGCGAACTTCACTCAATTGTGAAACCTTGGCCTTTCAGGGGATGGGCTTTGGATCTTATTGTAGAGATTCGACCAGCATCATCTAAAAGCCAGAAGTACATATTGGTGGGCATTGATTATTTTACTAAGTGGATTGAAGCAATTCCTTTAGTCAATGTAGACCAGGAAAATATCATTGGATTCATTCAAAAGCACGTTATATACAGGTTTGGAATCCCTGAGACAATAACAACTGATCAAGGGTCAGTCTTTATTGGTCGAAAGATGCAAGAGTTCGCTGTAGAAATGGGGTTCAAATTATTAACATATATGCCTTACTATGCACAAGCCAATGGTCAAGTCGAAGCGGCAAACAACGTAATAATCAGCTTAATAAAGAAGCATGTGGGAAAGAAGCCAAAAAATTGGCACAAGACTTTAGATCAAATTTTATGGGTCTGTCGAACGTCTCCTAAGGAAGCTACCGGAACAACACCCTTTCGACTAACTTACGGCCATGACGCAGTACTGCCAGTAGAAATCTATCTACAATTAACAAGAATTCAGAAACATCAAGACATCCCTTCCGAAGTTTATTGGAATATGATGTTATACGAATTGATTGATTTGGACGAAGAAAGATTGAGGGCTTTGGATCTCTTAAAGTGATAAAAGAGGAGAGTGGAAAGATCTTACAATAAAAGAGTAAAACCCAAGGTATTCATTCCTGAAGACCTGGTATGGAATGTAATCCTCCCAATGGATCGAAAGGATAGAAATATGGGAAAATGATCTCCTAAATGGGAAGGACCTTTTAAGATCACCCAAACGTTATCTGGTGGTGCATATGAGGTCGAAGAGTTAAATGAAGACCAAAGGCTCTTGAGAGTAAATGGTAAATACTTAAAAAAGTATATACCTACACTTCAAGAGGTTAGAGTAACCAATACTTGATCTTAATCGAGTTAAAAAGCCAAAATGGAAAATATATTATAAAGCCAAAATGGTTGAAAGTCATTACAAAATATATAAGCATACAACAAAAAATTCAAAATCAAAACGGGAGGTTGGCCTTGATTTGGAGGTATTTTATCTTCTGTAGCTCCAAGCGTCTTTCGCACAGGGCTTTCAACTGATGAAAAGTCTCGATCTTAACATCCAATGCTTGGGCTCGTGCGACATATGCTAATCCCTCGTTGAGTTCCTCTTGACTCTCTAAATTAGTGCTGACAGCGAGAAGTTCTTCCTTTCGTTTATTGTTGGAAGCAATCTTGGCTTCTAGCTCTCTAATCTATTCCTTCATAATGGCTGTATTTTGATCAAGTTCTTCTACTTCTTTCTGCCTAGCTTCTTGCGCCTTTAACAGCTCCTTCAGCTTCGAAGCTGATTCAGCAGAAGCACCCCAGGCAGCAGCTACATGGCCATTGGCCTCCTCAATTTCATGAGTAAGAGTCCTTCAACGATTGTAGTCGGCTGAAACCTGATCGACGATGGAAATAAAATCCAAGATAACGCTGGCAATGTCAGGAGAAGCAACAAGAAGGTCGACAACTCTTAAAGTAGTCTTTAAAAAGGAAGGAGCTGTAGGTTCTCCCTCTAAGGTCAACATTAAATCTCTTTTGAAAAGCTGTGCCTTAACCTTTTGAAGTGCTTCTTCAAGAGGAGATGTTGAAGTGGATTTACCAGACGCAGTAGAAGCACTCTGATCAGAAGAACTTTCTCTACCCTCAAGGATGGCAATCAAGTAGCCAAGAGGATTTTTCCGTTTTAGCAATGCCAAATCTTCCTTGGTATGAGAGCCTGTCAAAGTGACCCTCTCGTTTGCAATACGAGCCACACTGGCTTTGACAGGCATCTGCACAAGGAAATCTTCAACACGCACATAATTTACTGCTCCCCCTGTAAGGTTTTCTCTCTCATCAGTAGAATATCTTCAGTCCGATTTCTTCCCGCTGGCATGTTTTCCTTCTCCGTTTCGATCACATCGTCAGCAACCTCCTCTTCCCCATCCTTCTGTCCATCATCATTAGCTTGCGGAGTCCTAGGATTCACATTCTCTTCACTAGGAACTTCTTCGTTAGGATTCCCAATGGTTTCATTCCCAAAAGTTTGGTTCACTTCGCTAGCAGAACTCACAAAAGACCCTTTTGCCTAAGAAGGCCTGTAAGTAGGGTCACCCTCAATGTTTATCAAGGTGACAAATGCTTCTATAAGGTTCTGTTTTGAAGTACCAACTGTGTCCCGAAGATTACAGGATGGTTATCAGAACTACCGAAAAAAGAAAAAAAGAGGTCGAAGTCAGTAAACAATCATGAGGGGTCGAGGTAATTACCTTAGGCAGAATTTCAGCGCCAGGGCTTGAGTTACCGCTCTCACTAGGATTGTTTAGCCTAGCAGCTATCTCCTGCTCCGTTGGTTCTCTAATGACAACAGGAGGAGGTCTTGACCCAATAACTTTAACCTTGACCTTGGTTTTTGGACGAGGCTCAGGAATAGGGTATGGTTTCTTTAACTTGTGTCTTTTTAGGGGGACAAGAGGAGATTCTTCCTCTTCATCATTGGAAATTTCAATTTCTTGAATTTTCCTTTTCTGCGGATTGATTTCAAATGCCCAAAAAGAAAGGAGTCAAATGCATTAGCGTCAAAAGTAATATGTTGGAAAGAAAGATATAGCAAGCAGAAAGTGTTTACCTTGGATGAAGGTTTCACAAAAGGATCTCCTCCTTTTGCGCTTTCAGCGACTTTCTTGGTGACTGTCCTCTTGACCGCTAGAAAATGAACAAGAATAAATTGGGTGTCGAATGATTAGATTGAAGACGATAAAGACATTTGCTTTGAGAAAGAAGATTACCCTTTTTTATCTTGTCGGAGACTAGCAAAAATGCCTCTTGAAGGTGAGCAACAAAGTTTTTTTCGTCGAAAAATTCTTCGTTATAATACTGCTTCCACCAGTCCTCAAAAAGAGGCGAACACAGGAAATTAAGATTGAAGTCAAACAAAGTTAGTACGGTTCGACCAACGTACCTACCAATATGCTTGGTAGCAGCATCCTTTGAGTAGTATGCATTGTAAAACAACAAAAGCTTTTCTCAAGAGTAGATTGGTGAAGGGAGCGACTGGATAATACCAAATTGTCGAGAGATAAGGTTCAGTTGATAAGAAATTAAGATAAGTTTATTCTTCGAACTCTTAAATCTCAGAGGCATGATTCTTGGTCAAAGAAACGACTCCCAGATAGCTACATATTCATCCACATGGTCATCTCGCCAGACGAAGGGTATGGTTGAGTGAACTATTTCGGGCCAACCTTTCTACTAGCAAGGGGAGCCATGTCAAAACAAATTCCTTCCGCTTTGCAAACATCATTACAAAGCTGGTGAAAGCCTTTTGGAATTGTTGATCTTCGTTAGTTGGAGTCAACAGGACGAGTCTAGTCCCTTTGACCCTTCTGTCCAGGACCTCTGGGGCCCTCCCATTAATCTTATTCTTCTGCGGAAGAAAAGATTTGAAAGTGGAATTTAGCCAAAGTTGTAGAAGCCAAAAGGGGTCGGAAAGAAGTAAACTCGCCTTGTCTCCAATAACCTTAAGTTGAGTCACACCATTGCTGATGGACTCATACAGGTTGGCTAGAATCAACTCAGCCAGACAAAGAGGATAACCATGGTGAAGTTGTGTTGCAAGAGTAAGCATTTTCTTAGTCACTTGAAGTGACTTGGTGCAAAAAACAAAACGAGATAACCACAAAGCCAGAAAATCTATGTGCTCCACTTTAGAGACAGTGGTACTCGATTTGTCGTGGAAATGATTAATGAATATGGTATACGTGGGCTTCATGGCCGAAAGCCCGATGGGATCTTCAGACATATCTTCAGGGTCGAAGTAGTCACCCGTTGGTCGAAGACCAGTAATGGTGGCTATATCGAAGAGGGTTGGAGTTACCATTCCACAAGGAAAATGGAAGGTAAAATGTGTGATGTCCCAGAAATACAATGAAGACACCAGTATGAGAGGGCAATAAGCTAGCTTAGTCTTTGACAACATGATCAAGTCATAGATCCCCATATCTTTCCAGATTTGGGCTTTTACTTTTTCCATCTTACTCAGCCATTCTGAGTATTCTGAAGTAAGACTAGGGAAAGATCGAAAGATCCTATTGCCCTTGTTCATGAACTGGAGGTTGATATCTTCCTTCGTTTGAGGATGTTGTTGGTTGGCAGGAGTTGCATCTTCAGGATCATTCCTGAGTTTCTTCGCATAACCTATAGGCTTAAGCCTAGGGTGAGTTGGGAAGAAGTTGCTATTTTGTTTTGGGTTCTCGAAACATGTAGATAATGGGCCAGACATAGCATACATCTTCCCAGAATACCTAACATGGATAAGCAACTGGGAGTCATAAGCATCACGCCACTCTTTGGCCATGGGTTCAGATACGACCCTTCGTTCCCCAGTCGAAATAGGTACAGGGTTAGTAGAGAAAATCTCTGGTTGTCTTTGAAGATCAGAAATGTTCTTAGTTTTTAGATTGTTGGGTGCATGGGAAAGGAAGGCCATGGCTGAAAGTAGTAATGAAAGAGCGAAGAAGATAAAGTTGTTAAGGCTTTTTCTTTCCAAGTAAGTGAAGAATACTAGGAGTTGTAAAAGAATTCCCAAAAGAGGATTCGTCTATTTATAGTGTTCAAGAAAGAGTATTTTTCCCAAGACCATTTAATGCTGCAGAGTTAGTGGGGCATGTGGCGAATGTTAAAGCAGATATCATATGAGAAATGAAAACGTTTGCCATACTTTCCTAGGTTGTAGGGATAATGGTCGTCATGGCAGCATGGTAACGGCTGATTGACAACGACGTGTTTGGAAAAAAGGTAATGATGACTCTGAATACCAGTAGGGGTTGGTAGAAGGCGAAAAGCACACAAGCGATTTTTGTGGTCAAAGATAATGACAGGTGTCGAATGGGAATCTCAAAGAATAATCATCTCTCCTTGCATCAAAAATTGATATTCTTGCGGGGAAATTTGTTAGCTCCTAAATTCGACACCTACAACAAGTTGGCCTTATGGGCCAAAAATAGATTGAACAAGTCCAAGTTGGAAAAGCTTCAACAAAGTAGAAAAGTACTTAGAGAAATTCTAAGTCAAAATGAGTCTTCGACCAGAAGGTTCTCAATCCCTTCGACTGAAGGGACTCCAAGGTCTTCGACCAGAAGGAAGCTTTGTATCTGCCCCAGAAGATTTTGATTCTGAAGAAAGGAGGGAAAAGCAGTTCGCTTGGCAGTTGAGGAAAGCAACATGGCGTGAAAAGAGGGGTCGAAGCGCATGCAGAAGAAACTTGTCTTCATCCTGGAACAAGGCAACTCCTCGACGGTTACCTAGTTTTAGTACAAATATAGGAAGTTTATGTAGATTTCCGGGTGTTCAACTGATCATACAAATTATTCAATACTATTCAAGTACCCGCTGCGTGAGAAAGAATACTAAAAAATGTACGTTTGAAACACCACATTTTACAATCAAGGTCTTTTATTTCTCTCTTTACATTTCTCGCCTCTTTATCTTGTTTTCATTTTATCTGCACTTTTACCCAGATTCCTGCACCTAACCTCTCCTCAACCCCTTTTTTCTATTTACTTTCTGCACTCAAACTCATCCCTTTCCCAATCGAACGTGCGTTATTCACCCACATTAACTTTTATGTTCAAACAACATAAAAAATTAGCATATATCCTAGGATCAAACTGATCAATCCTGCGAGTAACCAAAAAGTTACCCTTTTTGGAAGATCAGCGGTTGTTTACCAAAAAAACGGTGAACAAAACCACAACATTCCTTGAGTCAAATCACAAGGATTTTTTACTCGAATCATGACAATTAAATATTTGTTTATAAATTACTATGATTTAAATCATATTTTTTTACTCGAATAATGAATAAAAACCATGATTCAAATGAAAATGGAAGCTTCGTCATTTTACTACCTTGATTCAAACCATTATTTCTATTGATTCAAATCACAACCTCGTGATTTGACTCAAACAATTTTTTCTTTTCTTCACCCTTTTGTGGCTAACCTCTAGCACCCATATAAATCCTTTAGTGTCATTTTTTTTATCGATGAGAGGATATCAAAATGAAAAATATGTCTCATAATGAGATTCTTCAAAAGAGATAATTAGTGAGATCATATCCATATGTTCACAAAGCTTGAGGAAACCCCATGATAGTTTTCCTTTCACAAAAATTCTTCCTCCCTTATTAAACCTTGTCGAAAACTTCCTAGAATGTTGATATTTTAATATCTAAGCTTTCTTATGTGAGATTCTTTTTATAACTTTTATCATATTTAACTATGAACCAAGAGACCATTGTTGTGGTGTCCAACTCTAAAGATTGAGTTTGAGTGTTAAATCTAGGGTACATTAGGGAAGCTAATGTTTTTTTATGATGTTTTGTTGTGTCTATAAAGAAAAAGAATCACTTTATTTCCATGGTTTTTGGTTTTGATATCCAAAAAGAGAATAGTTTTTCTTTACTCCATGGAAGACTTCAGTTGGACTAAGTAAAGGTCACTAAAAATGAAGTGGGGAGTTGTCAAATAATTCCTGTGTAGAATAAGCATTCAGACAAGGAACATGTGGGACTGAGTAAAGGTCAATGTAGAATGAAATCTTGGAGAAGTATTTTTGTGTCTAGCAAGAATATTAAATTACGATCAGTGAAAATCTTTAATGTTTGCAATTTGAGTTTTATGCATCAACATAAGAGAAAGTCAATTTAAATTTGTGTTGGCTAAAGTAGTTGGCTTGTAGTATTCAGATTATTGATTATCCGTTGTACAAGCATTAATTGTATATTAAATTTGAAAATAATGGAATACATACAATTTTTAATGGTGAAACCATGAATAGTGGAGTCAGCTCTAGTAAGGACCAATGAGCTTAACCACTATAAATTTGGTGAAAAATTTTCTTCTCCCCACCTCTTTTACATTTCTACACAATATTGTATGTTTTAATTTATTTGTATTTTAGAATATCATGCTATCTAGATTTTTACCTTCCTTATAACGATTTGTTGCTTAAGTTTAGGTCTACGATGGAGCTAATTTATTGACTAATCTATCCCTTGGTTATAATTGTAATGACTTTTAATTTTAGATTGAACAACCTTTTGATATAAATCAATTTTAAGCTATACAAAAAATTGAGTTATGATCATTGTTGTATTTCTTGTCAAAGAAACTTCATCTATCTCAAATGTGTTGATATTTAATTGTCTCATGCAGTGTTGATATACATTGAGACATATTTTTTTAAATCATCCACTTTATTTTTCTTATGCCTGCTATTTACATAATATTTTATTAAACTTTGATTTTGTAAAAGAAAATATTTTTGAAAATGATTCAAGGGGTCAATCTATTCAACCACTGCCACCCATTTTAAACCATTTAATCCATATATTCTCCACCAACTATTGGCTCATAAGTAGTCTTTTGATCATGTCCTACGACTTCAAAAGTTGATGATATGAGTAGAACAATCTAAATGGTGTGTTTGATAGAATTCTCCTACTCTAGCAGACTCAATATGTTTCAAAGTCATGATATTACATGTTTGATGTCATTATCTATATGGTCTAGGGCAAGTCCTTCAAGCATGCTTAGGGAGAACCTCTTAAGTATGGCTTGTGGTAAAGCTTCAAGTATCAATGAGGTAAATCCTCAAACACTAGTTAAGGTAAATCCTTACTTACCAGCTGAAGTGGATGCACATGCAATATTAAATATGATCAATAATGATTTATCCTTGGGAATTCAAATTGGCCATAATCCATCACATGTGTCAAAAATAATAGGAATATTTTGCAACTATTAGAAAACCTAGTGAGAGATCCTTGATTATCCATGGGTCTAGTTTTAGGATCCCTTATAAAAATCGGCTAGTTCTCACCATTTTTCTTTTCACATATATTCTTCTCTCGAGATTTTGCGATACTTCACTAAAATACAACAAGTGCAAAGTACATTCACTCCGTTGTTTCGACTAGTTCAACTTTCATTCCTCCTCTTGAAGGTATAAACCCTCTCATTTTGCTTCCCATTTTTTCCTTTTGATGGAGATTATTAGGAATTTAGATGAGAACAGTATAATGGTATATCTCTCTAACATTAGAGAATGGTATGAAACGTACTTGCATTGCACAAGGAATATTGAAATGGCGGATGGCTCTGTTAATTACACACTCTTAGATTTAGGCATTTTTGGGAGCTACAAGAGCACCAATAGTTCTGATAATGACTCTCTTTCTTCATGTTCTTTACTAGGAAACTCCCCACAAATAATGGAGACTTTGGATGTTTAGTACTTTAATGTTGAAGACTTTGTAACCTTGTATACGCGCCAGGAGAGGGTTGAGGCATTTCAGTGACAAATCAGACTCTCTAACACCAACCATGAAGAAGATGTCATTTTGGAGACATGATATGAAAAAGAGAGGACATGTATGGCCGCCCTAGATGACTCACATACCTGTACTTCCATCTATAGCTCCAAATCATTGATGATTTATGGGTTTAAATTCCTTTTACCCTATTTGAGGCTGAGCTTCTAGTGACCGTAAACTTTTCTCCTTCCCATATTATGCTCAATGGGTGGAGTGCGATTAAGGAGTTTGAAATCATACGCCATCGGTTGGAAGTTTTTACCACCGTAGGGATTTTATTTTATTTCTATGGAACCAAGACAAGCACCAGAGGTGGCTGGGTGACTTTAAGAACCCTATCAAAAAGAGCATTGTTCAATCCCCATTCTAACCATTATAAAAATTGGAATGATAAATTTGCAAGGGTTAGGTGGCAATACGGCGCCTCCACGATCACAACTGAGGTGGATGGAGCCCCTCACTTCCCTTTGTCTTGGACAGAGAATTCAATGTCAATCACTGGCTTTAACTTTGACTACATTACACTATTGAGAGAGAGAGGTGGTTCAACTCTTAGGCGAGATCAAAATCATGAGTTCTTTCACCATGATCATACTCGACTGGGTAAAAGATAACAACATAAACAAATATATGAGTAACTTTATGATCATAGTGACCCTTATTTTTGAATTTTTTATTCCTCAGGTTACTTATGTTTTCCTTATATACTTTTGCAGAGAAAGTGTTTTCCATCCCTCAAAATAAAAGGAAGGATTTAGTGAACAAGAAAAATTTGAGATCCAAGGGAAAGGCAACCCCGATCATTGCCTATATGACCTCATGACGAAGGGGAGCAAGAAAAAAGGCGAGAACTCTTTGTTGTACCCCAAAATTTTCCCTCTCATTTTATCAAGATTTCTCATCACAAGACTCTTTGAACTCAAGACCAGATTAGGGTTTTGCTCTGCTCAAGACATCTCCTTGCACTGTTGACCTAAATTAGGGTTTGAGTTTGCACAAGGAATTTTGGACTTCTAATGTTAAATGTGAATTTCATGCTTCATGTTGGACTCATAAGTTTTCTCATACCAAGTTTTAAGCCTTGAATCAAACTTTTGCCCAGTCAATTGGACAGTTGACCTAAAAATCAGCTGTATTGGGAAAAAAGTCAATTGTGGCCAATTTACAGTCAAACCTCATAAATTTTGATCCATATCAACATTATAAACTCATATGAGCCATTTGATCAAGTTTGGACTACAACTCCTCAAGAAATTTGATCAGATCATCAAAAGGGCAAAATGGTCATTTTTAGGGTTTTGACTGCAGAAGGGCAATTTCTGACTTTTCACCTAGCCAATGGCAAATTGGGTTCAAGCATGGATTCAAGGACTCAATGGCATCATCTTGAACTATTCACAAGGTTCAAAAGATCTCAATTGCATTGGATTGAAAGATGAATTTTTCAGTCAACTGATCAAAATTTGATTGTACACTGAAAAGTCAAACTTTGACTTTTTGGTCAAAATCAAGTGCCAAGGGTCATTTTTCATCAATATGTGTCAAAACATGAAACTTGTTTATCAAGAAACCCAATTTTGCAAATTAGGGTTTAAGATTGAAAATTTTCATAACTTAGAATTTTTCTAAGTTATGAAATTTTCTTAATTTTTCCCAACTTTGCCCAATATTTTCACCATGATGCAATTGGATTCAAACAAAACTTCCAACATGAAAGTTGTAGTCCTACACAAAATCTACAATTTTTATTCACAAAGTTTTCTCAAAAGAAGCTTGGATCTCAAGTTATTATTTTTTGAACAAGGGTCCATGAAACTTTTAACTTAGTGAAATTTTACCCTAGTTTAGGCAGGATTTTGACCTATCTTCATGGCAATTTTTCACCTAGTTCCACTTGGAATCTAAAAATGCATTTCAAATATGGATTGTATAGCATGTTACAATCTTTCCAAAATGTCCAAGAAATCTCCAAAATCATTTGTGGTTATGGATAATGGAAGGCTTGAAGTTGGCAAAAACTCACTTTTGATCCATGGCATTTTCATATTGATACAAGTTGCAAACTCTAATCAGCCTTGTTTGTACTTGATTACAGGTCCCAAAACCCTTCCATACTCAATAATTAAATGCAAATCCATTGGTTTGAGGCTTTGTTCTGTTCATGGGAGGATTGCACACAAGATTAATCCTAAAATGGCAAAAAGGCAACATTGCCATTTTTGTCAAATTTGCTTTATGTCAAATAGAATCCTTGAGCCTTGAACAAGATCTGGTACAGCACACAATATCCACAAACTGAGGGGGCCAAGATCACAAAGTGCAGGCTGATAGATAGCATGTACATGCATGTCTTGCATCATGGCTTACTTTTGCTTAAAATACAAGAAACTTGCCAAAGTCAAGAGAACTGGCATATCTGTTATAACCAAGCTTGGAAAGCATTTGAAACAAGTTCTTGACATTCATTAAGCCTGAAACACGAGCCTTTGATCCCTCAAACACTCTTGAATATCAAATCACCTTCCTCTTTCAA